>OX424562.1:22904208-24104208 GCA_949152475.1 Terebella lapidaria
AAAATTTCGGGTCAAGGTCAAAGTTCATCCATAATACCCCTTAGACATGTTTGTCTAGGACGACGAGTCCGAAAATAACGTCCGTTTCGCTCTACGACACACCGTTCCCGAGATATCGACGAAAACGAAAAATGCCGACTCGGCAAAAAAATTTCGGGTCAAGGTCAAAGTTCATCCATAATACCCCTTAGACATGTTTGTCTAGGGCGACGAGTCCGAAAATAACGTCCGTTTCGCTCTACGAAGCACCGTTTCCGAGATATCGACGAAAACGAAAAATGCCGACTCGGCAAAAAAAATTCGGGTCAAGGTCAAAGTTCATCAATAATACCCCTTAGACATGTTTGTCTAGGGCGACGAGTCCGAAAATAACGTCCGTTTCGCTCTACGACACACCGTTCCCGAGATATCGACGAAAACGAAAAATGCCGACTCGGCAAAAAAAATTGGGGTCAAGGTCAAAGTTCATCCATAATATCCCTTAGACATGTTTGTCTAGGGCGACGAGTCCGAAAATAACGTCCGTTTCGCTCTACGACGCACCGTTTCCGAGATATGCAGGATGCCTCAAGGATGACTCAGCAAAAAATGATTTCGACCTCTAGGTCAAAGGTCGTTTGACGTATCGATCCCAAAATCAATAGGGTTCTTCCCTGTTGATATATAAACCTCCGTGCAAAATTCTGCAACTATTGCCTGAATATTCTTTTAGTTATCGTCCGGAAACCAAGTTTCAAGATCAGCCTCGATTTCATCCTCAAGGACCTCACGGACCTCGGAGCCGGATCAAAAAAAATAATACACCCTAGAGATGTTTGTCTAGGGCGACGAGTCCGAAAATAACGTCCGTTTCGTTCTACGATGCACGGTTTCTGAGATATGCAGGAAGCCTCAAGGATGAATCAGCAAAAAATTATTTCGACCTCTAAGTCGAAGGTCGTTTGACGGATCGATCCCAAAATCAATAGGGTTCTTCCCTGGTGGCATATGAACCTCCATGCAGAGTATGGAGCAACTATTGCGTAAATATTTTTCCAGTTATCGTCCGGAAACCAAGTCTCAAAATTAGCCTTGATTTCATCCTCACGGGCCTCACGGACCTCGGATCCGGCTCAAAAAGAATAGGGTTCTTCCACATATCATTTCTGACTTGTGGTGAAAATTTGACGAGGATCCGTCAAGGCAATCTAAAGTTATCGTCCGGAAACCAAAAGTGGCGGAAGAAGAAAAAAAAGAAAAGAAAAAAAAAAAAAATTCTGCTAAAAACCATAAAGACATTTCTGCCGAAATGCCTTAATAATTGTGAGTCGCAGATATTTTTTGTTGAAGATATATTGTGGGGCTCTACCCCCCCCCCCCCCCCCCTTCCTGCCCCCGCTCCCCCCGGTCCAAATTATCAAACGAGGAAAATTTCACTCATATTTCGTTACATGTAGGTGCATACCCACATTTCCTATAGCTTCTTGCTCTCTCTGTTTTTCTTTTTTCCTCTTTTTCTCTTTTTTTCACGGCCCAATGGGGGGGGGGGCGCCGGTTTCACCCCCCCCCCCCCCTAAATCCGCCAGTGGTGGGGCAGTCATTTTGATGATTTTTTTTGGAAGGCGAAAAAAATATTTGCCCCAAATTAAGTCATTATTAGTTTTGAGTGATTTCCAGCCAGAAAAAAAATTTACCACCCTGTGAATATATGTCATTAACGAAAAACACCTTTCAAGATGTAACTTGTTTCCGTATTATAGTCCATACAGAAAATGTGTGTTCGGCGACATTCACGAACATGTTTTGACAATAGAGTTAAGATCAGTGTAACAATTTATATTTTGGAAAAACAATACTGTGTGCAATTCTCATGATCTGCCGGTAAGCTTGGTGTTGTATTATTATTATATTCTGGTCACCTAGCTGAGCGTAATATGAACTGTTTCCGAAAGCCAGTTAGTGCAATTCTACCTTGAATATCCGATTTCGGAGATCCAAGGTCAGCGAAAGATGCACTCACGTCTACTCACCTACTCTCTCAGTTTTAGGAAGATACAATATTGCTAATATGTAGCGAAAATGCAAAGAGAAAATTCCATGTTTTGGTAATTAGAAGGGGAATTTCAAGTGGGTACCGTAGGAGTCTGGTCTCCGGCGGTAAACCGCTTGATGTGGGTCGAGTTTGACCCTGAACTTGACCACAGATTATTATGACACTACATGTTATTTGAATCGTTAAAATGGTTATATTGAGTCATGCATGTATATTGTATTTACGAAATACTACTACAACACTTATTGTTCACTGGTGGTACTAAATGATGTTAATGTCATCGTTGATCCTTATACTGAACTATATTCGAAGAGATATTGATAACATGTAGTAGTGAATCCTCAATCAGGTCTTCAATCAAAATCTATTCCGCTGCCACAGGCTGCTGTCGCTTGTTTGTACAATGGCTGGTCATCGGTTAAATGTCAATTATGTTATATTCATGATATACTAAATGCACTGATCTTGCTTCCAGCCCATCATATATTTCACATTAAATAGTTATAGTATGTCCCCCGTTTTTCCTTTTTTAACGATGGCCCTGTCTTGTAAGATGTGTAATATCATGCACTACTGTTCGTTACGTCACATATGTTCGCTTCAGTATTGTCAGTGAATGCCAGTAATAGAGAGTGAAACAGATTACATCTAGAATGCTGCATTTTATTAGATATAGGATACAAATAAATTTCAATCCATATTTTAATAGGTCTAAAAACAACTGGGTGTGAATTGAGATACATCTGTATATGGCAAACATGTACGTGTTAAGACAATTAAAATGCACGTGTATGTATAACAATTAAAATACACAAAAATTATCTGTATTGTTTACACAACCTTTCTTGTTTTAATGTATATATATATATATAAATAAGATCCTTATCGTTGTGTCCTTTCATCATTTTCATGTACTGTTTAAATAGTATACATCTTATTTACACGAGCTCGGACACGAACTCAGTCTTTAAATACAAAGAATCGAGACGACCACTCTATTTCTATGTTTATGTCTAGTCTATTTAGTGAATGATTTCATTCTTTGCAGAGTGGTCTTTCTCTTAACTGCGTTGAAATTGTGGCACTGAACTATACACAACTGGCCTGATTCACTGGCACCAACGATGAAGTTCCCTTTGGGAGAGATCCGGGTGCCCAATGAGAACATCTTCGCTACGCAAGTGTCTTGCATTGGTAGAACGGCTACTACATCCCCAGAAGCAACATCAACCACTTTCAAGCACGTGTCTCTGAAGACCACGTGGGTATTGGTTACCATGCCAACCACTTCAGTGAAGGATGATAACGAGCCGTTCAAATCCTGCAACACCTCGCCATTGCCTGCGTTCCATACGCGACATATTCCGCTTTCGGCACAAACGCCAATGAAGATTGTTCCATCGGCAGCAAACTCAACATCACTAGCATCTTTGTTGGCATTCCATCGACCTGGCAATTTCAGATCAACAGTGAAGTTTCCTTCGCTATTTCTCAGAAAAACTTTTCCATCCGGACCTCCATTCTTCGTACTGAGTACCAGACGGTCTGACGCAGGGGACAGACGACAATACGCCAGACTGATATTGTCTTTTCTGCTCACAAGACCACCTGTTTTGTTGTTCCATATAACCATTGATTCACTCGGTTGCTGGAAGTAGGCCAGTAAGTGTCCATTGGATGGCATGAAGATATAATCTGAGACGATCCCTGTCTCATCCGGGAGTGTAAATTTCTTCACCATCTGGCGAGACTTCAGATCGAACGTTATGATCGTGGATGGGTTCTCAGCAAAGCGGACTCCCACAACGTTCTCCTTCTGTGATGTCACGCATGATGTAACTTCTGTAGTCTCGTTTACACCATCGGGAATCTCCAGTTGTGAGAAACCTGGAAGGTTGTCGACGTTGTTTGTTGAGCGGTTCCAAACTTGTATGCAGTCGGAGGAGTTGAACAACAGGAAGTTGCCATCAGCATTTGTCTGACATACATCGTTCTGTGTGGCAGCACCATGGAAATAAAGCTCTTTGCCTTGTAAAGCTTCCACGTGAGCTTTCAGTGCACTGAATTTCGTTGGCGAAAGTGACAAATCTTCAGGCTTCGGGCTCAGCAAGCTGACAGACAGCTCACTTTGCCTTGGGAGACTGTACGTTATGATTGCCTCGTCACTCTTGGGATGGAATGTGATCCCCCGTGCTACGACATCCATAGCTCCACTCTCAGCCCTTGGATCATAAGGCTGGAGGTCACTGATGTTGTATGACTTGAGCTCATCTTTGGTTATGCTGAGTACGTGGTCTGCTGAAGCAACAATGTCGAGGGCTGCCTCAAGACCATAGATGACGTAACTTGATTGTGGTTTGCTTTTCACGTCCTTCTTGCCCCACTGCTGCAAGACAACTTTTCCGTTGGGAATGTACCATCGTGCACTGACATAACCTGGCTTTGATGCGTTAAAGACGGAGCACAGTTCCTTGTCATCCCAGGTATCGATCTTATTACCTGCCTTGAACTGCCACAGGTGAGACTGGACAGGTACCACACTCTCCATGGCCGGTGTCACCCCTGAGCCTATGAGCATCGATGCATTATTAACAAACAAGCACCTGCTGTATGTATCTCCTGGTACACTGATGGAGTGTAGTACTGTCCACTTAGAGAGGCACCAAACATTACAGACAAGCTGCTCCTTGTTGCTCTGTTTGACACATGCTCCAATCATCGTGTCATCTTCTGAGATAGCACAACACTTGACTCCGAATTGCGCACTTCCACCAAACCTAAACTTGAGAACCTCAAAGGTCTTGATTGATTTCTTTGTTTTCAGGTCGAATACACAGAGATGCAGTGATCGACCACCCCATGGGAATGTTGAGAGACCACATGCCAAGTACTTCTGTGAGATGTTACAGCATTCAATTGCAAACTTCTCTTTCATCTGTACAGATGAAGCATCTATACCAGACGGTATCGGTTTTCCCAGTTTGGCATTGATGAAGGTTGTAATGGACCCTACAAACACTGCACTTCCATCCACCAGGTACTTGACGCATACACCGATTCTGTCCTTCAGCATCTTCACGTCCACTGGCGCCATGCGCTTCTCACAGGTGGCTATATTGATGAAGCACAGAGCTAGATTTTGTTGGTCGTCTTTGCTGAGGAGAGCTAATGTTTTCCCATCTGGTGACAAGTCGGCTGCTTCTATTTTACCAGCGAATCCTTTGCTGATGTTGTGGGTTTCAGGGAATGAGGTCAGCTCTTCCATCCAGTGTTTGCCTTCCAGTTCAAGTCGAGCATTTTGTTGAATGCGTGCACAATTGGGATAGTTCGCAGCAATGTGAATCGTGAACTCTGGACACTGTTGCAGTTTCAACCCTTCACTCTCCACAAACTTGCGGTAGGGTAGCATTTGTTCCAGCAGTTTGGGATGTTTCTTCATGTAATCTGACATCGTGATGAGCTTGCTTGTTTCACTACCATACTGATGGGCATGACGATAGTCACTCAGTACGTGACGAACTGCTACTTCTGGAATCTTAAATTTCTCTTGTATGTAGGTGAGTTCACAGAGCAGACTAGCCACATTTTCCTGTTGCTTCTGTGTATCCAGTAAATGCCAGACAGCTCGCTTCAATGCATAATTCTGTAGGGGCAAGCTAACAGGTGTCTGACAATTAGTCGCATGAATGTGCTCCAGCCATTTCCAGCAGCATTCAGCGAGGTACAGTCGGCTCTGACCCACTGGGACATGATACTCGCCACTCTCCTGTTGATTGTGAAGCCACTCGAGGATGTTTCTATGGGTCAAGCTCAAGCAGCCATTAGATCGGTCTAGTATTGGATATAGACTTTCTACAATGTCTTGCTCAAGCTTGAGGTGAGCAGTGATGAAGTCAGAACTTATGGGTTCAAGTGTGCAGCAGAAAATACCCAAGATCTTCTGGTAGTATTCTCCAGCATCACCTCCTTTTTTGCTGTTTGACAGTGCTTGCTTGAATGATTTGAAGATGTCGTTGTAGGTTGCGTTTAATCCCTTTGGGAAAAGCCCATCTATTTCCCGCAGAGCAATCTTTTTCTGTGGTTGCATATTCTTCAGCAAACCAGCAAAATACTTGGCACAGAGGAAGCTTCCATCAGTTTTCTTCGCCAACTGCGTTAATCCTCCATCTAACGATATGCGGTCCATATGCAGAGACATGGGGTCTTTCAGGTAGCGCTTAATATCCGCTAAGTTGTCATTGGAATTTTTGATTTCAAGTGTCCGAACATTTTCCAGCTGTGATAAGATTTGATTTTCATCTCGCGTTGTGACAAGGAGGTAGAGCCAATCTGGCGTGTTCTCGCTAAAGGAGTTTATAAGCTGTAGCAGCTGGGGCCGGGTCTGTGGGTTGCACTCATCAATCGCATCAAGAACCACCAGAACTGGTTGGTCTGCATCTCGGTCCATCTCAGACGAAAGTAGAGGCTCATGGATTAAGACCTCGAACATTTCAGCTAGATCGCCAGAATCAACAAGCTCTTGTAGACGCTCACCTCCAGGCAAAAGTGAGTGATACTGTGGTAAGGAATCGCACATCTGATACGCAAATGATCGTAGTACATAACGAGCATCGTTGTTATCCAGAATTGGGCTCCGGTGGTGAAAGAAATGAGCTCCGGCAACGTGATTGGAATGTTTCCTCAGAACCTCAGCAGCGATGGATGTCTTGCCCATGCCAGACTTGCCGGTTACTGCCCAGACTCGCTTGAAGTTGTCTTTGTCCTTGTCTTCTCCATTAGCCCATTTGTCAATACAGTTCATCAGTCTCACTCTCGTATTTGGACACCACTCGAACGCATCAGCTGCACTGGATTGGACTGCATGTGATTCACACAAGATGCTCTTCAGAGTTGTTCTCAGTTTGTTCCCTGTGTCTGCTTCACTCACAAATCCGACAGTTGTAGTTGGAGTCTTGTCCTCACTGAGTACACTACCGTTGAGAGAGCTGGCGGTCGGACTGGTGGGTGTAGTTATTTTATCCTGAGAACAAATTGATGTTAGTCACATTATTTCTTTTGTGAACCGGGATTTCATGAGCTTCTGCACAGTCAATTTCCAATTATTAACTTACTTCTTCAACAGATATCCGCTCACTTGAGGTCGGGCTGGTAATAACTTTCTCTGATGAAAATGGAAGAAGAAAACAACATGAACAATATCATAGGAAGTATAAGCAGCATATACTAGTTGGTAATAATTACATATATGTAAACATTGTCTTATTCTCTAAATATTTTAACAATGTAAGCATCAATCTATTACCAACAATACAGCCAAATTTTGATGATTCCAATAACAAACGTAAATTACAACATTTTGCAATAGAAACAAAGCCCGATCAAATACTTTATCAAAAGACACACTGGCGTCATCAGCGGCAGACAGTGTGGTAAATGTAGTTGTTTCTACTGTACAACTGACACCTCGGCTCATAGTCTGAATTTACTGTCTAACTCTATTTTTACTCCACATTAGCTTACTTGCTACTTTTAAAGTTGGTGTTTGAAGTTGGGATTTTGAAGTTAGGCTTGTTGGTGTTGGAAGTTCTGATTTCTTCAGTGTTTCTGGACTGCTGTCACTGGAACTGGACGAACTAGATGAAGAAGAGCTTGAACTCGAATGCGCCTTCTTGACGTCAGGTGTTCTCTGCAGCCTTGATGGGATCGAGGACTGCTTCTGAACTGTTGGTTTGGGTGATTCATCAGTTGTCTCTCTTATGACCAGTTCCTCTAGTTTCATATCCTTCGATGGCGAAAGTGGTGGAGGTGTTTTGGTTCCATTGACAGCTGCTGCTGGGCTTGTGGATTCAGTGGTCTTGGGTTTTTCAGTGTTTTTTGGTAGTGTTGAAGTTACATCTGTAGCATCATGCTTTGAGACCGAGTCTTGAGAAGCTTTTGTTGACTCATTGGCTTGCTTCGATGCTGGAATAGGTACAGTTGTTGTCTTGACAGTTGTTTCAGGGGTTGTGCTTGAATCGCTCGCATACCTTGTTGACATGGTCTTCACGAAAACATCTCTATCTTTTCCATCTTCAGTAGGCCCATCATACCTAGTTTCCGTTGTCTTGATATCAACGACTTGTTTTCCAGTTGTGTCGATCTTCTTGACGACAGTCGTGGTTTTGCCGGCTGAAGACATGGATATTCCTGTATCCTTGGTTTTATCGCGTACGCTCTGGATGATCGCTTCTGCGCTGATCGGTTCTCCCAGACTTGGCAGCCTCATTGTCTCTACACTTGAATCCCTGCTCTCCTTTGTGATTGTACGACTCTCGACCGTCACCGTCATGTTTGACTCAGTCTTCTCCTCTTTCTTGGTCTCCACTTTGACTGTACCGCTGTTGTCCGTTTGCAGCGGTGAGGCTGGCGGAGATGCTGGTTTCGGTTGTTGTTGCGAAGTCGGGGAGAAAGACGAGAATGTGGGTCTTGAAATAGGTGATGGTTTCCACGCGGTTGGATATGTTTTGACAATCGGAGATTCTTTTGGTTTTTCGTCAGTGACCTTGACCTCGACATTGACATCTTCAGGTTGTACTTGGGCTGTCGATGTCTCTTTAATCACGGCGAGTGGTTTACTTCCAACTTCTTCCGAAGGTGAACTTGACTTGGGCTCTTCAACTTTCGTGACATCTTTACCAGTGGTTGGTGGTAAATGTGAGACAACTGGAGCAGCGAGAGCTGCTGGTTTCTCATCTTCCTTATCTGAGGATTCATCGGTGTCCTGTACGAAAAAAAAAATGTACGCTAAATTAATCTGATGCCGACAGCATTATAGTGAATTGAATCATATCAAACTGGCAAAATGTGTGATAATCAATTTCAAATTTAGATTTTTATTTAATAAATCTTGTTCCCTCTTGTATGTATGAGTTACATGTAATGATTTTACGAAAACACGAGAGATTTCAGTTACAATGTCTACAGATGTGAATTATAATAAGAGCACAAATGTTGAGATATGTGCTGGTGTTGGGACCCATTCGCGTTCACTTTACACTAGGTGGTATAAAAACGTGAATAGGCACAAAAACTGCTGTATATTCAACAGGAGACGTAACCAAACAAAATTGTCCACAACTATGTATAAAATTCACAACCAGGTCAAAGGACCAAAAGAATTTGTCTCGAGAGTGTTTGCATTTATTGAGTGACGCTCCAAGGGATCATTCATATAGGCGGTAAAGAGCTACTGTGGGTCTGGTGACATATTCGAGTTTCTACACGTGCTGCCCACTAAATTTCACATCTCTCTGGCTGTTGACACTTTCAGTTGAATAACCCTTTTTAATGAGATATGTGGAGGACCGTTTTATAATGCTAATCGAATCGTGGTATTTGCTGTGAAATTTATTTCAGCAGAATGAAATGATTGCTATATACTAGTAGGCCTACACGCAACTACATGTACATGATGTATCATATATAGGCAGAGTTCCAATGATGCATAGACATGCATATACAATACATGCATATATACAAGACATGCATATACAATGCATATGTACCACTTGGATCCGGATTTAACGCATGTGATCTCTGATCCTTGCTAACCATATGTACGTTCATTATTAATCTCACTAGATTATTAATCAAATGCCTCAAATTGTAATATTGTGTAACTAGAGCTTCGATTCACCACTATTCACCAAATGATTGCATGTGTGTCCATTGCATTCGTTGTGCCTGAAGCCCAATTATTCAACATACGAAACATGTGAATGGCGGCCCTCGTAAAAACTGTACGGTGTAGCATTGCCGTCAGCGTTATGTATTTCCCAATTTCTACTCTTTTGAATCGTGATTTTCGGACACAATATTACAAGTTATATGTTGAGCATTTTCGTATTAATTAAATATATCGGGGTTTTTTGCATTGAATGGCATCAGAAACTGATCAAAGCCGTGAGTTTCTGAGGACAAATACAGACGATATTGTGTTTGTCAACATGTGAAGCAGACAATGAGTGACCATCATCCAATTAACTGTACGTGACAGCGAAACAATGTTCCGTATTATCATAGAAATGTAGGGGGTCTCATCACAATTCTATGGCATTACATAACACCTGTTTACACAGATGGGGCTCGACCACTAAAAGTGCTACGGGGGGAATTAGCCCTTTATCAGTTCTGCATTGTGTGAATGACGTAATAGTAAATATAGCATTCCCAAGCGAAAATGAGGAGAAATTACAATAGGGCAATTATCGTTATCGTGCATTATATGTCAATTGTCAATGTGCTATACATGTACAGGTTGCTTGCACCCAGAAGCAGAAGTTAATGTCAAAAGCAGTTAATCGTTAATGTCTGACAGCTCAGTGGGTGCACAACATTTGACAAATTACCTAACATATAAACACGTATCTTCCGAATAGACAGCCAGACATAACATTCAATAGATTCAAACCGAAAGCATACCCTCAATCAAACTAAGAACCTGCATCAGAACGCATATGGGAATACTCAATCCTTGCATAGGTTTGTCAGCAACGACAGAATTAATTAAAATCTGATGTTCCAGCATGGTAAAATGCGCATAAATAAAGTGGAGGTTGATTCTAAAAGAAGAATATGCACCCAGTCTGGAACATGTATACATATATTCGTAGATGCAACGCTTTATTCGACGTTTCAGCCAAGAGGGAGCATTGCTCTTAATGTTTTTGTAATTTATATCCATCCTGTCAGTTCTGCCAAGCTGAACCCACGCAAAAACACACACACCTTGTAATTTATTCCTGCACACACCACAAGAATACTATAGACGTGAAATGTACAGCGATAATATACAGAGTACGGGTCACACTTTCCTATCATTCTCTCATCTCCTCACCAAAACAAGATAAGGCACAGCCAGCCAAGAAGTCTGATGTTTTCTCGCGAAGGACCACGCATTTGGCGATAGTCGCTCTGTGATAGTTCTTCAAGGGGACAACCAGTTATCAGTTGTTGGGCCAAGAGTGAATGTACATGTAGGTATACAATTTCTCCACATGTGTCCCGAAACACACTATTCACCAAACAATGCCAAGCCCATGCACGTGCTGGAGACTCTGAAAACCTACCTCCTTACGGTAATCACACCTACAGTTATGCACTTAATTAGGGATGTTAATGATATTTAATCATACAAGTACGTGTGTAAGTGTGTTTCAGGGCCACACTTATTGTAAGTGTGATGATAAATCGATGACGAAATAGAAGTATTGTTCGCCTATGAAACAAGTTTTTGAGCACTTCACACAGTAAGCTACTAACCAAAGATGCGAATATAAATGTAACATACTTATGTGTATATAGTCCAGCTATGTATATGCCTATAATTGTGTGTTTGTACTCAGCATGTAGAAGCATTACATAATATTATATCCCCATACAATAAGAAAAGTATCATATGATACAGCTGTGTGAAAGCTAACAAACAAAATAGATTGTGTATTGTGTTCCTTTCTACAGTAAGTATATAAAAAGTGTTTATGCTTAGCTGAGCGTGTTGATACCTATATACATGACACACAGCCCTATCCTTTGTACCTGTAATCACCCTCATGGCTTTTTGAACACCGCCATCAAACTTCCGTAACTTTCGTGACAAACAGCGGATGATGAATATTTAACCCAACGGGTGGTGGTATACTTTATACTTTCGAGGTCAAACAATACATGATAATTTGAGCGCTGAAGTATATTATCTCGCACAATGCGTCGTGTCTTCAGATATTGAGTCCCTATAGAGTGTAAGCGGAAGGCAGATGGTCAAGATAAATGAAATGGCTAATGCATGAAGATATTGACCTATTCATTTATTCGTAATTGTTGAGGTAAACCTTCTGATTAAACCCACTGAGCGCATTAAATATTAAATTGAGTGCATGGCAATACGCATACGTAGACGGAGTTCGTGTATTATAATTATAATCCGCAGATGCCAAAGTTTGATGTCCAATTCAAATTATTAGCCAGATAATAAAGTATTACGATTATTTTGAAGACAATTTGAGTTTACATGTAAAGTTAGCAAATTGGTTGCCACCACTTCCTCTACTCTTCTAATAATATACCAGGAATGTGTTATATTTCACAAGCTCGATTTATTTTCTATGAACCATTAGATTTATCAGTTTATCGCATGTTTAACTGTAAATAAGCCTGCTATGAACCCATATTGGTACGTGTCAAGGGAACAAAACATGTACTACACAGCACTACTTATCGCCTGACAATATCACCCGCCATATGTTGTACATTCTGATATCATGTTTTGCAATATATAGTACGTGGGCTGCCAACTGTTATATACATTGTACAAGTACGTCCATACCGATGGCATGTTTGGAGCATAATACACATGTGGTGCCAACTGGACTGCCCATACATAAATTAATGTAAATGGGATTTAATGATATTGCATAGGCACTATACCAACTTGTTTTGACTGACAGGTTGATCGACTGGGGCCAAACAAAACGACTAATAAGATTTCTGAGAACGGGTTTTCAAGGATTTTTTATTGTAGGACTCTTTAGTGATAACCCAAGCGAAGGGCAGAGAAATGTCAACGGGGTGTTATATTTGCCGTATAATACCACAGGTAAAATGCCCTTGGCTAACTGACGTTCATTCCTTACAAAAACACACCCTTCAATGGCATAGTTCGATTAAACTCGTAAAACCGTCACTCTAAGGGATGTAGGTTAGCTTGTTTAGTCCAGTACCTCCTCTCCAGTCTCAAGGACTGATAAAGTGAACAGCGCTTGTATGATAAGATATAAAACATGCATACATGTTTGTGTGATATGAAGAATCTGCACGTTCATTTTATGTCAAAATGTGGGCCAACGAACTCTGATTTCTCTAGCTAAAAGTAAAATATCAAACTTTTTTTGCCACAATTTGTTTTTTCAAGTTGCAGGTATGCACAAAAAAGCAATTGCTGCCTCCCACGAGTTTACCGGTGAATCTTTCATGCCCCTCTCACATTCTTCATGAATGAAAGTTGAAGTGAACCACTTTGACTGTATTGAATGAATAGTTGAATGGCATGATGACACTGGTGTCAGTTTTCCATGTATGTATGAAGATAGCGTACAATCGAGGTAGACGCGAGTATTGGATTCTATTCAAAGGAGACTGATAAAGGTAGATTCTAATCCCTGCTTTGACGATAAACTGTGAGTTTTATGCGGGCACTACCATGGTATAGGCGTGTATAAACTCAGAAATCTCTCTTAGGTTTCTATGTCTTTTTTCTGATAATATAGACATATCTGCCATGAACACGTACCAATTTGAATATAAAGTCGGAGGGGATCAGATGTGCATTCTTTAGTGATGTTAATTTCAGATCGGCTCTAATTAATGAGACCGCGGTTTTTGTGTAGTGCCTATTGCGTGCATGCTACAAATTAAAAACTATTTTCCCAGAGAAAACGACATCCCTCCTATGAAATTTTATGGCGTTGTTTCGAGTAACAGATGTGTGCAATTCAACTACTTCATTCTAATTTGCATGTTGTGTTTCATTAGTATAATTGCTACACGTGCGTGCCAATAGCCTAGGTAGGCTACATAGGCTACATGTAGTACTAACGTGGGTGCATGTCAGCATGCACGTGGACAGTTTTATGACCAAAAAACTACGTGAGAAGTGTGGTTTCCGTTTGATATTTGAGCAATACTATAACTACTGCTTACCTCCGAGCTCTCTTCGCTGTGTTTATCTTGTTGAACGCTTCCTGTCCCAGCCTTATCCTCTGTTTCCAGCCCGGTATCCTCCTCTGTTTTAGCGTCGTTTTCTACAGGTGTCGTCTGTTCCGACTCGGGCTGACGACCCTTTTTCTTACGTCCTTTCTTGTCGCCATGGCTCCCGTCTTCTGGCACCTTATCCGGATCTTTAGGGGCAGCCCCTTTGCCAGCACATGCGCCCATGTTAGCAGGCCGCCGTTGTTCCCATCAAGTGATCACTGCAATACACGACAAGCACGGTCACCGGGCGATAACAGTCACTGAATACACCTTTGATAACCCAGCATGGCCCAGGCGCTGTATGTAGCCCGTGGTATACCTGTCACTCTGGCCTCCACGGGCCAAACTACACACGGGGACTTCTCGCAGGGCCCACTGCACACAGACCACTGCATGCAGACAGCCAAACCAGGGGGTGGTCTAACTTCACAAACTTAAAATAGACCCAGTGTGCCCAAGTTTAAAGCGCCGAGGCATCTGTTGCTCGGCCGGGAATACATACATGGGTATGGTGAAATAATGGTCAATAGTCACTCTTGCCCATAGAATAGAACCCAGACAATTCTATCGCTCTGATAGATGGAACCCAATAATTAGGCTTACTATTGATGTGACATAACAGATAATTAACTCATAATGTCACTTTCAGAAAGTTTCATTAGACACGTTCATGTTATGGCTTTGGCCTTCTGAAGATCTAATCATATTTACTACATACCCCAGTATATAATATCATAATTATAATCATGCACGCAGCACGCATGATATAATGTAGGCCTACCGGTATGATTGAACTGTATGCTTTTTTTAAATCCACTACGATGTCAGAGCCAGTAGATTAATGTCTAGTGCTAAGATTTTGTATCCTAATCCACTTCAGTTTTGGCCCACATCTGACTTCGGATTTAGACACCCAGTGCGTGCGTGACACATCATGACACCAGATGAGGGCTGTGATGAGTGCAATATGAGGGTGATGTAATCCACACACTGGGCACCAGGCGTGCGGTAACTGTCCGATTACTGTGTGTAACACTCACCCAAGTATCACATGTATGAGCTTCAATACGTTAGTAGGCCTTCTACACGACAAAGAGATTGATGTCATATTTAATCCGTAAATGCCAGTTCAGTTTCTAATCTTCTTCCAGCATAGAAAATACAGCATGACTATTCTACATTTTGTTAACTCCGAATATTTTTCCCATAAACATAATCAGCTTTTGCCACCTAATACATCCGAGTCTATCGCATAAGATAGTTAGCATTTTTCAACAAAATATTTAACCATCCCCACCGTCTGCCTGGTCATACCTCCGTAATAACACTCACATATCAGTATTGTCCTTGTGCTAGGCACAGATCTGAGTCAACCATTGTTCTAGCTGGGAGGCAGGGTGCAAGATTGATGGTCTTCACCATGTACCCCCTGATCCCCTCACCCCTCAGCAAATCTCCCCTGCGTGTAGCTCCAAAACCTCCATCCCTGGGTCCCGCCATCCCCGCTGCCACGGGAGTCACCAGATGTTTCGAGACGCATGCTCAATTATAAAATGCAAATTACACTCGAATCTAGAAGAATTATGATTGCATGCTGATCGACTAACACAAAGTTTTTCACCATCGGTGAACAATGGAAAACAATATTTCACTGAGTCTTTGTTTTGTGCCCTAATGACATTCTGTTCTACTCCATTTTCGCCGATAATTTCACAGCCTAACTGTTAAAATTGCTTTTCCTTGTTTTATCAGGTCGTTCTACATTTTCTAGCTGCAGATAATGGTGTTTATTTGCATGGTCCTCCGAAGTCTGAGCGTGCAAACTTATAAAAATCAAGATAGAAAAAAAAAA
Source organism: Terebella lapidaria (assembly GCA_949152475.1). NCBI lineage: Eukaryota > Metazoa > Annelida > Polychaeta > Terebellida > Terebellidae > Terebella > Terebella lapidaria. The sequence goes on from OX424562.1 coordinate 22,919,880, forward strand.
AACGTGTGAGTCGACGTGAATAGGCTATCACGTTGGGTGTACGAAGCAAGGACATTTTTTACTTGGACTTGCATGGTTCAGTTCATGTAATCTTTCGCCATCGGACTGTTTGCTAATTATAACATTTCTGGTGCACGCTTGCTCTTGACGCATTAAACATTTCGCGTTGTTTGTCGCTAACATATATATTGTTCAGAATCCAGTGATTGAATGCCTATTTGTTTGGGTTCATTAGCGTTGTACAACGATGATGGAAAACGTTTGTTCGATGTTTTTTTTTCTGTTCTAGTTGAAATGGTACTCTATCGTTAGGGGTATCAACAATTAAGCTAATTAGGCCTACAGTTCTGGCTGTAAATTCGCTCTGAAAAGACATTAACAACATCAGAAATGAGATATAGCCATGTTAGATACATGTATTAAAATAAAATTGCATGTACTGATGACACACACAGAACAGTCGCCATAATGAAGTAGGCTAAATGGCCTAATTATTGTCTGAATGATTGCAAAAATATATTGTACCCAAATCACCAGACAGTACATTGAAGAACATAATGAATAATGTATCGATATAAATCATGCATGAACTGATTCAAATGACATGAAAGGCATTCATAAATGCTCGACATAATACAATTATAGATTATATGTATGCATTTACGTCATCTATCTATTTGACTGACTCACTTTCTTAGTTGCATCAATTTTCCTCTCAAAGACATCCCTGAAGTTCACTGTGTTAGCTCCAAAACAAAATTAAACCCATATGATTATCATGTGTTGTTGAACGACTTTTACAAGGATTACAGTTTTTGCTGGCTCTAACTCACGCAACTAAATATATTTAAAGCACAAGTTTGCCACAATAACTGACGTGTTCGGGTTTACGTGCCGTCTTATTTATAGACACGTACATGTGTACGTACAACTTTAATCATTTCCGGGAATGCTTGGGATTACAGATTTGTGAAGGAAATGCCATGGAATAAAACATATAAAATTAAACATATAATATTCGTTCTTTAGAAATCAGCAATTAAAGTAATAATAACATGTACCAAATACATGTGGTGCACATGTACATGCATAGATTTTTCATATTGTATTTCTGGTGTGAGAGAAAGATATAAAGTCTAATAACGACTTGCCTCTTTTTGCAAAGCTGGTCAGTTCCTTTCATAATCCACACGAGGGAATCCGGAAATAGCGGGACTATCGTTTTTTGAGTGTCCGTTCATGTATCAATATTTATAAACAATACGATCAGGATCACGGATGTAGGCCTACATGTATCCCACAGCCCGGTCAACACGCCGGTCTATGGGCATGATCCACCCGGCTAAGTTTAGCGCTCCCCAAGGCAGCAGGAAATGCCTCTTCCGCGTGGAATGGCACAGACGTTCGATCTCTACTGATAAATCGTTCACAAAGCAATGATCTTCCGCAACAGAGGGGAAAAAATATACCTGACTTGGCCCTGTGCCCCGCGCGCTACCTTGTAACGGACGGGAGAAAATAACAACAACAACACTCCCACAAGTTCGAACAACAACCGGTAACAGAATAGATAACTATGGATCCCACCGGTTTTTTCCTCAAGTTATTTGTTTGACCAGAGGAATGTGCAGACATTACCTCCCATCTCGTGCACAGAATTTTTTTTTTTTTTTGCGCGCGGTGATTTGCCCAGCAGCAGTCGCCATGCAGACGTCCAGACCAGAAATTATTAAGTGTTGTTGGCAGCTCAGGCTACATCTAATTGCTTCACTTTACACCGTAACAGATGGAACCTGAACCGTCGCTCCTGTATATATAGGCCAAAGTGCATTTGACCAGATCATATAAGCTTTAACTTTAGAAGAGCAACTTGATTGTACATTGTCATATTTTATTATTGTTTCCTAACTTACACTTTATTCTAGGGATTTATCATGTAGGTTGTCCAATGTTATTGGTCGTAGATCTCTTTGTGATATTATGACATTTTTTACATTTCAAATAACAAATGTAGGCCTACTGGTCTCCAACTTAGGAGAGTGTAGGAGAGTGTTTCCAATTCACTCTCCCCTGCGAAGACCAGTGGCATCAGCTACCTAATTAAGGACAATGCAGATGTGTTTACAGGGGTAGACAGGAAACTCAGACGGACGTCATTAGTGCAACACACAATTGATACAGAAGATCACTGACCAATCAAGCAGTCCCTCCAGAGAGCGTCTGTTGAACCCACAAATGTTAAAACGCCCACAAATGTGAAAACCCACAAATGTGAAAACAAATTTTGTAAATCACCCACAAATGTAAAAAAATCAACCACAAATGTGAAAACGTTTTTTGTCAACTACCCACAAATGTGAAAATCTTCACCCACAAATGTGAAAAAAACTTCACCCACAAATGTGAAAAAAAAAATCAACCACAAATGTGAAAACTATTTTTGTCAATTGCCCACAAATGTGAAAATCTGCCACAACATTAGCTTCAACATGAGGAATGTTTTTAGGTTACCGACCTTTGTTCTGAAAACCTATTGCACAATTAATACTTTCCCCTATTATCATCATTTTTCCATAAAAACCTTCATATCTCAGTAAAGATTGATCGTAGAGCAAAAAGGACATTATTTTCGAACCGATAGGGCTAATTGGCAATATACTAGGCGTGGTTTGGTATCAAATTACACCTGTGGTGTCAAATTACACCAAACCGGAAGTAGAATTATTTTTCAAGGAAATGGGCTCAGGATGCCCAAGGATCAGTTATTAGGCCGGTTTGGTGTGTTTGAAGGCCAAAAATTGATACTTTCCCCTATTATCACCCACTTTTCCATAAAAACCTCCATATCTCAGTAAATATTGATCGTAGAGCAAAAAGGACATTATTTTCGAACCCGTAGGGCTAATTGGCAATATACTAGGTGTGGTTTGGTATCAGATTACACCTGTGGTGTCAAATGACACCAAACCGGAAGTAGAATTATTTTTCAAGGAAATGGGCTCAGGATGCCCAAGGATCAACAAGGCCGGACGAACAACACGCCCAAGCGTTGTGGTTCCGGGGACCCAAGTTATGGTGTACTCGGGCCTCCGGCAACGGCGACATTACTATAACTATTTATTATATGATGTGTGATATGTGATGTTTGTCTACTAACCATGCTATGACGGTACTAACCTGGTTGCTACTTAACGAAGTCACATTCGTTACAAAAATTTAAAGATAAAATTGTTTACGGACGACGGACGACGGATGGACGGACGACGGACGCAACGCGATGCCAATAGGTTATCGGACCAAAGGTCCGGTAGCCCAAAAAATCTTTCAGAAAAGTGCTTCCCTGTATTCTTAGGCATTTTAGCGCAAATTTCGAAAAGATTCGACCGCAAATTCGAGATAAAAATAAAAATGTAAGACGTATGACGGACGACGACGGATGAAGGACGCAATGCCATGCAATGGATTATAGTCCAGGGCTTTTATGGCCCAAATTGGGTCAGATAGGAAAAAAATTGCAACACTATATATCATTTGTGATTTGATTACAGAAATATATGCTGAACAACACATCAAAAGTCTAAAGTTCTCAAAATATGGGAAGTTGGATAAAATTACAATTTTTTGGACCCCCATTCGATTAATTTTCCACACCATTTCGCCATGTCAGAATTTAGTCAACTGTCAGGATTTGGGGTAGAAATTTGGGTGTCAAAGCCGATTTTTTGCACAGTGACTCTGGAGACCATATCGATAATCCACAAAAAGTCCCCATCAATCCCATGGGGGGTTTTCTCAAAAATCCAAGATGGCCGCCATTTATACGCGAAATAGCTTAAAATTGAACTAGCGAGTTATCTACTGCACCTACGTTGGGGATTTAAGTGTCTACTCCCATGTTTTCTGACCCAAGGAATCAGATGGTGGTATTGCTGAGTTTCTGTGACTGTTGGTTGTTTCAAAATTCGAAATGGCTGCCATGAAATCCTGGAAAATTCGGAAAAACACGTTTCTAGCTTGGTTTCAGTTTTTATGTCGGATGAAAGCAAAATGTTAGTGTCTACTCCTGTATAATCCCCAAACAGGAAGACTAGCTTATCCAGTTGTTGTGGCCAGAGAGTTTGATGCTGATTTATGCGCGGCAAATCATGTCAAAAATCTTGATGGAGCATGCTTACATATACTTCTAAAGCAGAATATGCATGACAAGAACTCTGCCACAATCTGAGCTCATCCACATCCACAACTCCCACCCACAATGAAACCATAGGGACTAAACAAGTGGTTCTGCTGGGATCCCTTCAACAACCCGCATGTTCCTGTAAGTTCAGTTTTGGCATGGCATATATTTTGAGCCACGTGGTTTTAGAGGGGAACTACGAGCTTGAAAGTTCCTAAATGTTGGCTCAAATTGATTTACTATGATTGACAACATGACATTATATTTTCAAAACAACACGTTTCGTTGTGAAAGGTAACACGACAAGACGTGAAGTAAAAGCAGGTTATGTGGATTATGAATGTACTTGGGTATAGGTTCCATGTTTCCTGAGCACAGGACGCCAGCATAGGCAGTCGCAACTTTGTCCAGAGGACATCGAGGGCCTCGAAATGGAGCGACTTGTCATAACTGAGCAATACAGAAAGGTTCCAAAAGAGGCTTGGTGAAAGCATTCCCTGATCATGATGCCCACACTGTTAAGGAGCGAAACTACCGACTGCAGTACTTCCTCCAAGACCTCACGTGAGACAAGCTGGTCGAGCATATATTGTAGCAGCTGCCAGCCAATGCAGGGTAGAGTATATCAATGCTACAGACAGTAGGGGTCGTAGGACCTCCCCTGGCTGAGACATGGGCGCCGACACCGAGTTAGGGGTGGATAACTGGCGCAACACCTCCTTGGGAGGGCCAAAACGGCTTGGCAAGAAAGTCCTTCTGGGGAGGTTCAAAGAGCTCGGAGAGCTTCGACCGCTTGGTATTTTCTCTCTTGTTCTTAAGAGCTCCCTGCCAACGGCGTTCGAAAGCTTGGCAAACACTCCAGCTCAGAAGCAACTGCTGATGAGCTTCAGCTGGACGTATGGGAAGGCCGCAGGCCACCTTGTCCACCGAAGTGGACGACTTATTTGGGGGTTCAGGTGGGAACTGTGACCCCAGGCGTGAATGCACGAGAAGGAGCTTCTCTTTGAAGAGTAAGTTCTGCCATCCACTTCCTGGGAACGAGCGAAGTTGGAACTCTGGTCGAGCTCATCCACCCCCATGCAGTCTTCTGGTGATGGCATTTCAGTGGGTGCAATATCAACGAGGACAGCGGATAGGGTGGAGCCAGCGAGAGCTTTACCGGTCGCTGAGAGTGGCCTGGTGTAACCAAGCACATGAAAGGCAATTGGGACGTAAACATAGCACCAAGGGTGCTGTAGCTTACCGGCAATCATGAGAAATGCAGAGTATTGATTTTCCAACATATAAATTGCTACACTGAACTCTAATTGTCAAAACATGTTCGTAAATGTTGCTGGAAACACATTTTCTGCATGGACTATAACACGAAATCAAATAACACATCACAAAGGTAGATAAAGAGAATCATATACATTATTTTGAGAAAAACTGTCTGAATAGATTTTGACAAAATGGTCACCAAAGACAAAATTCATCGTTTTTGACCTTTCAAGGTCATTGAAGGTCAAATTCAAGGTCATCACTCAAACTGCAATATATGATTTCCCATTTGAATGTGCCAATACTTAGGCTCTATTTTGAAGTCTTCTATGAGTTTACTCCGCACAGCTCCCATTATGAAGGAAAAATTGGGTGAAAGTCCCAAAAAGATTTTCAATGGCCACAAAAAAATTTTTTTTTTTTGCTGGAAATGGCTCAAAACGAATAGTGACTTGATTTGGGACAAAAACAATTTTTTTCACCGACCCGTCAAAAAATCAAAATGGCCGCCACAACCAAACCGGCGATTCAAGGGCAACGAAACTTATATATGTCATAAAGGTACATGAGAGGAATGTTTTGTAACAAAAATCTCAAAACTGATCAGACAGTTTTTGAGAAAATGGCCTCCAAAGTCCAAAATTGGCAATTTTTCGTCAAAAATGGCTGCCAAATCGGCAAAAACGATTCAATCAAAAAAATTAAAAAAACGTATTTAGATACTGGCCCAAGGTATGTTCTGACAAATTTATGGGGAAATTCATCATGTCAAAAAAAGTTACAGACCCGGACGGACGACGGACGGACGACGGACGGATGAAATACCACGACAATAGCTTATCGGCCCAAAGGGCCGGTAAGCTAAAAATACTCTGTACCAGAGTAACCACGAGAAACTGTTCCCTTGCGTACGAGCCCGGGCTGGAGAGCCTGGCAGCGTCGAAGCAGGGATGACAACAAGCTGCACATGGCTTCCCGTGTTGAACCTGGGGAAAGCAGGAAAATACCGGGTGGAGACAGCTCTTGTGCATGCAACAAGCGATGGGTCATCTGAGTTTTCAGCTACTGACTCATAGAATTGAACATCGTCTGAGGCTGAAACGTTAGACGAGCGCCGAGGCTCAGCTCCAACTGCCTGAGACCTTTGAGGTAGCTCCTGAGGGTATTGTTGTACCAGACGGAAATCCCATGGAAAGGGCCTCAGTCAGGAGTCCCACTAAGCGTTCCCAAAGCCAAGGAGAGCCCGAAGGAGAGTTCTAAATCCCTCGTTGCAATGGCGGCAGCGAAGACAAGCCTCGAGGCTGAGACATCATCTGGAAAAGTGGATATTCAACCTAAAGGTCCAAGAATGCAGAATAAGATACATGTATGGAGAAACAATGCTGACAGCATTTGCATTGATTGTCCTAATTGAAACCAGGTTCCTATCAGGAGTCAGACAGGGCCAGCCGACCGGCATGAAACCCATTCCGACTCGGTGTTCGAGTTCTCGGAGGCTGGGCCCCAAGAGGGATGATCCTGGTGATTCCAACAATCCCAGTTAGTAAAAAGCAACGAGAAAGACACGAATTATAAGAGTTGGTTATAAGTAATGCTGTTCCGATGAGTAGGAGAATGGGAGAAGTTGACAGTATGCTGCCATTTCATGACTTTCGGGGGATTAGAATGCCATTTCGGGGGATTAGAATGTTCGACAAACAGACAAATTCATAATTCCAAGACCAATCCATGTATGAATTTTACAAAATCAGTGTACGTGGTCAAATCGAAGTGATACTAGAGTATCAAGGTCAAAGCTATGTGAGCATCACAGACACCCATCCAGCTGAGCGTGCAATCAGGTGCTCTGTGTGAGCGAGGTCATTCCTTGATCTTTCGTATAGGGGGTTTCGCTATGTGGGACGCATATTTTAAGTAGGCTGTATGGGTAACCGTCTAATATGTTAATGTACATGTATAGGAGTTGATGTACATGTATAAGAGTAGTTTTGGTGGATATATATGCAGCGAAATCGATATAAACACAATGTTCTATTGCAACACACATACGAAATTGTGGCGTTTCGAGAGTGAAAAACTTGAAAAGTTTCACCCTATGTTTTGGAATGTTCCTGATTTTTTTTATCTCTTTAGACTTTTAGTATGTTGTTTAGATGCCTCCAAGGCAAACAATTCCAAATGATTTGTTAGTGTTTCCCCGTGAAACACTATATACCCTAGACTATTATCAGAACAAGGTTCCGTAAAAAGACATAACAATAAAAGACATTCCTCATGTGGAACCTAATGCTGTGTGTGATTTTCACATTTGTGGGCAAATGACAAAAACCGTTTTCACATTTGTGGTTAAATTTTTTTTTCACATTTGTGGGTGGATTTTTTTTCACATTTGTGGGTAATGATATTTTCACATTTGTGGGTGATTTACAAAATTTGTTTTCACATTTGTGGGTTTTCACATTTGTGGGCGTTTTAACATTTGTGGGTTCAACAAGTGTCCTACAAGCAGGAGGGGCTTATGAAAGCAGAGTTTGACAGGATGCTCAAGTTGGGTTGCTAGAGCCCAGGGACAATCCATGGTTGTCTCCCACAGTCTTCGTCTTCGACGAAGGATGGATCCACCCAGTTTTGCATGGACTATCGCAAACTCAAAGGTGTGAAGAAGAATGGAGACGTGCTGTGAATGATGAACTCAGGCATGGAGCGCGGAACTTACCCCTGGTGAAGAGAATCTCCCCCAATCTCTTATTCTGAGGACCACCCATCGCTGAGGCTCAGAAGATCCTTCTGGAAGCCATATGGAGGGAGGCAGACTTCTCGTTGCCTCCACAACTGTGGAGGGAGGCTTGGCTACACTGCGGTGGACCTCGGGTCTCTGCAAGAAGCCAACCCAGGTCATCCGACACATACTGGACTGGAAAGAAGACTGCTGACGAGAGACAAGCGTGGACTAGACCAAGAGCAACCAATGAAGGCCTACTGGCAGCAGTGGGACCGGCTATTAGTGAGGGATACACTCTTTTATCTCAAGCCTAGTTGTACTGGCAAGAAGGAGCCGCACTTGCAGCTCATCATGCCCTATGCTGTAGAGACGGGTGTCTTGAGGGAAGTTCATGATCAGCTTCCTATATTACAAGCTGGAGTCAGATGGATTCTGTGAAAGACCAAGCCACATAATACGTACTGCGTGTTGTGATGAAAGGCATGATGCTGAACATACCTGAGTGCTAGGAGGCTTCGCCCTCGCGCCCCTCACCAGCCCATTTTCACCACGCTGGTGGGTGACCATCCAGAGAGTATTGATGGACGAACTGGTGATCGGCGCTATCTAAATTAGGAGACAGATGTACGCTCTCGGAATACATTGTTTCACTCACGTATATGCGGCGGGAGTTCGAGTCTGAGTCTGTTAGTGACGATGTTGGTGAGTAAAAAAGGCCAGAAATGCTTGGTCATAGTAACGACCGCGAGGAGTTCACGAGGGTCATGTAGCAACACTCGCATATGCCACCACACATTCGGTGCCATCCACGGCCCATGAAAGGACACTGCCGAGCCCAAAGTTGCTTGTGTTCATGTCCAAAATGAACTTGCAGTCGGGGAGAGGTAGTAATATGGCTGTCCATCAATGAATTGGTGGATCAGAGTCACCTCGAATTTCCTCGAAGTCCGAAACCGCCTTACAGCCAAGGACCCGGAGTCCGAAGGCGAATGCTGTCTATGTCTCCACAGCAAGTCGAGTCTGAGCTTTCAATTCGTATGCCCACATATTTGCCATGGGGCGAACAGCAATCGTAGCTGCACAGTGGCCACGTTGTAGAGCAGGCTTCCCTCCTGATACTAGACATCACGTGCAGAGCTTTGCCTTTCAAACTACTGGCAAGGATGTAATCGGTTTGTTCTTCGGTCCATCCTTCATAGGAAGGAACCAACCAGAGCTGCAGTAGGTAGTCTTCTAGGTCAACGTTTTTACCGTCGAACCGCTTTCGCCACTCAGATTTTTCCAGTTGCTTGAAATGCAGAGCATCTTCAGATGAGCCAGAACTACGATCTTCATGTCAGTCAGCAGCAGTATAGTAGCCGTCCCCGACTCCCCGCCACTGGAGGAACCAGCCTGAGCTGATGCACTCCTGGGGAGAGGGCTGTCGTACTGGCCAGAAGCTACTGACGCTGTCGTGTGTGCAATCAGGTTCTGACTGAAATTGGTGGACACAGGTATGGCTCTCGTCTGCCTAATAACATATACGCTTGGCCGGCAGGAGAGGTCAAGGTTCACTGCGGACGTAGGCATCGGCTGCCACCGATACCTGGGAATGCCATACAATTCAGTCTGGTCTGATACGCTATCCAATGGCATCAGCGCTGGAGTGCGAGTAGCTGAGGTCAGCATGGACATCTCAGTGCCGATGCGGGCCCCGGATAACTAGGCGCCGGCCTGGGGGGATGAAAATGATGCCGATGACCCAGCCAGGGCAATTCAAACAGGAGTAGTGACATAGCACTCCGAACCAAACGCAGAGGCCATCGTGTCCTGGATTTGCCTTCGCTCTCATTCCGACAGGTCCTCAGAGGGTCTCTGCCAGTGCGAAGAGGGTGATTGGGCCTGGCCATCACGTCGCCTATTGTAGCTAGGCGACTGGCTGTATTCATAGTGGCTGTATGGAGCCAACTCGCCCAATGTGTGACTCAGGCGCTCAACTTCGTTAGTAGCATAGTGCCCAGGAGTGGCACCGACGAGACCTTCTGATGGGCCACCATAGAGGTGATGTCAATAGGTGACGGCAATAGATCCCAGTGACGGAGCTGGTGACACGATCCGAAGATATGGTCTGGTCGGAAACCGAGAGGGCTCTTCAGACAGGGCCACATCCGGAAGATGGCTCCCCAGTCCTGGGATCGAGTATGATTTGTAATGGAGCCCATCTCGTCAGAGCTCGTTTTCGCAGAGAGAGTAAGTCCTCCAGAGACGAGGGAATTTTCGGCAAGTACATAGTAGGCTGCAAAAGGATCGTTGTTGGACTAATCCTGGTCATGCCACATTTGTAATGTTTGACGCTGGCCTTCTAGGGAGCATGCGCCCCACCATGTGACATGGTTCTTGCCGGCGCCAATAAACCAGGTAATTAGCCTGCCGCATGGGTCCCACTAATACTTGACTCAGAAATGCTTCATCACTGTCATGTAGCCCGATGTGCCCGGGAATGAAGGCCACGGGAAAGGCATAATGAACGGGAGCATGTGGGCGCTTTGCTGGGCGGACTCACCAACGATCCACCACGGGGATAGAATCCTGGATAGCCCGACTTACTGCCAGAGCCTTATGTACTGCCGCAGAGTAGGGCCTTCAGCTCAACGTCTGGACATAGAGCACAAAGGCCTTTTCCTTGAGGTTGCCTACAATTGTTTGTCCCCGAAAGTCAGTTCCTCCCAAACCAGAACGGGAACGGGAGAAAGCAAGCTGCGCTCAACGTCATGCTCTCTGGAATCTGAAAGCATAAGGGAAAACGTCACAGACTTGAAAATTAGCCCAAAGGCTAAAAAAGGTTACCGGAGAGTATATATTTAAGATATTAGCCTTTTGTCCCGTGACCTTGAAAATAAAGTCATTGGTCAATCCAAGGGCTTGAAAATGTTCACCATATATTATTTCTAGTATGTTCACAAGCTGTAAAGTCGATAATTAGCCATTTTGTGCTCTGACCTTGAAAATATTGTAACCGTTTTGGGGTGTACCCAAAAGTTAAGACAGAGTTGTAACGACGTCTGAGGGTGATCCAGAACCCAGATCACCGGAGAAGAAGACGGAGACGGAGGTGGAATCAACGGACCCACTGCGGAGGCGGTACCTGACGGAGCAGTTGCGGCGACGGAGCAGTTGCAGTACCGGAGGCGGAGACGCTTCTAAATTATCCATTTCAGGTGCAGTCGCGGTTGCAGTGGAGACAAAAGCAGCGGAGCGGATGCAGAGGCAGTACCTGACGGAATAGTTGCAGAGTCGGAGGCGGAGACGCTTCTAGATTCTTCATTTCAGGTGCAGCCGCAGTTGCAGTGAGACGGAAACAACGGAGCAGTTGCGGAAACGGTGACCCGACAGAGCAGTTGCAGTACTGGTAGCGGAAACGCCACCGGAATCTTTATTTCAGGTGCAGTTGCAGATTGCAGTCGGGGAGAACGGTTGGAGGTCCATTCCAGACCACGCTACCAACCCTTAGAGACTTCTAGCCGTGATTAAGCCGTGCAAGCAGCAGTTTCCCAGCATTTTCCGTTTCAGCTCCGGTTAACAAAAACCCACCCACCTTCCAAGAAACCGTTTATCCAGACGTCACAGAGGGGAAATCCCGTTACATTATGTTCAAGGTCATCAAAATGTTCAGTGTATATCTTTTTCTATATGTTCACAATTGGTTCCCAAGCTATAAAGTCAACAGAGGAGCAAGATAATAGCCATTTTGTCCTTTGACCTTGAAAATGAGGTCAAAGGTTGAATTCAACATCATGACAATATTCAGCATATATCGTTTTCTATATGTTCACAATTGATTCCTAAGCTGTAAAATCAATAATAATTGAGATATTATAGTCTGTGGGCCATTCTGAAAAAAAAAAATTCGTCGCCAAATCGGGCATATTAGGTTTCTTGGTGTCATTCTGTAGGTTTTTATATCAGGAAAAATATTAGACCGGGTAACCTTCTCTAAAAGTGTTTCCAAGATGGCCGCCAAGTCCGATCAAAAAGTTAGTTTTTGTTTTTTCTCTGCTTCTAGACGTGCTAGAAGTGAAATCTTGGTGTCCTTTCTTATGTTTTGAGGGTTGAGGAATCCAATCAAACACATTCCAATAACAATTATGCTTTATTTCAATTGCAAAAATGCACTTCGTCTGGTATTTGAACGTCAGAAATAGCTATTTGCGAAGGAAATCTGTTTTCAAATGTAGTTGCGCTATTCATTACCACGTATTACCATTTTGGACAAAACAATCCCATGAATACATCATTAAGAGTTTATTGTATCCCCGGAACTAAGTAAGGCAGAAACTATGGATTTGTGATCGTCGCGCCGATACAAGTGCCGTACTGACTTCCGTGTGAATGCTACACAAGGTGCAAATCTGATCTGTTTCTGACAATATTCCATATGGATATGCCTTATAGCAGAAACCCATAAGAGATCCTCTTATGGGTTTCTGCTTATAGTAACATCCCAAAACCTATCGATTCTGGTTGCCATGGCGACCAAGATGGCCGATTGGCGACACATTTCGTTACAAAAAGCTGTTTTGACAAATATGGCTTTTGAAGGCTCCAGGGGTAGTACTTTTACAGGTATCACTAGGATATTGAAGAGGCATATTGAACAAGGACCAAACACAGAAATATTAAATAATTATAGTTAATGAAAAGACTTAAAAACCAAGTTAATATCCAGCTCGAGGTCAGCGATCATTCCTTTTGGTTGCAATAAGAAACATATCACACTGAATGTGTGTACAAGTATAGAGCTGATGGATTTGCACAAAATATATACTATTATCGAATACATTAACTTGACTTTCATCAGTTAAGTCTATTATTGCCCACAATAAAAATAGTGAAGATGAGAACGTAGTAAGTCTTTGTCCAGTATATATTTTATAGCTGCAGTAATAATATTAATCAGTTAATATCACTAGCTTATTACAACAGTTGAATCATATTCATAATCAGTGAATGTAGATAAAGAAATCACTTGTATTGTTGGGAATTGGATAAGCTAAATTATCTGGTAAGAAATAATTCGGTGAATATTTCAGTAGTTGAAAGTATTACTGCATGGCATAAAATTAGTTAAGGCTTGGAACTTTTATTGCTGACATTGACGAAAGACAATAAGGCATATTAAGATATTTTGTCTGAATTAACATAATATATGAAAATGACAGGGCAACAGAAATGACAGGGCATCACGGATATACACCCATGTGGTCGTAGGCGACCGGAAAGCGTCTAGTTTTATGAATATCAAATACATATATTGTAACGGTTCTAGGGTTGATATAGTAGTAGCATATGTTCGTTGGGTTGAGGTTCGCTCCCCAGCCTTGCTTGGCTGACCAGATGCCTATGAGTTTGGCTCTTTGCCTCGTCTCAGACTGCAGGGGTCGCTCGGTTGACTCTTGTTCTCTGGCTGCAGGGGTCGTTCAGCTTACTCTGGTTCTCCTTCTGGAATGGTCACTCGGCTGACTCTGGTTTTCCGACTGCAGGGTCGTTCATCTGACTCTGGTTCTCCGGCTAGAATGGCCGCTCAGCTGACCCTGGTTCTCCATCTGGAATGGTCACTCAGCTGACTCTGGTTCTCCGGGTGCAAGGGTCATTCGGCCGCTCGACTGACTCTGGTTCTCCGTCTGGAATGGTCACTCGGCTGACTCTTGTTTTCTGGCTGCAGGGGTCGTTCAACTTACTCTGGTTCTCCGGCTGGAATTGTTGTTGGCTGACTATAGTCCTCCGGATGCAGGGGTTGCTTGGGTGACTCTGGGCTGACTATAGTCCTCCGGATGCAGGGGTTGCCTGGCTGACTCTGGTTCTCCGTGTGCAGGGATCACTCAGCTGACTCTGGTTCTCCATCTGGAATAGTTACTTGGCCGACTCAGGTTCTCTTGCTGTGGGGGTCGATTGGCTGACTCTGGTTCTCCAGCTGGAATGCTCACTCGTCTGACTCTGATTCTCCAGCTGAAATGCTCACTCAGCAGACTCTTGTTCTCCCAATGTAGTGGCGTTCCGGGAGACTTTGGTACTCCGGCTGCAGCTTGTCTCGAATGACTTCGGCACTCTGGCTTTGGGTTGATTCGGGTGACATCGATTCCCTGGCTGCAGGCCGTCTCGACTGGTAGCGGGTTTGGTCTGCAGTCACTCGTTTGTGCAAAGTAAGGATCGCCAATCATTCGGGTTTTAGTCCGCTTTCCTCATCGACCTCTTCCTCTTCGTGTGGTTGTTCAGTGGATAGCTTGGGTTCTGGGCTATCTCAGACGTTATCAGCTTTATTTTACCCAACTGGTCTTCCAATCAATTCTACGTTCAACTTTGGTTGACTTCACTTGAAATTCTCTAAGTTCGGTTTCATTCCATCTGTATACCCGAAAACGGAGTCGGCTGGGCCGACTCAAAGATCAACACTCGGCTTGATTTTACGGTTTCTTGACGAATCACACATTCGGATGAAATTGTTGCAGATACATATAGAGAGGAAGTTGACTATGATTGAACTCAACCACATGTGTTATATATGTTGTACAACAATTGCCAAATTTATTTGTTTCACATATATACAGTATTAAATATGAAGTAGAAGAAAAACAAGACAACCTTAGAAACGAATGTTCAGGAAGTAGATAGCATATAATCTATATGGCCATTGTTCCACTTTTCTTCATATAATTTGGATGTGCATAAACTGATATGTTGATGATCTATTCATGGAATTGTTTTGTTCAAAATGGTAATACCTTTTAATAAATAGCGCAGGTACATTTAAAACAGACTTCCTCCGCAAATCGCTATTTCTGACGTTCAAATACCAGTCAAAAATGTAGTTTTTCAATTGAAATAGCGCATAAATGTTCTTGAAATGTATTTCATTGGATTCCTCAACCTTCCAAACCTAAGAAAAGACACCAAGATTACACTTCTAGCTTGTCTAGAAGCAGATAAAAAATAAAAACAAACTTTTTGATCGGACGCGGCGGCCATCTTGGAAAAAGTCATTTTTTCCATTGTTTGGACACTTTTTGAGAAGGTTACCCGGTCTAATATTTTTCCTGATATGAAAACCTACAGAATGACACCAAGAAACCTAATATGCCCGATTTGGCGACGAAAACCTATTTTAGAGGTCTCCTGGAAAATGGCCTAAGGACTATTAGTCATTTTATCCTGTGACCTTGAAAATAAGGTCGAAGGTCAAATTCAAGGTCACAAGAACATTCGGCATGTCATTTCCTATATGTGTACCTATATGTGATTCCTAACCTGTAAAATCGATAATAAGCGAGATATTAGCCATTTTGTGCCTGACCTTGAAAATAAGGACAGGTCAAAGGTCCAATTCAAGGTCATCAAAATATTCGGCATACATCATTTCCTATACGTCCACAATTTAGTCTTGCTGATTGGATAATAAGCGGGATAGTAAAGTGGATAATAAGCGGGATATTAGCCATTTTGTTCCTTGATCTTGAAAATAAGGTCAAAATTCAAATTCAAGGTCATCAGAATATTCAGACTATATCATTCCCTATATGTGCACAATTGATTCCTGAGCTGTAAAGTCGATAATAACCGAGATATTAGCAATTTTGTGCTCTGACCTTGAAAATAAGATCGAGGTCAAATTCAAGATCATGAGAATATTCAGTATATATTATTTCCTATATCTTCCCAATTGATTCCTGAGCTGTAAAGTCGATAATCAGCAAGCTATTAGCCATTTTTGTGCTCTGACATTGAAAATTCAGAGCACAAAAAAGGTCAAAGGTCAAATTCAAAGTCACAAGAATATTGAGCATATATCACTTCCCATATGTCCACAATTGATTCCTAAGCTAATTCCTAAGTCGATAATAAGTGAGATATTAGCCATTTTGTCCTTTGACCTTGAAAATGAGGTCAAAGGTCAAATTCAAGTTCATCAATATATTCAGACTATATCATTTCCTATATGTGCACAATTGATTCCTGAGCTGTAAAGTCGATAATAAGCGAGATATTGGCCATTTTGACCTGTGACCTTGAAAATCAGGTCAAAGGTCAATTCAAGGTCATGACAATATTCAGAATATATCATTGCCTATATGTTCACAATTGATTCCTAAGCTGTAAAGTCGATAATAAGCGAGATATTAGCCATTTTGTCCTGTGACCTTGAAAATGAGGTCAAAGGTCAAATTCAAGGTCATGACAATATTCAGAATATATCATTTCCTATATGTTCACAATTGATTCCTAACCTGTAAAGTCGATAATAAGCGAGATATTAGCCATTTTGTCCTGTGACCTTGAAAATGAGGTCAAAGTCAAATTCAAGGTCGCAAGAATATTCAGCATATATCATTTCCTATATGTTCATAATTGATTCATAATCTCTAATCTCAATATTAAGTGAGATATTAGCAATAACGTGTCCCATTATAAAGCATAGGAGAATTTAACATGGGAAAGTGCCATTTGGGACCCGTCGAAAAAATCGGAATGGCCGCCACACGCAGACCGGCGATTCAAGGGCAACGAAACTTATACACGTCATAACGGTACATTAGAGGAATCTTTTGAAACAAAAAACTCAAATCTGATCAGAAAGTTTTTGAGAAAATGACCGTCAAAGTCCGAAATTAGCCGTTTTTCATAAAAAAAAATGGCCGCCATTTTGAAAATAATTCGAAAATCAAAAAACTAAAAAATACCGCCCTCTTGAAATATTTTTAGGCATTTTTGTGCAAAATTTCAGAAAGATTCGTCCACAAACTTTAAAGATGAAAATGTAGACGGACGACGACGGACGACGGACGCAACGCCATGCATGGCAATAGGTTATCGGACCAAAGGTTCGGTAACCTAAAAAGTGGTGATGCGAGCTTCGAATCTGAAGCAGCCAAAGTATGCGTTCATGTTATGACCAAAACACCTGTCCTTATGTACGGGCAAATCACCACATGAATATATAGGCCTGTCTTCAGCAGCCTTCTCTTCTCTGAGAAAGAAGGGAATTCATAGTTCCGACGACATCCCAACAGGCCACGCCCCCTTGGCAACCGCGGGAAAAGTCCCACAAATACACCATGTGCTTTTGTTTGAGCGAGCCTGGAATAATGCAACTTTTACTTGCTTCTGTATGCACATTCGTTTTGTAAAATAATACACCATATTTCACATGTCTATACTCATGAAGGGATGGAGAATATACTGTAGGCCTACATGTACTTGGCTTTACTTGGCCGTGAGTGCGTCAGAAGTACACTATCATCCCACTTCATTCAAGAGATTGGGCTGTTGAACAGGCCGGTTTTGTTTGTGGGACTTTAACGTTTTGGCGCGTTTTTTGACGTCTTTTGATTGGGTAGTAAATATGGGAGTGGGCGGGGCTTACGTATCATCGGAACTATGAATTGTGCACATCTCCACTAAAATAGGCTTTAGTGTTTTGACACAAATACGGGGGGGGGGCGGGGGGGGGTACATTCGAGAAATACATGCAAAAGAAAACACAACGATTGAGAACACACAATATCGCATATTTTCCCTGTTAGCACGATGATTCGATATGCAATTGCACATAGAATGTTATAATGTTAGCATTTGCTATTTGTTTTTCACGTTCACATGAACATGTTCATAGTAGGTAGCCTATATAACCCTATGTCAGTAGTAGTCTGAGAATATATACAGTCACCATGTGTATTTAAGTATGCCTAATATCGAATCAAGAAATAATATCACATGAACAATTACATAGATCTAGGACTAATGTAACATACAAGGGACAGTGGTCACAACTAGATACGTAAAAAAAATTCGGTGTAGGCGACCATGCATACTTTTATTCATTAGCTGTGAGGCCATGTTGTGTTTTTTCTTTGTTTTCCGTCAACTTTTTCTTCGAGAAGTGCCAGCCAGCCAGAAAACAAACACAGAAAAAAATACAGACGTTCATTATCACAATAACATCTTTATTCACAAAGTAACTCGTGCCAAAAGTGCAAAATAAATGGCATTTGACCTTTTGGTAAGCTATTAAATACTTTTTGGTTAAATAACAGAAAAAATGGAAATAATTAACTATCTTTCTCGATGTTCGGTGGTTTTATTGAAAAAAAAACCCCTCAGTTTTGGGGAGCAAAACGACGAAAACTGTTGTGTTGTTTTCTCGAAATAATTGCTATTTTCACCCGGCCGCTGGCGGGAAACAAAGAAAAAAAAACAGCATGGCCTAAGCCTACGTTCACCAGTAGGCTACCCTGAGTCGCAATAGGCCTATAGGCCTGACAACACCAATCATATTGCGTCATATCCGTTACAGAGAATTCAGAGAATCCTCTATTTTGAAAACGGTGGATGCCCTTGATCCCCCGCAGAATGGTGGGGGATATTTTGCTATGGCTGGTTAAAATTGTTGACCCGAGCTGGTTGGCATTGCACACGAACAGTTTCAAGATCACAGCACGCACAGAACGGATCGGACGACGAACGATATATATGGGTTGTCGGGCATGAAAATCAGTCGTTTTAAGGGGGTAGCAAAAAATCAAATTTATCAACCTATATTTTCCTTACTATAGTGAGATGAGGAAATGAATTGGCTAGCTTTGTATATAAGCTGCTAAGGTTCATCTTGTTCTGGGACGGAGCTATGGAGACTTGAATTTGGGCTTTTTATCATTGTTTTGTATTGCCGAAGGAATTAGTGAAATCTGTCAAGACTATAGGATCATTGATCTTAATGCGGTCGATATTGTTGTTCGCTTTTACCCACATTTGTGCCGGGCAAGAACGAAACGAACGGTTCAACCGGAAATGTTTACATCTCCTTAGCAACAAGCATTACATCGGCAGAAGTTGTTGATGAGACGGCGATCAACGATAAATGCTGTGATTTGACTTGTATATTCATATTCTGGTAAGATATCCATCCAAATAGTCGTATTGTTACTTGTAGAAATGTTAGGCACACCAGTCACCAGACAGTGAGTGTTTACCTTCACTTCAAGTTCAGTGTAACCCTGCTCCACGGCTGAACCTGCACTTTCGATCGGTAGAATATGAACCAGTAGAACTTTTGAGAATCTGGTAGAACTTTGTGGCCCCAAAAGTTATACCAAATAAAAACTGGTAGAAGTTATACCAACTGTAAGAAACGCGCAGTAGAACATGAACCAGTAGAACATTTCAAACATAACTCACATATCCCCATGGAAACCATTGTTCTAACAATTGTCAGTACTTTTGGTGTATCTTCTCTCATTTCTCATAACTTTCAGGGAAGTGGTATAACTTTTCATTCTACCAGGTTCATGTTCTACCAGATGAAAGAAATGCGCAAAAAAAGTTCTACCAGGTTCATGTTCTACTGGTTCATGTTCTACCAACTGTAAGAAACGCGCAGTAGAGAAGCTAGCTTAGGTTCAATCCCTGCCTTTGGGAAAATGGAATACGCTTGCTTGCCAGAGTTAAGTTCAGTGCTTGACAGTTCAGTGCCCGATCAATCAATGGCGATCATGATCAGTCATCACCTTTTTAGTTCCACTTCCAGTCGAAAAAAAACATGCATCATTGCATGTCTCGTAGATTAACGAATAATCGATATAAAACCCTGCCACCCGACCTGGTAATGGCTAGAGAAGTTTGCCGGTGGAACTCGGACAACTTTGGGGAGCATTTAGGATAGGTCAATTGGAATAGAAATCCATTACATATAGACGTGTATATCACCATGGCCTCATTGCTTGGTTATCATTTCAACTGCATAACATTATCTATATACATGTATCATAAACAATCTGCTTTTTCCAAACAGGTGGTCACAAACTTGCAAGCAGATCCCAGATTAAGGCAAACGAGTGGCAGAGTAGCTGAGGTGGTTCGCTCAGGAAGGCTGTAATCATGATGGTCCAACAGCGACAGCGGAGGACCCGGGAGGTCACCGGGCCTACGCCGCACTCTGTCGCTATTGTACGTATCTTCTAAAATTGATAGTTGCTGTTTTGCATGCTCCGTTGAATATTATAGTCTAAACAAGCCCATATATGTACTTTAAGTTTGTGTGTTTCCTTCTGTTCATAGTTCGCCAGACCCACAAACAAACGACCACCAGAGCATTTGATATTGGACCGAAGGAAGCAAGAAGATCAGCGAAAACAGGCAGAGGAACTGACGAAATACAACAAAATCTGTGACCTCAAGAATGACTGGGAACGTGAAACAGACAAGAAAATTCAAATCAATACAGTCAAACGCAGAGTTAACAACATGCTCAAAGCCAACGAGTTCAGCATTGAAGACAGAAGAGAAAGGTACTTACTAGTTCAGAAGTTTATCAAATAATTTGCAGTATCAATGATATGCTACTGGTACCATTACTCCATCCATACACAGTGTACACTGACGAATATATATTTACTCCTTTTTCAGACTGCGAGATCTACTGAGCAGTGAAGAGGCACAGTATGTTCAAGAGATGGCAGACAAAGAAGAAACCGTATTAGAACGCCAAGCCAAAATGAGAGAGAGGGCCAAACATCTCAAGGAACGAAGGGAAGAGGAACGAATGGCATTTGTACATGAGAAACTCGAACAACAATTCAGGTAGGCAACGCTTTTCAAAAGCCTGTGGGAAACTTCAAACTTGAATTTTTCTATCCAGTAACTGCTGAAAAGCAATCTAAAGTCACAACCTTACCCATAGAAAACAATGTCAAAATATCCCCTTGTAGGAACCAGTGCGAGGAGCTGCGGTCGACCATGTCCAAGCGGCACCAGGACCAGGTGGCAGCCGAGCGCATGGAGCAGCTGCGGGTCAAGGCGGACCAGGCGGAGGCCCTGAAGGAGGAGGAGGACATGTATGCGCGGCTCTGGTACGCTGACATGGAGGCCAAGGCTCGCCGCGAGGAGGAGGACACTCAGCGACAGATGGAAGCCAACCGCGACACCCTCGACGTGCTCCAGAAACAGATCGCTGCGCTTGAGGCGCAGAAACAGCAGGAGAAACAACTCGTCCTCGAGGAGGCCAAGATCCTGGTGCGTAGTCTGACAGCTCTCAATTGATGCTCAGTGTTTCACAAGCTACTATCACTGCTTTGTTTATTTCAAACTTGAGAAGTTTGCCATGTATCATAGCCACAGTCTCTTTGTTATGTTGCATGACAACTGCATGATGAGTAACAACACCCAGCATGCTCACTAAATGCGTAAAAATGACCACCGGTGTATATCTCTGGTTGCAGGCGGAGCGCGCCGAGCTGCGTAAGTTGGAGGAGCAGCATGCCCTTGAGGAGAAGAGGCGTAAGCAGGAGGAGACACGTAGCATGTATGACAAGTCCCTGCAGATGAAGCATGAGAAACAGGCGCGAGAGATGCAAGAACAGCTCGCATTCGATCTCAAGATCCTTGAACAGCTGCTGGAAGAGTCCCAGAATGAGGCCATGGAACAAGCCAAGAGAAAGGTATGTATGATGGACGGTCTACTGATGCAGAACATACTTCATAGAGTAGAACGTGGGGTTGTACAGAAAAACAACATATAAGTCCCAAGTCTTACAACATGCCACCAGTCTGCCATACAATGGAAACTGATTGCATTAGACTGTCCCGTAATCGAAACCATTCAATACAACCAGCCACCACAGCAGTTACAAGCTACCCAAATATTGTTATATAGAACAGTTCTAAGAAAACCTGTAAGTATATATACTGCATGTGAATCATGTTCGCATCCTGTTACTATTCCGATAACAGCGTGAGCTCCGTGAGGAGGACCGTCGTTACCGTGACTACCTGCGCCAGCTGAAGGAGGAGGAGCGTATCCGTGAGCGAGACCTTGAGCGCATCTGCGACGCTGAAGTCGAGAAAATGTGGGAGAAGAAGATTCGCCAGTGGAAGCTCGAGAAGGACGCACGTCGCAAACTCATGCAGGATGTCATGGAGTCCCGCAAGCTGCAGCTTCTCGAGAAACGTGAGTAATGGCAGCTGGACTCTGAAGTCAACTTTATAATTATTTTTCACAATGGAAAGACAGATCAAGAAGTATGTAAACACACAAGCTAAGGCTTACAGTAGGGCCTAAATTCATATTTGTACTTCACTTGCAGTGCACGAGAATGAGCGAAAGCAGGAAGAAGCTCGTCGTGATCGAGAGGAGCTCCTCCACCGTATCAAGGAGAACAAACGTCTGGAGAAGGAGCAACTGGCGACGCTGAAGGCCCAGAACAATGCACACCAGAACGACCTGCTCGGCCAGATTGAGTACAACCAGCGTCTCCGTGCGCTTGAGGATAGGGAACAGGAGCGAATGTTCCAGGCGGAACAGGATGCCGAGATTGAGTACCAACGCAAGGTGGAAGAACTGCGCAATAAACCGGTACTCGACAAGCTACACCCAATGAGACGTAAGCAGTACCGAGAGAACATGGATCTACTCAACTGAGAGCGTTGTCGGGACTATATTAATGAAGTGTTTGTGATATGGCACGTCTGTGACGCTGTATTTTATTCATGTGTTGATCACGGATGATGCACAGAGAGACGGGACATTTTGGAGATCGTTTTGGGTTTGAGTGTATATGGACTATCTGTGAATATGTGTATATATGCATGGAGTCGTATTTATTTTAAAATTTTAAACTATATTGTGGTTGAATTCCGTCCAATAAGTATTATTCATGAATGTAAAAACCATGTTTACATGAACATTTGTAAACCGTTTGACATTCCTGTGGATCAGCTTTTATGATGAACCATATTGAATGAAGATTCTTGGGACCTAATTTTCACTGGTGTGTCATCAAACACCAAGACAGATACACCACCCATTTATAATAAAATACATAGAATAATGACTTTAGCTGAAGTAATTTTTATTGCAAAAATATATACAATATATCATATACATGTAACAAAACATGAAAATGCATAAATGATGATAATGAGGTCACATGTGCATAAGGTCAATCTGGCTGCTCAACTTTTCTTCAATTGTTTCCTGAAATGATGCAAGAAAAATGTGCTGATTGTTGAACATATCAAGTCAAACCCAAACGAGTGATTTTTCAACATCAGAAAGAACTTTAACACTCACCAGATCACGTCGTGCTTCCTCATTCTTCACACGAGCCAATGCAAGGTCCTGTGAATACAAGTCACAAAACTGCAAAATACATCCAGTCAATCATAACACTGAGGACATATTCTTCGAGTTTTTTTTTTCCCCCACAAATATGTCCATGAACATCTAAGAATTGTCCATGACTTACCGGAGGTAGTTTCTGGTAGGAGTCCAGCTTGGCTCGCACCGGTTGAAGTCGATCACGCAGCTCTTGTAAACTCTATATTGTAACAACAAGTGGGACTTTACTGGCAGAAAACATATCATGTATATTGTGTACAGTAGATACCCTATGGTCCACTCACCTCAGCTTTTTGGCAGAGTTTGTCATGGTAGATAGAAGGGTCCACTCCTGTAGCATTCAGATCTTCCTATAGATGCAAACAGAAACATTCTCTGTCACAGATAGCTTGTCACACCACAAAAAAGCAGAATGTATGGAGAACCACATGTACTTGTGCATGGCTTACCTGTAACTGAGCGAGATGTTTCCTGTATTCCTTGCCTTTACTCTGCAGGAAAGCTGCTTGTTTGGCCTTCTGCTCTAGGTCAGATTCCTGCTGTTTTGTCTCTTCCAAACTTGTCAGAGCTCTGTGCATCAAACAGATTTTCTTGCACATTATACAAGTGTATACAGGTGCACATGCTTGAACTTCGATGCTGACAAACATTTTCTAAAGCAGAATTACTCACTTTTGGAGAGCAGTATATGTAGCAGTGGCAGTTTTGGTCTTCATCAGTAACTGATTTTGAAGTTTTTTCTCCAGTTTTCTCGAGTCCGTAACTTTGAGAGCTGCTTGAGTTGCATCACTCAGGGCCAGGATGAGACTTGAAAAGATGAAACAGGACCAACTCAGGACAGTGATGAGGAAGTGAGAAATAGTTATGCCTGGTAGGACGTCATAATGATGAAACTGCCGATTTTACATTATAACCATTTACATGCACAGGCACAGAATAACAATTTGGAATTGGACTGCTAGTATTTTTCTTTACTTTGTATGACTGGCATCCTTGGTGCGCATACACAGAGCTGTATTGACTAGAGTTCCGAGGCTCACTTTCCCAGACTGAGACAGTGCTTCTGGTGTCAATCCAAGTTGACTTAGAATATTGGCAATCCTTTGAGCTGTAACAATGACAAGAAAGGTCAGAACAATAAAGTCAAATGGAAATACCGGGGTACACCCACAATGCAAATTCAACAACTTTGCAATAAGCAACTCCAATTTGGTTGAGTGTAATTGAATTCTCACCTTGCAGAGCATATTCTGTTGATTTCTGGTTGAGATCATCCACGATAAGAGCGGAGACCTCATCCTGACGTTGGTTACGCTGCTTCAGCTGCCAGAGAGTCTCAATAGTTGTACTGTTGACTTCATAACTCGGGAAGTCCTCCCCACCAAAAATACTACCCAGCCACTGCTCAACCTGGAATAATTAGTCAACTCATGGTAAAATGGTATCATTAGAAGATTAGATGTACTCAAAGATTTTCTATACCAAGTTAGTCCACTCAGGCCAAAAGGGATGGGAAAATTTGAACGGTGTCGATCCTGGCGGTGAGACTGAATGTTGGACGTATTTCCAACAGTGACGCCGGTTTTCATTCATAAAATGACGTTTTGGTCACAGATATTCTTTCATAAAAACGCAAATGTAGCAATTCCTCAGTCTGACCGCCAGGGAGACTTTTCGCTTCGTTTTGACCTGAGTAGACTATCTTGGAATAGAGAACCATTGATGTGCTCCATCAGCATATATGATTATAAAATGAAGACCGGCGATTCTCCAAAAACATCAAATTAGATTGGTGCAGTTTACGTCCTTGTCGACGGGTAATTGTAGGGCCCGTGGTTATTGTGTGGAAAGAAGTTGTGTTGTGTTCTTTTCTGGCCATTGTTGCCTGACAAACTTCTTACTCTTCAAACTAATGTGTATAAAACAATTGTAGGCTAACATTATGACGTGGTGGGCTGCGCGAGTTGTGACACCACGGTTATGGTGCACCGTGCTGCAGTGCGGGCAGGTTAATGAAACATTCTGTGACACTCCAGTAATCGGGTATACCTCTTTATCGTGGGGACGCCAAACTTTACATTGGTTTCGGACCACTGTGGACCATCGCTCCCGGGACGGCCCCTCACTGTCATTCACATACCAGCCATGTATGTGTATACCAGCCGTATCGGGTACAATGCAGTGGCCCTAGAACTTCAGTGCTGTGATGTGAGTGGGCAGTGGGATATCGTGGCCCTAGACAAACATATCTAAGGAGTACTAGAGATAAACTTTGACCTTGACCTGAATTTTTTTTGCCGAGTCGGCATTTCTCATTTTCGTCAATATCTAGGAAACTGTGCATCGTAGAGCGGAACGAAAGTTATTTTCGGACTCGTGGCCCTAGACAAACATATCTAAGGGGTATTAGGGATGAACTTTGACCTTGACCTGAAATTTTTTCGCCGAGTCGGCAATTTACATTTTCAACGATTCCTCGGAAATGGTGCGACCTAGAGCAAAACAGACATTAGACAGAGAGTCTTAGAGGTATCAAGTTTGTCCTTCACCATGTTCACATACATGTAATTACACAAATGTCTTATAGGTCTCATTGGGAGCTTATTGAATTTTTGCTGAGTCAGCATTTTGTTTTTTTCATGCTTCACCCTGAAATGCCTCCAAGGCCTTTAGGCCTTGACGTCTAGTTGTGTTATAGCTGTGGCTGCTGTTACTGCCTGTTAGTGGGAACATCTTCCGAATTTCTCCTTTTCAGAGAATAATATATGTTGAAATTAATAATTTATCAGAGTACAGTCGACTTACCTAGCGTTTTACTATTAAAATAAGATATAGATCTACATATATTATCCTGTGATTGAAATTGGCTAGGCGTGGAGTATTTCAATGTAGTTTGAAACTGGAAATTGTCATTGAAATGAGGATCTTTCGAACCTGTCCAAAAGCTGCTAGAAAGAGAACCATTAGAGAGAAAAACTACATTTATTCAGCGATGATCCTCCCCCGCCCCCACTTCATGGGATCAAATGGAAGATATCAACTGCTATTTAATTAGGTAGCCTTGCTTCGCTCAACCCTAAATGTTTTTGCTCAAAACAGCTGTAAATAAAGTTACATCCGAGGTGAAAACAAAAATGTATTCTATTAAATTGACTATTGTCATTCAGTGCCAATGACGGGCTTGATTCAATGACTAGTCCATCTCACATTGATTGCCATTAACACTCATCTATTGACCTAAGGGGTTTTGACACGGACCCAATCTAAACTGGTGACATATCTAATTGTATCCACCATGATGATGCTGCATCAATGGATCATGTCAACTTGGAGGCGCACCGCTAGTTTACATGCTCAAATAAAGGATGAATATCAACTTCTTTTATTAAATAATTGTTCAGTCATCAACAGTTTAGTTCGTAGGTGATGCCTGAACAATTATTTAATAAAAGAAGTTGATATTCATCCTTTATTTGAGCATGTAAACTAGCGGTGCGCCTCCAAGTTGAAATTATCCGCATCAATTGCCCGGGTCCATGTTTTAGATTATTACAGTGTATTGTCTACTATTGAATGGAAGCTATGCCCAATGGTCCATGGTAGATGCGATATATTATGTATCATGCTTGATTGCCGTATTTATGCAAGATTACCAGGGCGGTTGATTTTGCCCTGCTGGCGGTTGAACTTGGCCTGCGGTTGAACTGGGTCTGCAGAGCTGCTCCGAGTCAATGAC
This sequence comes from Terebella lapidaria, assembly GCA_949152475.1. Lineage (NCBI taxonomy): Eukaryota > Metazoa > Annelida > Polychaeta > Terebellida > Terebellidae > Terebella > Terebella lapidaria. Next base: position 22,946,917 of record OX424562.1, read on the forward strand.
TGGAGTGGAGAGTGAGCGATAATTGAGGACAATGGTAAACAAACAGGCATACGGGGAACGGAATGATATGTCGGAGCAAATTACCTCGTGATGTTTTTCATTCATATCATGAGTTTTGTTTTGCAGTTTGGTTGACACAGTATCCTTGCATTCGCTGCTGAAAACACGGAAAAGTATTATGTCAAAACAGTATTTTTTTTTTTTTTAAAGTTTGCGTCCAGAACAACCTACAAATATGATCCTCCATTACGCGGAAATAATAAAAATGGTGAATTCCAGTTGTACTTCTTCTCCGAACTATATTGTGTCGGGTCCAAGGAACGAAATAAAACCTGCTGTTGATATGACTATGCAATTTATGGAAGCGTATTCGATATGGGATTTTAATTCTATAAACATATGTAGCGATTTTAACTATTTGGCGCCGTGTGTCATGGTGTTGTTGTTGTTTTCTCTCGTTGGGTTTATTTTTCGTATAGTTCTTGTGCAGTACATCTCGTCTCTGTGTCCGAACGCTATAGACAATTATTGGTGAGTGAGAGTGAGACGTCCGCAATTCCATAGTATTTCTCTGGTAAAAGAAAAGTGGGAGTTTCACCTCCCTCTTCCGCGGGTGCGGAGGTTCGTCGCTTATGGAGACGGGATGTCTCCGCACGTCAGTGGACTCCTCTCGCCACTCCGCGGGCGCAGAGTACCGTCAAGGATTTCCTTCACAAGTCCGCGGATTCGGAGGTACGTCTACTGCGGAGACGGGGTGTCTCCGCACCTCAGGGGAGGTCCCTCAATGGTCCACGTTCGCAGAGGTTCACCAGAGTCTTCCCTCACGCTTGCACTGCTGTGCAAGAAGAAAACGCCGCCTTGCCGTCAGCTGTAAGTCAAGAGGGCCGGGGTTCATATATTGAATGGCCGTTGGACCGGATTCATTGAATTGTCATCATCTGGGACCCACACCCTTCCCCGTTAAGTTTCCCTGCCATGGAATCTCAGTCTTTGGGGATCCGCACAGCGGAGGTCAAATCGGAGGTTAAAGTACTTCCCTCGCCTGTCCCAGGAGGACAGAACCGTCTCAGGGAGATGTGCCTCCCGTGGTGTTTTGCCCCGACTGAGCTCTCAGATAGTTGTGGCTGCCTTCTTTTATTGTCCGCTCCACCGGAAGCTGTTTTGCGTATGTGCATGCCCGGTATTCCGCATGCACGTGGTCGATACTCCGCATGCGGCAAGGGTCTTCTTTTATTGTCCACTCCACCGGAAGCTGTTCTGCGCATGTGCATGCCCGGTCTTCAACATGCAAGAAGAATCCTCCGCAAGAACGTGATCACTCCTCCGCGGGTGGTTATGCGGAGGAGGCCGGTGGTTTAGGAGTTTGCTATACATATAAAATGACTAGATCTACCTATAGTTGATGACTGACATGCTTCACAGTGTTTAACCAAATACCATACAGTTACATACCAGATGAAAGTCCTGCTGCTAAGAGAGTGTATGCAATTAGAGGTGTCTCAAACTTAATTAATTGTTCTGAATTGTTTTCACTTGTCTTCTACACTTCTTCATTGCCACAGGACGGATGCGGGAGTATATGTTCCTCGAGAAATTGTTTAGACTCCCAATAAACGCTCCTGTTCCGTCCCGCAGACCTGTACGTGAGGAAATCACGTATAATTGTGTGAATAAAAACTGTTCATAATTTACAGAATTTAAATTGGCATTGACAAACAAATAGCAAAATACACATCTTTCAAGCTATATATAGTTAACAGATTATAAAGCTTTCACGTATCAACGAATATATGTGTATTGTGTTCAAATATTGCATAAACTTATAACTACACTGGAATAACTGTACATGTACTTTATTTTATTTCAGGAATGTAAATTGGCCAGTAAACAGGTAAACAGGTTTAACTGTCAGCGCGTGCAATGCAAAGCATACCTCAAACGCGCGATAAACATGATTTTTCGGCCAAAGAAAGTTTTTAAACGCTCCTGTTCAGATTCGTGCTGCAACTGCTAAGCTCTTTTTCGTAAATTTTACGGTATATATGTGCTCCTGCTAACGAACAGGAGCCTCAAATTTCTTATCGAATGGGGAAGTTCGGCACTTCAAAGCCTACTTATGACAAAATCACATTTTACCAACCATCCATTATATATGCACAGAATACTTCATCCTATATTTCATGTAGGATTACTGTTTTTAAAATACTTTATATGCATTTGGACAATAGAAATTTAGTTTACACTGTTTAACAATGAATGTGTAGGCCTAAGGGGTTATAACTTGGTGGGTGAGTATATTTCTTACTATGCTGAACACATTCTGTTAGGGGCCTATGCCATGAAACCCCTCGTGTTTATTTCAACGGGACAAAACAGGATCATTAGAAGCGTTTATTGACAATAAGCTGGAATGGAGTTGAAAAATATGATAGGCCTATATTCCTGATCGTTTATCAATAATTAATATGTCGCATGATATGGTGACAAAAATAGGAATACATACACTTTCCGAAATCGAAGTGAATAATAAATGACAGTTAGAACTACATGTAGTGGTGAATTATTTATTGTAGGCAAAAAAAACCACGAAACGTGATCGTTGTGTCGCTAAAACATGCAAACGTTGACCTGTGATACATAACGGATATTTCATTCAGAAGATATCTCCTCATAGTCTGTTAGACTGTTCCACTGCCTGTTCGATGTTGGCTTGGATGTGGAGCAGTCTAATATTTGTTTAAATAAACAATAAATCACGGTGACGCTGGGTATTACCAGCTGATTGGTATTTCTGGCTTGTTATCGCCTGCATCACTGTCAGATCTGTCCTAGATACACATAACGGGATCTTGGGCTAACTTCAGCAACGTTAACCCGTCCGAGGGATAGGACTGCACTCTAGCTCTAGGCACACCGTAGTTATTGTAGCAATGTAGGTATCCATTGATAACACGGATAAATATATATATATATATATTACTACTACTGTATGTAGGTGATATTATCAGAGAATTGCTGCAACGTTCGGGAAAATATTTAGCTCATAACGTACCTGCGATCGTGGGTGAATTTACCCAAAGGATTACTATAGATCTACTCTGATTTTTTTAAAAACTCGTTTACACCGTTTTCCGCTGATATTTTTACGATGCTAAACGGTATCGTTCTATAACTCGGCATAATTCACCTGGAAGTCAAACGGCAATTTCTTACCGAATTTGAGACTTCTATCGCGAAAATTTAAAAACTTGGCTATCTATCCCAATGTTAAATTAGCCCCGTCATTTAATTTCTGGGTCCGCACAAAATTTTGTGCATTTGATCGGTTGTGTGGCGGAGCACTATTACAAAATCAACATGTTTGTGTGGAATACACCCCAATGTGTCTTTTTGGTCCAGAGTTGCAACAATATTCCGAATCCTGATCGATGTAAACAGGATCGATTCCTCGAATATGCCCAGATTCTCGAAATCCCGTTTTGAGATAGATTGCCAACTTCTTCAATTTTAGCGATATAAGTCTGAAATTTGGTAGAAAATTGCCGTTTGATCTCTAGGTGAAGTATGCCATGTTATAGAATGATAACATTTAGCATCGCAAAAATATTGTCAAGAACCGGTGTAAACGAGTTAGAAAAATCAGAGTATATGTATTTTTGTTTGTTCAATCTAACCCTGTTTTACCTCTAAATTTCATGTACTAGAGGTCTAGCTGGTATCATATATCAGTATGTTTTTATTTATTCACTGTATACATTTTATATACAAGTGTCCTTGTCGAATAAATCAATCAATTAAGTTCTGAGATAAATGACTGTGTAATGACATACAATATACAAATCTGTATGGCTATTTATATACAGTAGATCTATAATTATATAGGGGCCTAGTTCCTGTATCAGACATGAGTTATCAATTAATACATAGATCCACATACATGTACAAACATATCTGGCCAATAAGTATGTATATTTCCAGTGTAATCATGGTAATGGAAGACTTTAATTAAAAGGATATTTTGACTTCAAAACCTGGAATGGATTCAAATGATATTTATATGTCAGAAGAAACCCATAAGAGAAATAAATATGCAACTGTGGGTTTCTTATTGTTTTCTGATGTCCAGTAATAAAGGCCTTGTTAATGGGTTCTAAATTATATTCATCATGTTTTATGACAGATCTGTTGCAGTCGTGATGGAGGATGCACAGAAGTTGATTGAGGCCAAAATCGGCAGTAAGAAGGTGATGATATTTTCCAAGTCGTCCTGTGGGTTTTGTCACCAGGCGAAGCAAGTGTTCATGCAGTACCTTGGCAACGTTCTCAGTGAAGACGAGTATGAGGTCATGGAAATCGATGGACGAAGAGATTGTGAGAATCTACAAAAGTGCTTCGCAAAGATGACAGGAGCAAGAACAGTATGTAATACATGTATTGAAGTCACCTTCATAATATTAATATGAAATGAAGTTATTTTATGGACATTTTATGATCGTTTCAAATAACAATGTACTTTGATATGAACAAGGCCAGTTGATCTTCATTCATCACATAAACAATTTGTGCCTTTCTTTCACAGGTTCCCAGGGTTTTCATCAAGGGAAAATGTATTGGCGGAGGAAGTGAAACAAATTCATTGCATTCTAGTGGAAAACTACAAAAAATGTTGGCTTAATGATATGTAAGGCCAATTAACTCAATTATCAACAACTCAATCCATTATCTATTGTATTATGCACCACTTAAATATCCCAAGTATTAGTCTGTATTATGCAGGTATATAATATGACAGCAAATCATAGTATGTTATCATATGGCAACCTGGTCAATCAATATAAGCTTTCATCTAATTTCTGGTATATGCATGAAAAAATGTAATAAATATGAATAAATGTATAACTACATATATTAACAAAATACTGGCGAACTCAACGATATCCGAAATGACTCAAATCAAATGTCATTTTTATTATTAAACACCAAGGAGCATCATGAATTTCAATGATTGTATAATATCAAAGAAGCATGCTTTCCTGTGATATATATCATACCACAATTCCCTGTTTTGATAATGTACATGTACTATGTATGATGTAACAGTCATTGTTCTGTAGGAATGGTATGTGGAAGATGATAGTATTGTGTATGTTGATTGATTCATGGCATTGAATATCGATTGTTGGTGTGCAATAAATCAGTATATTATTCACTCGGTGGTATTCCCACTGTAAGGACACTCCTGATTGGACGATTTGTACCACGTGACAATCCTACATGTTCAATGTTGGACAGCGAAAGTCTATATTGGACGGCAAAAATTTATATTGGACGGGCGGATGCTTATCAGCAAATCAGAGCATGTGTTACATGAGGGTTTTCCCCACTCTGGGTTTCTCCTACATTCATTGGTAAATAATATAGCAAATGTTGGATGTTGAGAGTCGTCCAATATACTGTTTACAGGATTCAGAAATGTCATATTGACCTCGGCTGCGTCTCGGCCAATATGACATTTCTTCATCCCGTAAACTGTATATTGGACTCCTCAACATCCAATATTTGTATAACATTATATTCATTCATTATTGCATTGTTTGTACACATTTGAGAAACTAAAATCATGATTGTGATAAGAATTGTTCATGCATGGTATCTTGAGTGTGATGATCAATTTTGGACACCAGAAGATTTACATGGCATCATGGGTAATACAAATTCATAGGTGTTTGTGATTACATTGTATACAAAACGTATACCATTGTGGTATCTGATACTTTGAGGAAATCTATTCAGAAAGAATAAATTTTATGTTTGCAAAATAGATGGTTGTGTTGCATCCGTGGCAATAAAGAGATGACATTGCGATCATCTATCATCAATCCTACAATAATGTTAAAGTAAACATAGCTGACTCAGACACGACTGTTCTATTTATTAATCTGTTTTGTTATAGATTGAAATAGAGTATTTTCTTCACAGTGATAGAGAGACATGGTTTTCTTCGAGGTATGATACAAGATTTGATTTTTTAAGTTACCAGACCTTTTTGATTTTTAAGTTACGAGACCTTTGGTCTGATAACTTCTTGGCATGACTGCATCCAGAGTCTGTTGTTCACATTTTTATCATCTTTACGGTCAAATATTTCTGAAATTTTCCACAATAATACCAAAAAATATTTCAAGTGGGAGGTATCTTTTAGTTTTTTTAACTAAAAAATGCCAATTATTGATATTTGGAAAACTTTGTATATTTAAGGTTTACCATCGAATATTTCTGAAATTTTGAACCAAAATACTGAGAAATATTGCAAGAAAGAGGATTTTTTGTTTTTTTATTTTCGCAATATTTTCAAAATGGTGGCCATTTTCGTCGAAAAATGCCCCATTTTGAACTTAGCAATGTTCAAACGTTTCTCCTTCAAGACCATTGAATATTCCAAAACCTTGTATGTTGATACTGTGGGATGGTTCCCACAAACTGATCTTTTTAGAATTTTGAATTTCTCCTTTAATTTTTTTCGACGAGTTTTTTTTTTCAATTTGAAAAAAAAAACAATTATTGATAATTGAATTTTTTCGTAATCAAAGTTTATATTTGACTCTTTCTGAAATATTAAACCAAAATACTGAAGGGCGCTGCAAGCACATGTTGTGACATGTTCAAACGTTTCTCCTTCAAGACCATTGAATATTCCAAAACCTTGTATGTTGATACTGTGGGATGGTTCCCACAAACTGATCTTTTTAGAATTTTGAATTTCTCCTTTAATTTTTTTCGACGAGTTTTTTTTTTCAATTTGAAAAAAAAAACAATTATTGATAATTGAATTTTTTCGTAATCAAAGTTTATATTTGACTCTTTCTGAAATATTAAACCAAAATACTGAAGGGCGCTGCAAGCACAAGGTATTTTTTGTTTTTGGAATTTTCGCAATATTTTCGAAATGGCGGCCGATTTCGACAAAAAATGCCTAGTTTTGAACTTTGCAATATTCAAACGTCTTCTTCTCCGTGACTCCTGGATGGAATCTTCCGAAACTTTGTATGTTGATACCGAGGGATGGTCCCCACAAACTGATTTTTTAGAATTTAGAATTTTTTTCTTCCTGTCCTTCATAACAAAATAATTTAACTTTGAAAAAATGTCATTTACTCAGAATGGGATATTTTTCACTTTTAGGTTTACATTCGTATATCTCCGAAATTTGGAACAAAATGATAAATGATACATCAAGCGGGATATATTTTCCAATTTGCAATTTTTTGGTAATGGTGACCAATTTTGACAAAACCCCCCGTTCTGGACTTTTCAATTTCCAGACGGCTTCTCCTCTGAGCCTGAGACCACTTGATGGAATCTTTTGAAACTTTGTGTATTGATATTATGGGATATTCCATACGAACTAATCTTCAAATGACATTGGAAGACGGCCATTCAGTTTAAGATTTCTTGGACTTTTCTTGGTCAATTTACCATTTTCTGGTAACGTATCTTAGCCCTCAGGCTGATTTTTTCTGATGTGAGGTACATTGTTACAGTTATGGGAAAAAGACTATGTGATCTATCGAATCAAACACACTCAGCACAAACTGTTAACAACACTCAATGAACTACCAAATCCAACATGAATAGTCTAACTATTGCATAAAACTTAGTTCGCAATTCAATTATTCATTAGCATTCATTATATTTTAAGTTTGATCAAATTTGATAGAGAGTTGGCAGTTTCACTAACAACGTGCAATCAACCATAGAGCCGTAGCAGTAAACAGTAATTTTACGGTAATACAATAGTTGAGTACATATTCTGGAATTTCATTACAGTTGTGGTAGTCGTGACATCTTGGATAAATCACGCAAAAACAACTTCAGTTCAGAGTCCTGTCAGACTACTCTGAATACTAAGCTATATGAAACATATGAGAGGACACAGAGAGGTGGTTATAAATACTGTTCAGATGCATAAAGATGCATGTTTACATGTTGATGCATAAAGCATGGCCAGGTAATGACATGTAATTTAATTGACGAAGTACTTCTAAATATGTATTGGCACTATATGACAAAAAAGCAACATCATGCTATTTTCTACATTTTTCTCATTTAATATTCGATAATTGTCAAGGCATGTCATTGTCGTTATATTGCATCACCAGTTGCAAAGGCGCCCACAGGCTTTGAATTGCATGAGACGCACATGCATGAGAAGGTCCTAGCCAGTAGGCGTGGGGTCCGAAGCCCACCTAGGGCCCCAGAAGGGGTCTAGATGCTCTCTGGTTGAATCTAGGCTTTTCGCGGGTGCCTAACATAGTATCCGATTTTTTGTGGGATGAAAATCGAATAACGTACATAACATTAGCCTGTTCAATCACCACTGACCAGTTGCTTGACCATGTTTCGTCTGTTCTAGGTCTTGTTGGAAATTTTCATGTCTATGGAGAGGGATACTCCGCCATCAATTTGAAAACCGTGTCAGTCTGGTGCATATCAACGCTTGCCAGTAAATATATAGATATATCATCTATAAATTGAGATATTATTATTTATTAAGATATTTTGATCACAAGTGAGGTAGATATATTGATACACTCCAATTTGTAACTCGAATAAAACAATATAATATTTGCTGCGAGGGTTTTATTTGGCGGCAGATTTCAAAATGGCGACAGAGAATGTCAGTGTTTTTTGCCGTTTTTGATATGAAATCGCGCACGGTGACGATATGTCGTTTAATTGTGTATTGTTATCATGTTATCTGATGAACAAACAACACCTACAATATTTGGATAGACTAGACCTAGATCTACTACATATATTAATGCGCTGTAAGTGATGATCCGTTTCTGAATGTGACAAGATCATTGACAAGATTAGATTGAATGCAATCTAGTCTGTGATCTTGACGATAAACAGAGATTGAGACCAACGTCACGAAAATATAAACATTCAAGCTGTATGCATAGACACTGCAATAGAAAACGTCATAAACGTAATATGATGGTCGGGTGGGAAACTCAAAATGGGGATCGAAAATCATGACTGAAAATTAAAACATTTGTCTCAAAAACTCTGGATACAATGACTCTGCACTCAGGATGGTAAATTCCGTGTGTATATGCAGTAAGGTGAGTTATTTTAGATCCAAACTACATGTGTTAGATGGTGTCCCCCGGTGATTTTCATACTTGTTTTGATGTTTCAAAAAGTTGTTTCGAAAAAAAGGGCTTGTTGGTTTACAGCCGCTCTGAGGGGGCTGTATTTTATGGCTAGGACAAGATGTAACTTGATAAGTTGATTGATGACTTCTTCAACTTCGAGTGACAAGTTCTTGACTAGATAACTGTAGATTTGTGTAGATCTAGATCTACTCACATTGTGACTCACAGAAATCTAGTCACTTGCTTGACTTGTCAAGACTCACTCAGTATCTGCTGTGTCACAGACTCACAGTTAGTGTTCGGACTCGTGTTGAAATTTCAAGCTCGATTAATCGAGCGATGATCGAGGGCGCTCGAGCTTTACAGATGCCAGTGTGAAACGATCCCTCGATGATTTAGCGCGCTGGGTCTCACCACGCCGACCAAGATTCTAACCGGAAGTGAGATGCTGCAAAGTTGGAAACGAAACTAAAGTGTGTGTGTGTCCTATTGATGCGAAATACTTAGTAATAGTTGTCGAAATTCAAGCACAATGAATAAATTGAAATAATTGATCATTGAAATTAAGGTTCGAGCGCTCGGAATTTCGTAAATTATGAGGTTCCGAACGCTCTACTGAACACTAGTCACAGTTGTGTTGTGACATTGTGAGAAATCTATATAGCTGCATTAGATTCAGAATTAGATGCATTTGCGTGGTGGGACCTAGGATCGGCAGGGTATCATTGATCCGCCCTAGCAATAAAACAACCAATAAACGTCGTAAAATTGAACGAAATACTGGTCAAGCATACACAAACAAATTTGAACTTGGAAGTTGGATGTAGTCCTTTAATTATGAGCCCAATGTGTACATAACCTTCTAATTAACAATGTCTGGTGATTAATTAGGTACCTGGCCGATCAAAGGTATCCCAACCCTAATGCTGATGGTTGTGGTTACTTAAATACACGTTGGTAGTACTTAAATAGAAATTTTGTCTTCCGAGAGAAACATGATGTTTTGGAAGCCAGGTTTGGGTAAATTAATTGTCATTTGTGTCGTATATGTATGGTAATACTCTTGGAAGCTCAGAAGCAGAATAGTTAGACCCGTTCGGCTATTTATTTTAGGCCGAATCACATGCAAAAATTTATGTAAAAGATCTAAAAAATCAGTTTAAAAATCACCATTCAGTGCAAACTTCACTGTTCAGTGTATATGTTTGACTCTTCAGGAAGTGACTTAGTGCAGCACTGTCCAGAATCATGGGGGAACCTGAAGACCAGAAACAGATCTTCTTCACCAACCTCCTCTTGCTAGGGTTTGACACCACTGCGATGGAAAGAAAATGGAAAATCCCATTCAACAAGTAAGACAATTTAGACAAATATAGTAACACCACTGATGGGCAAAATATAATAATGAATATATATATATAAATGAAACATTTACTTCGTTCATTTGCTTGCAGAGAAATGTTTGTACTACCAAACAAGAAAGGATTCGAGACTGTTATGCATTTCTTATTTTCAAGACTGAACCCAGTTCAGTGCAAAGAGGAGTTCAGGTTTGTCCAAATATGTACATACATCTTGATCAAGCAGTGAAGACTTAATGAAAAAGTAACTTTCATACCAAGAGGTTTGAGATGTTATTCAGCTATGTTACTTGAGGTATTTGTGTATGATTTGAATAAATATTATGTTACATGTAGCGAGTGTAGTGGTCTCTCAGTTTCTAACAGTCTATCTATATCATTGCAGGGATTGTTGGCCAGTTCTAGACAAGAAATGTGAACAACAATTTCGTAAAGTTTGCAGTAGCTGGTTATCTCAAATTGTGAAGGTATGGAATAATCCAACTAGGCTATATGAATATTAATGAAGACTCTATGCATATAATACAAATGTATATTTTCATCAAATTTCCTCTCGTGTAGACCATGTTCCATGTGTAGTTGATTTGATACGAACGTGTGTAAGAAAGAGCTTTCATCAAAGTTGAAATATTTGATCCATTAAATGTGACAAATGCTGATACAGTTACATGTACAAACTTTGTACCAATCACACAGGAGGATCCAGATGCTGTATTTCCAAGAATTGTGCCGTCACTGCTGATGTCCCCAGGCGGTGACAGAATCTATGAATTGCTGCTTTACTTCACCACATACGTCATGGTCAGAGTGATGCAAGGACAACATGGTGCGTTGCAGTGGAGACGCAGAATAAACTTATCAAATTATGTAGCTGTGAATCACAGTGTCACTTGAGAACTTATGCCACTTAAGAACGATTACATATATGAGTATTGTAGAATTTGATTTGATGAACAGGACTTTAAATCAAATCAAGTTTATTTTGGACGGCTATAATTCAATGTAAAAATACAAGACCAAAATGATGTGAATAGAAAAAAAATGAATGAAAAGAAATTGTAGCTATTTGGTGTATCACATGACAGTTATGTCATCTTCCTGTGATACACCAAAAAAAAAAGAAAATAAATAATAGACATGTAAATACACACAGAATCTTGTGTACATGTATGCGCAGGTGTGAAGAAGAAGGACTATCTCAGACACCCACTACTGACATCATCGGCGCAGTCCAGCGGCCTGGGGCAGGTAATGGCTAAGACAGTGAGGTGTGGTATTGTGAGGAGCCGGACACGTTTCCTGGAACAAACCCAGCAAACCATCGACGTCCAGGACCATTGGAAGCAGTATGGCGGGTTCGTAGATGGCTATAATTCTTGTCAGTACAAATTTCCTGTCCATATCAGAGGTTTAAAGAATACAAATCATTCTAAACATCATGATAATGGAATATGTTTTCCTTTCTGTATCATTAGGGAGCAGGTTAAGGCCTTCAGAAGTTTGACAAAGGCTGGTCGCAGCAAAGAGCAAGATCTTCGTTCAATTTCAGCGACCGGGTCAGATCTTAACAGGTTTGTTACTACATTGGTCCAAATATCTGTAAGATAGATTATGTTGCCCAGCAATTCCCAAAGGCTGTACTAATGAACAATGTCTTGAATTTTTCACAGTTCCTCCACTTCCCTTAAACGAAGGTCCATGACACCAGACTATGACTACGATATCCAGTCGGTAAAAAGAGCTCAGAAGGTTCAAAAGGTTAGTTCAGACAATTATGGTGTTACATCTGGTAGCCTGGTAATACAGGTGCTTTCAATGTATGCAATTTATGCACATGTCGTCAAAGTATGAGAAGAAACTCTAGTCTATCCTCAATATCCAAATTACTGTGATACAGGGAATTTTGTTTTGTAGGTGCGTGACATGTGGCAGACATTGGAACAGTACATTAGCACCAAGGAGGGGGAGCAGGAAGTGGTAGAGTCCATTCTGGAGGGGTCCCTGGAGAGGTACAAACTGGATGGCCGGGAGTTGAATCCCCGAGTGCCGGACATGCTGCTGCGGGAATGTGAGCAGGAAATACAGCGGGTACGTCATAGCGTAACTTTGTGATGAGGTGAAGTGGTGCCCTCTAACATTGCTATACATGTAGTGTGTTGATTCATCGGTAAAAGCGGCGAATAGTTTGTGTGATGTTTGAGATGTTTTGATTCAGACTTATATTCTTGTTTCAGAGAGGTGTTGACAACATCTACCAAGGTGGCAAACTAAACCTGCTCAGGTAAGGATTATTTTGATGTTTTGAATAATTTTCCTCCCATGTCCTTACATGAAATACCTACATAAGTTGCATGTTCTTGATTGACCACAGCTTGATCCATTTGTGGAACTTGTGTCTGCATTTCTACATCGACAAGTTAAACAAAGGTTAGTGATTCTATCTGTGTGTGTGTATAAAATTATTAGTCCCAGTATATCCCAGCTGATATATTGATTCCAAATCAGGTTGAAACCAGATGAGTTTTCCATGAGTTGTATTACGAAGTTTGTTGTTCTACAGAAGGTGTTCCATCTTTCACGGAAGCCATGCCGACAGTCACATCTCAGTCACACACTCACCATGCCCACTACAGCTACACCCAGTCTCTCCGGTTGGTACCGTTGTGTAGATCATGTGTCAAATCACTCCTCAGTGACTTGAATTGTTCATCAGAAATTCTAAGATTAATAAAAAAACAATTGACAAGGCTGTACTGATTGTTTCTTCAGGTTAAAGCTGGAAATGGAATTCCTGCCAGAATTGAAAGAAAATATTGGCAAGTTGAAGTCAAAGTTGGACACCACTCTCCTCCAAAACCGATCTCCTGGGGCTCTCAGGACCACGGTAAGGTTTCCATCACAATGATTTTCCGTAGCAACTTTCATAGAGCTCTGTTTTATGGAGTAATCCATTATGTCTTTCTCAGAAAGTTCGATTCTGCCTCGTAGTGAAAGATCAAAGTGGAAAAGTAAAACCTTACTTGCTTTATTTGGAGTTGCCTGTTTTCGTTAATCTCAACAATCTTGTCCAGATAAAAATGAAGAAAAGAACCCAATGTTTTCATACTTTAAGTTTATGTTTCTAAACTGCGACTGCTATTCAATTTTGTTTCTTTTAGCCATCTTCTGTTAGATTCTGGAAAACAAACTATAATATTTTCCAGGTATTTTATTGTTGAGCGTAGTTAAGTTTCTAATCTAACTGCATTATTTTCACAGTGTAACACGTGCTTGTCAGTTCTGAACACCATGCACGATGATTTTATAATATGGTGGTGTATGATGATTTGGATGATGGAATTACATGTTTTACAGTGCTTTTCATGTTAGGTGATGGAGTAACATTCATTGAACCAGTCACTAAACATCCCATTCTTCATGATGCTTGGTTCCTTGTTTATACTCAACATTTTAGCTGTCCCATTTATCATCAAACTAAATTTCATGAATATACATTATGTTTCGAAGTGTTAGCCTGTCTTGCTATTGAAAAGTCCTTGCCTCCACTGTCCACAGTCACTTGGCCTGGGTCTCCTACCGCCCAGCCCTCCTGTCAGCTTTGAGCCAGACACGTCCAAGACGCCCCAGGGTAGAGAGAGCAGGGTGCCCCTCACACACAACCTCAAAATGCCTGCAGACCTCGGTAAGTATTCTTTGATGGACGAACAAGATTTCTGAGTAATTTGTTCTCTGGAACTTACATGAAAGAATAGATGTTTACTCTGGTGATATGAAATGATTAAAAATTTGCATTTTCTATTGTATTTCTCTTCCACTCTTCCTACAATAATGTACTTCCTGTGTACATGTGTCATCCTCCTTACCCATGGTGCGAGTGTAGTGATGAATGTCTATTCACAATGTAACTCAACTATTGGTAGCGTCTACCCCCGAGGCTGCTGCAGAGCTCATCAGTAACATCAGTGACAAGGTCCGGACTCAGTGTAACTCTCGGGTCCAGGGAAGTCCTGCATATGGACCTAAGGGTCGGACTGTCATATCCCATCAGCCACAGACCAGGTACAGTTCTACAGGTCATGATTCAATGTGAAGATCTAACACCAGTCACAAAATTTAATGTTTACTAAAACCAGTCCATTTGTTCTCTGTAAATCCAGCCCTTGTGAAGTGATGGATGATTGCATTAAGTGAATTGGATTGTCATTTCTTGAAACAATAGCAATCATTTCAGCCTTTGTCATATGTACTAGCATTTCTTTGTTTCAATGCGCAATTTCACATGTCGGTTCATATGTAGGCCACCGTCCAAGTTACCAACCAAAGGCAAGGTTGAGGTGGAAAAAGTGGGGAGTAAACAGAGAACTCGCTTCCGATCTGCGCCGACAGGGCAAAAAAGTAACAGTTCTTCTCACAAGGTGAGAATAGATTATATATCAAATTGCAAATAACTGTCCAGAGGATTCTATCCATTTGCCTTTGGCATGTCATCGCAGCAGTATGCATCGATATTTATGTGAATGTATGACCAACAAGGTTTTTGTGTCGTACGTAAGCTGGCGGAACCAAGTCATCCTGAGGAACTGTCGCCTCCTGAGGAGCCATTACACGGGATCCAGGAACAGTCACATATAACAACAGGGCCTCAACGTACTGAACCTCCGGTACATATTGTACATTGCATTAAATTTAAGTCTTTGCCAGTATTTCTGACTTTTCAAGACGCTGTAAGTAGGCATTCTGTTTTCAACAGATATTACCATAATCATAATTTGGAGGAATGTACATAATAGTGTGCAAAGAAGCAATACTTCCCACAATTTCAACTGGTGAATAACCAGTCTCCATTACGAACTTGCAGGTTTTCAAGGTGCCACACTCTACTGGCCATGTTGGCAGAGCTGCTAGGATACAAAAGGCCTCCAGCTCTCACACGACCAGTCAGCAAACCCCGCTGGCACAGAGGATCCTGGCTGACCGAGTAAGTGTTGAGTGGGAAATAATAATTAACAGATACCGTAATCCTGTTGCCGTCATTTGAATTTCCATGAAGAAATAGTGCCTTCAAGTCATGCTTGATATTACAATATTTCAGATCGCAGATGCAGTAGCAGGTTCCACCGCAGTTCATCCAAGTACTGATGGATCTCCGGAGCTGGACTATATTAACAACCCTGGAACTGAATTCAGTATGTTTACGCACTGAAACTTTTATATCATCACTTGATATGAAGGAATGGAATTTGTCCGATGAATTTGAGTAGTCCTGACCTTTGATTTTGTATTGTGACTGTACTTATGATAGCGTATGGGGTAGCAATCTTGAGAAAGGGTGGAATAAAATTGACGATGGCCTTAGCGATAGCAATTAGGTTCTGACCACTCCCTGAGTTAGTTTCTCCGTTGTTCCCATAGCCTCTGAGGCTTTCCAGCCCCGGGATAAGATCGCTCGGACCCCGGCCACAGCGTCACGGACCTGGCAACACACCCAGCTACACGACAGTGTGGGACCTCTTTCAAGCACACACGTCGATGTCTCCGGCAAGTCCACCACCTCCAGCAAGAAGGATCAGATAGCTACCAAACTCTTTGACAATGATTCCGGTGAGTACGAGTCACAGACTCAGTACGAGTCAGTAGTTTCTTTATGTGTATGAAAGCTGTTTAGTGAGGTACCATAACAGGATGGAAGTAGGAATTCCTATTGTTCTTTCATGCCAACCATGTGGCAAACTGTTACAAACTGTTTTTTGGCACTGAACACAAGGCTGGGTAATTGCAGCTCACCTGTGATTCCTGTGAGTAAATAGTTTGCATTTGATATATTGTGTTCCAGATACAGAAGAAGCTTCTCCCCCAAAGTCCCCCTCTGTGTCACACTTACCCGGCATGGACAGGATCCGAGCCACGAGTATTGGAGGTGTGTCCTCGATCAGCAGCATCTCGCCTCGCAGTGATGTATCCTTGGGGCACATCGAACATGGACGTGTCATCGCCACGGATTCCAGCGTCAACGACAACAATCGCACCTTGGTTCAGCAGAGTGACTCCGACTTTTTACTGGAGGAAACCCCTTCAAAGAAGAAAGGTGGGGGAAGTCAACAGCACACCCCCGAGCGGTTGCGCAAGGTTGAATTCCAGGGATACAACTCACCGTTTGGTAAAACTGCTCGTCAAAGAGAACTAGCTGCAGACAGTTTAGTAGACAAGGTCCTCAGTTGTGAAAATAGTCCTGATCCGGAGGAGAGAATTCAGTCACTGTTGGCAAATCTGGAGCCAGCTCATGATATCGCGCAGTCACTCCTTGACACAAAGACTCCACATCTGCCAAGTCGATCAAGGAGTTTACGTTCAGAAGCCGCAGGTGCAGCAACTGAAGAACAGTTATCAAAAGGAATTAGGAAATCTTACACTTCCCCCAAACAAGACCCGGAGAAATCACCAGGACTGTCTGATCCATTTGACCTAGAAGCTGATGTACGAGTCATCAGTTTTCAAAATGGTTCTTTCTCGGAATTCATGGACAAATCCCCTGTGAAGAGGTTACATGAACAGTCTGATGTAGTCAGAACGAAATCAACGCCAAGCCCTCGAAAGTCACCGAAGAGTAGCAGTAAAGGTGTGTCTCCATTAAAAGTAGTACAACAACAACTGGACAATGAAACTGATCGGATTATTGCCAGATACAAACAACTAAAACAAAAGGCAGATGCTGATCAAAACACGGAAACAACATCTCTCGATAGTGGAACTCATGAACCTCCACGGCGGTTGACTGAGAGAGATGTAGTTATGGGCGGACACAAGCAGAAACCCCTGCCTCTTATTTCAGAAACTCCTACTATGTCATTCACGGACTCCTATCTCAAAACATCACCACCTGGTGGCAAATACGGTAACCTCCAGCAGCCGGATATGACTCAGAGTATCGTTGTCCAAAAGTTCACGCTAGACTTGGACAGTGACGATGACCAATCAGAATCTGTCGCCAGGAGTCGCGCGTCTGAGCGTGGACCCTCAGCCAATAGGAATACACATGCAGGTCAAAGGTCGTCGCCCAAGCCTCAGCAGACACTCCATCAGTCTACCAGACTGCCCTCTGGCGAGGAGTTGTCACAACAAGAACTACCAGACGTTCCACTGGACGACCTCGAGACGAGTCTGGCATCTGTCGACTTGGATGCTGGACATTCTGCTCCTCAGCCAGGTCTGGCATAGAACCATACATATACAACCATTACACTAATAACACTATTTATGTCCACACTTTGACCTCTATAATAAACACTTTTGGGTAATCTTACCTGGCTTTCAAATAAGAGGGAAATTAATGCCAATAAAAAAAATTATTGGCACATTCTCTTAAACTGGTCGTTCTATGCCCCTCAGACTCGGTCGTTCATAAGGGTTTCTTGACGAAACCTGAGCGAGTCAGTGGTCACTGAGAAATCTTTCCTGACGAAACTGTTCCCCCAGAACCGCCATTACGTTTGTCCCTGCTTTGTTGGAAGGACAAGCTTCTTACTCCTTGGCTTTCAATTGGAGTTTTCTCATCACTTTCTCGGATCTTTGGATCTCAGGATTATTTTACTGCTTTATTGTACTGTTTAGAGTAGTGTAGTTTAGTGTTTTTGGGAGGAACTGGTAAATCCTCTTAGGTTACTGTTTCTTCCCCTATTATCGCCCATCGCACATTGGTTTGTGCTATCTTTCCAGATGAAGTGCGCTGGGTGCCAGCAGTTTCTCCCCAAGTGGGAACTACATCATAATTGCTGGATGTGTAGAGAATTGTGCCGACCTACTGCCTGTTGCGGGATGTGCGCTTCGTGGGGAGCAGACGATTGGTCAGATTATCTCAACGGTCTGCGCCAGGTGCAACAAGAACGGTTCGCTAAACCTATCCCCCCTCTCAGTCCCTCAGCTACTTCTAGTAAAAAGTCGAGGTACAAGCAGAGGCGCGAGGAGCAGGATTTACGTCTACTACGTACCATTTCTGCTGTAAGTTTAGACATGTTTTTGTCTTTCAGCTTGCCGTTTTCGCGGTTCCCGGGACCCGGTTTGCCGGTTCCCGGGAACCAGGGTTGTACTGTTAGTACCGTGAGTTTTTTACATCAGCCACCGGGTTTGATGTCGTCTTCCTTTAGCCCTGTTCCGCCATTGGTTTCCAAGGTCTCACGCTGCAACATGCCTCTGATTCCTTGGTTTCCGGCTTTGAGCTCCGTTCGGATGCGGCTCCCGGGGTCCTTTAACCGGGAGTTCAACTCTGTTAACGTCTCAAATTGTGAACAGCTGCCTTCCGATGCCACAGGCTCCGAGGACCCTGTGGATCGTGCAGGTGGCACGGGTATGGGCTTTTCGGCTCCTGGGTTTCCGTCAGCCTTTTCCTTTGGGGTTCTGACGGTTCCCGGGAACCGTGGGCCGGTTTCCGGGAACCAATTGTCGGTTCCGGGACCCGTTTTCCGGTTCCTGGGAGCCCTCCAGTGCTTGCTGGAACCCGGGATTCGCAGCCCGTACGGAGTTCAAAGTTGGGAGTGGGATCAGGGCCACGCTATCCTTTATCTCCTACTGTTATTGTGAAACAACCGTTTCCTGGTGGCTTGTCAAAAACTGACGGCACTTCTTCCGAATCTGTTTCATGGAAGAAGTCTGTTTCATTTTCCTTAACGCCTACCTTTTTTCCACAGGTTGCGGAGGATTTTGAGCAGGGCGAAGTCCCGGCGGACCCCGGCCTCATTTTTGACTCCTTGCCTACGTCTTCGAGTGCGGGTTCGGTTGCTCCGACGATTTCCAAGCCTCCGCAGTTGCCTACGGTTTCCAAGCCTCCGCCGGCATCGGTCTCTAAGCCTTCTCCGGCTTCCACAGTGTACCATTCTGTGGCTGAATCCCCACCTTCGTATATCTCTAAGGAGGAGTTTAGGACGGAGATGGCTACTATGCGGGAGGACTTCTTGGGCAGGCTGGAGAGCCTTTTGTCACGGCCTCCTAGGGTCCCAGAGGTTCAGCGTTGTCAGCCGCCAGCTTTTGCTACGTCTTCTCCTTCGGAGGGTTCTGAGGTGGTTCCCGTTTCGGTGCAGCAGGATGGCATTGTTCCTTTACAGGGACCTCAGCCGAGCACTTCTCGTTTACTGGTACCTAAGCGCCAGCGCGAGGAAGACTCGCAGTCGGCGGATGAGGAGGATCCTACTAATCCCTTCAAGCGCCCATGGGCCGACAAGTTGGATTTTGTGCGTCGGTTGTCTGGAGAGGAGTGGCCTCAACCACGTTCTGATTCCCCTCCTCCAGCGAAGAAGGCGAAGTGCTTCACTGAGCGGGACCTACAGCAGCCCAGGGTTCCTAGAGATGCCCTTAGGTTTCCCCTGGCTCCTGGGGTTCGGAACTCGTTTTCTTCGCGGATCGAGGACACGGTTAAGAAGAACCGCACACATGTCGGCGCGTATCCCTCAAGGCCCAGAGTGACGGGTTTCTACACTTCCTCTTTGCTTGATGTCGAGCCTTCGCGGCTTCAAGAGCAGGATGTGTTCGCTGTCCCGAAGGCGATTTCCCTTCCGTGGGCGCAGATTTCGGATCTGCAGGCGTCGCTGCGTTTGGGAGTTGCCGTAGACTCAGCTATGGATTGGCTGGTGCATGGCTCTACGTTGGCCCTCATGGCCTGTCATGACCAGGTATTGAACAATGAACAGCTGGATAGGTCCGACCTCGCTGAGGCCCTCCATGGATCTATCAGCCTCATTCAATCGATAGGCCGAGCCGTGGCTGACAAGGTGGCTCTCGATACCCACATGTGGTGGGTCTCCGAGTTGCAGAAGACGGACTTCAAGATCTCAGACCAGTTGGTTCAGTCCCTGGGACTCCATCCTGTGCTTCCGCCGGAAGGGCCTGCTTCTCCCTTCCTCTTTCCGGAGGGGGTCCATCGGGAGTTGGAGGAAGTCAAGACTCGGCAGGAGGATAGGGCGCGAGCGAAGGCCTCCTCTGATGCTTCGGTCCGTCAATCCCAGGCGCTGGAGCGTTGGGCGCGTATGCTTGCGCAGCAGCAGCAACGGAAACCCGCCCAGCAGCAGCAACCATCTCAGCAGAGTCGTGGGGCTTCCTCGGCAGGTCGTGGCCGGGGTAAGGCTCTGGGGCAGCCCTTTCGTGGGGCCCCTGCAGGCGCGCAGCGAGGGGGGCAACGTGGTCGGGGTGGCCGAGGTCGCCGACGACCTTCTCTTACCCAGGTACTATTCAGTTCTTGTTTATGAATATTTGTCGTGAATAGAATTAAACCTTCTCATTAATTCTCGTCCACTTTAATTACTTGCAAGTAGGTTTTACTCGCAACCCTAAATTCATTAAACATCTGAAATAGTGCGTTCTATGCCTCTGTGATGACATTGTGAGGGAAGGGTTAGCCCACCTCCTGTGGTTGTTCTGAGATAACCCAAAAGTGTTTATTATAGAGGTCAAAGTGTGGACATAAATAGGAAGTATTTATGTCCATACTACTACCTCTATAATAAACACTTTGGGTAATCTTACCTTGACATTCAAAGAAGAGGAGAGGATCAAATGTCACAAACGAATTTTGAAAAAAAAATTCAAGTGACATTTATCCTTAATTTCTTTGAAAAAATTGAACCAAAATCCCCTCAGGTTCTATGCGGTGATGTTTTACATCCGGGGTCACATGACCCATGACCGCCATTATTTTTGCTCCTCCATCTTCTGAATGGTTGTGAGCTGTCTTGCTGAGACATTCTTGGAAGTTTTCAGGAGTTTTGATCGTCTTTATCACGATCACGTTTTGGATTTTCTCAGGAAAATCAACTGTAGTTACTTTTAGAGTAGTTTACAGATACTTTAGTGTGTTTTTTTGGGAGGAAATGGTGTAGTCCTCCCCAGGCCCATTTCTTCCCCTATTTTCGCCCACTGCTTGTTGCTTTTTTGCAGATGAAGTGCAGTGGTTGTCATCACTTTCTTCCCAAGTGGGAGTGTCATGCAACGTGTTGGGCATGTAGGATGTCCTTCTGTCGTCCGTCCTCCACCTGCGCCTTTTGTGCGGATGTCCCGGACGAATTTTGGCAGGACGCTCTTAGCGGGTTGAAGGAGATCCGGGCCAAGCGTGTGGCTGAAGGCCCCCCCTCTGCTGGTCAAGGAACCAGTGCAAGTGCCAAATCCCGTCACCGCCAATCCCTGGATAGATGGCATAGGCAGGACGTAGTTCTGTTGAAAGTGATAGCTGATGTGAGTTTTGATTTATGTTTTTCTCCCACAGCTTCACGGGTCCCGGGCGCCGTCTCGGCGGCTCCCGTGACCCATTCTTTTGTGTCTGGCCTTTGCGCTCATCCTTTGGGTGTGCGTTCTTCTTGTCCAGACCCCTTTTTGGCTCACCTTCTCCCGGTGGCTCCCGGTTCTCGCGTCGCCATGGCCGAGCAACTCGGGCCCTGGTCTCCAGGTGTTGTCTCGCCGATTGCGGGAGCCACCGATGTGGCTCCCGGGTCCCGGGAAACCCTAGGAAAGGTTGAGGCCGTGGTGAGTTCCTTGGGGGTGCTACCCCTCGAGGACGATCCATGCTTCAAGAGTCAAGCGCCCGTTGGGTTCTCTGTCTCGGTAGGACGGTTCCCGCAAACGGGCTTGCACCTGGAGACTGGTTCCCGGGTCCCGGCCACGGTGGCTGGGTCCCGGGAGTCCCGGGAGCCAATTGTGTGCAACCCAAAGGGGGTAGCAAAGGCCATTGTGCATCATGATTCGTTTTCATATGCTAATGCTGAGCCTTGTCTTCCACAGATGGCTGAGGATTTGAACGTTGACCAGTCCGAGTCTGCTGACGTCTCTCTTCCTGTTTCGGCCCCGTCCGTTGTCACGGTCCAGGGATCCGGGTCCCAGTCGGTTTCGCCTTCCCCCGCGGGGGCGGGTCCCACGTCGCCGAGGACTGACCCTTCACCCCGTTCGTCCTTCGAAACGAGGATTGTGCGAGAGATGCGAAGTTTTCAGCGGGAGATCTGTGATCAGTGGAGTTCCTTCATGAGCCGCTTCGCTGAGCAGCAGAAGCAGCAGAGGGTAGCTCCAGTGGCGCAACGCTCCCAGCCGAGCTCCTCGTCCTCTGAGGAGGGTGATGGGGAACGGGTGGTTTCTCGGGACGGTCCCGGTACCCGTTCGCAGGAACCTGACCCCCAGGACCCACAGCCGGGACCCTCAGGTCTGGTCAGACCCGCCAAGCGGCACAGAGAGGATGACGAGTCGTCCACGTTGGCACCTCCGCCTTTGCAGGACGACCCTCTCACGTGGACGGAGAAGAGGGATTTTGTTCGTGATCTCTTGCCCACGGAGTGGCCTTCCGACTTCGACCAGGAGCCGCCAAGGAAGAGGGCCCGTTCCATGATCGCGGGACAACGGGAGAGACCCAGACCTACTAGGGACTCATACCGTTTCCCTCTAGCGTCGGGGGTGCGGAATGCCATGTTGGAGAGAGTGGAGGACTCTCAGAGGCTTGGCCGTGTGCGTGTGGGAAGCTTCCCTCCACGGCCTACCGTTGGGGACTTCTACTCTTCATCGCTTTTCGAGTCGAGGCCTACTCAGCTCAGGATGGGGCTCGCGGCGGACTCTACTCTGGACTGGTTGTCCATGGCAGCGCGGACGTCGCTTCAGTCTTGTATGGATCAAGTCCTGAACAATCCAGACAGCTCGCGGATACTCTTCAGGCTTGTGTCGCGCTCTTGACGTCCATAGGTCTAGGCGTGGCAGACCGAGCTTCGTTGGACTCACACGCTGTTTGGGTCTCGGAGCTCTGGAGGCGAGACGCTCTGCTCCAGTCCGTCCGTTTCGACGTGCCGGAGGATCTTCTCGCTAGACTGAGGCTAGCGCCGGTCGTCCCGGAGTCAGGCCCGGCTACTTCGCTTCTGCTTCCGGACCTGTCGGAGGACTTGCAACAGGCGAAGTCGGCCAGCGATAAGAGGTCTACTGAAAAGTCGTTTTCGGAGGCTGCCATGTTATCGGCTCAGGCGACTGAGAAGCTGGCAAAGTCCGTGGCTGCAGCAATGAAACGTCCCCAGCAGGCTCAACCCCAGCAGGTCCAGCATGGCGGGGCTTCCGGGAAGGGCAAGGGCCGAGCCTCGGGTCTGCCCTTTCGCGGGGCCCCTGCCGGTTCATCCCGAGGCGGGCGAGGACGTGGCGGTCGAGGACGAGGTCGCCCCTCCAGCCCCAAACCAGCAGGGGAAACAAAAGCTAAGGGTATGTATTTCCGCCGTTTCTGGACCGAATTCTCCTCCAGAGCACCGTGGCGGCCCAGAGGTTGGTCCCGTCGTGGTTCCAACCATAGACCAGCCGGTAGGCGCACGTCTCCAACTCTTTTGGCAAGAGTGGGAGCGGCTCGGGGCCAGCCCCTGGGTCGTCTCAACGCTCAGACGAGGGTTCGGTCTGAAGTTCGAGGACCAGTTTCCTCCTCTCTCAAGTACTCCGAGAGGCTTTTCTCTGTCAAACGACGCCGAACGTCGTCGCGTGTTACACGAGGAAATTTTGGCCATGATAGAAAAACGGGCGGTAGAACCGGCTCCAAAATCTCCCGGATTTTACAGTGTTCTATTCGTAGTTCCGAAGGCTTCAGGGGGTTGGCGTCCCGTGATCGACCTCTCTCCCCTAAACAGATTTCTTCAGATTCCCACGTTCTCCATGGAGACGCCGGAACAGATCAGGTCCGTGATGCCCCGCGGTTCGTGGGTGGTCACGATCGACCTGAAAGACGCTTACTTTCATGTTCCCATGAAACCTTCAATCAGGAAATACCTCCGGTTCCTATATCAGGGCCAAGTGTGGCAGTTCAGGGCTCTCCCGTTCGGCCTGTCCACAGCGCCGTGGATCTTCACCATGGTAGCTCGCGAGGTGCAGATCCTTGCTCACAAACAGGGTATTTTCCTATACCAGTATCTGGACGACTGGTTGATCAGGCATCAATGCCCAGACACATTACGCTCACAAGCTCAGTGGGTGGTAGATTTGTGCACCCGTATGGGTTTCAAGATCAACCACAAAAAGTCCGACTTGTCTCTGCGGCGCGACTTCGTCTTCTTGGGATATCGATTTCTGACTATCTCAGAGACTGTGTTGCCAACGGCGGATCGTCAATCAAAATTATCCGCGCTGTCGCAAGGTTTCCTGCAGGGAGTTCCTCAATCGGCCCGCAAGTGGCAGTCCCTGTTAGGAATTCTGGCGGCGACGGAAAAGTTGGTCCCAATGGGTCGCCTTCATATGCGTCCCATTCAGCTCCATCTCCAATCCCACTGGTCTCAGTCAACGGGTCAGATGTCAGACTTGATTCCAGTGTCCGCCGAAGTGATTGCCGAGCTCAAGTGGTGGCTGGACCCTGCAAATTTATTGCGGGGGGCCCCATTCCGTCCGCCGCTACCCTCCAGACATCTGTTTACGGATGCCAGTTTGGAGGGATGGGGAGCACATTGGGACGACAACGAAGTGTCGGGCACATGGTCGCCGCTTCAACGTCAATGTCATATCAATCTCCTCGAAATGCAGGCGGTAGCGCTCGCTCTCGAACATTGGCAGTCGCAGTTTCGCGCTCAGACAGTGTTGTTAGCCACGGACAACTCGACGGTCGTGGCATATATCAACAAGCAGGGCGGAACGAAGTCGGTGACGTTATGCCGAGCGACTATCGATCTCCTGCAATGGTGTCGTCAAAACGACATCAAGATCTCGGCCCGTCATATTCCCGGTCACATGAATGTGTGGGCCGATCGTCTATCCAGGAGAGGCCAAATCCAGGCAATGGAATGGAGTCTTTCCCCGGAAGTGTTTCGCTCCCTATGCGATCTGTGGGGCTCGCCGATGGTGGATCTGTTTGCGACCCGATGGAATCACAAACTCCCATCGTTTGTTTCGCCAATTCCGGATCCGACTGCGCTAGCGGTGGATGCCATGTCCACGAATTGGGACGGGATGTTTGCGTATGCGTATCCGCCAGCCGTCCTGTTGGAGAAGGTGCTATCGAAATTTCGTTCTCACCAGTGCAGACTGATGTTGATAGCCCCGTGTCTACCGCAGAAGTCGTGGTTCCCGGACCTTCTGGAGTTGATAGTCGATCATCCACGTCAGCTCCCGGATCGTTGGGATCTTCTCAAACAGCCTCGATCCAGCATGTTTCATCAGGTACCGGCAAGCCTGAACCTTCATGCCTGGATATTGTCGAGCGTTGTTACAGAAAGAAGGGATTTTCAAAGGAGGTGTCCGCTAGGATCGCCCGATCAAATAGAAAATTTTCTCTGGCAGTCTACCAGTCAAAATGGACCGCGTTCTGTGCTTGGTGTCGTGGCAGGAAGATTAGTCCATTCAAAACCACTGCTCCCTTGATTTCTGAGTTTCTCTTGCAGAAATTTAATCAAGGGCTTGCCCCTTCGACGTTAGCGGGTTATCGGACAGCGATTGCCAAAACCCTGAAGCCGAAGTTAGGTATCGATTTCGGTCATGACGAAAGTCTCACCGCCCTTCTTAACAGTTTCGAGATTGAAAGACCTAAGGCTAGAAATCCCGTGCCCGAGTGGGATCTATCGCTCATCTTAAATTTGTTAAGATCCGAACCGTTTGAGCCTCTCGAGAGTACTTCGCTTAAGTTTCTCACGCTAAAAACGGTCTTCCTTCTGGCGCTGGCTTCCGGGAAGCGACGCAGTGAGCTTCACGCGCTCTCGTTTTCCAAAGTCAAATGGAAGGCGGATGGTTCCGCAGTTCAGTTAGGCGTTATCCCTTCCTTTCTTGCCAAAACTCAATTAGCAGGCACACCGCTTTTGAGTTTCTCAGTTCCCGCCCTCTCCCCTTCCTTGGGGCCAGGTTTGGAGGAAGACGCTAAGCTGTGTCCCGTGAGAGCTCTCCGCATTTACGTTCGGCGTACGAGGGAGCTTCACTTGGGTAAACGCTTGTTATTCATCTCGTCCTCAAAAACTTTCAGAACGATATCCGTCCCGCGACGATTTCGTCTTGGATCAAAAAGTGCGTTCTTTTCTGCTATGAGAAGTCGCAGGCAAAAAAGTCGTCAGGTTTCAGAGTTAAAGCGCACGATGTGAGAGCTCTCGCGGCGTCACTTGCGTTCGCAAATAAAGTTTCTCTGAATAATGTGATGTCTGCATGTACCTGGAGTTCCCAGAATACATTTACTTCGTTCTATCTCAGGGACTTAGCTTGGCAGTCCGACTCCGGCTACCATCTCGGACGCCTGGTAGCCGCGGAGCATGAAGTCCGGCTGTAAATATTGTACATACATCACAACTGTACAGATGCACCACCTTTCGGCGGAACAGGGATGGATTTGCCCCTCTTCTTTGCGAGAAAATTTTGGTTCGTCTGCTGGAGGAAAGATCACCTCCAGAGACCCCTGTTCGCCTTCAAGTGCATCTAAGGTGATTATTGCTTTTCATTTTAACGTCTTTTCATGTAATTTACACTTAAATTCATGTAAATACGAATATTTGTTCAGCATTTATTTGGATTCTCACATATGCTGCCTATAAAACTATTAAATCACCATTATTAATATTCAAATATTCTCATTTCATTGCTAAATTTGGTGAATTTTGACCAAAATCCCCTATGATGAGCACGTGTGCGTG
The DNA here is from genome assembly GCA_949152475.1 of Terebella lapidaria. Lineage (NCBI taxonomy): Eukaryota > Metazoa > Annelida > Polychaeta > Terebellida > Terebellidae > Terebella > Terebella lapidaria. Next base: position 22,974,019 of record OX424562.1, read on the forward strand.
GAGGGTTAAGCCCTCCGCCGGTGGTTATTCTGATATAACCCAAAGTGTTTATTATAGAGGTAGTAGTATGGACATAAATAGGAAGTTTTAACTTGTTTAAAACCAGTATTTATTACATACCTACCTCTATAATAAACACGAGGAGTGCCCTCCCGCCTCCCCGCCTTAACGGGGCAAAAATAATGGCGGTCATGGGTCATGTGACCCCGGATGTAAAACATCACCGCATAGAACCTGAGGGGATTTTGGTTCAATTTTTCTCAAAGAAATTAAGGATAAATGTCACTTGAATTTTTTTTTCAAAATTCGTTTGTGACATTTGATCCTCTCCTCTTCTTTGAATGTCAAGGTAAGATTACCCAAAGTGTTTATTATAGAGGTAGGTATGTAATAAATACTGGTTTTAAACAAGTTAAAACTTCCTTTTAACCTGTTAAAACCAGTATTTATTACACACTTACCTCTATAATAAACACGCTGATTTCCCTCCCGCCTCCCCTGCCTAACTATCAGGGACAAAGTAATGGCGGTTCTGGGGGAACAGTTTCGTCAGGAAAGATTTCTCAGTGACCACTGACTCGCTCAGGTTTCGTCAAGAAACCCTTATGAACGACCGAGTCTGAGGGGCATAGAACGACCAGTTTAAGAGAATGTGCCAATAATTTTTTTTATTGGCATTAATTTCCCTCTTATTTGAAAGCCAGGTAAGATTACCCAAAAGTGTTTATTATAGAGGTAAGTGTGTAATAAATACTGGTTTTAACAGGTTAAAACTTCCTATTGATATGGCTATCAATCAATTGTTCTCGAAACTTGCATAGCACTTTTTTAAGTCCCAAATAACCGTTGTCATATCCCAAGCGAAGAAAAAATCCCATAAATCCTGATCCTTATTGTCGGTACTACAAGGCATTCATTTCAAATGTTCATTTCTGAATGTTTCAGTTCAACTGTTTGGCACTGCACCATTGTCGATGTCGCCGTACACAGATGCCATCCACAAGGAGCCGAGCCCAGTGAGACACAAAACCTGGGACACGCTGCTCAGTAAGTACTGTCGGCACTCTAGTGACTTCCCAGGTGTTCTGACACTATCCCATATACAATTTGCAAGGTATTTTGAATGCGATTGTAAAAATATGTGTTAGATAGGGTTATTTAAAACTTATTTTCTTGATATTTCCTTAGAAGAGACGTCCGCCACTGCAAGAACCAGTCCACAGAAGCCGTCCGTACCCACCGTGCCTGTTGCCAACTTGATTGATTTGTGACATTGACCCTTCGTGCCGTATTCTGTACAGCTGTCTGCCATATTTGTTATGTATTGAATTGCATCATCTAGTATGCATTTGTAGAAATCAAGTTTGTACAAACTATGCCTGTATCAAAGTTGGTGTACATGTGTGAAATTGTGAATGCATCTTGTATTTCGTCCTGTCTTTCATGCCTGTAATTTACAAGAAGTACTGCCGATTAATAGTTTGATATTGAACAAATGTGCCCTGTGCTGTGTAGTACCGTGTTGTACCTTGCTTCATTGGTTGTAGCATTGTTATTTGAATGAACATGCGTCTATAAAGTGCTCAAGTCTGTATTTTCAAATAGTTAATGAAGATTGGCCGAAATCCACGACATCAGTGAATAATTAGTATTATTTAATGCACCTGTAGATAAAGCTACACAAGGTATGTACTGTATATCTAGCTGGTATTGTGGAATACTTGAGTCAGAAATCAAACTATTGACAGCAAATTGTGAAGAGCAATTGCTATGTAGAAACTACAATTATTTATCATCCATTTGTTTCATTTTGTAAGTATTCTTAGATGCTGTATGAGCCTAGTACAGCATTAAACTGTTACAGTATTTTGTCATAAATACATAATAAAACTTATGAATGATCTCTTTGTAAGTGTGTACAGAATCTACAGAATCGTTTGTACCCATCTCCGAGCCATCTGGTAGCTTGCTTCAGTCCAGGATTATTGAAAGTCAGGAACTATCCTGAAGATTTTTGAGTCACATTCTCCCTCGAAAGGAGTGTTTCCCCATAATCACAGTGGATCGACGTGTCCGTTCATTTTGCATAAATCATGCATTCAGTTGACGATACCAATGGGGTACTGCGCCAATTGCAAATTAATTGAAGTCACTCAGTAAAGACCCACCTTGCATATCGTGCCCTTTTCTGGGAAAATCTTTCAGGCATAGCATGTTTTGCATAAATCATGCATTCAGTTGACGATACCAATGGGGTACTGCGCCAATTGCAAATTAATTGAAGTCACTCGGTAAAGACCCACCTTGCATATCGTGCCCTTTTCTGGGAAAATCTTTCATGCATAGCATGTTTTTAGTCACCTCACTGGTCAGCACGACCATGTCCTATGAATATTGATTAATTCTAGTCGTGCATGATTAAACTCTGAAAATTGGAATATCTTCACGAGGCAACGTGGGTCTATATACAGAAAGACACAAACAATTTGTACCTTCCGATAATGTACCCCATTGCCACCAAGATAGGGGAAAGGAGTGTTTCCCCATAATCACAGTGGATCGACATGTGTCCGTTCATTTTGCATAAGTTATGCATTCAGTTGACGATACCAATGGGGTACTGCCCCAATTGCAAATTAATTGAAGTCACTCGGTAAAGACCCACCTTGCATATCGTGCCCTTTTCTGGGAAAATCTTTCATGCATAGCATGTTTTTAGTCGCCTCACTGGTCAGCACCAACCATGTCCTATGAATGTTGATTAATTCTAGTCATGCATGATTAAACTCTGAAAATTGGAATATCTTCACGAGGCAACGTGGGTCTATATACAGAAAGACACAAACAATTTGTACCTTCCGATAATGTACCCCATTGCCACCAATCTTCTGACATCAATGGCATGCATACAACCTCTCCATCATAAAGTTTGTGAATAAAAAGCAAATTCAACTAATATGCAATAGTGTTTATTTCTGTGATCACGATCATTCTGTACAGTATTTTTGACGAAGTAAAATAGTTTACGCCTCCTCCATAGCATCGTCCTCTTCCTCGTGGATAACTTGCACCATTTTCTTCTCCAACTTTCCTTTGCGAGCTGTAAAGTAAAATATGTTATTGTGATGACATGCGAGAAGGAGTAACAATAGAACTTGTCACAAGATCAGTATAAATTTAGAAATGTTTACTACAATCTAACAAAGTATACTGTTGGGTTATACTGGAAAGAGTCGTAGGACCCATATTTACCCCCAGGAGCACGAATAAGATGGATGTTCTTCTCGACTTCGGTAATATCGGCTGCTTTCCGTAGCTGTTTGCCCTTCTTCAATCTGAAATGGTATTGATCAAAGGCTATTCACTATATGTACTACGTCTACGGTACTTCTGACGTTAGCATGAATTTGCACCAAAGTGTACTTGCCTGTTCAGTATGTGCTGATTTTGTCGTTTTACTCTAATTTCATCAATTCGCTTCATGGCCTTCACTGGAAGGATAATGGGGAAAATATGGTTACACATGTATAGAATTTGAAACCATACTTGTACATATATGTATGGAAATTTCAAAAATTTGATCTTGTCTGTAGATGAAATATTGTATAACATCTTCTGTAGATGAAATATTGTATAACATCTGTTTTTTCACCTGTATTCTGCCAAAGCTGTCTGTTGTATTTCACAGGAACATGTCTTTGTTTCTCAAATTCGAATGAAGGATCAACTGTGAGTTCTTTGCCGGCTGACTTCCTGAAGGCTTTGGTCCATCGCACTTTGCGAGGGTTGCGTTTCTTTTTGAAAGCAGCATGGCACTTTGATCGGCAAAATTTGAACACCTGTAAAAACATGAAGAAAACTAGATTCATAATAATGCAGGTTACACTATCATCTTTGGGAGAATTATGGGCTTGCCTAGATGGTATAGAATTAGGTAGAGGATTCACCATGGCATTTACATACTGTAATTCACACACTCCGTGTCGTGGCCAGAGAACATGATTGACTGGTCTGGTGAACAGGTGAATGAGTGACTGAGTGAACAGTGATTTATCTGAGAATATTCCTCTCAACATTACGGCTGTAAACCAAACTGATACCTACCTTACAATCGTTTCTGACGAATTGAATCCCGTGGCCGGGGTAGATTGTCGATGAACAGAAATAACACTTCTCCAAACGCATTTTCGCGTGTTGTTTATTGCACGATGTTTGAGAAAAAGGTCAAGGCCACGAAGTGGTCCGCACACAATAAATAAAGTATCGATAGCCATACAAGACAAAAAATATGTGGCAGAGGAGCGGGACTTTCCGCAATTTGTTTTAACCAGCATTTATTATCAGCATACAATGTATAATCTGACTTTTATAAACTCTTCGAGCTGGTAACCTAGAAAAAAACCTCATCACACACGATAGACAATCACCTACCATTATTCCTATATCCCCAATGCTAGCGAAATCCCAGCATTGAAGTCATCTTCATCTCATTTGCAGTTATGGGAATGAGCAGTGATGACGTCATATGAGTGACCTAAACACAATGAGGTCGTTAAAGCCATTATTATATGCCTACGAAAATGCTACAATGGTTCAAACAGAGTGCAATAACACTGGGTGTAAACGAAGAGCTGCGTACAGTATTGAAAGCTACAAGCGCTACCCGGATGTGTACACTGCTCATGTTAAATAATGGTGACATCTTTTGTGCTCGAAGGTGTTTTTTATTTCGGTAATATTTCCAGAAGCAAAAAAACAGGTTTGGAGTATCACAGAAGTGTCCGAATGTTCCATGGTCACATATAAAATAGAAGTCCGTCGATATTCCCTGGAGTTTTGTCATATTTTGGTCCCGCCCGCATCCACCCCCAAGTTGTCAACGAAAATCTGACAATTTCTGGGCAGTCTCCATCAGATATTTATCCAAATATACTCATATGCTTGCAGGTTTATGTCATTTGTGGTCCAGTAGAACATCATAAGTGTGTGCGAATCTTTTTTCTTCTCGTTGTTGTCTAAATAGCAGTTGTTTGTTGAAAAATGAGTGCGGTGCACCCTATTCATGTTTACTGTACGATGCTCTGCGACGAAAGTAGCTGGAATATTATTACAATTTGGTTGTGTAATGGTCATTGTACGGTAAACTACTAGATGTACGGAATGCATTCATGAATATGGTAGAGTAATTCATAAACCATATTGCATTAAAACCATTTTGCATTAAACTGCATCACTAATTATCAGGAACTTCAACATGGCAGACGGACAGGCCCCAATAAGGAGAACCAGATACACATGTGATGTCGCTAACTGCGACAAGACGTACAGCTCAAATCAAAGACTGAGGGAACACGTGCGTTTCGAGCACGAGGGTGTGGAGAGACCTTGCTACACCTGTGTGTATGGTAAAACATACACAACAAAGTCCTCCCTGAAGGCCCACAGCCGGGCGCATCACGATGGCAACAAGAGGTACAGCTGCGAGCAGTGTAGCGCAGGATACGAAACCAAAGACGAGTTGGGGGGCGCATGAGAGGGTGGCACACGGGGCTGAAAAGCTTGTGTGCAACACGTGCTCGGCCACCTTCACTCGCAAGTCGGTCCTCGACAGTCATGTGAAGCACGTACATGGCACATGTGAAGGACATGAATGCCGCCAATGTAAGTCTGTTTCCACGAGTCACAGGGAATTATTAACCGATCACACACAAGGGATGCACCAAGGCCGACTGTACCTGTGTCCCATGTGTGGCAAGAGCTATAGTTGGCGGTCCTCTCTTAGGGGCATAGTACAGTAACTCGCTCAGCCAATCAGCGAGCCTTCACCTCACTTAGGCAATTTAAAGGGAAACTGTTTTTAAACATCGCCTCATTTTTAGGCCAGACTTCTGGACGAGTGTATATTCACCTGAAAGAACGCACTGCTGGGAAATAATGACCCGGTTTTCAAGGCAGTATCTTGTTGGCGTTCTTCTCAGGAGCTGGGGAATCAAAGGGGTTTTGCATGGGCATCAGTACCCTCAATTTTGGGTATTTTCACCCCGGGTCCATTCAAGGCGAATAGCGAAAAATCCCATGTGTCATCAAATATATTCATGCTTACCACGCGATGCCCAATACGTCGAGTGATAAAACTAGCATAGTGGTTAGGCTGGGATTTTTTTTTAGGAAGGTGTTATGGCCGTCAAAGTAAGATCATTTAACATTGAGTTGAATGACCAATATATTTAATATACTGTAGCCTTAGGGCACACAAAAATACACACAAGTAGTCCAGTGAATGTTTCACTTCATCTTTTAGTTTTTATTTTGTAATCTAGTCATTTCAGTTGGCTTCTTGAGTTTTCGACATGTACTGTATACTGGCAGGCCCAGGTATATGTTTGCCTAGTAAGTTGTACTTTTTTTTCATCCACATGTTATCAGATGATGATATATATGACCGTAATGCACCACAAATGTTCATATGTAATTATCATAGACACACATGATGTATGGCAACATGTAAACGTATAATAGTATATAGCTGATGCTAGTGACTTTTCATTGAAGAACACATACTGATCAGAAGGAGTTGTACTTCTTCATGTGTAATACTTTATCAGCAAAATCAGGTGTGCAGTGTACCGGTACAAGAAACATAGAAGAGGGTAAGGTTTTTGTGTGTATGTTTAGCACTATAAGTTTAATACGATAATGCATGTTTGTAGAGCTTTAATGTGTCTCAATTGGAGTTCATATGTTCTTTTCAACAGCGTAAAACATATATTTCAGCCCCGTGTGCCTCCCTCTCATGCGCCCCCCAACTCGTCTTTGGTTTCGTAACCTGCGCTACACTGCTCGCAGTTGTACCTCTTGTTGCCATCGTGATGCGCCTGGCTGTGGGCCTTCAGGGAGGACTTTGTTGTGTATGTTTTACCACACACACAGGTGTAGCAAGGTCTCTCCACACCCTCGTGCTCGAAACGCACGTGTTCCCTCAGTCTTTGATTTGAGCTGTACGTCTTGTCGCAGTTAGCGACATCACCTGTGTATCTGGTTCTCCTTATTGGGGCCTGTCCGTCTGCCATGTTCAAGTTCCTGATAATTAGTGACGCAGTTTAATGCAAAATGGTTTTAATGCAATATGGTTTATGAAATACTCTACCATATTCATGAATGCATTCCGTACATCTGGTAGTTTACCGTACAATGACCACTACACAACCAAATTGGAATGATTCCAGCTACTTTCGTCGCAGAGCATCGTACAGTAAACATGAACAGGGTACACCGCACTCATTTTCCAACAAACAACTGCTATTTAGACAGCGACGAGAAAAAGAAAGCTTTGCACACACTTATGATGTTCTACTGGACCACAAATGACATAAACCTGCAAGCATATGAGTATATTTGGATAAATATCTGATGGAGACTGCCCAGAAATTGTCAGATTTTCGTTGACAACTTGGGGGTGGATGCGGGCGGGACCAAAATATGACAAAACTCCAGGGAATATCGACGGACTTCTATTTTATATGTGACCATGGAATATTCGGACACTTAACTGTGATACTCCAAACCTGTTTTTTGCTTCTGGAAATATTACCGAAATAAAAAACACCTTTGAGCACAAAAGCTGTCACCATTATTTAACATGAGCAGTGTACACATCCGGGTAGCGCTTGTAGCTTTCAATACTGTACGCAGCTCTTCGTTTACACCCAGTGTATATCACTCGACTTTTATCTTTTTTTTGTTAAGGTTCAACCGGATATACTATAGGCACCCTACTGGCAGCGAGTGACAGGCAACGAGCAATTCCACGGTGGACATACAATATATTGCGCATGTATGTGCATGTATTTATTGTATGGGCTTCGACTCTACTAGTATTCTGTGAACTGTTGTCAGTGATACAGCAGGAATCGCAAATGTGGCTGGTTTGTCTGCCCAAGCCAATGAATGTTTGCACGGGCTAATGCAATAGATTCTATTGAGGCTAATAGCAACAGCCATGAAATATCTGGTTTCGGAATAAAGAGCCAAAAATGAAAATACAACTGTACAGACAATATGGGTACCATTGGATACGGAATCACCTCTGACTCAATACATATGTAACGTTTGACGCCCGCTACCTAGGGTGCAATCGCTCCACATCTGAGCACAGTCATGGCGGGCGTCGTAATTACTACAACTACAACTACAACCAGTTATAGTCCACCGAACAAGTCCGGCCTCGATTCATCACTCAGACATTGCATCATCATAGTAATGTAGCCCAGTGTGACGAGCCCGAGAGCCATGGGAGCATCGTCTGGAACCTGCACACGTGGGTTTGTTGCTGGCCAGTCCACCATGCAGATAGAACCTCGGATAGCTCCATGGTCTGCCAGAGCAAGTACACACAATCCCAGGGCAAGAGACTACCAATCCATGAGGGCGTGAGCCCCTGGATCAAAGCAGCCTCCCTACTGGATTGGAATTGTCCCCAATGTCATCGTGGACCCTCTAGCCAGACAACGGGGATGAGGAGGATATGGCCAAGCCCACCATCGTCCTCTTGCCTTGCCAGGTCTGAGACAACTCAAAGAAAGAAAGACTAGAAAGAAAGACTATAAAGCTAGCAGCACACGAGGGCAAGGGTTAGTCCATAGTTACAAACAGGATACTAGTATTCACAACATGTGCCATATGGCATATAAAACATAGACATAGAACAGAGATGGACAGCCGACTCTGATATCACTCTCTCTCTCTGTTTCTAGTCATTGAGCTTGGGGTCACAAAATGTCAGAGGATGATGGTAGTTACACTTCGGTTGTCAACGTATAACGTCATATTGCCATTGTTCATTCCTGACGATCCTCAGAGTGTTGACTTCACTTACGGTATTCGACGTATTTTGACGATTCAATTTTCCCATGAAACTTCAAACCAGAAATAAAGTACCCATCTTCCTCTGGTCGCAAGCTCAAGGTCACTGAGGTCGAGTTGGCAGTCCATCTCTCTTTTATGTCTATGTATAAGAAGACATGTCAGATATATCCTTACGCTTTCCCTTCTCACTATCCTATGACTGCTTTCTTTTATAATTGTGAAACTAAACCGAAGAAAATGGATACATAAGACATCAAATACAGGTAAGAGTGGGAGCTTACTAGACAGTTGCTCACCCAACAAATGCCCACCAGACATTCTTCACTCGAAAAGTTAAAGAATGGACAATTGCCCCTGCCAATGTTATTCAGAGTATACTTGGTCAAGGTGTTCAGCGATTTTCTTCATGTGCTCTTGTCAAATGTAAAATGAGTTAAAAAGTAAACATTAAATTCAAACATTGAATATAATCAGCAATGTAACTTCAGATAATGTTCAATTCAATATTTCTGCATTCGTAGCATAAAAAAAGCGAACTGATTCGTTTTTTTTGCAGCTGCGTGGTATATGGTGACTTCAGGCAGATATCACACTGTATTGGGGTCTGAGACCCAGGGTAGCTTATAGTATTTCATGGTCCTGGCTACTAGCCGATATATTTTAATACATGTATGCTCAGATTTGGTGGGGTTATGCATGACAATCTAGGACTGATTTGCAATCCTGGACAAATTGGGAAGATTAGCGTAGGATCCAGGGCGGCCTGAGACTGTGGTTGGGTCGATATAATATTGGCTATTTAGGTTCCTTATGTCATCAAGGAATATCCTTGTCGTTGATTATTCTCAATGCCCCAATTTCGCCAGATCAGTCTATACGTGCAGGGATTTGAAGATTGATGAGACTGACATCATCTCAGAGTCAGATTTGAATACCTCAGGAACTACATACACAAAGAATTCCATTTCAGTAAACCACTGTTTTGATCTATTATTGGTTTGAAAATTCTGGTTTACGTGAATATTGTACACAATACTTCTAACGTAGACCACAGATGCACATATGCTTATACATCATGTAGAATGTATATTTCAAACGATTGGATATAATACTTTCATATTTCGAATTTGATTTGACCATGTTTTGTGCAGTTTTGCATCAAGTTTGATGAAGTAAAAATACAAACATCCAGGTAGCATGGTGAATACATATCTTGAACATTCACTTTGTACTTGATTATTGGTTTGTGTAATTGAGATAAACCTATCTAATGGGGTTTGTTTTATTTTATTTCCATCAGGTTTACTGTACAGAATCAATAATCATTATAATGCACTGTCTGCCCCCGATGATGGTTGACACTTCAAGTATTTTATTGTCTCTTCATAAGCCCATGGTATTGTCAGATCGATACATACAGACACATGGGAGTACTTGACTTAGTGCCTACAAAGAAGAAAAAGAAGTTTCTCTTACACACACATGAGTCATGAGACCACATTATATGGCAGCAATATTAGCTGTTTATCCATCTTCATACCTTACTTAGCATAACATTATTTGTATGCGATAAAATGAGTGTTAAAACAATAAACGTACAGTAACATATAAATATTTCATGCTAATTTCATCGGAATACGACTGGGAAATCATCATGTCTCCCCCGTCCCCTCGATTCTCAATAAGTGTGTATATAGAAATAGATCCTGCAGGCGCCCTTGCATAATGCTATTCCAGAGCAAGTTGCATATGAGGACTTTGTTCACCGAAGTTCCAAGCTAATCTCTAAACTGCTGCGACAGGTATATACAGCAAGATGTGTTTGCATGTCAATGTTTTGGAATTCATGACTGGGTGCCACATATGGGGCAGGAAATGCTCAACCTTTCCCAGAACACCTGTTTCACCTCCTTGTGGCTACATAATGGAGATTCATGAAGTTCCATACGATGTTATCGATTTCGCCTGACACTTGACTTTGAGATTCGATAACGGACTCGGTTTCCTTCGCTCGGAATACTTTTTGTATTTGGTTACAGCGTATTGGTTCCATGTTTATTTACCTGGCTGGTCTGCCATACATTATGTTCGCCCGACTTTTTTCTTGGGCAAACCTAGAAATATTATATATTGTTAGTTATTCAGTATTGAATCTCTTGTCATAGTACGGAAAATTATATGGTATTTTTCAAATGTTATTAGCTCGATATAGCCCATTACCTGATAAAAATCAATATTACAAAAATAGCCAGTAGGCCAATTTTTCACATTCACCGCGGAACAGAAAATACAGGAAATAAAAGGAGAAAATGGCAGCTAAGTTTTTGAAACATTTAGGTATCAAGAAAACCCCACCGAACCCGCCCAAACCAGATTATGGGGCGCCGAAATCCACCAGTGTTCAGGAATTATTACCCAAGAGTCCAACGAGAGACTCAGCCCGTGATCGCTCCACCCTCAGCCTTGCGACCCCATCCTCTCATAGTGACTTTGATACTTCATCACTCACCGATTCTCCACACCATCATCATCGAACTTTGCCGTCAGGTGATAAAGAACACAGGAGCTCCTTCTTCACGGGAGCCAGACCAAAAGATTCAAGCAAAAGTACCAGCCCTAAGGGAAAGTATCACACGCTTCCTGGAGACGCTAGTTTAGGTGGATATTCTTTTAGTGATAATTTAGAAAGTGATGATAAAGGTGCAACAAATGGACACGATGAGTCACAGGATACCGGTACACCTGTAAGTATTATGTGTTTTGGATGAATTAATTGTACAGTACCTTGTCAAGCCTCAGTAATAAATGTTTACATTTAAATTTGATGTTATGGATAACATTTCACTCGTCATCAACTGATGTCTTCAGCTTCTGGTGGTCTGGAGAAAACAATACTTATTGGTCATGTGCGCATGATCAGATATAGATCTAGTATGGATATAGTATGGATACATGACCAAATTCATCGGTACTGATATTTTATTCATGATACTGTAGAATATTATTGTGTGATTTATTCTTGAAATTTTTAAAACATAAAACCACAGTGGTAAATTTGTTACTACGTATATCTATCCATCTTTTAGTACTTGTCTAACCCTGGAGATATCAACTCCTTAACTATTTGTCTCGAGTCTGCAACATACAGGTTGATGCAAGCCCTTGGATACAAAGCCTGATGTTTGAGTGGAGCACAGGTCTACTTGAAATTAATTGATATACCTTGCTTACCAGTTCTAGAGGCTCATGAATAAGCAAAATATATATCTTTGACATCTGGTTTGTGATTGGCCAGCAGTAGATAATGATTGTATGAACTGTCATTGACAAAAACACATTCAGCATGTCGATATTTTGAATACATACTTCAAACTTTGATGCCCTTTCCTGCAGTATCTACTTTGATCAGATCACAAATTGTTTGAGAATATATAAATGATTTGAATTTACAAATGGAACATTAATTATCAGACCAGACATTCACAGCCAGGAAACAACATGTATACTATAAGTATATCAGTACATACTTTTGAAACTTACAATTTATATGAGTATCACTTGAACATTATTTTAGATTTTTATAAGTTTTATTACCTAAACTACAGTATCCTACTGTAGTGTCTTATTTAAGAATGACACACATACACTCACACTTGTACATTAATTACAGTGGTCCCTGTAAGATACCTCACCTTTTGCGAGAAAATTGAGGTCATATCTTACAGGAAGTCTTCAAATTTTCATTTACATGTTAAATTGATCTTTGGGGAATACAGAGAAGTCTTTACAGACAGGGAAGTCTCAATTTGAAAGTGTCTTATCTTACAGGGACCACTGTACTGATACAAACTATGTTGCCAAAACACATTTGCTTTCATTCCGTCATGCTGTATTAATTAGCATCCTGAGATGATGTTGACATGGATGATGATGTTATCAGCATGAACATAAAGAGGGTACTGAAGGGAACACTAACATGATGAATTGTTATTATCTCACTGTGATGATCATGTTTTTGTATAAAATTTATAAATATTCTTGGTATATTTCATAATTTATGGTGCTGTCCCAACTGAGATGAAAATGTTCCTTCACTTTGTCCAATTAAACTGTATGAGATACCCGGTTTGGTGGTACTGTCATAGATACTAGTATACTGGTAGTCCATTCAGTAATCACGGGGCTACAGTATTGTCTGAAGATAATTATCTGTTTGCTTGCTTGTATCATCAGGTACCCGTAGTCTGGTATTAACTAGAAGAAAAACATTCAGTCTGATTGTCATAGATGTTTATGGGTTACTTGTATCATGACTGCTGTACTTTCTCATCTTCAATCCAAAACTGCTAAGTTTACTGTTACTTTTGATATACGGGTGGTAGTCATGGTTTCAAGCTTTTTCTTAATATGAACAATTTTGTTCCTGCATTTGTAAATTGGTATGAAAACAACCGTTCCGTGTTGTACGGAGCAGGCTATCATGGAACAGATCTATAATATATGATGCACAGTAATGTATAATTGTGAGTTAATTGCAGTAAATTTGCGTTGTTTCTCTTTGTTTGTTAGCAGTTTCAGTTCCCTGAAATATAATCTGTAGATTCCTACCAAAAGCATATTTCAGATATATATTGCTTCTATTCTATTGCCATCAAATTGAGACCTATGTAGGATATACTAGTATTGGATATATGCCATGCTATTTTCTTTTCGTAAAACTTAGTAATACAACTGTATGTTCTTTTGCAAAGATCGGCAATTGGGTGGTGATTCAAATTAGAGCAATTTGTATCGCTTGCTTACATCAGGAAGTCTAGTACATCAAGTTATAAATGCTTGCAAATAGAATGGCGGAATTCGAGTTTGACCCGTATTTGTACGGAAGGAATGCCGTCTGCTAACTGCGCTTGTAGCTAATCATAGCAATGCTCACCATCTGGTAATCTATTGATTGAAAAACTCCAACCCCACGTCAGCTGATAGGTTTGTTGTCAGTTCTGATGCTTCTACACCTTGTATATCTACTTGGTAATTAAAGGAACATTTGAAGTGAATAATGAAAAGGATTTCTCATTACATTCAACAGTCTCGTAAAACAGGAAGACATTGAAGCTTCGAGTGGTTGAGAATAAGAAAATCAGATGAAATCTTCAAAAAGCTTTTTCTACTGTATTCTGTTACACCACCACATCATAGAGATTGATGTTTGGAATATCAAATCTTTTCCAGTTAAAGATGTAAGATTATCATGATTATGACAGGATTGTTCTTTAGGATGGGTCTTCAATTACTGTCCAAGTGTGATCAAATTCCCATCTTCAAATGGGTGTATGTACTCTCATATGTCACAATATTCCTGTACTGTTAGAATTTTGTACATTTAATCAAGTATATTTTCAAATTACATATTGTCGTAAACAGGTAAAACAGTCAATTTCATCTTGCATCAGCCTAAATACAGTATTAACATTTTCTGACAATAAAATGCAACAGTCTGAATAATAATATAAATTTCCTGATAAATAATGCAATAGTCTGAATATTAACATTTCCTGACAATAAGTTGTTGATTCTTTGAGGTCTCACCAGAATCTGTGTTATAGAAAATTTATGTGATGGATTTTCTGAATAAGTGTATTTTGCCTACATGTATAAATAATGTGTACTCAGTGAGAATCAACAGGAAGTCCTGCTTTGAACGATTTATTTTTGGAATTATTATTGATACATAAAAGAATTGTTGACTTGTATATGTAATGTGTATTATTTCTCAGGCATGTCAATATGACCTCCCATCTTTCTGATTTCCTGATTGTTTATTCCGATTGTTTATATCCGGCTGAGTTAGGCCTGTACTGGAGCTCAATTTTTAGTACCGATACTGTCCAATGTATCCTCTCAGATTCTCAGCTGTGAATTACGTATTTCTACTGGTATCTTGTATATATGTTTTATCCTACCGGTATGTGTTATGCCTACAGGTGTATTTGCGGCACTGTATTGTATACTAGTACTATTGGGTCACTTGTGTAAAGCTTTGCCCAGTGAAGCAGGCACAATCAGGGAGATGTATGGTAACTTTCATTGTTGATATATCTGGTAGCAACCCAGATCTTTCACAACCGCGTCGGTAGCAGCACCGTCTTTCAGACAGCGGGCTCCCGTTATTGCTTGGAGAAATGTGAGCCGCTGCTTGGAATTGCGGGCGAAAACGTTTTTTTCCCGGCAAAGAAAATATTTGCTTCCTTGCGCTAACATATTCTGTCTGATAGAAGAGTAAACAGCTGTATGTTCAGATTCAAAGGAAAGTTTACACAAGGTGGGAAAGGTTAGAACTTTGTCTTCCGTGGGCTGAAAGAAACATTTTGCCACCCACAGTCAGTGACTCCAGCTTTGCTAATAAATTGTAGTCTATAGATCTATACCGGTACCTGTCTGACATCTATCTGACAACTGGCTGACACTTTTATACCCTGTATGACACCTAAATGACAGATGATCGACATGTAACCAATATAGCTAATGATCTTGACTGGCACATGTATACATAAATTATATATCCTGACTGACATCTTATTGAACTGACTGACACCCTCTTGTTAACATTGATTGACATCTAACTAACACTTAGCACCTTGACTGATATATGATGTATACTTGTTATCTAGTGATAACAAACTTGTATAAATTATTATCAGATTTTCAGATGATATTCAAATCATCATGTTATGGTTGACAAAAACTTGACACCTAGCTCCTACTTAGTCAACATTTGATCATCCTGAATGACACCTAACTGACACAAGTTCTATTACAATGACTGACTTTTGGTCGACAGCGGGTTGACACCGTGACTGACATATAACTGGTATTTGATCACCCTGACAGGCCCAACTGACATCTGATGAACATTCATGTACACACATGTACATCTATCAATGCCACTGACATGTGAATAACACCAGATACATACATTTCTGACTGAAATTTGAACAGCTCTTACACTTCACTGAAACATGCCTCCCACTGCTGTTTGCTGATGGCAACCTCTTTCGACCAAGTACTTGATCAAAAATGATCTATAATCTGGATCTGGTCATCTTGATATATTATAGTCTGGATTTGGTCATAGTTGTAGATCATGGATCTGACCACCGGTGAATACGGTGTACCATGCAATGTTTTGTTGTTTTGTTAGTTAACTTCGCAGACATCATTCTGAATCAATTATCATATATGAGTAATCTTAGTGAGAAATTAATCGGTTGACAATGGTGTATGTCTCAGCTATTAGATGGTAGTGGTCTGATATTTATGAAATCAGAACAAGAAAATGTACATGTACATGTAGTGAACTTAGTGAAGATTAACCTCTATCATGTCTTGAAAACTGTCTGATTTTTTACTACAACAATATCGTTCTTTTTTCAGCCACAGTTAATGGATGAGTATAGCGATCCATTTGACTTGAAACGAGAAATTGATTCGACTCCAGAACTTCGCGGTGAAGTAGCACCAACTACAGATGATGACTACTCGGTTCCGTATGATGTCAAAAAATTCTCCAATGGTGAGTTCTTGTAACTAGTACTAAAGTACATGTAATTTTGTCCTTGTAGATTTTTGTGTATTGATTAATGTATTGTACTGAAGTCGTGTATTAGCACACAGGTATTACAACGGTATTTCGATAAAAATATAATTGTCGATTTAAGGTTGCAATACACATCTTCAAGAAAAAAATCTCAATTTCTAACCCTGAGAATATTTTTCGTGATTTATTTGCTTGAATTACCAGGATATATATTGATTTCAATAATGATATAAAATGAGAATAAAATTTGCGGGGCCATTGACATACATGTAACCAATCAATATAAATGGAAGTTTTTGTCTTTGTATATTGGACATCCGCGTCATATGTTGGGAAGTATAGATCTGTCAATTTTTCATCATAATTGTGACCTACATCGATAATATGTGTTGAGATTGGTTCTGGTTATGTGCAGAATATGGCTTTGCTGGCTCTTGACCTTGTGGTATTCAGTTGCTTTGTTGACAGAAATGGTAAGGAAAATACGAGGTAATTTCATAAACAAAGAGCCGCATGGCACAGCTGCATTGGAGGGTTGCAGAGAGCACGTTGGCCTACTTTCCGTGTTGACTTTATCCCCCATCATTATCATCCTCCTGCCTTCGAAAGGAAACCCACTGCCGCTGTAACATTGTGTGGCAACCCTACCCCCTTCCTCCTACACCCCACCCCCTCAGGCCAGTGAGGATGGCTTCTCCCGGAGGACAAAGCCACTTTGATCAGCTGTGAAGAATACTCACAACTCATGCATAGCCAAGGCCAAGGTCAAATGGACTGGGAAGGCAGCAGTGATGAATGAAAAAGAGATGTTGGAAAGGAAGAGGGGAAGGGGGGGTGGGGGGGCTGTGCAGTGCAGGATGGCATAGATGATTACTATTAGAGGAAGTTCCACGATTACATGCAATTTCTATGGGAGGCTTTCTCTGAATGAAGATGCATGCTGCAGCCTCTTTGTTGCCATGACGACCTGCTGCCTGCACACAATGCTGCACAAGCCTGAGCTCTCTTTGTGTCTGTCTGTCTGTCTGTTGGTCCCGGGCCCTCTAGGCTGAGCCGGTGCAGTGGTCTAAGCTAGCTCGGCTCTGTCTTGTGTGTGGTGGTGTAGGTGATGGTGGTGTATGCGGTCTGTCTGTCTGTGTGTCTGCCCGTGGTCGCCAGCGACTGCACTACGTTGTTTGTGTACAAGGGGGACCCTGGGCGCTTGGCTGGCGTGCGTGTGCCTAGATCTGTTGTCAGTGCCTTCTTTGCCGGTACATTCGTCTGTCCATCCGTACACGGCTTGACATACTCTTGTCACTGTTGTCACGGCGGCAACCTGTGATACCTGCACACAGCAGTCGCATTACACAGGTGCAAGTTTCACCGCTTTACGAACTGACTGAACAAACACGAATTTACATCGTTTATCCCCTATCAAAATGGGTGACCCTAGCAGGAGACGCCGGTTTGGACATGGTAGGTGAAGTCCTGTTCAATGTTTGTGTATTGTGCATGTCAAATTTGTGTATTTCAGGTGTAAAAACATGCCAGACTTGATGAGGATTTTGTACAAGTATGAATGTCTATGCATGCAGGTACAATCTTGTATGTGCGAGAGTGTACTATATTTGGACATGAACCATTTGCATGCTGAATCCAGTGTGTTACGCCATTATTACCGGTATATGCTTGACAGCGCATACGATAATATGTCAGCATCATTCAGATGTCCACCAGACAAGTACTAGCAGTGGTCAAGGTGACATAATTACAGCAGGCTGAGGCAGTAAATAACGGTGCCATTAAATGATAAATCATGTCCGGTGCGCAGCATCAATAAATAATATCCATCCTCTGTTGAGCGATTTGATCATTCCAAGAAAACGGGTGTCATCAGCACTTGGATCTTCACTTGAGTTACTGTGGAGGGGAAGTCCTTGCAGCGATGGATGTTTTCAGCAGTCATCCGTGGGAAAGTAACATCTAATTATGACAGTTAATTCTGTCCGTCCGTGGATCCGTCCCTCTGCTAGCTCACATGCTGAGTGTTCTGCCCTCATCATCTGTTGCCTTCTGATGACACAGATATTGATTGGGATATAAATTCCTGGAACTGGCTGTGGGTATCACCTTCAAGGTCACACACACACACCCCGCTAGAACTATATAGATTTGTGGCACAGTAAGCTTGGGATGGAAATGTCTATAGATGTGCGTGGGGGGTTCATTCATTTATGCTGATGAGTCGAGTCAGTCGATGCTTGGGTGTGGCGCACCTGGCTGCTGATTTGTGGTTGATAAAATACACAATGTTCTCGCAGTGGGGCTGCTTGGAATACCTCAGGTGTTAATGTGCTGAATTGGTGATGCCAGCAAATTATAACATCAATAGTTCTCGCATATATGTGTGATGTAGACATGTACTGCCTTCCCAGTCAACCATTAGTTTGTATGATACCTGCTCTAGTAGCAGTCAGTTCAAAGTATACTAATTTCATGTTGCTTATATCTTTTCCATTGTGTTAATAATCATCTGCTTATAAATTCAGAAATATGTGGATTCGTGATCACGAAGCTAAAATTTTCTGTACATTTTCTGTTGAAAGCTTGACATTCCTGATTATGATCATACTGTCATGATGAACAAACTACGCCATACTGTACCAAGAGAAAGTAACTAGTATTATGGCATCCTGCCAAGCACAGTGAGAGAACACAGAAAAATCAAATAATAAATGACATCATCTGATGTTCTCCACCTAGACCTCTCTCTGTAGAGTGTATTTATTTGCTCCAGATATACTAGGTTGTGAACTAGATGTCAGAACATTGATGTTATGGCCACATGGCACTGTTTTGTTCTTGATCTAACAGAAATTGTGGCTTGGTAGAAGTTCAAAGTGAGCAAGTGCAGTACTCGTACACTAGCTTCCTTGTGAGTGAACGTCAGCAGTATTAGATCTATCCAGACATTTCTGTCCACAGCTCATGCATAGTGGGTTACTACTGATATGCGATATCTTCACAAAAAACAAACACCCATATAGTCGATATAGATCTATGTGGAACATATAATGCACAGAACATTAACAGCTGCTTTTCAGATTATCCTACAGAGTACTTCTTCGATAAGTGTATGCTGAATTCTCAATAACAACTCTTCCTAGTATTGATGCCAAGGTTCCCGCTTACTGTTTCAGAGCTGCGGATGCAGGACTCTGACGGGAACGCGTCGCCCCGTAAGGGACCACTGGGTGAGGACGGCGCCAGTCGCTTCTCGCCGTCTCGCACGCCCTACTCCATGGAAGCCCACGACCTGCGGCCCCAGGCCGAGTACGACACCCCATGGGAATGGTCCGTCAAACAAAACCTGATCGCACAAGAGGTCGAGCAGTCCGCCACCAATCAAAATAGCACACCCCTCATGACACCCAAAAGGACTAGTGCCCAAAGCGCGACCGGTGCCACAGGTAGTGCCGACTATGAAGGCCCGGACCAACATTCCGAGGGCGGTGGTGCTGGTGGTGCGGTGGCGGCTGCGGCTGCCCCAGCTGGAGCTCGCGGCAAGGCCGCTGGCGAGGATGAGGAAGACGATGAGGGATACACACACCTGAAGGAGGAGCTAGGCGCAGAGATTCCGCCCCCACAGGAACCTGCGGCCTCCGCACAGAACCCTGACGTCCGACCAAAGGACCGCACAGGTAACTACGACGAGCCATGGGACCTCACGCACACGAAGAACCAACTGGAGGAGAAACTACTCGGCCTCGCCAAGACCTCAGACGGACCTAAGGCGGCCCCTAGTGGTAACAAGGGTCCCGCTCCACCACACGAGTCTGATACCAGACCACAGGAGGGCTACGAGAAACCCTGGGACTGGAAACCTGACAAGCGAGACGACCGGCCACCAGAAGGCTATGAGAAGCCTTGGGACTGGAAGCCACATCAGCGAGATGATCGACCGCATGAGGAGTATGAGGCACCGTGGGATCAAAAGGCCAAGGACATAGAAATAGACCTGATCAAAGCAAAAAGTGCCAAAGATATGGTGACGGGGAGGGACCCTGTCCCCAACGCCAATGGTATCATGGGACCAGCTTTAGGAAACAAGTGTGAAGACCTGAGGCCCGGTGACGAGTATGACGAACCTTGGGACCGGAGACTGAACAAAATGAATCTTGCAGGTCAGTGACAAACATTGATTCTTTGCTGAATATAACTGTACATGACATGAAACATCAAACTATCAGGTTTTTTTTACAGCATATTGTTGAACATATATTGGTTTTGGGAAGACTTCGAAATATTTGAACAACCTCCAATAATAACCTGCAAATGTGCAAAATTCACCAAAATATTCGTCTTTCCCGAACAGGTGGTGACAACAGTAACAAGTCAAGCCCGTCTCCCGTACTTCCTGGCCACATGCGAGGTCAGGGACAGTCTCCCAAACGTGGCAAGGACGGACAACTGATAGGGGAGCGGATCAACCCCCTGCTCCCACTTGATGAACAAGGGTCAGTCCATAGCTTTACCTACTTGTAACTACATGTGTTAAATAATATGGCTTTGCAAATTTATTTTGATAAATGGATATTTTGTCCAAAATATCCTTTCTGTTGACTTCATGACAATGAATATTTCACGTACAAATGTGGCCTGTTGTTACCATGGCAATGCTGTTTTGCAGGTGGTATCACGGGTCGATCAGCCGGCAGAGCGCGGAGAGTCTCTTGCGAGTGCACAAGGAGGGCAGTTACCTGGTGCGACTGAGTGAGAGCAACAAGATGGACTACTCCCTCTCACTCAAGTAAGGCCTCAGTCAGTCAGCAAAAGTATCAAAACTTTTGGAATGCAGCTGTGTTATAACTAAATTCTGTTATCTAGACGAGCCCAGTAACTATAAATATTTTGGTATCAGATAGTATTAGAGATCTACAATTATATATCAATTATATATTTGGTAATATTCCACTTTTGCAAAATTTGTAGAATTGGATTGTCAGTAATACATAGATCTACAATTATATATCAATTATATATTTGGTAATATTCTACTTTTGCAAAATTTGTAGATTTGGATTGTCAGTAATACATACTATGTCCTGTAAAGGAACATGAGGTAACAATCTACGAATATCACATATATCTGTGTTAGCGTTATCTATATCTGTGAGTTTCCGCTGGACAGGAGTGCCCGAGGTTTCATGCACATGAAGATCACCAGTCGTGATGGTCGCTACATCCTGGGGCAGTTCAGCCAGCCCTTCGACAACATTCCGATGATGATCCACCACTACTCCATCAGCAAGCTGCCAATCAAAGGCCAGGAGCACATGTCCTTGCTACACCCGATCCTCCACGAACTGTTGTGATCGGCAACCTCGTCCTCCACCCTAGGACTTTATTATATACCCAAGACCTCCCCCCCCCCTCCCCTGACCCCTCCACCCAGAATACATGTTACCCCACTACCCTTGAATTCTTACGTGTTCACATCACCTCAGCCCACACACACGCACACACATATATATAACCATGAACAAAAACACTCGACCCCACCCCTTGTATTATTTCTACAAGGCCCCAGAAATCATCGAGTTCTTCTGTACTAGGGGATGCAATCCCGGTGGTACTGCGAAATCTAGGCTAAGTGTTCTGAAATCTGTGTTCGGGTCATGAATGTTCAGTCGTTGTACGAGTCAAAAGTTGAATCGAAAACGACCTAAGACGTGACAATGCAGATGGCACATACAGTAGTTTTACTGAATCATTAGTTCTTGAGTACTAGTCAGTTTTATTAGTTATAACGTTTTCTGTGTATGTTCTGTGTGTCTGTATCACTGCACTAAGTGTGTCTATGTTGGGTTGTATGTTTGAATTTGGTCTTTGCAGATCTTGTGAGTGCTAAGTCTGGTAATATCTGATCCTGGACATAGCAGAAGATTTTATATATGTGTACACCACACATGCAAATGAATATATTCAAGAGCTGTTTCGATGCTCTGGCACTGGATATTAAACCTGGTATTGATTGTTATGGATGTGTGTTTGTTGGTGATGATACATTTGTTCATGTCTTGAAATTGTTCTGTACGAAAATGGATTCAAAAGTGTTAGCATTTATAGCAAAACATGATATCAACTTTTATAATCAACTAGTGGTTTTAATACCACAATTGTGGACAAATCTTCAGTGTTTTCTGCATCGACAGGAGGAGAAACGGATCAAAACTATTGTATCGTGCCAAAGTTCACAACTTACAATGAAAAAAGTCAATGTACTTGGAGTGTTCATGTGAAAAAAATCTTCTAGTCTACACCATGTGTTCTCCCATGTATGATAAACGTCAGAAAAAAAAAAAGATGGAAAAATTTTCTAAAAAAGAAACCCTGTTCTCTTTGTTAGACTGATATTTTAATGTTTGTTCGTGAAAGAATCTCGCAAAGACATTTGTATTTCTGCAACTGTCAGTATCTATATAGCACAAAGATATTACTGAAATTGTAACTATATGTACGCGTATTTACTTATGCACGGTTTGGTATCGATAAAGTGGCGTAGTTTTCATCGAGAATCATAGTCTGTAATCAAAGGCACAATTTTTTAATATTAGACAATGAATGGTGTGTGCTAGTCATTGTGTGTTTGTTGTTGCTTGTTACCATAGTTGATGGTAAAATGCGCACTTTCCTAGTCCCAGGGCATTTAGTAATGTATCCGCAGTATTACGACTCATTGTTCATAGTCACGTAATATTTTTTTTCTCCCCGAAGAATCACATTGATATATCATGACCAGAGTGTGATGTTTCCCTATCAGTGTAATTTATCACTCACCTACGACCTTGCACCATCATTAGAAAATAGAATTCACCAATATGATAAGGAAAAAGCCAAAAACTAGCAGATATTGACACTTCTGATGTCACCCGATGAAAGATATTGTGAATGGTCACAAAGTTCATAACCATTAACATATTTGCCAAAAGTGAAACATTGTGTATAAGTGAACTGTGTCGGGATGATTTCGGTGCGATTGTCGAGGTATGTGCCATATTGTTCATCCCTATGTCAAGTTTACATCTTGGTAAATTTCACTTGGTATGTATGGATCTTTGATTCACCAGTCCACACGTTTCTGATTTGTGAAACATGATTTGTTCTCCAGAAGGAAATGGATTTTGTCATATCTATATTTGAGTTGAGACAGGACAAGAATGGATAAAAGTTCCGCATGTTGTATGTTGACCAATGTGTATGGTATCACCACGTCAAGGTTTTGATTTTTTGTAAGTAATGTTTGTATAAGGACTGATAGCGGTGGTTTCATTGGAGTGTACATACTTTATGTGTTGTGCCAAGACTTTGTCAAAGATTGGACGTGTATCGTTATCCAAAGTGCTCGTGTGTTGGAGGGATTTTTGTGCCATAAACTTCTAATGTATGGAGTCGTCATATTTGTGACGACAGAAAATGTGCAATAGACATAATAAAATCATTGATGTGTAAAATGTTAGATGTGTTCTGTAAATGATATGATATACAATGCAGACAAGATCTGAGTATATAATTATAACAAATTGAGCTGTACGTCAATTTATCTACATGTTTTGTGTTCCATTTAGTGACGTATTGATAATCGGTTGCTGTTCATAAACTACTATTTCCCACTTGTTGAATTCAACAGCAAAAAGAGTGATCGATATTCACCCTTGAGCAATGTAACAGATCATTGGTGTCCTAAAACTACCCCTAAAATGTTCTCCACTGTTTTCTACAGATAATGAGTGGGATGATTGCTGTATAACATTGTGTGTGTAGTATACACGTTTTTGTAGTGTATATACTATATAGAAATTTTACGAAAAAAAAACAAGAAATGGATCATCCTTTTATAAATATGTTGTATATTCTGTGAATGTTGTCATGTCAAACATTAAATGTCGCGTGACTTTGATTTACACTGTTGACTAATGATCGTGCGTTGCACATTGTGTCGTACAGTACTCGCTATCTCGCTGACCTGGCCTGGTAATATCTCTCCGTGTCCCGATGTTTGGACACTAGCGGCTCCGCTGTGCTCTTCCCGATCTACCGGCTGCTTCCTCTGTCTCTCGTTCGCTCGCAGCCTGTTCATCTAACGCTTTACATGTTGTGTTGCTTTCAGTTGCCATTTGACAGGTTAGATCCAGGCAGTTGTAACACACTTACTCTACTTGGATGATACTGTGATATTTTGTTAATTTCGCCTGCTTGTTGTTGTCTATGCTTTCTACCGGAGGTCACGCACTGAGTAGCAGTTTCTGACTCTTTTTGTGAGTGTGTTGGAGATATATGGCTGGATCTATGAGGTGTATTAGTTCTGTATAACGGCTAACCAAGTTAGTTGTCTGTGGCATTCAGTGTTGGCCACTATAATCTACCGAATCTGTTTGTCGATCTAACATCAGACCACTCTGAATCAACTAAAATGATACCAGAACCCGATGAAATTTCTCAGACCTCTGCCATACCAGCAGATTTCCACCGAACTGTCTCGTATTTTTTTGTCACGCTCTTTAGACTTCAAATCTGTTTGTCGTCTGGGCTACGATCCTGCTAATTTACCAGATTTCTACCAATGTCTCAGAAAAACGCCACCAAAACATTTCGTTGGCTACCGACCTGTTAGTGATTGCAAGTTCTACCACAATTTTGAGCTGTTACCACTTTGAATGCTACAATTCTTCCATGCAAACCTGTACTGACCTTGCTACTTTTGCTTTCAATTTTATTTTATATGGAAGTCACCATCATATATTCTATGCAGAAAAGAGTAATAAAAGGAGTCTATAAAATGTCCTTTGGTATTTGTTATATTTTCTTACAGTACATTGCACTAACAAAAAGCACATTTCATTTTGTTCAGATGGCCAAGTTTCACCATTGTGATAGTATGCTGTACAATTGTTCTTGTACAATCACATAATTACTCTGCACAGTTCACTAACAACATTGGCAGAGCAATAAACAGAACATGCTGTTATAATGAGCCATATATTTAATCTGTGAGACCAAACTCAGTGAATCCTCACAATTTTGAATATACATTACCAGAAATACATGAATTCACATTTGTTAAACTATCTTTAGAAACTGGGAATGTACTGGTTCACATGAATATAATATATCAAGTCCAACAACACGAGTGAGATTATGTACAAAATGATAATCTAGGCATTGAACATATATTATTAGTATATGACTGATGAGGCAATGATCTAATGTAACATAGGGAAAAACTTGAAATATTGCACAAAAGAGCCGAATTCATTCTATCCTCAACAGACCCGAAGTTTCAGGAACTTGTATTACGGAACAGAACCTACAGCAGAATAGTAGTGGCGTGGACCTTCTGATAATAGACAATCATTCTGAATAAATAATTTAGCTCCTGAAAATTTTATCCAAATAACTAACAACATTCATGATAAATGCATTTCATAAAACGCTGAAATACCGAAAGCACAGATCTAGACATTTTCAACTGGAAAATGCAAAAAACCTTGGAATATTCATTGCCATAGGCATAATGAAAACAGTCATCGATGGAATAATTTAGCTGCATGCATGCAGTGCACAAGCGGGTCAACACTAACCAATTTCAAAATCATTAGTTGCAAATAAATGAAAACTTTTCAGCGACTATGTTATAATGAACAGACTTTCAAAACTTTCCAGAAACCACCCTCTAGAATAATGTTAGTTTCATAATTTCCATTTTTGGATGGTCATCCTGGATATTCTTTCAAAACCAATTCAATATGGTAGTACAAGAAAACGTTTTGGTGAAAGCCATCCATGATATTCCAGTCATCCAACATGGTGGTCATTCAGAAGAATGTAAGCTCTGTATGACTTCACCAGCGCCCTGCTCTCGCGTGGAACCGCTGATTGGTGCCATAAAGGCCTTGAGTGGCTGTTGATACCTCGTCCAGGAAACTATGGAACAGAAAACAGATACAAATTCAATATAGTTAGCAAACCATTGAAATCAGCATACTGACAATACAGGTTATTCATTGGTACAACCAATACCAAATGACATGTTGAACAAAAAGATAAAAATTTATGAATTTAACATGGCATATGGTTCCATACCTCTTCATGTTGTGGACATTAGTGCCGCCCAGCACAACCCTGACACCTGGTGTAGTTCTGTTTATGTTGTGTACTGTCAGGGCTTCTTCATAGGTGGCGCCACCAACAATGAACACAATGACATCTTGCGGACTGTAAAAAGAAATTAATACATGCAAAATACATGAATTTAACCACTTAAATTGTTTCTTAGAAACATCTAACCCCTCGGTGTGAAAACTGAAATCTCTAAATTAACTTCAAAACATGAAATTAATACATACCTATCAGTTCTACCTCTATGACGAACACTGGCATATCTAACACAAACCATACCTACTTCTACAATAAACACCATTTTTACTAAGACTGACTACCTATTTCTATAATAAACACCAGTTAATAACCAAGACTGACCAAACCTACGGGTACCTCTATAATGAACACCACATTATATCTAGGACTGACCATACCTACCTCTATAATAAACACAGTTCATATCTAAATCTGAACATACCTACTTCTATAATATACACCAGTTTATGTCGAAGACTGACCCATACCTTCCTCTATAATAAACACCAGATTATAGCTAGGACTGATCATACCCACCTCTATAATAAACACAGTTTATATCTAAATCTGAACATACCTACTTCTATAATATACACCAGTTTATGTCGAAGACTGACCATACCTTCCTCTATAAAAAACGCTGGGTAAGATTAATCATACGAAACTCATGTAAACACATTTGTTTCTATATGTAAGACTGACCGGTCCCTGAGCTGACTAGTGCCCAGGTATGGATGTGTCGCTTCCTTCAGCTTGCCCTTAATTAGCTGATCCAAGACGTTCTGGAGGTATGGTTTGTGCTGGGCATAGATGTTCTCCACTCCCTATACAGAGTACAACATAAACATCACCATGATAATGTGAACTGTTTGAATTACATTTGTTAATATGATTGACATTATTTTTTTTAGATTGGCCAGGAGGGTACATGCATTCGCAACACAAAGAATTTGAATGAAAAGGTGAAGTTTGGAATTTTTTCGGAAGTTTACCTTGAGGCCTTTCAAGAATTTTTTTGTCATTGCGATGGGTGTCTCAGTCTCGAATAGATCACTGCCGCGAACTTTCTGTCCACCGTACTCCAGTACTGCAGGCACCAACTGTTGCCATATGAAATTGACAAGCATTTCACAATGACATGATAGTATTTCAAATTCAATGTTATGTAAATTATCTGTGCAAAGTTCTTGCATTGTTTGATAACCGTGTCAGAATTATGATGTACATAAATATGGCAGTAATGGCACACTGACCCTGCGTAGAGCATCTGACACCCCACGTCGCTCAAGGGCATGCATCAAACCCGAGATGTCATTGTTGCTGTGTTTCTCATAGCGTAGGGCATAGAGCAGGACAAGACGCAACATGTCTTCTTCTTTAGTCCTCTCATTGCTCAGAATCCCACGTACATTCTGCAAAAAGTAACATTTTGCGGCCATGTGGCATTTGTCTAGAAATATATCGCATATCGATGACGCTGAACACTGAGTGATATTTGGCGAAAATGAAAGGCTTCTCTATAACATGCAACAATTATACAAAAGTCTGTCCGGAATGTTTTTCTCACTGAATATCGACCTACATCAACATGTTCACCTAGTCAAGCACACATGTAGTCACCTGTAGTGAAGCATTGTGGTCGCTCTGGCAAACAAGTTCCTGTTCACACTCGGACACCTGCATCAAGTTGTGTGTGCCGACCAGCCGCGACAACTCCCCGACAACCGTAACATGCTTAGATACGGTCCCCGACATCTTCTTGAAGGACGGGTACGTCTCAAGGAATGCCTAGCACATGAAAAGGAAGTTTTAACCAGTTAAAACCAGTATTTATTACACACTTACCTCTATAATAAACACTCTTGGGTAATCTTACCTGGCTTTCAAAAAAGAGGGTAATAATGCCATTAAATTTTTTAATGGCAAACTCTCTTAAACTGGTCGTTCTATGCCTCTCAGACAGCAATCATTCATGAAGGTTTCTTGACGAAACCCGACTGCGGCAGTGGTCTCTGAGAAATGTTTCTTGACGAAACTGTACCAGAACAGAAGACTCTGAAGATTTCTCTGCCGTGTGATTACAGTGCGTTTGCCTATGCTCACTAAGTAGAGGGCCATTTGTATTGCAAATTGATATTTGGGACCATGAAACAGTGTTCACAGTAGGGAGTTGTTCATTGTATAGAGGTGTTCACTAATCGGAAGAGCACCTCAATGTTAAAAGATAAGCGTTCATTTGGGACCGGGAAAAAGTGTTCACTAACTGGAGTTGTTCACTGACCGGAGGTGTTCACTAATGGAGGTTTGACTGTACTTTGTTCCCCAGAAGTTAGGCTGGAGAGGCGGGAGGGAAAATAACCGTGTTTATTATAGAGGTAAGTGTGTAATAAATACTGGTTTTAACAGGTTAAAACTTCCTATTTATGTCCACACTTTGACCTCTATAATAAACACTCTTGGGTTATCTCAGAATAACCACAGGAGGAGGGCTAACCAAACCCCCACAAGGAACATCATTGAGGCATAGAACGAAGTATTTCTGAGTTTAGAGAATTTATGGTTCTTTTAATTAGTTGAAAGAAGTTCACACGCGCGAGTATTTACAAGTTAGGTGTTTAAACCTGGACGAGTAATTAAGGCATTTCGGCAGGAATGCCTTTATGGTTTTAGCAGAATTTTTTTTTTTCTTTTTTTTTCTTTTTTTTCTTCTTCCGCCGTTTTGGTTTCCGGACGATAACTTTAGATTGCCTTGATGGATCCTTATCAAATTTTCACCACTAGTCAGAAATGATATGTGGAAGAACCCTATTCTTTTTGAGCCGGCTCCGAGGTCCGTGAGGATGAAATCAAGGTTTTTGGTTTCCGGACGATAACTCGAAAAATATTCAGGCAATAGATGCAGAACTCTGCATGGAGGTTCATATACCACCAGGGAAGAACCCTATTGATTTTGGGATCAATCCATCAAATGACCTTTGACCTAGAGGTCAAAATATTTTTTTGATGATTCATCCTTGAGGCTTCCTGCATATCTCAGAAACGGTGCGTCGTAGTTATTTTCGGACTCGTCGCCCTAGACAATATGCCTTAAAGGTATTATGGATGAACTTTGACCTTGACCGGAAATTTTTTTGCTGAGTCGGCATTTTTCGTTTTCGTCGATATCTCGGAAACGGTGTGTCGTAGAGCGAAACGGACGTTACATGTATTTCCGGACTCGTCGTCCTAGACAAACATGTCTGGGGGTATGATGAATGAACTTTGTCCTTGACCCGAAATTTTTTTGCCGAGTCGGCATTTTTCAACATTTCTCATTTTCGTCAATATCTAGCAAACGGTGTATTATAGAGCCCGTGGCAAACATGTTTTAAATATTACAAATTAGTCCTAACACCGAAATGCCTCCAAGGCATCTTTAGGCCTTGACGTCTAGTTAACCCGGAGGTTTAATGGCGCGTGCGAGTAAATTCATAAACTACAACAGAATATTACCTGGGTAAGAGAGTGGAGTCATCGAGAAGGTTCCCCCACAGTTGTCTTGCTGGAGGCGGGACAACGTAAATTTTCCTCCACCAAAAAAGAGGGACAAATCGACCTTCGAGACGACCTGTCCGACCGTCGAAGTGTGTATGTACAAGTGCTGCATATCTACAGATGGACCATACTCTGTGCGGCTAACACGGGTCCTAGGTGGTAGCCATCCTCATCCTGCCATGTCAGTTCCCTGCAGTAGAAGGAAACAAAGTTATTATTAGAGGCCCATGAACAGGCCTGCATGACATCGGACAATGCAACATTATGAAACATTATGAAAGCGAGTAACGACGCTATAGCCCGCACATCATGCGCTTTCATACGGAAGGAGCCCGATGTTTGTGTTTGAGATTTCTCGTAGCAGAAAAGAACACACTTTTTGACCCAGGAAGAGATCGTTGCCGCCCGAATATCTTTCTGGAAATTCTTTCTAAAAGCAACAAACAAGAGACGTTTCCCTATGTGAAGCTCCTTCGTGCGGCTCACGTAAATGCGAAGGGCTCTAGCGGGACACAATTTCGCGTCTTCCTCCAAGCCCGGCCCCAACGAAGAGGTAAGGGACGATACTAAAGGACATAGACGGGGTCTGAGCTAACTGAGTCTTAGCCAAAAAGGAGGGGATGACTCGAAGCCTAACGGCAGAGCCATCCTCCTTCCACTGCACTTTGGAAAAGTCGAGAGCATGGAGCTCACTTCGTCACTTCCCCGAAGCGAGGGCCAAGAGGAAGACGGTCTTTACCGTTAAGAACTTCAAAGACGCTCGCTCCAAAGGCTCAAAAGGTTTCTAGAGTAGGCAATTTAGAACGAGCGATAGATCCCACGACAGTACGGGATTCCTCGTTTAAGGCCTCTCGATAGCAAATCTATTCCACAATGCAGAAAGACTCGGATCTTGGCCAAAATCCACACCTGATTTACATCTAGGCTTAAGGGTTTTAGCAATAGCAGTCCTGTAACCTGCGAGAGTCGAAGGGGCCAAACCCTCATTGAACTTCTCGAGCAGGAACTCGGAGATCAGAGGGGCAGTGACCCTGAACAGACTACAATGTAACCTTTCGGCCACGACACAAAGCACAGAATCTAGTCCATTTGGATTCATACACTGCCGAAGAAGATCGTCGATTTGTTCGGGCGATCCTCGCTGACACCTCCCTAGAAAAGCCCTTCTTTCGGAAACATTGCTCGACAAGAGCCACGCGTGAAGCTTCAGCGTGGCTGGAGCTTGGTGAAAGATGTCGGACCGGGGCTGCTTGAGCAGATCGTGACGGTCCGGTGCAGATCGTGACGGCACCGGACTGTCCGCCAACAGATCCAGAAGGTCCGGAAACCAAGGCTTCTGAGGGAGCAGCGGAGCAATAAGAATCATTCTGGCTTGATGTGACTTGAATTTGGCCAGAACCTTCTTCATAAGCACCGCCGGAGGAAAGGCATACAGGAACATTCCCCCCCAGTCCGCTGACAAGGCATCGACCTCCAAGGCCTGCTCGTCCGGGATCGGGGAGATGAACAAGGGCAGCTTGGCGATCCACCTCGTGGCAAACAGATCGATCATGGGCGTGCCCCAATGGTCGCAAATAGCACGATAAACCACTGGGGACAGAGACCACTCTGTAGGCTGAATCTGGTTATGACACGCATGGAGAAGGATCTGACGCTCGTGACACCAGAGCAACAGATCCACGGTCGACTGGCAAAGAGTGACGGACTTCGTACCTCCTTGCTTGTTGACATACGCCACGACCGTGGAATTGTCCGACGCCAACAACATCACTTGACCACAAAAGTGGTGTTCCCAGTGCTGTAAGGCAAGGAAGACGGCCCTCATCTCCAAAATATTGATATGATCGTCCCGCTGAGACGGAGACCACAGACCCGAGACCTCGTTCGAATCCCTATGGGCTCTCCAACCCTCCAAACTGGCATCCGTAAACAGATGCCTGGAGGGAGGCGGCTGCCGGAAAGGAGACCCGCGGTAGAAATTCACCGGGTCTAACCACCAGCGCAAGTCCAGAACCACCTGGTCGGACACCGGCACCAACTGTGCCATGTCCCCAGTTGCTTGCGACCAATTCGCATGAAGCTGATGCTGAAGAGACCGCATGTGCAGACGACCCATCGGAACCATCTTTTCCGTAGAGGCTAGGGAACCGATGAGAGACTGCCACCTGGAGGCTGGTTGCGGAGTGTGATCCAGGAACCCTCGGGATTGCTCGGATAAATTTAAGTGACGCTCCTCGGTTGGGATAACAGAACCAGAGATAGTCCGAAATCGATAGCCCAGATAGACGAAGTCTTGCCAAGGAGATAAGTCTGACTTTTTTTGGTTGATCTTGAAACCCATGGAGTGGCACAGATCCACCACCCACTGAGCCTGTCGAACCAGAGTCCGTGGACACTGGTGACGGATCAGCCAATCGTCCAGATACTGAAACAGGACGATGCCACTGCGATGGGCCAAGACCTGCAGTTCCCTGACGCACATGATGAAAATCCACGTAGCAGTTGACAGGCCGAATGGTAAAGCGAGAAACTGCCAAACCTGCCCCCGAAAGAAGAACCTGAGATACCGGATTGACCGTCTCATGGGCGCGTGGAAGTACGCATCCTTCAGGTCGATGGTAACTACCCACGCATTGAGAGGCATGGCCGCCCTCACCACTTCGGGAATCTCCATGGTGAAGGTCGGGATGTGAAGGAAGCGATTGAGAGCCGACAAATCGATCACCTACCTCCAACCTCCTGATGCTTTGGGGACGACGAAAAGAATGCTGTGAAACTCGGGGGAATGATCCGAAACTAGTTCTACCGCTTGTTTTTCGATCATGGCCGAAATTTCGTCTAACAACGCCTGGCGCCTCTCGGCATCGTGCGGAAGGGAGAAAACCCTTGGAGCGAGCGTCAACGGTGGGAACTTCACAAACTTGAGTCCAAACCCCTGACGCAGAGTCGAGACAATCCAGGGACTGGCCCCCAGCTCCCGCCAACATGGCCAGAAACCACTTAGTCGTGCGCCGACAGGTTCGTCTGTAGTTATGATACAGGCGGAGCCTGGTTGACCTGGACACTCGACCCCCTGTTGAGGGGCCGGAAGGGAGAGCAAGGAACAAACCTGATTTCTTCACCCCTGCGGACTTGGATGGGCTTGACGATTTGCTGCGGCCACGGCCTCCTCATCCTGAGTGCCCTCCTTGCTGGGAGCCGGCAGGGGCCTTCCTAAAAGGCAAGTCAATGGCCTTGCCCCTCCCTTTACCGGACGCGGCAGCCCTCGATTGCTGGGCCTGCTGGGGCTGAGGGCGCTTCCGTTGCTGTTGCTGGGCCAGCATCTTGGTCCAACGTTCCAGAGCCAGAGACTGGGCCACAGACGCATCCGACATAGCCTTGGCTCTCTCGGGCTCCTCCTGGCATGACATTAGGGCCTCCAGCTCCTCATGGATCCCCTCTGGGAACAGAAAAGGTGAAGCTGGACCCTCCTCGGGTAGAATAGGGTGAAGCCTAAGCCAGGAAGCAATTCTGCTTGAACGGGAGTTTACACAGAATGGCGTCTCGTCTCCACAACTCGGAGTTCCACCAAAGGTGAGAGTCCATGGCCACTTTGTCCGCGACGGACTTCCCAACGGACTGAACCAAACCTATTGCCCGTGCAGAGCCTGAGCCAGATCTGCTCGATCCAGATGCTCGTTGTTCAAAACCTGATCGTGGCATGCTGCTAACGACCTGGAAATCGCGAGGGTCAACCAGTCCATGGCTGAATCCATGGCGATGCCCAAACGCACCACAGACTGCAGGTCCGACAGCTGCGACCAAGCCAAGGACAACAAATTCGGGGCCAAGAGGATGTCCTGCTCCTGCAACTTGGCTGGTTCTGACTCCAAAGCAGAGGATGAGTAGAAATCCTGGACTTTTGGATGCGGAAGGTAGGTTCCGACAGGAAACTAATCTAAACTACTCTAAACTAATCTAAACTACTGTAGCTGCACACAGTACGCTAAAGTAGACTGTAAACTCCAAGAAAATCAAAGGAAATCTGTGGAGAAAAGAAGAAACTCCAAAATGAAAGCCTGAAGTAAGATACCCTGTCTGCTGACAAAAAAAAGGTAATGGCGGTTCCGGGGGAACATTTTCGTCACGAAACATTTCTCAGAGACCACTGCCGCAGTCGGGTTTCGTCAAGAAACCTTTATGAATGACTGCTGTCTGAGGGGCATAGAACAACCAGTTTAAGAGAGTTTGTCATTAAAAAATTTAATGGCATTATTACCCTCTTTTTTGAAAGCCAGGTAAGATTACCCAAGAGTGTTTATTATAGAGGTCAAAGTGTGGACATAAATGCACATTGTTTAGAATATTTTGTAAGAAATTCATTGAAAAAATCAGGCCTAACAAGGAATTTTAATACATAGGAGTAATGGCCTGGAGGATATTATTCACACTATACTGGTAAGGGGTTTATTTAGTAATATATTATTCTATATAATTCTATTATATATAGGAGTTGATTACTGGCACTCTTGAACTTTTCTAAGCCAATGTACCAGGAGAAGAATGCAAGAAATGACCAAAAGCCATTGCTGATAGACACAAATAGCATTTCAGCAAAGCATGAATAATTAATTTGGACCTTCATGTCTGCAATGGATTCCACTTTTGCCTGACTTTTGGACTTTCTCTGGAAGTCTTCCATCAAGTCCTTGATGTTGCTGCCAATCTCCCCGAAATTCAGGTACATGTTCTGGAGAGAAATGGCAAAAGTTTCCATGAAAGCAGCCTATGTATATCTTGCAAAATTGCAAAACTAAATATACAGCGTTGGAAATCTAATGCGGTCATAATGAATACTACAGTGACAGCAACATATTTTAATGCTCGAAACTCACATTTGCGTAGAACTCATCATGTTCTGAAGACAGGACCACCTCCTGGAGATCTTTGTTGATGCCCGGCACTGACGCCAGACTGATACGGTTGTTGTTGATTCCCAACAGCTCATGCACCATCGCTTGGTAAGTCCACTGCAATTTGTCACATACTCTTGTTGGTATTTTTTTGTTTCAATTCATGTATAACACTAGCAATTAGCATACCAGCAAAATAATATTCAAATGATTGAAGGAAGTACTTTTCTTTCTCAAAAAAAGAAAAGAAAATAGTTTACACATATGCAATCGATTTTGTGTCTGATATACATGTATTATTAAAATGAGATTTCAAACCTGGTTGAGCAAGGGTGTGACGGGGTCATCTCTTCGATCCAGGATCAGTAACACAGGCGGAACATCAGTGCGTCTGAAGTCAAATAGCGCTGCCTCCCGCGATATCACTTGCTATATGTGGAAACCCACAGACGAATGGTTATGTCACTGCATAATTGCAGTGGTTAGCCACATCAATCATTTTTAGTCCAGTCAACGAATAAACTGTGACGTACCCGAACATGATCCGCTAGTCGTTTTGCCATCTCTGACGAGTTCTGGTACCGAATCATTGGACACTTTTTGAGAGAAAGCAACAAAGATGTCAGGCCTTGTACTGTTCTCTGGAGCATTGTATTGTTCCAATTACGACCCTGAAATGAAATGTTGCGATAATCAATATATTGGAAAAAGAAGATCAAATAAATGTGTATAAAAATTTGGATACCTTATTGAACTGCTGAAAAATCTATCAGGATTTTATTTGATCTCACCTGGCATACACCTATTAGATTCAGAGAAAATAGGTGTGGGCTTGTTGCAATATAGTCACCATAGAACTCCTGCAAAAAAATTAATCAACTTATTTATAAACATTAAACAATACTTTTGTGGTCTTTGTGCTCTCCAAATTATGACACAACAACAACTCTTGTCATTCAGCATTGCCATGTGTATTGCAAGCTCTTGTTATTTTGATAGCTCTCTGTACCTGTACTTCTCGTATGCTCTCTTGATCATCAGCTTCTGCTAAAGTTTTCACATCCTGCTTACTGATTACATTACTAAAATCTGAAAATATCAAAATGGTCAATGATACAATATGATCATTAGAATACAAGCTTGTTAATTTTGAAATGGTTCGTTGCATATTATCATAATGTTGAAATTCAATTTACCTGTCTAATGAGGTAGTAATTATCAATCAAGATTAAGTATGACATAAATTAAATATCTATGATGTTATTATGTTGGACTATTAACAATATCATAATGTTGAAATTCAATACCTGTCTAATGAGGTATTAAATTCAACATTATGATAATATTTTCCTTTGGACCATGTGCTGAACTACAAATGCTATGCCTCTTTAGGCACAATTACAATGGAATTGTACCAATATAGAAGCACAATATACTTACAGACATAATACAATCCGTATTTAGTGGCTTTAAGCTCTTGTGATAGCAGCTCAACATTCTCTTTGGTTGGCCGCAAGAAGCATATACACTTGAGATGTTTCATCGCTTCACGACCCCCGGAGTCTATCCTCTCGAATAGGTACACCTCTTTCTGTAGTATTTCTGACTGTGCGTATACCATGCTAACTATGCTTGTCTGAAAAATATGGAACAAACAGTCTTTTTTCTATTATTCTGCTCAGACTGGTTTAGGGGCATATATTCCCGAGCAGAGATTAAAGTCGAAAACTACCACAGTTTGGTCGAAGCTGTTGATTTTCTGGTTGCTGTGTTATTATGCATTGAATATTGCACAGAATCGGTATATAATCGTTCAATGATTATCGCACATCGCATAATCAACAACGAATACTGATTTGGGGGTAGTCCTAGTTCCAACGAAACTGGTTGACTGACCGCATTGTCCCAGGGTTGCGATGTAACTAGGGGTAGTCCCTGCTCGGGAATAGGCTCTCATCTGTATTACTTTGAGCGTGACTGAGAGTGGTTCATTACTTAAAATACGTGTGAGTTTATGTATATCCATGTATATATGTTAATTTGTATTAACTGTATCCATGACTGTGTCCATGAGTGTGTGTGTGTGTGTGTCTCTACTAACATATTAAAACGCGTGCATGTTTGCTGGGTTGTACCGTTTCTTTATCCATAAGAAGGACCTTCATTCCAGGTCCACTCTCCTCGATCATTTTGGAGATATAGAACTTGACGGCCAGCACCACATTCATTTTCGGGTATTTTTTTTTATCAAGCTGTCAAAATAAAATGTCAATTTGGTGTTTACTTCCGGTCCATAAAACATTGTATTATCGCTCATTGTTTTGGTATTTCCAGGGCTGCGAAACATTCTACCAGTACAAGTAGGGGAGAACGGGGTATCTGGGAAACATAGCCTATTTATATTTAAATTTCACCCCTTATCTACAAAGTCGAATTCAACTGAAAACTCATAATGAATTTGCCTAAAAAAAGGTTTAAATCATCGAATCAACATGGAATTTCACTCATTTGGACGTTGTGGTTTTCGACATAAAATGATTGATGTTAGATTTGAAACATTGGGCTGTAACTTTATATATATTCTTTTATTCGATTCATTCGGTTTAAAATGTAGCATAAATATATGAATTATAAATATGGACAGGCAGAAAAAAAACAGGATAACACAAAAAAATGTAGAAAAAATGGGACCACATAGTTTCCATTGTGGTTCCAGAGTATCACATGACAGCTATGGCTTAACAAAGACTATATAATAAACAGTGTGTAAAATTGTGAATGTGGTTTTGTAAACATGTAAATAATAATAATAATAATAATAATAATAATAATAATAATAATAATAATGCACTGGATCTTGTGTTTATTGAATGTCAACTGGTTAACGCCA
Source organism: Terebella lapidaria (assembly GCA_949152475.1). Classification (NCBI taxonomy): domain Eukaryota; kingdom Metazoa; phylum Annelida; class Polychaeta; order Terebellida; family Terebellidae; genus Terebella; species Terebella lapidaria. The sequence goes on from OX424562.1 coordinate 23,011,970, forward strand.
GTAGAACCTCTATCCACTTCTCGGTTCTTAGAATCCCATAGAAGTCTAAATTGGAATTTGAAGTTATGAAATGTTCAGTTCACATTGAATTCGATGATTCAAAGCGAAGTTATGGTTCAAAATATGATTTGTTTTATTTGAGCTCGACTTTATTTTCAAATATTGTTCCCATGCCAATAACAGCGATGCGCACATTCCAAATTAGGCCCACAACGTAAACCACCATTCAGATATGCAAACGCACAGGCGCATGGATTGCGTTGGGATTTTCCCTCTCAAAATTATAGAATTTTTTTTATGTGATTCTTTGGACAATGCCACCAATAAGACAATTGTTCCTGTGTGGTTTAGTGCACGTATTATGTATTTTTTTCCACGCATGCATTAACGTGAAAATATCCGTCCATTGTCATTAATATATTTGTTATCTAATCATTATATATTGGGTCGTTCTATCCAGAATTGTCATGTAGCAGGATAAGTGTTCCTATACTTTATGTACCATCATCGATGATTATTAATATATTTGTCACTGTCGATGTTTCATTCGTGAACATCATCAAATAAATTCAATATATCAATTAATCAATCACGGATCGTTATGTTTTTCTTTTGTATTGCATATCATTATCTCAAATAGTTTTAAAATTACTTTTATCAAATGATGTCATTAAACTTTTTTTTAAAACTTAGCCTACTTTTGCTCTTAATTCGATCAAGGATCTGAGTCTCTAGCTAAGGAATGGTTGCTATGTAACTATATATATATACATTTTATATGGTTAAAATATTGTGCTATCATGAAAATCGTCGGTATAACACCTTGAATTAACTAGAAATTTTCTAATATGACTCCACAAATATTTACTGGAAGCAATAGTTATAAATTAATAGCTGAAACCCATAAGAGAATGGTTTCTGATAATAGTAATGCGGTAAATAGTGAAGATATCACCAAAATTGTCCACAAAGCATCAATATCTCAACACCATTGTGTTTGATGTATATTCTAGTGTGTTTTCTCAGTGTGTAATTCAATATCGAATTTGAACATTGAAGATCTACAAGCACTTAATCTAAAATCTCCTGGACGCAATATATTCCGCAGTTCGTGTTTTGCAAAACATCAAGAACTCTGTCGCGGCGGCAGCGCCAAAAATTCTGGATCAACAGAAAATCATTGATTACATTTCTGGTGCAAAATGGCACCATTTGGAGAAGGCGCTATAATCCGAATAAAGCTTGAAAATTTTGTGTATGTGTAGATTTACTTGGTGAATGTTTGTGTCCATTTTTTCCTCATCGTCAACTCAATGAGTGTTCCAATGCAATGATTGAATGAATGCTTGCAGCATCATGAGCATGGTGATGGTAAAATCATGTTAACCCTCCTGATTGCCCCCACCCCAGGCCCTTGCCCACAAAACACATTTCCGGTATGGGTTATACCTGTTAGTTACGGAGACCTGTCATGCGATATTATTTTGTGTATCTTGGAATTTATATGCTAGATCTTATGGAATTCCCATTACGAACCGCGAGCTGCGGGCTGCGATCTGTGAACTGATATAGAAACGAGAAATGATCGTATATGGCTTATTCCGTAGTAAACCATGGTTTAATACGGAAAATGTATATATACCTACCAATATGTTGTATTTTGTTGCAGTTTGTAGGCCTAATGTGAGTTCGCAGGTCGCAGTTTGTACCTCGCAGGTCGCAGTTTTACCTCGCAGGTCGCAGTTTTCACCTCACAGGTCGCAGTTATAGCTCACAGGTCACATGTCTGTATCAGTTTATAGCTCGCAGTACGCAGGTCGCAGCTCGCGGTTCGTAATGGGAATTCCATAAGATCTAGATCTATTTATAGATCTGACTAGAATCTAAATTAGGTTTTGAATTTCATGACTCCACACAATCATGGGATTCGAGTTACTTTGAATTTCACAATCGTTCATTAGTTCATAATCATAATCGATTTGACAAACCAACTTACTTTCGATTAACACTAGTAATCAGTTTAACCGTGGTATCATAATCAAGTGTTGCAGAGTCTTTAATGGCAGAACATATTTGTTATAAGGGGGAATTGATGTGGTATCAAAGTAAAATAAATGTACTGTATATATAATTCGGTTTACAACTTAATTAAAAACTAAATTAAAAATTGGGATAAACTTACGAAATAGAGGCGCTTTATGTACTTTTCATGTATTACAAGGAACTTTCGCCACCTAATCAACTATTTTATAGGATAATCAATTATATGATTCCTTAATCTATCATCGAAATCGGTTTGACAAACCACCTGACTGCGTACAGATTGCCTACTTCATCCCGCAAGTACCCCCTATATTACCAGCACTCATTTACCACCTACATGTACACTCCAGCTGTCATGTAATGACAACTGAGTATTTCTGCTTTAGGAGTTCAACCAAGTACTCAGTCTGGAAATCTTGCAAAATTTCACAGTGTGCCTCAAGTTTTCAGTTGATAAACAATATCAAATAATGTGTTACATAACTTGACTTTTAGTCTAATGCTAAACCGATATTAGAAGAGGAAGTTACTATACTGTTCATTTTGTAAGAGATGCGGGATGAACTGAACCAAAAAAAATTTTCTTCAGCTTATGTATTTGTCCAAGAATTCCAATATAAATTTCAAATTCTAAACACTTGTTTATTTGATAAAAAGAAAATTGCTGCCCAAAGTCTAAAAAAGTATCTCTTACAGAACATACGACTCTGTGGAGTTTCGACCGGGACCGTCTCTGAACGTCATCATTGGTCCAAATGGCACCGGGAAGTCCACAATTGTGTGTGCAATCTGTCTGGGGCTCGCTGGAAAGACCAACGTTCTGGGCAGAGCGCTGCAGTTGACAGAGTATATAAAACAGGGCCAGCATCGGGCGGGCATAGAGATAGAACTGTAAGTATGGGACCGATTTATGTGAAAGTGATACATGAATGTACTTGTACCTGTGTATTTATATTTCTGAAATTATCTGGGTCATTTTGTATAGTAAATAAGATATATTGATCTCCTTCAAGACACAATTCAAAAGGGGAAAACCATGTTGTGAAAAGACAGTTTGACAAGGAGGGGTCAAACAAATGGAGCCTCAATGGCAGGACGTGTACTCTCAAAGCTGTAAGTAAATACTACCATATACTAATACTCTTTCGTATATTTTCCTTTGTATAAGGAACCTCAAATGTGTACACTTTATATTAGAATTGATTGATTCCCAAACATCAGGTTGAAGAATTGGTACAAGGCTTGAACATCCAAGTTGGCAATCTGTGCCAGTTTCTGCCACAAGACAAAGTTGCTGACTTTGCAAAGATGACTCAACAAGAACTGCTGGAAAGCACTGAGAAAGCGGTACGTCTTCCCATTGTTACTTTAACAATCTCAATCAGGCTGTCAACTGGCATGTATGACACATTTCTCCCCCAATTTATTTACCGAAAAGGTTGGCCCGCCTGAGATGTTTGAGCAGCACCAGCGTCTGAAGGCGGCGCGGGAGAAGGAACGAGAGCTTGAGCTCTCATTCACCAGGGGGCAGGAGCAGTTGGATCAGGAACGCGCTGCCAATACACGACTGGAACAGGACGTCAAAAACTATAAGCAGAAGAAACGTCACATAGAGAAAATCAACCAGCTGCAGATGAAGCGGCCTTGGGTTGTAAGTGGAATAAGTCTTTGTGTGCCTGAAATTGGCCATAATTAACATGCTTTTATACAAATCTATGCAAGTGATTTCTTATATGTGATTATGTGATATTTGCAAGTAAAAATATCATAAGGTATAATAATTTAGCTGTTATTTATAATGTCAGTCAGTGGGTGATAATGGAGCTGGAGTTTTGTTAGATGTGCTAGAATCTTCGTTTAATTATGTGTGTGTTTCTGTTAGGAATATGATGAGAAAAAGAAAGAATTCAATGCTGCAAAGACAGTGAAAGAAGCATTGATCAACAGCGCGAAGGCTGCACGGTCTCAAAATGCACCACTTCAGAAGAGGGCTGATGCTGCGAAAAAGCGCATTCAGCAACTGGAAGCCAACATGAAAAAGCTGGTGGGTATATCTCATTGTTGACATTCTATTACCCTCTCAAACGTTAGTTCAATTCACCTGAATTTGCATGTAGACTTGCTCTTCTTCAAATGGTCTTGTTATGTTTTTAAGCCTTTCTCTGGAGAAATTCATACCATTTATTTGTGTTTCCATTGGTGGAATGGTTGGTTTCTTTTTTTCATAAAGAAAGTTAATACTCTAATGTTTGCTGCTTCAGAGTGAGACTGTTAAAGAACATGCCCGGAAGGCAACAGACTGCAACCAGAAACTAGAGACATTAAGTGATCAGGTAGGTATTGTAGAATCATAACGTAGAAATTTTGTTAGTGATTCCATTTGACAATTCATGCTCAATGTTCTGACTTTTATTGAATGTTTGGCAATCGTAGATTCGGGAAGTGAGTGACGACTTACACCAGAAACGACAGGATGAACGCAAGCGACTACAGAAACTGAAGGACCTCAACGACCAGCTGACTGCTCTTGACGATCAGCTGGAGTCCCTCGAGGTCCAGGATACACAGGTCAGCCAATCAGGATACGTCTGACAATATTTGACGATAAGTTGCATTTAAATGGTTGAGTGGTAATGTAGAAGTCATGACTGAATGTTTGTTAAACTGTCTTCTTGTTTTGCTCTGTCTGGGATAACCAGGCTAAACAATTGCCATACCATAATGTATACGCATGGTTAGATTCCATTAGAAGGTATGAAATGCACGACCCAGTGTTTCTTAGTTAAGAATTGAGTGGATGTTTTGACATTTTGTAATTGTGATGTTTCCAGCCTGAAATAGACGACGTTACTGTTCAGATATCAAGGTTAACACGAGAAATAACAAAGAATAAACAGACCTCAGAGACCCTGAGGATGAAGTACAACAATGTACGACGCGATGTCGGAGGTAAGCGAACCAGGGAACATCAAGTAGGATATATGCGACTCATATACTTGTATATGCATGTCATTAATACTTATTGATTGTTGCAGGTTTGCAAAATGAGCTTCGTGATCTCCAAGATATATACAATAGACGCCTGGATGAGTTGAGAAAAAGACATAAAGACACGTACGACGCTGTCATCTGGCTGCGTGAAAACAAACATCTCTTCAAGGGAAACATCTATGAACCAATGATGTTGATTGTGCGTACATTCGGTACATGAATTTAAATTTCAGGCAATTTCAGATTTTGTTATACAAATACATGAGAGTCATTGCTGAATCACTGTGAATTTATGTACATGAACCTTCTTGTGCACATAATATGAACAGTAAAATATTATTCTACACTTATGTAGGAGGGGGGGAGGGGGTTACCAGTAGCTGGAATTCTGTGGGGTGCATTGACTCTGTGACCATATTGACTACTGTGTAGATAAACATGAAGGACGTATTGATGGCCAAGTACCTTGAGTCGCACATCAGCTTCAATGACATGATCGCTTTCACGTACGAGGAGAACGATGACATGGACCTCTTTATGACTAAGATCCGTACGGAGCAAAGGCTTCGAGTCAACATGGTGCAAGTACCGAAACCCCCGGCAGCCTCATACCAGGCCCAGTACCCCATAGAAAAATATGCGTATGTACCGGAAAAACATTCACAAATGGAAAATGTTTATGGAATTTATAACAATTCATGGTGCTATGTTCAAGGTATATATCTTTCACAAATCAAGGTATATCTTCTATTAAATTGGATTTGTTTTGTGAAAACAAGCAAATTTTGTAATGATAAATTATAAATCATGTGTGCAAGTCAGTGTAGAGCGCTAGTTGTACCAGATTATCGCCACTGATCTCGCTGTTGTAACCATGTACAGGAGATTTGGCTTCCACCACTACCTGCGGGACATGTTTGACTGCCCCGAGGCCGTGATGCGATACCTCTGTAACCGTTACCACGTCCACCAGATCCCCGTCGGGGACAGACACACCAAACAACGGGTCGAGGAAATCATCAGCACTTCCAAGGAACTCGGGCTCTTCTACACAGCCAATCATCAGGTCAGTTGCTTGATGTTCATCAATTACTTGTGTGTGGAGAATTGAAGAAAAAAAACCCAACAAACTTTTGTTTGTCGGTCATACCCTATGATAGGTATGGAATTTCTGTCACGACATTATGAGATATGACTTATGAGATGTGACTTGTGACAAGTTTCTCCATATTGAACTACTGTTTAGTATGTCACAAGTCAAAAGTTGATGTCGTTGACTTGGGACTTAGGACTTGCGACTAGGGATCCCATACTAAATAGTAGTTTAATATGGAAAAGCAACTCTCAAGTCGTAAGTCACAAGTTGATGTCGTGACCGGATTTCCATAGATATGGGGTCATACCCTATGATTAGAAAAAGGTTATCCCTCCTTTCATCAGATAAGTTGATTCTGTTTGTATTTCACAGTACACCATAAAGTACTCCAGATACAGTAATTCCAGATCATCTCGTTGTACAGAACTGAAGTAAGTCACTTATCCGATTTCACTGAATACATATTGACACAGCATCATTGGGCATTAATAACATACCTTGTGCTAAAAGTTTTACCATATTACAAAATGTAATTTTGATTTTGGAAGATAGTCCTAGGAATCAAACAATATAATTTTGACCACTAGAAAACCAAATTTGCTGGCTATGAGCTTCAACAGTGAGAGGGAAAAATTGGTGCGACAAGAATTACTGGTCAGTATATTTAAAACATTTAGTAAAGTAGGAATGGAAAAATTTCACATTTGCTTGAAAATATAACTTGTATGATTGATTCTTCTACTGATATTTCTAGGCCAAACAAGCCGAGATGAAAACTCTTGAGAATCAAATCAGAGAACTGGAAAAGCGATCAGGTGGTGACGAGAAAACTTTGAATGAACTACGTAACAAAAAGGTTTGCATGATCTTTCTCTGCATTCAGTGCCCATGTCTTGTTGAATATGCTTGTGCATGCAAAACTTTTAGACTTTTGGCAGTCATATTTGATCAGCTGTTGTTGTGTAATTTGCCTGCAGAAAGATCTGATGAACAAGAAGAATGAGCGTCGACAACTGGAGCAGAAACGTAACATGAAAAAAGACAGGTGAATGTTCTCAACTGGCAACCATCAAGTAGTTCTTGTACAAAATTTGAGGCTTGGAATTTGAGAGATCGTAGAATTCGAGAGACAAACAAGATTACTTCCGAAATACGTGAATGCTCACACAGTCATGCACACCATCTTGCATTTGGAAATTCTGTTTATAAACAAAAAATAAATGTTGTAAACAAATTGAGAAATCTTTTCTCATTGACTTTTCTCATTGACATGTGCAGTATCGCGCGGATCGAGGGTGAGGCTATGGACGTTGAGGCCGACGAGAGAGCTGCTAGGGACAGAGTGGAGGCACTGCTTAGTCGCAAGTGTAAAATGCTGACCGACCTTCAGAAAGAAACACGGGTACGTTGTCGGTTTGGGCACGAGCGTGTGAGAGACCAAGAGTTCAATGTGTGATACAGTTGGGCAATGATTGGGCGCTGGAGATTGAAGAATGTCTGTGTACATAAATGCATAAAATATTGTAGTGGTACAAGGTCTTTTACAGTTGTAGGCCTACAAAAGCTTATCTGAACCAATGTGTGGTTTATGTTGTCTTTGATTTGATTCCATTCTTCGTTCTTGCTTATAGAAATGCCAGACAGCAAGCGAAGAGAAAGTCAGGGAGAGTCTCAAGTACGCTGCGTGTTTCCACGAGCAACAGTCCGTGGAGGAAGAACTGAGGGAGCAGTCATTTACTCTCCGTAATCTTGAGGTCAATAGAACTCCCAATTATTCACTGGTTTAATGGTGAAGGCATATTAACTTGGTACATTTGAGATTGTGTCTTGGTAAAATAAGTGGTTTTCTGTTCAGAGAGATTTCAACTTGACAGATGGCATATTGCATAATATACATAATATTTTATGATTTGCTTTTTTCTCAGCGAGACGTTGAGAAACAGAAGGAGGTAGTTAAGACGTTGAAGGACAAGGCTTATGAGATACTCGAAGCAGCCAAGAAGTCCTGCAAACTTGGCAAAAACGAGGATCTAAGTGAAGACATCAAAAAGGTTAGATTAGATGTTCAAGTGATGTGATGTGTAATATCCTCTTTTAATGATGATCTTCGTTGAATTGTGTTGTTCTCTACTGCTAGACATTTGAAGCCCTCCCTGCCACGCTGGAGAAGATCGATGCTGCCATCCACGAGGAACAGGCCAGAGCAGACTGCACGTTTCATGCAGATGAAAACGTAAGCTCCTTTCCAAAACAGAAATGTAATATGTGCAAGAATCCAATCTAATTAAAGTCTAATCGTCAACATTCAAATATCCAATGCATGAAAAACAACTTTGATCCACTCTGTAACGATAAATATCGCATAATATCAAGGCAAGGCATAATTTCGCATTGTCAAGGCTAGCAATCGACTTCCTCCCACTACTCTCATATATGTGTACACAATGTTTTGGGCTTCCCCTGTACAGGTGGTGAAGGAGTATGAGCATAGGGAACGTCACATCTCACGACTGACTGGAGACGTGGGCCAGCGGGAACAGGCGCTAGAGCGTCATCGCGCCGAGATAGAGGAAATCAAGACGCAGTGGATAGAGCCTCTCAAGGAACTCATCGCCAAAATCAACAACAACTTCAGCCACTTCTTCCAGCGCATGAAGTGTGCCGGCGAAGTGGATCTCTTCATACCAGAGAACCCGGTATGATGATAAACAGGCTGGCTGATCATAATGCAACCCCTCTGAAAGCATCAAATATCATATTGAAATTCATTCATGCCCAGAAAAATTTAACCGCATTGCTATCTACAATGTGTAAGTGCCTAATGAGCGAAAATAGCTTCTAGGGCAATTGCGTCAAACATGGGGTAAAAAGAGGATGGAAAATGGATTCCTGTACATATAACGTGACAGTGTTAAAAGCACCATGGTATTGCAAAAAATTAATAACATTCCCTTTTCATGTTTATATCCTCTACATATACTTTTCACTCACTCCGCATGCAGGACGACTATGAGAAGTACGGGATCCGGATCAAGGTTCTGTTCCGGAGCAGTGAGGAGCTACGAGAGCTGACCCCTCACCACCAGAGCGGCGGGGAGCGGAGTGTCTCCACGGTCCTCTACATGATGGCGCTGCAGGAGCTGACACGCGTGCCCTTTCGATGTGTGGATGAGATCAACCAGGCAAGTCATGGGAGACTTCAATGAAACGTTAACATTAATATGTAAAAAAAGTGTGGAATTCTTTGAAGAGCGCATCATAGTATTACCAGTTTCATTGTTTGCGAGCACTTTGTGATTACACATTTGGATCGTTTAGTGTGCTCTCAAATGTTGATGTTGGCTCCCCAGCGACATACTGTGGTGGTTTTATTGCCAGTCTATAGATATGAACATATGTGTTTCACACAGGGCATGGACCCACAGAACGAGAGGAAGGTATTTGAGTTGGTTGTACAGACAGCGTGTGTTGAGAACAGCTCTCAGTACTTCCTACTCACTCCTAAGGTAAGGCTCTCACGTCATGTCAGGGTCAGACTGGTGATACATGTAGTATATGTGGGAACATTTGGAATGCGTGGAAACAATGCACAAGGGTTGTCTGCTGGCAGCAAGTTCTCAGCGGAACTGTTCTCCATACAATGTGTCCGATTATTCTCCACAAATGTATCGGTGACATTACATGTATATCATATTATACAATATTCTAAAATAATATATTCTATAAACCTACACGTATAATATATATATATATTCTATAATATATATACTATTCTTTAATATAGCATAATATAGGAAGAGAATTCCGCCTGATCAATTCCCGCTTGCTGAACGGATCCAATGCCAATGACAGCATTGCTCCAATCAGTCAATTTGCTGTAGCAGGGATGTCATATCTATCTGTTATATGTTGCAGTTGTTACCAGATCTCACGTATTCAGACAACATGACGGTTTTGTGCGTGTTTAACGGACCATACATGCTGGATCATACTCAATGGAACATGTCCAAATACATTCGACGACGTGCCAGATTCGACTAGTCATCGTGACTGTTTCAAGGGATGTATTTACTTGATTTGATATGGATGTGTTCATTCTATTGTTTTATAATCTTGAATTTTCTTCATGGATTCTATCACAAAATTTGTCATCAGCCATCGAAGCGTGGTACACCGAAGGATAACACATCAAATTGGCTCACCGAAGGATAACACATCAAATTGGCTCACCGAAGGATAACACATCAAATTGGCTCACCGAAGGATAACACATCAAATTGGCTCACCGAAGGATAACACATCAAATTGGCTCACCGAAGGATAACACATCAAATTGGCTCACCGAAGGATAACACATCAAATTGGCTCCCCGAAGGATAACACATCAAATTGGCTCACCGAAGGATAACACATCAAATTGGCTCACCGAAGGATAACACATCAAATTGGCTCACCGAAGGATAACATATCAAATTGGCTCCCCGAAGGATAACACATCAAATTGGCTCACCGAAGGATAACACATCAAATTGGCTCACCGAAGGATAACATATCAAATTGGATATCGCTATATCCTAGTGAATCGATTATCATGGACTGATTTTGATACAAATATTAAAGATAAGCTAAAACAACCAAATATGTACACCAAGGATGAAATGAAATGACTCAATCATTTATAATCATAATGGTCAACTTGATCGTACATGAAACTCTTCACATCATGATGTATCCAAATCAATTGAAGATTGAGGCTCATTGTTAAATGCCACATGCCTCCCATATAATATATAGAGTACCTAGATTTATAGATGTGGTTTTGTAAAACCATGCTGGAAATGAAAATCGGAAAATACGTAAAAAATTCTGAATGTTTTTTTTTCTCTGTAGATAACATGAGCTGCGTTTGTTGAAGTCTGAGTTTTATGATTACAAATGGAATTTCTGCATTTGTATTCAATTTAGCATGCAGATTGTACATTCCCAATTAGATCATTCAAGTTAATAGTGCTAAAATTCTTAGGTTAGTCCTAGCTCTGCCAACATGATATATTCTGACGGTACAGAGTATACATTTGTAAATGTACACTATCTGTATGTAGAAATATATTGTATATCCTCAGTATATTCATGGCAATAAAAGATATTTTACTAAGTGTAACATTGTCTTTCTGTCGATACATCTCTCATTGTATCGCATCACTGGTATTCAATGTACTGGGGTAGTGGTATGCATGTTAATGAGACCTGGTGCAAATTTTCATAAACTCTTTCCCAGGTTATGAGTTGAAGGTGAATAAAATTATTGGGGAACACAAACTTAGGAATTTGATTATGTGGAAATTTTCAAGACTAAATTTCAATTGCTGCTAACTGTAAAATGACTATAATTTTGGCGGTAGGGGAAACACTGCCAAATTGAATTGCCAAATTAACTAGATATTTGATGAGAAATGTATGTGGTATTGAAACCACCAAATTAAATCTCCTCCAAATAATGTGGAGCTCTCAACCGCCAAATTTAATAGCCGCCAAAATTAGTTATTTTACAGTAAATCATTACAACTTATATTTGCTAGTAATATGAAAATTTTACCCGTTTTGCATTTACTAAATACATAATTCCCTTCCCATGCTACCAGCAAACCCTAGACAATTACAGAGTGGCTGTAACAGGTGCTATGGACAGGCCAGTCACCCTGCTGTAAGCCCAGTGAACTCTACTGAACCCTGACAGCTGTCCGGGGGAGAAAACCCACACCCTGACTAGAGATGATTGCGGCTGATCCCCAATACACATGGCTGAGTCTGACACATTCCATATGTCTTTGTTGTGTGTGGGAGAAGTGTTATGCCACATGATTCAACTGGGGTACTGACTGAGTGACCAGTGTTTAGTCATGCTACTTGCTGGCCTTGTGTAATACCGCTAGCAAATGCAGTTATTCAAAACTTATGGTATGCAGAGTTATTCAAAATTAGATGGTTCAGATAACCTTTTGTAGTACATGTGCTGGTAGTTTCCCTGATAAAGCTGGGATGTTTGCCCAGTATATAAGGAAATGTCGAGACCAGTTAGACACATGTCATGCATGTAGGGGCTAGGTATTTAGGAAAATAAATGTCCCTTGATGTGTAATCATAGTTAGGCAATCATGACATGAGATATGCCTCGTTGGCTCCAGCACTACAGGAGGCCTGACCATAGTTGGTGACTGTAATAGCATTCGTACTGCGCATTAGCACATTGGCTCAATGCATCACACAAAAAGCCCAGTCACAATTGGCTTAAAACATTGATTTAAATAACCACTGACAGTGTTAGTCATCGGCCCATGCCATATGTTGTTGGTTCTTGGAGCTGTGCTGGCGTGCATTGAAGTCCCTGATATCAATCAATATACGGCGTCGTTGCTTCCTCCCGTGGCCTTGTAGATATAGGGCTGGGGCAGGCACAGCATATAAGCTGCTGAACATCTGGTCTGGTCTGCTTGACTGTATTAAAAATTTATTGGAACTAGATGCATCTGATTATATCTGTGATGATGCACAATTCAGCTGTGTTGATGTTTAATTCTGCCTCTGAAATCCCCCCCCCCCCCCATACCCAAACGCCTGTGTTCACAAATGTTCCAGAGATGCTTCAATGAGCCACACCTGACTTCTTGCCTCGGCTATTTGCTCGCCACGGTGACACATGTCGCACGCAGTTTTATTTATAAGCACATCTGCTGCCACAAATTTGTTATGCCTTGCAACCATTACAATGGCTTTAGCTCATGTTTAGTTGTTTGTATCGTTCCCATCGTGGATTGTAAATTGGTCGTATGCGATCGTTTTGAGGAGAGAGTACCAGTAGATTATCGTGAAAGCGGATCTTGCGTACCAAATGTTACATATCTGGATATTAAATGTGAGATCATCCTATGCAGTGCCTTGGCTTGCCTCTAGTCGTAAGCAATGGTGTCCAAACACAGCAGACACAACTGCCGCAATTGCTATTGAATTCCAATAATGTGGTCACGTTCTGCATTTGGTTGACATGCATGCCATTGTAGTCAGTGTTGTGTAATTAAGTCGGAGTAGATTGGATTACCGAATAATTTGTGTTGATCATTACACTGATGCAATGTTATTGTATGGTAATTGCATGGTGCAAAAAGTGGCTGCACTTTATGGAGTTTTGAGGATAAGGATTAATCGACGTTGCCTGGCCAAATGTGTTTGAAATATGGCCATCTTGGATATTGAAGTCCTTCAGAATGGCGACTTTACCGAGAAAATTACCGGACTATGAGCGTAAACGGTCAGCGTTTGCTGATCAGAAGTCTTACTCCTTGGAAGACCTCACGTCAGTGCCAGCGGAATACCATTCTACGAATGTCATCCAACAAAATGGTTACCATAGCAACCACACCCATGGATACCAGAGTACTGATGATATATACGATGAGCGATACAGTCATTACAGTAGTGAACAAAACTTGTCGATAGACACAAACGGCAAGAAAAATGCGCCGCCAAAACCGCCAAGACGAGATGTTGTCTTTCTCGTGGACTACTTCTTTGATCCACGGAGCTCAGACTTGGGCATTATCTTGACCTCAGGACGCCTGGAGCGGCCATTATGGGGTCGAGAGGTCAAAGGTCATGGACTGACGTTCCGACGCAAGCGGACTGGGCGATGCATCATGGTCCAAGAGGTGGCGCCGGCGTCAATCTCGAAACAAGATGGCCGCCTGAAGGATGGGGACGAACTTTTGGCAATCAACGGGCACGTCATGGAAGCCGTCTCCTTGGATACTGCCAGGTAACTATTATTAGGATGTTGAATATCTGTAAATATATATTGGGGATAAGTTTAATAAATTACAACCTAATTCATATTATACAAATATTGGATGATGGGGAGTCCAATACAGAGTTTACGGGATTCAGAAAAGTTATATTGGACGAGGCGCAGCCGAGTCCAATATAGCTTTTCTGAATCCCGTAAACTCTGTATTGGATGACCAGCATCCAATCTTTGCTATATTATTAACAACACGCTGTTTGTAACAACCACGCTGATTGGCTGTTTTCGCGTCACCGTCCAATATACGCAATCCCATATACATGACTCGGATCCAATATACTTTTCTTTCGAGGAACAGACAAGCTGATTGGTTGAGGCGACCGCGCTGTCCGATACACAAATGCAATATACCATTTCAGGATCCAACATACATAATTTGGGAGTGACACGTGGTACAAATAAACCAATCAGAGAAGATGATTCGTGCCAAGTTAATAATATATAACTATAATTAGTTTTCTTCGAAATATTCTGAAAAATTTATTATTAACAGAATCCTTGTTAACTATTATTGTATCCCCCGAACAAAGTTCGGCGGATACTATGGATTTACGATCGTCGCGCCGCCGCCGCCGCCGCCGCCGCCGCGTCCGCGTCCGCAGACACTTTCTTGTGAACGCGCTACAGCTTACAAATCTGAACCGATTTTGATAATATTTTATATGGACATGACTTATGGTGAGATCTCAACACCTATCGATTTTGGTTGCCATAGCAACCAAAATAGCCGATTGGCATAACATTTTGTGCTCAAATTAGCCTGTTTAACACACATGGGTTGTGAACGCTCTACGGGTGGGAGTTTTCGATGAATGATGATGAAATCGCACAGGCTCAATGAGAATGACCATCACACGAAACCTATTGTTTTTCAAAATGATCGAATAAATATTAATAAGTTTGAGAGGTTAACTTATTACAACAACTAAAATGCCTACTTTGACATGTGTGATCACTCCAATAACCTGTACTATGAAAGCAAATTGCACTGGATTCTTGTTCAGAATACAGAACTGATGTTTTTGGTGAAAACAGAACAATATTACTAAATAAGTTAACATTGGTTTTACTAGTTAAGTCTATTATTGACCACAATAAAAATAGTTAAGATGAGAAACATTTATTATTGAGCTCAACAAGGTAAAGGTTTTGTCCAGTAGAGATTTCACAGGTGTAACCAAATAAGTTAACATTATTTTCACTAGTTAAGTCTATTATTGACCACAATAAAAATAGTTAAGACAAGAAACATTTATTATTGGGCTCAACAAGGTAAAGCTTCTGTGCAGTAGAGATTTCATGGCTGTAGCCGAATAAGTTAACATCATTTTTACTAGTTAAGTCTATTAATGACCTCAAGAAAAATAGTTAAGACAAGAAACATTTATTATTGAGCTCAACAATTTAAAAGTTTTGTCCAGTAGAGATTTCATGGGTGTAACCGGATAAGTTAACATTATTTTTACCATTAAAGTCAATTTTTACTTTGAATTTCAACTTGAAACCAAGTTTGGCACATATTATGAATTAAAATATAATTTATGGTGAAAAAATCGATCTGGCTCCAATTTCGTCATCGTGAAATGCAGTTTCGGTAAACGTTTACTTGAATTTCAGCTCGAAACCAAGTTTGGCACATAATTATTATGAATTAAAATTTAAATTATGGTGAAAAGTTTGATCTTGCTCCTATTTCGTCATCTTGAAATGTAGTTTTGGTCAACTTTTACTTTGAATTTCAACTTGGAACCAAGTTTGGCATATAGTATGAGTTGAAATATAACTTATGGTGAAAAGTTCGATCTGGCTCCAATTTAGTAATCTTGAAATGCAGTTTTTGTCAACTTTTGCTTGAATTTCAACTTGGAATCAAGTTTGTCAAATATTCTGAGTTGAAGTATAACTTTAGGTGAAAACTTTTATCTGGCTGTAATTTCGTTATTTTATCGAATATGTCGAAATGGAAATTCGTATGCAGTGATTTTAGTGGTGATCTTGAATTCGACCTTCAATAAGCTTGAAAGGTTTCACACTCACAATGTACATCAGTGATATATTTGGGGCAACAGGGATGATAGGGCTACGGGGGATACACCCAAGCGGTCGTAGGCGACCGGAAGCATCTAGTTGAGTATATCATTGAAATTGGTCCATATTCTGCTTTGAAATATATTGATGAACATTTTGTGCTGTGTGCATCTCAATGACCCATTTATTGTATCCCCCGAACAAAGTTCGGCGGATACTATGGATTTGGCTTCGTCGTCCGCGTCCGCATCCGCGTCCGTGTCCGCGTCCGCGTCCGCAGAGATTTTCTTGTGAACGCGCTACAGGCCGCAATTCTCACCCGATCACCATTATTTTTTGCATAATGGTAAGATCCCGACACCAATCGATTTTGGTTGCCGTGGCAACTGAATTGGTCGTTTGGGGACACATTTTGCATTGAAAACAGCCTGTTTGAGACACATGGCTTGTGAACGCGCTACAGGCCGCAATTCTCACCCGATCACCATTATTTTTTGCAGGCACATATATTATGGTAAGATCCCGACACCAATCGATTTTGGTTGCCGTGGCAACTGAATTGGTCGTTTGGGGACACATTTTGCATTGAAAACAGCCTGTTTGAGACACATGGCTTGTGAGCGCTCTACAGATGGCAATTTTTGACGAATCTCGATAATATTTGGAAGTGTTGTTGGGAAGGGCTGTCACACGAAACCAATCGTTTTTTAGAATGATCATGTAAATATTAATATGTTAACAGCCTAACTTATTACAGAATTTTGAAATATCCATTTTGACATGTACGATCATTCCAATAGCCTGTACAATGGAAGGTAATGACACTGGTTTCTTGTTCAGAATGGAGAACTGAAGTTTTCAGTGAAAACAGGACAATATTACTGAATAAGTTAACATTAGTTTTACTAGTTGAGTCTATTATTGTCCACAATAAAATAGTTAAGACGAGAAACGTTTATTATCAGGCTCAACAAGGTAAAGGTTTTGTCCAGTACAGATTTCATGGGTGTAACTGAATAAGTTAACATTATTTTTAATAGTTAAGTCTATTATTGACCACAATAAAAATAGTTAAGACAAGAAATATTTATTATTAACCTCAACAAGGTAAATGTTTTGTCCAGTACAAATTTCATTGGTGTAACCGAATAAGTTACATTATTTTTACTAGTTAGGTCTATTATTGACCACAATAAAAATAGTTAAGTCTATTATTGACCACAATAAAAATAGTTAAGATGAGAAATATTTATTAGTAAGCTCAACAAGGTGAAAGTATGTCCAGTACAGATTTCATGGGAGTACTGAATAAGTTAACATTATTTTTACTAGTTTAGTCTATTATTGACCACAATAAAAAATAGTTGGGACAAGAAATATTTATTATTGGGCTCAACAAGGTAAAGATTCTGTCCAGTAGACATTTTATGTCTGTAACCAAATAAGTTAACATTTTTTTTGCTAGTTAAGTCTATTATTGACCTCAATAAAAATAGTTAAGATGAGAAACAATTATTATTGAGTTCAACAAGGTTAAGATTTTGTCCGGTAGAAATTTCTGGGTGTAACCGAATAAGTTAACTTTATTTTTACATGTTAAGTCTATTATTGACCACAATGAAAATAGTTAAGACAAGAAATATTTATTATTGGGCTCAACAAGGTGAAGGCTTTGTCCAGTAGAGATTTTATGGCTGTGATCAAATAAGTTAACATTATTTTTTTTGCTAGTTAAGTCTATTATTGATCACAATAGCTTTTTATGAAAACATTGATCAACTTTTACTTTGAATTTCAACTTGAGACCATGTTTGGCACAAATTATGAGTTAAAATATAACTTATGGTGAAAAATTCGATCTGGCTCCAATTTCGTCATCTTGAAATGCAGTTTTGGTCAACTTTTACTTTGAATTTCAACTTGAAAGCATGTTTGGCACATATTATAAGTCGAAATATAACTTATGGTGAAAAGTTCAATCTGGCTCCATTTTCGTCATCTTGAAATGCAGTTTTGGTCAATTTTTAGTTTGAATTTCAACTTGAAACCAAGTTTGGCACATATTATGAGTTAAAATATAACTTATGATGAAAAGTTCGATCTGGCTCCAATTTCTTCATCTTGAAATGCAGTTTTGGTAAACTTTTAGCTTGAATTTCAACTTGAAACCAAGTTTGGCACATATTATGAGTTAAAATATAACTTATGACGAAAAGTTCTATCTGGCTCCAATTTCGTCATCTTGAAATGCAGTTTCGGTCAACTTTTACATTGAATTTCAACTTAATACCAAGTTTGGCACATATTATGAGTTGAAATATGACTCATGGCGAAAAGTTTGATCTGGCTCCAATTTGTCATCTTGAAATGCAGTTTTGGTCAACTTTTAGTTTGAATTCCAACTTGAAATCAAGTTGGGCAGGTATTATGAGTTAAAATATAACTCATGACGAAAAGTTTGATCTGGCTCCAATTTTGTCATCTTGAAATGCAGTTTTGATTAACTTTTACTTTGAATTTAAATTTGAAACCATGTTTGGCACATACATGTATTATGAGTCGAAATATAAATTATGGTGAGAAGTTCAATCTGGCTCCAATTTTGTCATCTTGAAATGCATTTTTGGTCAAATTTTACTTTGAATTTCAACTTGGAACCAAGTTTGTAAAATATTCAGAGGTGAAATATAAATAGGTGAAAAGATTGATCTATCTGTATTTTCGTTAATTTATCAAACATGTCGAATGGAAATTCATATAAAGAGATTTCAGTGGTGATTTTGAATTCGACCTTCAATAACCTCGGAAAATCAGTGCAGCAATTTGGTGGGGAAAAGAAAACAGTTGTGACTTGAGATTTAACATTTCTCTGGTAATCTTTTGTAGCCCTTTCTCTAGTTTTTCACACTTGACAGTGATATATTTGGGGCAACAGAGATGATAGGGCTACGGGGGATACACCCAAGCGGTCGTAGGCGACCGGAAGCGTCTAGTTGTATGTAAATTGCCATTCTTTCCAACCATAAGAAAATGTACTGTACAGTTAGAGTAATATATCTAGCCAAATATGCCAATTTTGAAATAATTGTTGACTGATTTGGTGCACCATGGACTTTAGAATTCCATGGGCAGATGGCTGACTTGGAATGGCTCGTTAGATTGATGTGAAAGTAATAGCTACATGTATGAGTTTCAGCTGCTAGAATTATTTTTGCAGGAAAATATTGTGCCTGTTCAGGTCCATAATAAGTCGTTGGTATCAGAATATCTGCAGTGAATTGCCATGCAATAATAATATAATTGCATGCATACAGATGTACATTTTGTTGTATTGTTTAGGTGTCCTCATCTTGTTTTCTTCACTGATGGGAAAATAACTTCCCAGGACCGATATATTATGGACGCATACCACTTGTAGCACACGTTAATTAAACGTAAGATTGGTTGAGTGTAGATGCGGGCGTGAGCAAAGATTGGTCTCCACCCTGTATTTACTGGGACAACTTGCCATCGCCCTAACGACTGATAACTAAAGTGACCAGTGGCAACTGTGGTGTGATTGTCATCGAAAAACGCAGTTATAAAATGCTAATGGTCGTGCTGTCATGGACAACAGCTTGTCGCGGACCTGACCCGTTGTCACGGTTTCAGGCGTGATGGTCCTGTTTTTTCCCATCCGTCGACAATTAGTTATCAATAGACTGTCCAATACCTTGGGAAAACCCTTCTCCTCATGATAATAAAGTACAATTTGACAAATGTTCTTTGTGACGGAACGTCCATGAAACATGAACAAGGACAATTTCCTAGGACACACTGGAAGATGATACATGTTTTTGGCTGCTATCAGATCATTCAGGAATTCGGTATGTACTGTACATGTATCTTGTATTTCACATTTTAATCAACTGATCAAACACTTGAAGAAGGTATTTGATGCTGTGTAGATAAGTATGTATCTTCCTGTTCCAAAGTATATTCCAAATACCTGAAATTAATTCGTTATCATGCTCTCTGATCTAATTTGCCTGCGGGTGCATACAAGCATAACAATGGGGTCCAAAATTGAAAAGATACCCTATTACGCGATGCCACTGACAAGTTAGGGGCATCACTATCCATTGAATTCCCCAGGGGCAGACAGATAGAAGCTCATACAAAGCATGTGCTGGGCCATTCATTAGGGGCCTGTGATGAAGTTTTGGATGAGTCTGGTTCCTATAACGGGTCTGACTGGCGATGGACCTGACTACAAAAGCGTGGTCGGAGATAGCAGAACACTCGATCACGCCTGGCTTGGCTCGTGGTCACGGCCTGACGAACAACCATGTACCCGCGGCCGCGTGTGCTATGGCTCCACTTCTTTGACCCCTTGTGGTTATTTTGTTGGTTCTCAGAGGGGGAGGGGGGGGGGCCCTAGTTTGGGAGAGGTGGGTGTTGTGGACCCCAGACAATGATATTAAATAGATGTCCTCACGTAGATTCGTGCGGACATGAAATCTCTGACATGTCAACAAAAGATCGACCTTGGTTTTTGCATACCACAAAACTTACAACAAGTGACTTGATCCATCAGTCGGTCAACATCTATCTCAAGTGCCTAGACCTCTAAACATGCTGAAGGACTTACAGTAGCTGGACATTCACTTCACTATACTGACTCACTAGTGGGCGTGCTAGTCCTGTGCTTTGCATGGACGTCCTGAAGAGGAGACACGTGCGCAGAATTACTGGATAAATACATAGCCAATCAAGCGTGACCATTGACAATCAATCGCTGTAACATCAAGGCTTGTTACATTGATACAGCGTGAGACAAATTGCAACAAATCACTGATTGAATTAGGCTGGAATACGCAGGAAAACATCCATTTGTATCTTTGGATTTACATGTGTAACATATTTATTGATTTGACCAAATTGATTATCAATGTTTATGGAAAGTTGTTGATTGGGAACATCGTTCGTGTGAATGTGCTCTATGACCCAAATTATGTCCGCAATATGAACAGCAAAGCACATCGTCATGTTTCGACGCATCAAAAACATTCGGGTTGCAGAGTGAGCGCACATTATCGTGTTGCGTGTTTGATGGTTTGATGACCATAATAATGGAGTAATAAACGGTAACGAGATGAGTTTTTGGTGACCGAAGGCGACTGAAAACAGCCAAACAGCGAAGTGCGATAGTTTGAGGAAGCACAGGATCGTTTACCATTAGAGGATAAAATAAATATGTTGCGGAAAAAGAAAAAGTAAGTTCCTGGTGTTAATGTGAATTCCTGATATATCTTGCATGTTGAACACATGTGAATTATTAGAGTTAATATTTGCACATTGAATAGAAGAATGAAGTGTATATATATGATGAAAACTACTTTACATTAAAACTGCACTAGCAGTCATGCTTAATATTGAAGGTCTCCGTTTAATACAGGTTATCATTAAACTGCAATAGTGCTGTTATCTGTACCATGCCTGAAACATATATTTCACAAAATAATCTGGTGTGTGCTTACACCTTCCGTCAAGCTGGTCACTTACTGAAACAGTAAATTGTTTCACCCAGATAATAAAGTGATATGTCTATGATCTTGGTTAGATTTTTGCATCACATTTAATGAGTTTTAAATCAATGGTGTTTCTACATGACTGGTCCATCTATCATGACACCAGCTGTAGGGTAATGCGAGTAAATACATGTGGGATTGTCTTACACCGTGCCTTTGTGGGGAAAGATAGGGCGCCTTAGCGAGGGCTCATCATTTGATAAATTGTGGTATTGAAATTGAATGTGTGTTATCACAATGTATAAAGATATGAAATTGTCTGCTGAACGGAACATAACATTTGATCTGGCTGCTTTTCAAATATTTCCTGTTCTGATAATTGTATTCGTGGGAAATCAGTGCTTTTTTGAAAAGTGGAACAAGGATACAGTCTTCCTGTCCAACATCGATTCTCTATCTTTTAATATTTTGCCTTGGATAATTGCCTTGCTGACTTTGGAACTACTTTGTTTGCCCTCTGACACAGGTGGATCCTGAGTGAGGCGAGTCGGTCGGGGGAGGTACACCTGGCTGCGGTACGACCTCGGCGTGGCTCCCTAGTCACAGAGGACGGGGACAGCTCTGTGGCTGCGTACCTGGCTCTGTACCGGGAGGAACACCAACAACAGCCACCGTCGCAGCAGGCGGCGTCTGGTCCAGACCAGCAGGGCAATAAACGGGCATCCCAGGGTGAAGTCCCCCAGGTAACTAAGCGACAGGCACCCGCGGTGCCCACCAAAGCCCCAGTTGGCATGGCGATGGTGGGGCAGGGTAGTGGTGGGCGTGCTTTGCAGTATAGATCGTGGCATGGTGATGGATGTACTGTGAGTGATGGTGCAGGTGGTGCCGTGCATGGTGCCATGGCCCAAGGTGCTATACATAAGGACCATGTAGACCCAGATCAAAGTAAGGATACACATCCTAGTCATGATAATCAAAGTGGTAGTGTAGGTGCTTCATCATCAAAAAGACGGATAACTTTTACGGAAGACGTGGACGTTCCTGCCAAACACAAGGTGATACCTCCACCGCGGCCTAAAAGTGGACCACCACCGCGACCCAAAAGCATGGCTCCTACTCATCCAGTTGCCATGGCGACAAACGAAGCAACAGCAAATTCGGAAATAAAGATGGAACTGGCAAAGGACAAGCAAAAGGTGACAAAAAGCCTTTCTCAGCCTGTGTCTGGTGCCTCACATCCCTCAGCTAATGGTGGATTAGAGACTGATGCCTCGGGGGTACAGCATCGAGTGATACACCACACCCAATCAAATACTCCATCCAAGAGATCATCTAGTGTGGAGGGTACAGACAGTAGCAGTCATAAAGCATTGAGTGTGGGACAGGCACCAAAACCTAAGATACGGATGACAAGGTCTGGATCCAAGCCTACGGCTCCACCTCCCCCTGTGAGAGATCCAGTTGTAACTATGGTAACTAAAGCACAAGATTTGAAACAATCCGGTGCACTACCTGCCTCTGGTCCAGCGAAGTCAAAATCAGTGGAAGCTCCCCAGCGGCCAAATAACCCTCCAATCGGCAAGCCAAGGTCAGGACATCCCCCTGAACGCCCACCACCGCCGCCGTCCGGCCCCGTGGCGCCACCTAGGAGGAAGCAGAGTCTAACGGACGCGGCC
Organism: Terebella lapidaria; assembly: GCA_949152475.1. NCBI lineage: Eukaryota > Metazoa > Annelida > Polychaeta > Terebellida > Terebellidae > Terebella > Terebella lapidaria. Next base: position 23,035,169 of record OX424562.1, read on the forward strand.
AACGCGGCGCACAAGAGGGAGGATACCACCGACAGTTCCGATGTTAAGGTAGTGTTCCTGGAGTCAGTGTCTTAGCTTGTAGGGCAGAAAAATGAGTCAGTTTATTGAGTTGAAATTATTGTTGTTTTTGGAAATTTTGTGAATTCGGCGAATTCCATTCAAAGCAAAGACAGTTGTATTTTTGACAGAGCTTTGTAAAATAAGGAGTTCATTTGCAATGTCAGTGAGGTCTTTAGTTAGGGGAGAATGGTTTAGATGAGTAGGTCTACATGTAGCTTCATCTAAACAGATGTATACTTGTATATATTTCAATGTTTTGTGCTATATTTTGAGTTGCTTATGGTTTTGGAACTTTGTTTTGGTATTGTTCAGAAATCATTCAATCTTTTATTCATTCAATGTATTTTGTTTGATTTTGGCGTTATATTGCTGAATGTTGGCAATCAAATTTATTGAATGCTATTGATGTTTTTCGTTTAAATGAGAATCAAGTCAAAGAACAGCAATTAATCTGGCAATGATGTTTCAAAGCTGCCTCAGAAAATACATATCTGTAATAGTACAACAAATCTGAAATCAACAAAAATTAAACCTGAATGTACAGTATCTAACACAATACTTTATTATTTGTGTAGAAGGGTCAGGTGATAATGCTGCACCTGGTTCGAGAGCCACTAGTCGGACTCGGGATTGCGTGGGGTAGGCTCTCGGCACCCCAGGAACTCAGGGGTAACCTTCACATCATGGACATAGAGGAGGGCAGCTCAGCACACCAGTAAGTTTCTTATACTCGTCTCAGTTAGTGTATATGGGAATCTTGAATATGTGATTCAAGTTGACTAGTGTGAATCAGCTTTCCAAATATAAACATCGTATGAGGTATGCTTAGCTGGGGGTTACCGGTAAAAAAAGTTAAATGTTAGCCCAGCAGGCAGGTAAAAATTTGATGTTAGTTAAATATCAGATTACAAAAACTGATAGTCACTACATGTACAGTATATGGGCCTGACTGGTGGCCATATTTTGTAAGTAAAGTGTACCATGCAATCAAACTTTTTCTACTTTATTTGTTTGATGAGAGAGTTAGTTCATCTTCAGTTCATGCTGATAATTTCTCAGTCACGGCTAGTTGAGTATCAGTGCATCTATATGGCATATATAACGATCTGAACAAAAGTAGATGTCAAATAAATTCTTGTAAATAGTCAAAGTGATGTGTAATAGTAGCACTAGGAAGTTGGATTTGAATAAGGTTGAGATCTAGGAATCATTGTGGCTGAAAACTTGGAATCCATTAACGAGTATCATGTTGTCAGCTTGTGGCAAAGCAAAGTATGAAAACTTTGTCATGTTATGTATGATGTCTGTATCTCCAGATGTAAGAGACATTCATCCATTCATTGTTGGTTCATCAACATAAGAAAGAAAAATATCCCTGAACCACTGTGTTCTCTATTTAAATTTGAGTATTCACACAAGGCATTTGATATTCACATAAATCTTGTCGTCACCAACAGCAAATTATGACGAAGGTACACAGAAATTTGTATCAAGAGTTTGTATGGGAGAGGATTGGCATAGAAAAGCACTTTGGAATGTCTAAGTATTGTTAGATGAAAAGGGGGTGGGAGGTCCAAATTGTGCCATGCGAGATACATCAACAATATATCAAAGTCAACATAAATGTCTCAAGTTAGGTCCACAAACTCACAGCCTCCATGTTTACTTTAAAATACGCGATCGTGTTTGCCTTTTGTAAAGCTGTTTAGTCCTGCCAACTATTTAAGGAAGCTGAACTCGGTTAAAATTGGCGCACTTTTTGTCCGGTTGGGATTATGTTCAGTATAAATAGGCTGACGTGGTCGGTAAAATCTGTCATGATGACAAAATGCTCAAATTTGCCAGGTACATTACATGTATTTTATGTTTTCCACGTATCTTTGTTTGAATTCAGATTTGAAAAATTGGTAGTTTGATCGATGCCATGTGTCTTAAATGTACTTGGATTTGTGACTACTAAATTAATGATCATTTATTGTGAAGGTAATATAAATTTGCGAAAATTCTTGCTACAGAGATAAATATAATGAGGTATTTCTATGAACACAGAGACCGGAGACTGTCGGTTGGAGACGAGATTCTGCAGATAGATGGACAGACGACGGCCGGCCTGGATGACAAACAAATACAACACCTCCTGCAGGACACCAGCAAAAACATCATCCAACTCGCCGTCCGCAAACGCCCCAAAAAACAGGTCAGGGAAAAACTTACACTGTCACGAAACTTGCTATTGTTACTTTAATCAAGAGTGAGATAGAAAAGACCCATTTGGACTGATTTAGTATTTATGGATAACGCCTTTCAGTGTTGACACCATGCATTCCTGATATGAATCTTGCTTTGGTCAGAATACTGCATGACCTTATATTATATACTGTCCACAATAGTAGCTTCTGCCTATGATGATAACATTTTGGCATCAAAAATTCTTGCATGCATCAGGATATTGATCCAAATAAATGGGTTCATGTGTGTCCTTACATGACTCAATAATGGTTCAGGACAGATTTCACTAATTCCTTCGGCCATACAAAACAATGATAAAAAGCCCAAATTCAAGTCTCCATAGCTCCGTCCCAGAAGAAGATGAACCTTAGCAGCTTATATACAAAGCTAGCCAAATCATTTCCTCATCTCACTATAGTAAAGAAAATATATGTTGATAAATTAGATTTTTCGCTACAGCTCGAATTCTGAGGGTACCCCTTTAAAACGACTGATTTTCATGCCTGCCAATCATAAGATATTGTTCGTCGTTCGAGCCGTTCTGTGCGTGCTGTGGTCTTGAAACTGTTCGTGTGCAATGCCAACCAGCTCGGGTCAACAACCAGCCATAGCAAAATATCCCCCACCATTCTGCGGGGGATCAAGGGCACCCCCGTTTTCAAAATAGGAAATTCTCTGACTGTAACGGATATGACGCAATATCATTGGTGTTGTGTGGCCTAAATAGTAGGGGATCCTGATATCACTACCATCTGATAATAAATTGTGATGAATTATGATCTAGGTAACATGTGTACAAAGTTTCAGGGGTGCAAGTTATATCACTGGTTCTGTGGGCCAATAACTGACTTCATTCCATTTTAAAATCGTAAAAAAAGAATCGGCTCACCGATGCATTATTTCATTGTGAATGCTAGAAATTTTGGTGTCAGGTGCTAATGTTATCACATACTACAGTGGGTGAGGTACTTAAGAATCAGGATGCAGTTTTGTTTTAAAGAACCACAAGTTATGTGCGCCCGTGGAATTATAAATATATTAATTATATCACAAATATTGGACCGAAATGACATAAAAGGTTCAACTACACAGGCAAAAATAAACAAATCATCATCAATTTGGTATCAAATCTTCAAAAATAAGATATATAGTTCATTTTCATGGGATTTAATAACATAACATCGGGGGTTGAGCTGCTAAACTGGAATTCTTTTAGTTCGGCCGAAAACTCAATTATGCATTTTTTTCTCAAAAACGGTGTTTATATCAATAACACATATATTCTGAGAGCTTTTCTTGTTTTGCACATTGGAAACAGCATCTCTTACACACAAATAAGCCATATATATGCATGCCATGGGAAGCGATTTCTTGGGAGGCCCCTCTTTGTTTTGCAAAATCACGCATTTTCACCAAATTCACGGTTTATGTAAAAAATACATCAAAAACACAGAGGAAAGGCCAATTTTAATCTTTTTGCACCAAAATCATAATAAGAGAATAAAACATTAACGTTAACTTCAATCTAGGGTAGAAATTATAGAATACATGTATGTCCTTCTGGACAGATTTCACTAATTCCTTTGGCCATACAAAACAATGATAAAAAGCCCAAATTCAAGTCTCCATAGCTCCGTCCCAGAACAAGGTGAACCTTAGCAGCTTATATACAAAGCTAGCCAATTCATTTCCTCATCTCACTATAGTAAGGAAAATATATGTTAATAAATTGGATTTTTCGCTACAGCTCAAATTCTGACGGTACTCCTTTAAAACGACTGATTTTCATGCCTGACAACCCATATATATCGTTCGTCGTTCGAGCCGTTCTGTGGTCTTGAAACTGTTCGTGTGCAATGCCAACCAGCTCGGGTCAACAACCAGCCATAGCAAAATATCCCCCACCATTCTGCGGGGGATCAAGGGCATCCCCCGTTTTCAAAATAGGAAATTCTCTGACTGTAACGGATATGACGCAATATCATTGGTGTTGTGTGGCCTAATGGCCATTGACTGAATATGTACCTGATATATATCATCCATATTGTCATCTAATTTGATGCTCTGCCGCACATTGTGGCCTCACACATAAAACTATAAAACTATTAAAACCTTCTCTGATGCTTGTAATATATAGACATCCGTAAGTGATGAGGTTGGGGAATTTATGAAAGAACTTGTGATTTGAATTAAAATGAGCTGTGGGTATTGATAATTATTCAAGAATGGAAACAAATACTGTAAAATCATAAATGTCCGCTACCCTTTTATTTCGCGGATTTCGCAGTTTTAACAAAATAGCGAACTTTAGTGGATCGCAAACTTTAAAAGTTACATTGAAATTGATGTAAAAATAAACAAAACACAAACTTAAATGGTCAGCGAACAGTCAATATTTCAAAAACGCGAACTTTAATGTTAGTGAACTTAAATGGGTTTACTACGGAAGCGTATTACCGCCATGCAAAAAAAATTTTTTATCTTGCCATGGCGAGTTAGTATCTCGCCGTGGCGAGTTAGTATCTCGCCGTGGCGAGTTAGTATCTCGCCGTGGCGAGTTAGTATCTCGCCGTGGCGAGTTAGCTATCTTGCCGTGGCGAGTTAGCTATCTCGCCGTGGCTAGTTACTATCTCGCCGTGGCTAGTTACTATCTCGCCGTGGCGAGTTACTATCTCGCCATGGCGAGTTACTATCTTGCCGTGGCGAGTTAGCTATCTTGCCATGGCGAGTTACTACCTTGCCGTGGCGAGTTAGCTATCTCGCCATGGCGAGTTACTATCTCGCCGTGGCGAGTTACTATTCTGTCTTCAATAGCATCGTGACGTAGCCGCCAAGGTCATCTGAGATCCCATCTCAAGGTTACCGAAAGATGAGCCCTTCACATAATTGTGACTTCCTACATGTTTAGCATATGAACCCATAATACAAACTTATAAAAGCTTTTCAAGGGCGTACAATACAATATGATCTGGATAGAACGTTTTACGGTTGTTTGAGCTTATACATATATGGAACCTCAACAGTTTCGTTTAGAACCTTTTTGAAAGGTTCTTTGTGCGGAACCTTTTTCGTGGAACCTCAAAGGTTCTTTGTAAAGAAAATTTGGAAATATGAGATGAGGTTTTCGTAAAGGTTCAGCCCGGGTTCTTTCACAACCAGTGAAATGAAGCTTTTGGGGATACTTCAAGGTACCATCAAATGACGTTTAGGTTCTTTGAAGAACTCTCCCTGATTCAAATATGTTTCCATCCAAAAAAAATCAGTTCCATATTGACCCATTTCAGGTTCTTTGCAGGTTAGGTAAAGAACCTCCAAGCGGTTCAATATGTGTTCACTCCAAAGTACTCAAGTTTCTAAATAGAACATTTCAGGTTCTTCAGAGAACCTTTCAATTGTTTTCAAAAGAATATCCTATGGTTCAAAATAAGTTGTTTGAACCACATAAATTTCATATTGAACCTTCGAAAGCTCTATAGTTAAAAACTATGTATATTTATTTATACGCATAAATCGGGAAAATACTCTGAGTCAAAAACCTTTTACTGCATTCATGTAAAATGAACCTTATAAGAACCTTATAAGTCCAAACTAGGAGTTAATAAGTCCAAATAAGTCCGACTTGGGACACTGCTGAGACCAATGAAGACCATATCCAGCCTGGGAACGTGGGAGAGCCTACAGGGGACAATGCCGAGACAAATGAAGGACAGCTTTCACTAATTCCTTCGGCCATACAAAACAATGATAAGAAGCCCAAATTCAAGTCTCCATAGCTCCGTCACAGAACAAGGTGAACCGGGCGTCACAGGGAAGAATATGTTGGATCTTCCCAAGGTTTTCTGGTTGGAGGATGGCCTCAAGGTTTCCTTGCATGTCATCCCTTCCTTCCTAGTAAAAACTCAGCTTGCCTTCTCTCCATCGTTGGCCTTCACGATCTCTGCCTTGGCTTCGTCCTTAGGCCCGAATCTGATAAAAGACTGTCTTCTATGCCCGGTGTGGGCTTTGCGCTTGTAACTTAAGTGAACAAAAAATCTTCGTGCTGGCAAACGTCTGTTGTTCATATCGCATCAGTCAATATTCCACCGAGACATACGTTCCGCTTCCTACTCGTTCTAGATTCAAAAGTGTATCCAAATTTGTTATGACCTGACCAAGCAGGACTCCACTTGTTCGTTTGAGGTAAGTGCCCATGACGTTAGAGCCATGGGGGCCTCCCTATATGGGATGTGTTCCCCTCGATCAAGTGATGCTGATGGCAATCCCATAACACCTTTACCTCTTTCTACCGTAGGGACTTGATATGGACGAGATGTGAGGGTTACCACCTCGAGCCCGTGGTAGCCGTGCACGGTGTCGTCACCCTGTGAGGTGGATGTGGCCCACCTGATATACATTGCGTTCACTTGCACATAATGTTGCTATTCCACGGTTTCGAGTTAAGGTTCGTTAGGGAACCCACTGGAACCTGTTTTTCTAAGAGTGAATATACTATGTATCTTGCTGTGCAGAAAAGTCGCAGATTTCATCAGAGCGACATTGTGAAAGCTGCCACTAGATATTAGATGCATAAATATCAGTGACCTGGAAAGAATACTTATGATTTAGTGATCCAGTACTGAGTTAGTGGCACACATGTAACTTGAGTGCATGAATGGCGTATCTCATACCAACGAAAGACATTTTGAACGTAATTCGTGGATGAGATTCCGCATTATACTCTATAATTATTTCAAACACACACTTTGGGAGGGGGAGTCGATATTCGACAATGTCGTCGAGTTACTTCTTTTCTCCATCCACCTAGATCTTACATATTCAATATTTCTGGAAAACATCAGCTGTCGTGTCCAGGCATTACTCAACCAACTCGTTCACGATCCCAGCGATTCAATGGAAATTGTCATTCCTAGAGCGCATACAGGCCATGCGTGTCAAGAGGGTTGATTTCATCATCATTTCATCATCAACTCATTAGACAAAATCGATAGGTATATACATCAAATGTGTATGCAACAATCATCAAAATCGGATGAGAAATGGGACCTGTAGAACGCTCTACACAAATAAATATTTGGGGTGGGTGAATCCATAGTATCTGCCGACCTACGTTTGGGGAATACAATGACACACCGACGGCGAGATAGCTAACTCGCCACGGCAAGATAGCTAACTCGCCACGGCGAGATACTAGCTCGCCACGGCGAGAAAGTAACTCGCCACGGCGAGATAGTAACTCGCCACGGCAAGATAGTAACTTGCCACGGCGAGATAAATTTTTTTTTTGCATGGCGGTAATACGCTTCCGTAGTTTACAGTATTGAAATGGCAATTTTGTCTGTCACAATCAATATAATTTCAATCAGCATTACAAACCCAAAATCTGACAATAATTCTAACACATTGAGTGATGTAAATATCATAATGCGTCTAACTGTCATAATGTTTTTAGATATCATAATGTTTCCTCATGATGGAGAAAGAGAAGACTAACTTTGAGGACATGAATAAAGTAACCAGTGAAACTGAATATGAATGCAATGCATGCAACAGAAGAGTATTTCATAAATATTAAAATAAAACTCATCTATGATAAATTTACACCTATGATTTTACACACATACCTTCTAAGAAATTTAAAGTGTTAGAAATGTTCTAATTCACAGGTTGCCGTGACTACACCCCCACTGTCTCCCCACACCTCCCCGACTACCGTCTCTCCACCTACCTCACCCCGCCGCCCGGTAGCCCAACCCTCTCCCACTGCCAGCCATGGGCCCGCATCCCGGGAATCAAGCCCTGGATCGCCACGGTTACACAGCCCCCCACCGGTCGCCCGGGCCTACCACCTGACCCTTGTGAAGGGGGTGGGAGGCAAGGGGCTGGGCTTCAGTATCGTGGGAGGCAGTGACACTCCCCGGGGGGCCATGGGCTTCTTCGTCAAGACGATCTACCCCGGTGGGGCTGCCGCAGAGGACGGACGACTCAAGGAAGGTCAGTTTGAGAGTATAACATAACCTGGAGATTCTTTGCTCTCGATTCCTTCCACATGACTTTAAGGTTTAATTACGCTCACTTAAAGCTGATGCTACCATCTGAAAATTGAAAGAGATTACTGTATCTAAATAGGATGAGGAATTTGATTATCATCAACTGCTGTATTGAGCATAAATACAACTGTAATAAAAAAATCTCTTAGCTGATCATTGTTGCTGGGAATTGATACTGCTATACCTTTGTCAAATCCATGTACCTGTGACCATGATAGCTGAATAGGCAAAACTATAAGCTCATGATTGGTGGTAATTTCCAAACTCAGTGATCAAATACATAACTACAGGATATAACAGTCACTGTATACAACTATATTCATGATAATCCCTGTTGTCTCTGGCATGTAGGCGATGAGATCGTGGATGTGAATGGTGAGACTATCGCAGGACTTACTCACCAGGAGGCGGTGACGCTGTTCAAACAGCTGGGACGAGGCGACGTTCACCTGACCGTCAAGTCTAGGCTGCCTCTCAACAGGTAGGGCAACCTAATGTTTCATTCGACTAAATGTGCTTCTTTAGACAATTGAATTAAAAAAATGAATTTACTGAGGATCCTAAGTCGAGGTTTCAAATTATGTTGATATGAAAGGAAAGAAAAATTGTATTGGGCGTTGTATTGAAACTTTTCAGAATGATAAATATTTTGTTTGTGTCATGGTGAAAAAAATTGAAATTGTGTACACTACCAATCGATTTATACTAGATACACTTGATACATAATACATTGTGCCCTTGAGAAAACAAACTCACCTAAACAAACACTAAATAGCTTATTTACATGTTTAAATATTCAGAAATAGGACTGATCATCCAGGTAATTGTTGATTGTGTATTGCTAAATATGACAGTCTGCTGTGTACAGTAAATAAACAAGTTTACTGAATAGATTGAGGTCTGAAAAAAAAAACGAATTTACGCTCTTCGCGCGGTAACAACTATGTGCTTCACGGCAAGAGTATTTATTCTGTTCGGTTCCAACACCTTCGTACTTGGTAAGCATCGTCAAAATAGAACAATAATATTTACGTATGACCCTGATCACAAGGCATGCCTTGTCCCTGAACACTGCCTCTCTGGTATGTCAAGGAATACGCTAGATTGCCCATGTCTGCTGTTTGTGTGGGTTTTCGAGTGCCAATTCTTAGAGACAATATCATTACTACTGTTGTGCAAGAAAGGAGAAATTTGAGCTTTGATAAACATGGAGTCAGAAGCATTGTACTGTAATGCACACATGAATCGCATGCATTGTTTTGTTTTGAAACATCTATATCAGGCTTGCGTATGTATGGTGGCTTCCCTCGAATTCTGACTTTGTCCGCTAAAAACAGATGTTGTTCGCATTCCACAGTGACTGTGCGTTTGTGAATTATAGGCTTTTCTCGGGCCACAAACCCTCAAATATTGATTAAACTTCACAAATCATCATCTGTCATCTTCGACATCAATACTCCATGGCAGTGAACTGCCCACAGGAAAAAACTGCTCTATGAAATTTACTGCTTTTGATTTAGTTTTGATGCAGTTGATTTTTTCAAAATAATGAATTCATTGGACTGCGCTCAGCTTGAAACTACTATTCTCTTTCGCGTGTCGAAAAGTGGGAACTCTGATTGATTTCGGACGCAGTGGAGTATGGCTGCTCATTCGATTTAGTTGAATTGTTGAGGAAAAAGCAAAGCATAATCTGGATTTATGTAGGATAATTGCAATGTTGGGGAAAACCAATAAATGTGACTGAATTTCGTAAACACGTGGATTTATAATACTGTTTGAACATTATTCAAATTGTTGAAATCAGACCACAGACATGCCTGGAAAACTAACAATACACATTGGCCTCCGCAGTATTTCGGAGTTGGAGGGCCAACATCAGAACACACAGGAGCATGTTCCACGAGCACTGGCCACACCTGATGACCAGGTTCAAACCTCACATGATCCGAGTTCAACCTCGTCAGGAAGGAACTCGACCTCACCAAGACAACCTGCGACCTCGTCCTCACGACCGTCACAGCCACCACCTCGACGTCCGTCTTCGGAGGATGCTCGCGGTCCAGAACAACCGGTGACCTCAGGTCGACCTTTGACCTCAACCAATGACCCTGCATCCATGAAAAAATCAGTTTCGCCGCAGAACGATCGTGCACCTCCAGTTCCCGCACCTAGAACCTCCATACATCACACGGGCAACTCCATGGATATGGATAGATCTGGGGCCAGCTCAGTGCCAGTTCAGATGAAGGTAGCTTCTGGAACCAGCTCAGAGGTCACCCAAGGTCATGCTCCAGCCGTCTCCAAGGCTACAGCCATGGCCAATCACGTGGGGGACATTTCGAGTCAGGAGCACGTGACGAGTCTGCATGTATCCAGCTCTGGAGAAGCCACTCAGACGAGTGGGATTATGGATGTCGTCCTTAACAAAGGTCAGTTTCGAGAGTAGAGTTTTTTCTTCAAATACCGACATACTGGAAACTTTGTTGGGTTAGGCAGGTTGTCATTTTCTATGCAAAGGTCAAGTGGTACGGTGTAACAGTCGCTTTGCTTGCTGACAAAATATTTGAAAATTTAAGCAAGTTCATCTGTTGGATATTCAAATTAGTTCATTATAAACTCTCATCTAGTGTTGATAACATCAACTTTTAACCTTTGGACTTTTTATTCATCAATAAATGATAAAGCACTGCGAGATGGAATGAGGCCGATTTCCTGGTTCGAATACTGGTACAGGGCATCACAGAGCTCCATTGATAATCAATAGTTTGATGATTGATCTGTGTATGTGTTATTGCTATCTTCATATAAAATAAACAAAATAGTCGGCATCCAACAGCATAATGTCACAGTAAAACTTTAAAACAGTACTGGGAAAGAGATATTTTAAAGGTGTTGAAATGACTCATCGTGTCAACTTATAAATGCAAATGAGTTTTCTCTTTTCACTTGAATGTCACAAACAAACAACATTAGAAAGTGAATATCTAGAAAAATCAGGTTCAGATATACTTTGTGAGATTGCAATGTCTAGTTTTGATTTCCTGTGCGATGTGATAGTGTTTCTCAACAGAAATAAGTGGTATGTTATTGACTTGCAATTTAAGACTGTAATCCTCCGAGTGAATGTACCTCGCTTGATGTGCCATGCCTCTTGTCTTGTCGATATACAGAGCGGGAACGTAGCCTGGGCCTGGGTGTGGTACAGGTGGCGGACCCTAGTGGCAGCGGCGGGATCTACGTCCAGGACGTACAGACAGACTCCAGCAGTCAACTCGGCAACATCAGGTCAGTTTATATTATGAAAAAAAATTATAAACAAAAGTATATATATGAGGAAAAAAAATTAAAATAAATGATAATTATAATCATTTATTTGTAAATCCAGTTTAAATACTGCTTTAAAACGCTGAGAGTTGAACATGTAAAACATACAAACCCATAATGATATAATACAGTTTGTCATATAATAAAATAGGTGAACAATAGAATGCACTCCCATTAAATCCTGAAAACAAATGTATTTTTCAAAATTACTTTTGATATAACTTTTAATATAAAAACTCATCTCTGATGAAAGCACTAACATTATTGATGTTTTCCTCTGGTAGCCGTGGTGACCAGATCCTGCAGGTAAACGACAACTCTCTGGTGAACGTTCAGATAAACGACGCCCTGACGCTGTTCGCACACCTGCGTCCTGGTCCTGTGAGGCTCGTCATCCGCAAAAACGCTCTCCAACTGGTCAGTAGTCATGGTTACTTGGCTATTATTTTGGGTTTAACAAAATTGAAATGATAAATTTTGCATGATGAAATAATTGAAAATGTGATAGGAATTTGTCGATGACTTCCAGGTGATATTCAAGTATAGTTGCGATGGTACTTTTGTTGTTTGCAGTTGGAGAATGTTGCCGCAGACACAACCACGTCAATGGCGAGTGGAGGGGACTCAGATGCTGATGATGAACAGTCTGATCTAGGTAAGGTCACTTCATAATCAATTCATTTCTTTTAACATCAGTGTAGTATCGAATGACTTGGTAATAATTCAGCTGAATTGGGCAATCATATTTCAAATTTAAAAAAGTTATTGAAATCAATCAATTAAAAACCATTTTATATTCTGTTGGGTTTGTTTTTGAAAATGTGTGAAGACATGGCGAAATGCCAGCTAAATCACTGAAATTCGCAAATACATAATGTATGTCATCTTTATATTGGAACAAATCATTTTCCCAAATCAATAATTCACTGAATGCCTGTTTATATTTGTGTGTTCAGAGAGTTCCAGTGAAGGGGAGGAGATGGAGTATGATCTGGAGACTGTAGCTAAGGTCAGTGATCCAAGCGTACTGCTTCAAATATCTGCTGTATATGAAATGTGTTCGCATGAGGCTAGCTTTGATAGGCAGTATTAGTTATGGGAGAACAAGCATGTTGGATTCAGTACACAGACTAAATATTGATCAACGATATAGCAAAATTTTGTTTCACAAAAACATATATAGTAGGTCGCACCAGATTTGAGTCTTTTCCCATCCCGTTATTGTTGAAATGGAAAATCGTCCAAAATATGAATTCAGTCCAGGTGGGAGTTTGTCATGACATAAATAAGAAAAATGTCATAATTGTCACCCAGAGGGCAGCACTCAACTAGGCATAACATCACCAGTCACTAGGTGTCAGCACTTACTGTCAATAAGGGAGAAGATGTGTGTGGAAAGTGTGTGGAGAGTTTGAGCATTCCACTAAATTTCATTTCGGGTCTGATATTCAATATAATATTGACATATTTACCTGAAATACCAGTGTCTATAAATAATCGACCATGGAAATGTACCAGTGAGTTATTCTTTTGAAAAAAAATCTATCTGATGCACATAGGACATAGACCTGCTTAAGTACATTTTGTATATAAATTGAGCCTTGTTTGCAGGCGTAAATTCCATATGGGTTCATGACAACAAAGTTATGACAGACCAAACAGTATTTTCCACAAAGTACTGTATATATTTCTTTGCTGTACATGGACACGTTTGTGTATTTTCCTTGAACGGAGATTGCACCAAGTGATCACATTTGACCTTGCATTGAGGTGTGCCCACCGGGTCACGAAGTACGAGAATCTACCTGTATACAAACACAGCTAGAAACCCAGTGTGATGAACATGAATCTGTCCATGAATGCTCGCTCGTTTTGTCGTCAGTTCAGCGACCTGTGATCTCCTTGTCTCGGGTCTCACAATGGAAGGTTTTCTGCCTACAACTTTCACTAATTCACTCAATTAAGCTGGCTGAGGACGTCAGCAGATAATTATATCCTACGAATGGATATGATCTATTGATTATCATAAAAGAACAAATTTGTGTTATTATTCAAAATTTTAGGCTATTTTGCTTGTTGTCACATTTTGGTTATGGAAGTCAATGGGAGTAGAACAAATATATAAGAAAAAAAAAATCATTTATATAATAATATTGTCACTATTTTGTGAATGGATATGTATACACACCTCACCTAGTAAACAAAAAAATTCAGAAAACATATCACAAAATGGTTACCGGTATGTTAAGTCTTTCAGATCAATTCAGACTTTCATCACAGATATATCTCAGGTGGTAGCATGGGGAGCTCAGTGGTAGTGTGCTGGGCTGCAGATCAACAGGTCCTGGGTTCGAATCTCAGCCTGGGAAACTACACTGTGGGTGTTTTCCATGTCATCATCTCATTGTCCCATGCGGTTTCTCAGATCGATTTAGCCTGGACACTATACAAAAGTGTCCTAAAACACCATTCATTCATTCATTCATTCATTCATTCAGAGAACTCCATGACCAATCAACATACAAGTATTGTCTGCAAACCTTCTTGTTACAATTCATGACAAATTGTGCAGTAGTATTTAAATTATTAGTTCATTTATGCATTTTATGTGTATACAATGTCATGTAGTATCAGTAGCTATGTCAGTACGTCATCAATTTTCTCGCAGTCATTTCCAAGCATATACCATACCGGTAGTAATGATCCATATACCTGCTTTCCAGTGTTGGAAGATTTTTTACCTGAAAAAAGCTCTGTTATCTTACCCGGAAGCAGTTATTCCTGCAATTTCTTCCTTCTTCTCGACAAAACCAACACAATATTTACCTGGCTGGGACCATACATGTTATCAGCTATTGAGTAGCAATAGTAGCTCACTGCTGGTCGAAGCTTTGCCAATACGTGACTAAGACGCCAGGTAATCAATTAGGCACGGTTGTGGACTTGGAACAAGTGGATCAAATCGTTTGACGGGGACCGCGATTGGGAAGGAGGGAGCGGCATTGAGAGATGCCATGTGATTAGATCCCTCCCACACCTCAGTCACGGCCTCCTAGAAATCTCGCACTGATCGGTCGGTCGGGAGAATTTCACTTGGGTTGATAAACCAACGGGTGTAAACTGAGAGGCCTAGCAATACACTCATTGTCACAGGCCTGTCACGACTAAATCGTCAATATCGCTGCTCTGCCGTCTCTGTCGTGCGGACGAATCTCTTCTCCGTTTTTAGGTGAAGCTCTGACACAGCGGGTGCTACTTTGTGGGCCATGGTCGCAGCCTCTCCCTCATGTGACAGTGGCGATCACGATATGTCTAAAGAATTCCGTCGTGACCCTTCCATGCACAAGGACGATATTGTAACCTCAGGAGGCGATAAGTGGGATACACTAACACATTTGCCTGTGGACTATGTGGACGCCAGGTGGAAACTGAAAAGTGAAGCAACATTGGTGATTATTCTGCGTGAAAAGAATCTCGTGAGCAATCAACAGTGACAGGGAGAGTGTTGTCATACACCGTGGGCCGCTAACTCTTTGTGACTAGATCGAATTATTCAGGCCTCACCGATGAATGGTCGGAAGAATTTTTTCTGAGGACACCGTTAAATTGAGCTTGTTTTTTTTTTCCACTGAAAAGACAGGAGATGAAAACCTAGGGCCAGTTGGTGGTCTCGAGGAGCATACATTGTACGTGCCACTATGTGCGGACACTTGTTCAAATGTCGGAGAGAGACGGCGATTGAGCACTTGACAAACTTTTATGCAACATGTATGACAGTTTGGATATATTGACAGAGGAGTGTCGTGCTTTCTTTTATGTTATCTTGATATAATAGGTAGTCGAGCCTGTCATGCTTCAAGCCCCATTTAGCTGCTATCGAGAACAACATTGATACATTTATCACACATATTGTGACGTAATGCGCCAGCTTTGGAGGATCAAACCAAGCAGTAATTGGCATAAACATTAGTATATATTACTGGTAATCAGTTCCGTACCCTCTAAGTTGAGTGAGAGACCTTCTATTCACCTGGTCAGCGAGGCCACTTACCCTGAACATCTGAGGGCTGGAGCGGGTGTCATTTTGGATTAGCAGGGAGATGATCCTTACTGGCCAATGGACGACACTTGGATACCACCTACCTTGACCCTATTGATAGATAGTCCTATTGCTAATACATGTACATTGTATATAGCTAGGCACCATGCAATTTGGACTGTCACTTTCGTTGATGTAGACCTCTTCTACAGGACTGGACTACTAATTTGAGAGGTTCGTCACCATATGGTACTAATCAGCGTTGAGTACTGGGCAGCCAGCGAAAAACTTCAGATTGCCTTCAGCCTGTTCAGGGGAAAATGTCCAGATTCATAGCACCATGGACTAATTGTGTAAATACCTGGATATAATGGTTTATGAATATTCATGACCCATCGTTCTGTTCGCACTATGCTTTGGATAGAGTGGCATTCATTCTCGGCATGCAGCACTCACCTTGGATTGTTTTTCTATCGGACGCCAGTCCATTAATACTGAATTATTGCATTATAAATATTTGTGTAATGTTTGACAATAACTGGTCTCTGCATTATAAATTGGAATTGCGCTCGAGATATACAGGCATATACTGATTAAAGTGCACATGTTTATACCAATATGAATCAAGTGCCATGAATCTTCGTTAGGGTCAATTATTTGATCTATAAATTTTCCAACCTTTCTTTGAATTCAGAAATGACATTGCAGTGGATTTTATGGTTGTATCACAAAAACAGGACCACCAAGTAAACAATGGTGGCAGTTTTGTACTCAAAGTTGTTCTCAAAGTAGACTGCAAACCACCTACGGGTAGTGTTTATATTTTACGACAAAGAGTTTGAAGAACAGCCTTCAAAATCTCATAAAATTACTAATTCTGTCCATAGAGAATGATATATTCCCTGTGTATGTGAATTGCTTCTCTGTTCACAACACTACACCTCGGAACAGGTTGTTCAATGAATAACCACCAAATTCAATTGCACAGATTCTAACTACAATTGCCATGGAATTTACTCCG
The DNA here is from genome assembly GCA_949152475.1 of Terebella lapidaria. Taxonomy (NCBI): domain Eukaryota; kingdom Metazoa; phylum Annelida; class Polychaeta; order Terebellida; family Terebellidae; genus Terebella; species Terebella lapidaria. The sequence continues at coordinate 23,051,892 of OX424562.1, forward strand.
TACTCCTGAGGCAATATATAATTTCCTAGTACTCCGCAAGCAGACGTATAACAACAACGTCACATGTGCATAACTCGGACCAGTTATTGTTTTACATACATGTGCTGAGAAATGTCATGGGCGGCTTTTTTTTTCGTCGTTGTGCATGTGTGCGAGATATTTCATGCTGGTGTCCGTTACTTCTTCAGTGTCACACGAAGATGATGACGGAAATGATGTGATAACTGGATGTTATATGTGTGGTCACAAGATGGTGTAACTGACAGGACCGAAAACTGTGAATAGCACAAGTGACGAAATATTACGTGCTAATAGCAAGTGATGCTCGGATGATGTGTGGCGACGTCTCGTTTACGGTGGGAAAGTGCGTGTTACCAGCGGTTACGCTTGTCCCCGCCTGGTAGCATCTGTGTGTCTGGTCAGCACTGGAGGAGTGGAAAGTTCCGTACAGGAGTACAAGTACACACCTGCTTTGGTACTCGGCTGCTGGTGTACTGGACTAAACACAGACTACATCATGCCTGATGCCTTTCGATTCCACCTACGAAAACATCATAGATGACACCGGGTGAAAATTATACAGGACAATACCTTGTAATCATGGTAATGACTTACACTGGAAAAAAATGAGCCCCCTGGATATTACATAACTGATATTGACTTGGATTCCAATCGTTACCTAGCAACGGAACGACAACTATAATATTCCACTGCCAGTAAAAACATAATTCCAAGCGAGTGGGCGAGGCTTTCATTGGAACTGACGACCTGAGATATGCCGCTGAGATAGCTGGGAACTTGGTAGGAAGCCATCGCCTGTAGATAGGCTTCCTGGCTTCTTTAGGAAGCCCACAGTGTCAGACTGGCTTCCAGGCGGCGCAGGGCCATGTGTACATGTGGCTTTCTGTTCAAATGCTGTGTGAAGGTATATCTTTGAATATTTTTTTTCCGAAAGGAAATTATCTGTTTTACATGTAATGATCATAAGTATGAAAGTAAATATAAAGTATTGATTTAACTCATGCATTGAGATAAGTGTGTCATGACGGTAGATTTCATCATGTCCCCATCAGCTGGAGGAAGTATATTTTGTTTAAAATCATGTTCTAAACTTGAGAATTGAGAAAGTCGTGTATTGTAGATTGGAGTTTGTGGGTGCGAGGACATTGACAATGTATAAGTGGCCATGAAGTTGACCTCACTTGGTCTCGTCCGGAAATTTGTCTACTGTTTGTTGCGCTTTGTAGGAAAATCCATTTTCGAGGAAAGAGTTTAAATCCAAACATGGCTAAGTTTGAGGAGAGATTATAGCCATGAAGCATGACAGGGCAGGCACCTGTACTCTCAATGCCTAACGGTAGACTTGCTCTTTTATGTTCATAAATTGTTGGCTGTGATCCTAAGAATGCTCGATTGATCAGACGTTTTTTCATCGGTACTTTGAAGTAGGCAAGGTGCTAGATATTTGTCCATACATAGTTTGAGCACAATGACATGCTAGTGGTAATTGTAATGACTCCTTTGGGGGCCACTTGTATGCCTTCTTTTGGCTGTCTTGCTAGAAAATGTTGTGCCTCTGGCAATGCTGATGGCACAAGCCGAAAGTATTCTAATTGAATTAATTGCACCGGACTGGATACATTGATCAAAATATAGATAACAACACCTGTAGGCAAAAGGCAAAGGCTATTGAAATACTGTAGCTAATGACTTGCATAACTCTTCATTTGTAACTGACCGAAGTGTTTATAAATGCCTGTAGTTTTGGAATGCTTTGCGTGCTTCTTGCAAGGTCGATAACTGGATTTCATGATATGATTCAATGCATTTGACCTGCCCCAATCTTATAAACAATAATTAAAACACGTCCATCGATTGGGAGACCTCCATATTCAATGGGCATGAACCATTTCAATAAACTCTTTGACAAAAAACACTATAACAAAATATACAAAATTGGATGTCCACTCTTGTGTTCACATCAGAAACTCCACTCTTTCTTCCAGTCCCATGATGCCCACCCCCGGTCGCCTTTTTCCAAGGGATCTTCCCCATACATGTTCGTGACCTTAGATACACAGTAGTAGCCCTTATATTGTATTGATTGGAAATCCTAGACCTGTTTTATTCATCGCTAATGCAGCATAGAATGGTAAGATGAATGTAGCATACCTGTGTTTGTCATAGCGTATCCACTGAGCCAGGGTCAGGCAGGCAATGGGATTTTTGCAGTGAATATTGATTTCTGATAAGTTGCAAAACAACATTGACGTGTTGATCTGTGGCTCACTTGCTGAGGTCATTACTGTTATTTGTAACATCAGTAATGAGAAAAAACTCCCCCTGAAACATACTTGTAATCCTGCAGCTCTTATATAACTGATTTCTCACGAATGAACTTTGACATTATTTTTTTGTGTCTGTGAAGTTAAAGTACATGTGTGTTGAATCATATCCTACGTAAATTTTGTCATATAATAAGTTTTATATTGCACTGTTCCATGATTCATAATTTGATTATTTGTTTGTAAAAAAAATAATTCTATGTCAACAGGTAAAAGACGTTTTAGTCCAAAACTACATTATTCTTTATCATAATGTTTCCATCATAATGGATGAGATGTAGGTCTGAGGTGTCCTTCATTAGAGAAAGTATATGGCAATCTAGTTTGATAATGGCCACCCATTGTTGTATATTTCCAGGCACCACAGGATGACCCTCGCCGTAACGACCCTCATGAAACCTCAGCAGACCCTATCGAAGCCGTACGAGGCTTTATCAACCATGGCTTGGAGGTGGAACCGGAAGCCATTGAGCTGGCTTCCTCACCTGGACAGAGACCAGGATCCAGCCCCACTCCAATCTCCATGCATTCGACAACAAGCCTGGCGTCCAAGAGGTCCAGTGTGGCCATGTCTGAGGGCGGTAGGAGCATCGCTGAGAGCGAGGGTGCAGCTGTGGACCTCTCCACCGTCTTTGCCGGACTGCGGGGGGACGAGTCAACCATGGGCTGGGACGAGGAGAGTCTCTACACAGAGCGCAGCGAGACAGGCTCACTGGCACCATCTGTAGGGCTGCGGAGCAGGTCTGGGAGCACGAAGAGCGGGGGAGGGGTGGTTGTCCACATGAAAGACTCTCCTCGGGACCCGCCGAAGAGCGTCCGCGCCGTCAAAGCCAAGAAACGCAAACGCAACCGACAAGTGGACATCGAAGATATCGTCATAGAGTTTGATCCACACAAGGAGTACATGTGGGAGATGAGAGTCAAATACGAGAAGGAGAAGAGGAAAAAGAGATCATCAAAGGAGGACACTTCACCAAGTTCCGGTCAGGTCTCAACGAGTGCCTCCGTTGAGAGTCTGGACAGAGGTCTCACTGAGAGACCTGAGACACCTCACTCGTCAATGGATCCGGACTCACGCACTTCCAACCCCCACTCCTCCCCCTCCAGACCCCCAAGCCAAGCTGCCCTCCCAGAACTGAAAACCATTGTACATACCAAAGAGAGACTGGATGAGAGTAGAGTTATCAGCCCTGTACAACAGACATCCCCACTCAGGATCACTCACTCAACCAGTCCAACGTTACCCACTGCAGAATCCAGGGAAGATGCAATAATCGAGTACGATTCCATGCCAAGGCCAATGCCTAGAGCAGTAGTAGAAACAGAAACTGAGTTAGCTGCAATACCTAATATTCCAGATGAACATAAATCGCTCTCCAAGAGCACCAGTAACACTCCAGAACTGCCCACTGAAGAAATCCGACAACCCACAGTGGTAGAAACTCTCGTCATCCATCGACTACCCGGGGAGAAACTAGGGATGGGACTCAGTATCGAGAGCATCGGGGGTGACAACGATCCTGTCAAGGGGGTCTTCGTGGAAAACATCACACCAGGTGGGGCTGCCGACAAGGCCACCGGCGGCAAGAATGGGATTTGTCTTGGGGACGAGATCTTGGAAATAAATGGCACGCCTTTGAAGCATGTTTCCTATTCAGAGACAGTGGCTTTTTTTCGTGAACTTCCTCTGCGGATGATCCTGAAAGTGGAGAGGAAAATAAGCGTTCAGACGTCCCTGACCAGTGACCCGGATCACTCCGATGACAAGTCAGTGCCTTCCACTAGTCAGATTTCCCATGGTGCTTTGCTCTCTGACTCAGATATCCCAGAAGGCTTCGTGCAGAAAATTGTGACGTTCTCGAAGGAGACTTCAGAGACACTTGGACTCAGCCTCGTGCAGAGCTATGGGTCGACTAGGCACTTCTTCCAGGTCAGTGAAATAAAACAGCTTTCAGCAGTAGGTAAAAAATTATGATGAACAAGATGTGCAAGGAAACTGGAGAGTAGCCATGTCAGTCTAAAGTTGCAAAACAGAACATAACATTTGCCTAAAAAGACCTTTACGAGATGGCTGAACTTATCAATATCACATCTACATATTTTACTATGCATTATTGTTTGAAAATCTAATATTTGTCTCCGAGTACAGGTGAAGCGTGTTTCGCCGGCGGGTGTGTGTTCCCGGGAGGGACGAGTCCGTAGTGGTGACAGACTGGTATCCTACAACGGCCGACTACTGACTGACATCAGTCATGCCGAGTGTGCCGAGATCTTACAGCAGCCCGCAACGCACGTGACCTTGACCTTGCTCCGAGCTGACTCAGACTACCGCTCATACGACCTGTTCTCCGGTCACGATATCGGCTCCAGCATCGAGCAGTCGGAACCCCCAGAGATGGGCAATGACAGCGCAGCCGAGACCACAGACTCTGAAAATCTCTTCGCAGCTCTGGATGTGGACGAAGTGAGGAAGAACAATTTAAACCAGAACCAGATTTTCGCTAAGAACCAGGTTCGACTTGTCTACTCGCAGGTCGGTGTCAATGACGGAGACAACAAACTTGGCACCGAGCCAGGGACTGCAGTCACAGATAGCAAGCACCTGTTGCAGAATGGAGACATGGTTCGTGATACCGGTGGGCATGTTGTCCACCAGGTCCTAGTGCACTCGACGCCGGATATTCAAGGTACTAGACCTCGTCACCATAGCAACCTGCAGTATGAGGACCCGTCAGCTTCAGACTCGGAGCCACCTCCCCTCCCCACCCTCCCGCCACCCCCTGTGCCTTCCAATGATGTCTTCCAAACTCAGCCACAGACTTCCTACAACTTGGGAGATCTTCCTATCACCAACATTGACGACTTGATGGACACTGACAACAGCGTATCCGATGGAAACGACACTGACATCGCTACCAACATCACCGCAGTGACAGCGAGCACCGAGCCTTTCAGCGTGTCCGAGGATTTGAGATCAGTGACAGAGTCGACCCTGTCGGAGCCTGCTGGATCAATCCCAGGACTCGACAATGATGTGGTGCTGATATCCATGACTGACAAAAAAGAGCGTGTGCAACATAGCACATCCACCACATCTATACCTGATGTGGTGTCAGCGAACTTCAACCAAGTTATTCCTGACCTTGTGACGGAATCCACACCAAAAGCCAGAGACAATTTGGATATCATACCTAAACCTATTGTGAATGCTGACTACATCAGTGACTCTCAAACTGTCATTCCAAGAGACCTCACTGATCCTTTTGAGCAACTAGAGACACAACTAGATATTGATGATGCCCCAAAATTGGACTTACATAGTTTGGAACCGCCGCCCTCACCAAGCATAGCCAGTAGAGAGATAATCGTCAACACTAGCATAGATACCGTCTCTCGCCACACTCCAACTGAGATTTCACCGAATGAGATTAAACATGAGCTTCGAGATACTCCTCAGACATTGATGACTTCAACAGTTGATACAAGTACAAACAGGGCAACTCGTGGAACAGTGACAGATACTCAAGAGAAATTCCTTCCAGAACCCTTGCCAGGATATTTAGAACATTCAAGTGTAGGTCAGGTGTCCTCTGGAGCCACTGACTTTGACAGCAGAGAGGCTCCACCACCTTTGCCAGACTCCCTGCCACCCCCACTGCCTGACAGTGAACCACCCAACCTCAGTGATGAGGACCTCAAAGGAGCAAGCCCTATACCGCCACCAGACATGACAAAATACCCAATGGCCACTGAGATTGATGATATTGTGCCAAGTGATGAAGATCGTGGGACAGCCTCTGCTCAAGATCGTCAAGTCGTAGTGAAGGAAAATGTGGATATAGAAGAAACTGAAACAAAAGGAGTTAAAAATCTTGCTAGGATGTTCTCAACGGAGTCTTCAGATGGGTCTGTCCCTTACAAGTCTCTGGACAGAGCCTCTATGCCTCCACCACCTCCAGTGCCAGCACAAGTTAGCTCCTCGATCGCTAAAAATGATTCCGACGAAATGCCAAAGAGACCCGTTTCACCGTACAGGGTTGAGATGCGCCAGGCTGTGCACACAGACTTGTTATTCAGTCAGGATGCGAGTCTGGAAGAGGCCCCAACTCCCACAGGTCCCATCCGACCTCCACGGAGACAAAACTCCCAGCGCCAGTCGAGCACCGAGATCGACAGACCTCAGGATGACCTCAGGAAGGATCTCACGCTAGACATACCAAAGACCCATGCAGCGTCCCCAGCCTCCAGTCCAGACTCGAAGTCAGGCCTGTCGCCCGGAAGATCATCTCCCAGCTCTCCATTCAAGTCACTCGTGAAGCCTCTCAACCCCAGCGTAATGTTGACTTCTCCACGACCTTTCTACAAGACGGCGGAGTCGCCCAAGTCACCAGAAAGCTCGGCACCTTGGAAGATTGGAACAGCAACTGGGAAATCCACCTCGACTCCTGACCTGAGCAAAGACTCTGCAACACTAAGTATCCATGCCACTAGTCACCAAGCTAGCCTCACGAATGCCAGCTCTGTTTCTTCCCTGGAAACCATATCACCCAGTACATTTACATCCACGTACAGCCTGAATGCCCCCACCAAATGGACACCGCCAAAGTTACAGTCAGTCTCGTCCAGATTTGGCTCCTTCGGCACCACTCGTCTCCGTAGAAACGACGGCCCGTTCCAGGTGGAGGTTCTCAAGAGTATCCTGGGCCTCGGGCTGTCAGGTGAAGTGAGGGAGGGTGTCGTCGCGGTGACAGACATCACACAGTCAGGGCCAGTCGGTCGAAACGGCAATATTAGGTGTGTATCATCTGATAGAAATGTATTAATACCCAATAGAAACAGATATCATAACTTTTGTAAAGAGTAATGATTTCCAAATTGTTAATGTTACAATATTGCAATAATCATACTGATGATATGTTGATAATGGCATGTTAAAAAACATGGTTGCCTGGTTGTTGTTGCATATCATATTATGCCATGGTTTGGTCATAATGTAATCTTGGCTGCACTATTCTTAGCTATTGTTTGTTAAATGGCTGGAACATTATGATTTGAATTTCCTGACCGCATATCTTTCTATGGTAAAGACCACAAAGAATAAAGTTACTTTCGCGAATTTCGAGAATCTGCTCTTCAGAAAGCTAAACCATTCAGTAAATAAATATCAGAATGAAAAATGTGCACATATCTGTAAACAGTGCTCTACCAAATTGCCACATGTATCATTGCACTCCTCATGGTCCTGAATAGTTTGAATGTTGATGTGGCTTAGAACGGTTGGTTGATTTCCCATCAAAGAGCCGCTATTCACGCCGATGTTGCGCAATCCTTCAGTGTCGACATTTACACAGGTGACTGGTTGTCGCTCGGCAGCTATTGCCGCCGGCTCCGGCAGGCATACCTCTGTCTCCTCGATGTTTGTTCTCCGTGCTGGAATCTTTACTTATACTGCCTGAGTCTCAAGAGGAATTTGATTTGTAAAGTTGACATTTTAACCTTGTATCTTCCTCTCGCTCTATGTGCAAGGGGCATTCAGAGTATTTGCCTAGACTTTTTGGTGGATAAATACAAGATTTCATCCATTAAAATTGTCGACTATCGGTCAAAATTAGTTTCTGTGTGGATATTCTTGTTGGCAATTCATTTGAATACCTCAATATGCACGTCTTTTAGTTCGAATGTCAATGCATGTAAAGTCTTGCTGCATCGTTCATGTCAGTATTTCCTTGTCAAAATCAAGGAATTTCGAGAGCGTAAGTTGGAGAGTCTCACTTTGCAGCTGATTTTTTTGTGACCATGATATATACTAACATATAACATATATAAATCACGGACTTTGATTTAGCCGACCACCTTTTTCATAATACCCATCTATTACTGCACATATGAAGGCATCAACCACACTTCATCATATTGACCCTGTCTTTATGTGTTTTCCTTCTTCAAAGACAGTGATAAATACCTGATGAATATCAATCTGAAGTGCCATTAAGAACTTATTGTTACGGAAATCTTAGCTTCGCATTAATCCACCCAAGCTATCAAAAAAGATTAGCTTTGGGTATTTCCATACGGCATTCTTGATTATGTTGATCTGTGACGTTATTCGGGACATTTATTTTATTGATGGTTTCAGTGTATTGTCATAATACCTGGCCTTCAAACTAAGTGTATGGCAGTGCTTATCATGTACATTTGGCCTCGTCATTGCAATCTTCATAACAAATTTTCAGAACAAAGAGAAGGCCATATAATGATACATTTAGGAAGTGAAGGTAAAACTAAACCACAGGTGCATCAAAAAGATTCAATCTGCGAATCAGAACAAGATTGTGAACTGATGATTTCAGACTTGGCGATCATCTGCTGTCGGTGAATGATAAACCGCTGGCGGGTCTGACCCAGGACGAAGTGAACGACGCCTTGAACCTTCAGCCATCCGGGATCGTCAAACTCGTCGTCCAGGTGGCGCCACCTACCCAAGATCCCGAACAACTAGGAGAGGACAAGTCGTCAAAAGTCATAGACACTGGCGGCACATCAAACCAAGTAGCCAGTGAGTATAGAGAGATATATTTGCTCTCCTAATCTTATTAAAACCTTGTGTTTGGAATCCTTGTTTATACCTTTAAAATTGGTGAAATTATCTACTGTAAAAAATACAATTTTGTATCATGCCTGGTATAATCTGCGTGAAGACTGTTGCACATGTACTTTGTGCTTTTACCTATAAATATGTATTGAATACATACTGATATGAATAATAGGTTGAGAGAGCTATGTTTGATGAAGAATCAGGTAAAATTTCTAAAAAGCTTGACTGCTTGAGGAAGGCCATTTCAAATTTGACAAATGAGTATTAAGAGAAATAAATCTTGCTTCAATCTTGTAAAATTCTGCCTGAGTGAATAAGTCGCTACTTCGCGAATTCTATCCTTTGGAAATTTATATACTCAAAATATTTAGCAAAATGTTCAGGTTTTATATGTACTTGTGAAAAAATTTGGTGTGTGTTTCCCAATCATCAATCAAATATTTATTACCGTGCCTCCAATTATACCCGCCCTGCCAAGTGTATGAAGTCTTACTATAGTATACAACCATTTCTGTCTGCAGTACGTACAATCTACCTTGTACTCTACATGGCTTTGTTGTTGCGTATAATAATATATCAGCTTCACCGACAATTTATGCATTGAGAACATGCGTTATTGGTATTTTGTTTTGGGCAAGTGAAAATATCTTCATCTTTGGTAAATAGCAAAGTGCGTGACTGAGAGGTGTTGAATTATTTTGACAACTAGTTATGGACGCAGTGAAAAACGATTTATGTGTTCCATGTATAGGCCTGAGTGTATAAACTGGATATATTCTGCAATGGTTGATTTGGACTTGCTGATAACTGTCAACATAATCATATGAGAGTCGGTAAATTGTATCTGATAAGGGTAGAAAACTATTCGGAGATATTTATTGGCGGTCTTGCATCATTAGAGAATTACGCAGTCAATCACGATCATAAACAGGTGCCTGGCTTTCTGTTCTCTTGAGATTTGAGCACAGGCAACTTGATCGTCACGTGGGAAAAATTATGTAATAGTTTTAGAACGGAAAAAAAATCAAACACTTGAAAAATGAAGAAAACAGGGTCCTCCAACTTTGTACATTGTAATGCACCACAACTCTTTTCATGAGACTACTCCCCCCTCCTCACCCTCGAAACTATGAGCACTGGCCTGGCACAGAACCAAACATGTGTCTGGTAGACAGCGGTGTCATCCGTGGGTATTCACTGTATAATTCTGACAAGAGCGTGGCTCACATAGGGTGCACCCTGCCTCGCGGTAACAATTGATTATAACAGCTATAGCCATAAATTGCCCCTGCGCTCAGTGAGGCAGACGTAAACTCCACTGGATTACTTTACTTGTCCGCAAAGGAATGCAGGTATGTCAGACGTTTGGTCGGCTTTTTAATTTGAGGTTGGATGAAAAGCTGAAAAAGCGATCAGCAAAAGAAAATGTTATTAAATCTGACGGAAGATTTTGATGCAATTAAAATGGACATGACATTTACCATAACAAAAAAAACGGGGAAAATTTTTTATATAGTTTATGACCAGCAAATGCCATTGTAGAAACTTTACAAATTATCTCTTCACATAGTTTATGGCTTGTAAACATTGACAGTATCTGGGAAGTTTCTTGAAACGAGTTGCAAAAAGCAGAGAAAGATTCTGGTCATTTTTTGCCATATCTGAAATAATTATGGCTAGTAGCAGTGTGACGGACAAAGGAAATGTCAAACATCGTTTGTAGTCATCCAACAAGGAGCGCAGTCGCCTGTATCATGTGTCCAATTACATGTACTATACTTTTAGCTCTAGAGGCAAGGAAATGTTTTCTTGCAATCTGAAAAGGCTTAAAATATGTCCTTTAAATTTTATCTCGATCTGTATGTAGCTTGGTTCATGTCCCTTCAAATAAATTAAAAGACCTGGAGTTTTTTTCTGGCAACATTTATAAATTCAGCAGAGGTGGGTAATCTCAGAAATGCTCCTGTTTTCTGCCACGCCTGTCCTTAGATGTATGAGGTTTTCTTTTTTAAAAAAATCGAAGAATTTTTTCCCCCTTATTTCTTTATGTCGTAGTTTCAATCGGATCAAAAATATGTAAAGACTTTGATAAGCGATTGTGGAATACTTTTCAGCGACTGATATGCCTCCATCTGCGATCAGATTGCAAGGTTTTCAGCCAGGAATGCCTAGATATATCTGAAAATAACAATTTGTGCTGACAAAGTGTTTGGTCGGAACAGTTAGCAAATAAGCAATAATGACTTTCGACACTCATTGTGATAACACTATCAAATATTATGTGCGGCACGCCCCAAGTCATGACACATGAACACAGTAAAGAACACATAGTTATCTTTATCTTATCATGCCAGTTTGGTCCTAACAGCTTCCAAATTAGAGACAATATCAGGCAATTTATGGAGTATTGGGTGATTTGATTAATCAGATATGTACATTCAAATTCTTTAGTATGTAAGGAATTGTGAAATAATTGAAAGCTGATATCAACTTATTTGATAGACTAGTTTTAACAACTAACTAATTATCTAAAATGAATCATGTTCTTCCAAGATAATGAATGCACAACTTCACGTTAATATTTTGCAGTGTGTTACATTCTGATGTTAAAGTGATATTGGCAGGAAAACTACAAATATGCCTGTGGTCTCAGAAAAATAGGTTACAAAACAACCTATGCTTGATCAGATGGATAAATCAAGCATATGACAGTACTTGCAGCCGCTTTTCTCTTGTTTTGTGCATCACTCAGAGTTACCGCTGACCTGACGTAGTTTACGCTCGATTGACTCGAACATTACGAGTAAGCTGGAATTGCATTGCGTCAAGGGATACAAAGCTTTGAGAATGGCGGTAATATCAACTGCTGATATATAACTATTATGTTTTCTTCGTTCGGTCAAAAATCCATATCTTTCCCCCAATATCACTTTAACAATGCAGCAAATGTAAACAATATGTATATGGTTAGCCACCATGCCTTCCAGCATTATTTGACAAGATATGGATTCGCTAATGCTAATTGCTTATTTGCCTTTTTGCTTACAATCCACATTTCAACATTGAATGAACAAAAACTGTGATCCCTTGTTACAGAAAAGACCAAAACTTGGGTCATTAGCCTGCTTGAAATCCACTCTTGTTTGTCAAGAAACCAAACTCAAATGTTTATTTAGATAAACACAATAAAACGAAGTTTCTTTTGATTAAATTGGCTTCTATTTCGGCTTTAAACCTGTTTATGGCACTCTGTCAGTTGACTGCTGTCTCAATATTTGCAATAGCTTCAGGTTTGTTGCAAAAATAGTAAGCACCATAAATATTGTGCTCCAGCTAAGCTTTAATCTAACATCTAAAAACATCCTTTCTTTGCATATTGCTCATGTCAATTTGAAATTTGGAATAGATCCAAATGACATGTATATACTTGTGTACATTAATCATTCCTATTCAAATGCACAAACACGTTTAAACAGATGAATTTTTGTGAACTTTCCAAAATTTGTGTTTGTGTCCAGATATCACTTGACATTGACATCTGGCACATACCCTGTTGACAGGTTTGTTGTTTACGTTTTGATGACATGTTCTCGTTTCACTGTTAAATGTTCACAAAGGTAAATTTTATGGGAGTTGAAATTTGGACAATTTTTCGAAGTTTATGACCTCCAATCAAATAACTTCTGATCACGAGTGTCAGAGCGCATGCCAATTTTTTTCTGCAAAATGAAAACAAGCTTCTCCAAATATTTCAAAAAGTAATAAATGATTCACACAGTCACTTGTGATATAAATCTACGAGAATCAGTACCGACGTTATCTACTTTTGTATTATTTTAGATCAAGGATTTAATAGCTCTAGATGATGGCTGGCCACCAAATTGTTGCTTATAGTGTGTGAAGTTTAGGTTGATAAGGTATACACCTGTCAAGAAATGATGGTAGAAGGTTTATTTAACTAGTGTCAGTTCTCTACCAGTGATACTAATAAGTGTGTAGTCCATTAATGAATTAACACTAGCTTATACTCTATACCTCTCGCCTGATTATACCTCTCGCCTGATTCATGTGGGTCTGTAAGCTGAAAGTCTCTGTTGCCTTTATCATTTTCACTGACTTGGCTCGACCTCCAGAGGTCTTGATTTATGTAGTTTAACTTTGACTTGGCCTTTAGAGGTCAAGTTCTGTATCGTATGACCTTTAACCTTTAAAGGTCATGCTCTGTTGTGTGACCTAGACTTGTCCTTTAGAGGTCAAGCTCTGTGTGGTTCGACCTTGACATGACCTAGAGGTTAAGCTATGTGTTGTATGACCTTGACTTGAGCCTTAGAGGTCAAACTCTGCATCCTATGACCTTGAGTTGACCTCTAGGTGTCAAGGTATGTGTTGTATGACTTTGACATGACCCATAGAGGTGAAGCTCTGCGTTGTATGACCTTGTCTCTATTTCTAGAGGTCGAGCTCTGCAAAATAACATCTTTGAACTGCTGTGATTTAACCACGTCTTCTGTTTCTTTCTTGTAGGATTAGCAACATATTTTGATGCCAACCAAACAGTGGTATGTTCTTTCTAATCATATCTGTGTTTTCCAACAGATTGCTATCACACATGCCAAACTACCCAGAAACATTTCTTATCAGATTGATTTGTTAAGTAAACCCAGAAATTGAATGAATTCTTGCATTGGATCAATCTGAGGCTGCATATTTTCAAAATAATGAACCCTTTCGAAGATTTCATAATGGAAAGTTCTTGAAAGTTATTTAAAAAATAAAACATGAACCTTTATCAGTATGTACTGTTTATGTTGACTGTCAGTGAGAAATGATTTTGGGTGGCTATCTGTTGGATAATGTTTGATGTCTTTTAGATAAATAGATCTTACGACTGACTGTTGCTGTGATCTCTCTCATATTTCCCAATTTCTCTACAGGAACTATCACTGCGTGCAAACTGATCATTGCAAAGATATCTTTATTGTGAAATCCATCATCCCAAAATATTTTGATTGGAATCCATTTGGAGTAAATTAATGGCTTACATGTAGATAACACAGTCTGCACACAGTGGTAGGCCTGCTGGCTCTATTCTGTTGTCTAGGTGCTTTCCGCGATCATCTTCGCTTGGTAGAGTTCTTCACCAGGTTAACTGTGTGTGTTTATGTCAAATCTAGATTGATTTGACAGCATGGAATTTTGTAGTGATATATAGATTGTTTTGTCTTCGTTGAATCAAATAACATTTATAACAGGCTGTATGCCATTATTTTGTGAAAGCTTTTTGTTTCTGTAACTGAGACATTTTTACACAAGGATCATACACAAATAATTCGTTTGTTTTTTGTTTATGTTCATCTTGTGCTCTGTATGTTTTGAACAACCCAAATTCTTCCATGGTTATATAGGTAAATAATTTTCAGTTCATGTTATGAACTTTACTTTCAAATAAATCACGTTCATAGGAATGCATTACATTGTAGCAATAAAAAAACCAAAAAAAAAAATCATGTTTGAGGCCTCCTGAAAGCCAGATTTATCCCTCGAAGGAATTCTAGTTGCCATGGATACCACACATATGGCTGCCATGGTTGCTGTGGTTACTGCTGAATTTGAACTGTACTTTGGTTTCGTTTATTCGAACCTAAGACCCAGTATTTCTTGGAACATTCTAATTATCATTACTGTACATACATATCAGTGTGGGTATAAATTCGAGCTCTATTGCAAGAAAACAGTAGGGTGGGTGGGTTAGGGGGGGGGGGGGGGTTGAGGGGGGCCAGTCTGACTTGTTCTCTGTGTCGGGATATAAGTTTCCTGGGAGTTTGTATCTGTGTTGTATTAGTTGTGGCAGGGTGTCTGTAGCTGAAAGCTAGTTTTTGGTGTGTTAGAGTCTAAGTGGTGCTTGACAACGGCTGCTCCAGAAGGCAGGCAGTCTGTCTATGGATCCATGTTCATGGTGTAGGAATTGTCGGTGAGGGTGACAAGTTATAAACGTCTAGTCAGAAATATTTTATTCAAACATTACAACAAGATTAACATGATCAAGGTAAGTTCATTCTTTTTGACCTGCATTTCAGAAATATTGTTCTTTTCCAAAATTAGTCTAGTTATGGTTTATTCTAACGATTGTAAAATATGACCAACATGAGCATATTCATTTTGAACTACCGGCACTTGTAATCTTCAATAGATCGGCAAACACATAAGTACTTGTCTATTAAGGTCTTTCATTCTAGAACGCCAATGATAGTTCTTGTTCATATTCATAATCATCCAGTAAATTTATGTGGAGGCAGCCTTGATCTCCGCCCACCCCATGGACTCTAGCCCAAAGGAACCCCAAATCAGCATGCCTCTGCCCTTGTGTACACTGTTGACCAACTCGTAGATACATGCTTCTACCTGTGGTATTTAGTACCGGAAGAATCTGCTTGTACGGCGTCAATATTTACCACTTCAATGTGGTTTCACCCCCAGTGATATGGCAATAATATGACATTTGGGGTGATTTAAGGTGTTGAACCCATAAGATCGGGACAGTTATTATTACTCTGTAGAAGGCAGACACTGCATGATGTTCGGACCCCCCTCAATGCTGATGAAATTTATAGGAGGTTGCGTATCTGAAATACCTGCTTGTGAAATTCAATGACCCCCCCCCAAAAAAATGTTCGGCAGATGAAACTCAATACTTATCCGTCCATCTATCTGTGTATCTATTTGTCTGTATGTCCAGTTAGAGTTGGAGTCAAGCCAAATCCTTGAGTGCTAATCAAATATTTATATCTGTATCAGGGTGGCTGTCGCATATTATGATTGTAACACCCCCAAATTAATTTGGATTGTGTGACCTGAGTAGAATGTGTATTGGGACTCAAACTGCACGATATTTCGTGCCTGGTAGTATATAGGCTATACCTGGTATTTGTGATCTGTACGACCCCAGCGAAGGTATTCCCCCAAACGTCCATGACCTGATCGCATTCCAGAGAATTTACACATGTAGTCGTGATCACATCGACAACAACCCATGAATATTAATTACCGTCGGTTTTCGTGAACCCCGATAAATGTTTTTTGTCATGCTGTCCATTCTGTAATATACATGCATATTCGGTTACACCCCCATAATTAATTGCATTTTTCAGCTAATCAACCACAGAGTGTCAACAAATTTCACTGGGTTATTTACGACCCGTAAATATTAATTCAACCGAGTCGCATGATGCTGCCAGTGACCATGTCGTAATGATTTTCTGAGCGGGAGCGTGCTGTTACATAAGGGCAATGAGATTTCAGCCATGTTCCACCTAGCTTCCACATATCTATAAGCTACACCCTGTCCCCCCTTCATGCAGTATATAGATGATTACATTTAGGCAGAAACACTCGTTATGTATTTCTGATTTAGGACATTTCCACCACTGCATGCCACATGTGTCCCAAGACAAACGTCGCTTAGTCTGTTAATAACAACCAGACCAGGTAGCGCATGATTAGATGACGTATGACTGGCATGTTTCGGTTAACATCAAACGCAAGCTTGGAAGGAAACCCAAGCATAGTTTTGTTGTGTGTCGCATTTCAAAATAATAAGATTGTTTGTTTTGTAAATTGTGAGCTCTGTACACCAGGTGCATCAGTGGGGCAGGGAGACTATATATAGCGACTAAACCATTGCGACCCTTATGCAACATAAAATAACAATCTGACTGTACAGTTTTAAAAACATTGTCAGAGTTTGAAGGAAACGCCTCTCTATTTCAATGACATCACCAATAATTTTATCATCCAACATTCCACGGTATGTTGTCAGTGCGAAAAATGCGACGGCAGTACTTTTGTCATGGGTTTTCCGACTTGTCCACTTAGACAAATAATTGCGAGACCCTAAGGATTTTTTGTGATAATAAAGTTAGTATAACGACGAAAGAACGAGGTGATCTTTCAACAAGAGACGCTCTGTTGTTGTAGGTTGTCCATGTTTGTATTGATTTACTGCTGGGCCGGTTATAAAGTATAATGACAATTCACAGGACCCTTGTTTCTACGATACACAGTCACGCTAAAAATTTTTGAAGTTGCAATTGAACATCGGTGACATTTCTAAGTGTGGCTTTCTGAACGTGAGCAAATAGAGAGAGAGAGCAGAGTTATGAGAAAGCAAACACTCCGAACTCTCACGTTTGTCCACCGCTCTCGGCAGTCGTCGACCGGATACATACGCTCACCGGTCGATCGGCAGGCATGCTACACATGCAGCTTGTTAGTTTTAAGAAATTCTTTGTTTGTCGTGCTGGTATAATTGGTAGTTGCGATTGTTCGTGATCACTTGAACCCTCAGGAATGCGGAGATATCTATTTTATTACACGAATACTTCCCCCGTATTGACATCAGGACCCATAATGTGACGTACATTGGGTAGACCTGAATGTTGATTTCATCATGGATACCATCAGTAAACAGAAACATGAAATATACATAAAAGTAACATTAATTCCAATGTGAATAGTTGTCCACCTGTAAAACCCTATCATCATCGACCACAAACCAGGACATTGGCCACCACGCCTGACACCGCGACCCCTCCCCCCCCACTCCCTGGCCCTAGAAGAACCTGAGCACCGTGCCCCCAGTAAACACCGAGAGGACATAGATAGCAGACACGCCTCACTGGCTGCATTACACCAGCATTTGTCATCATCAGTGGCTTCCGTCCATCACAGCTCACCAGTGCCCGGCATTGCCATCGACAGGACTCCATGCATAGTCAGTGGATTAGCACAGTAGCATCCAAAGTTCAATCAACATTGACACAGTGATCATGCAATAATTGGAGTTATCTCAGCAGAAAAAAAAAAACAGAAGCTCAAAACAGTGATATCTACCGAGTACCGTAAATTGTAATTGGTGGAATTAAACAAAGACCCCCCTTTCTTTGGCACAAGCTGACAACTTCACTCATAAAACCACGGGCCAGGAGTCCCAGACACACGGCTGGTCTAGGTCGGTCCACCGACGGTAGATCTCTGTTTGAGAGCGGCGAGATTAGGCAGACACAGTGTCCCCAGACACGGCGGATATATCACCAGATCATCAAGCCTCTCACACACACTGGGCTTGACAGGCCTACATCTCAGTGGATTGAACATTACTACTACTATCGCTATTAGTTTAGTAGTATTTTTATTTGGTGACTAACTCAGATTGAAATATATATCTGGAGGATTATCTAACGAGTGGATTATTCAGTCGGCAGTCGTCAAAACATTTCTCTTGCCGGTAAGAGAGATCTGCTGTCTGATGTTATTGTGCAATTATGACATAATACCTGGCTTTATCGATCGATCGCCGTATACGTTATAAGCGCAATCTCGTCTCCATTTAAAACTGAGCATTAGTTTTTGTGCGGAGAAAGCCAACTTGACAGGAATTTTGTTTCAGTTGGGAGACACAAACACTCAGTAATATCCTACTTATAGGAAGTGTGTACATGTATACCGAATGTCGGACTACACCATTAACTCCAGACACTGAACAAATATTTGGGTCCCATCGATAAGACGCAAACAGTAGTTGACAGGGCGAAGACACGGATACTTGCCACCGTGACAGGTAACTCTATTGTTTTACTTCGTGTGTTGTTCTGCGATTAGCTCAGATCTTCGCCGGTGCAGGGATAAAGATGCTCTTGAATAATATTCCGCTGTCGTATATTGATTCTCATTATAACAAAACCTGGGTAAAGAAAAAATGGGTATTTATATTATCAGAGTTGCATATTTTAATTGCTGTTTTATTATGTAATATGATAATTACATACTAATTATTATTAGTATCTTTATTATGTAATACTTACACATTGATTATCAATGTTATTTAATCACTATTTATATGTGTGAACAGTCACAAAATACTTTATTAATTTTATATTGTGCCAAACAACAGTTCCATCAATGTTTTATATCGCGGGGCCAGTCAAACAAACATATTTGAATCTACTAGTGTTTTCAACTTGTATCTCACCCCCCCATAACATGTATTATACTACTAGTACTCTAACCTCTGTGTGTGAGCTGTGCCTGGTACTACCTAGTACCAGCCAGACCCCAGTCACCCGATGTTTCCATGGTAACACTTATTTCCATGTCCATATTTGTTGTAAGCGTTCGACTCAGTACTCCAGAATTTAAAACAATAGGTGATCATTGGCTGATCCATATCTCACTGGTCCCCGCGATAATCTGATTGGCTGGCACACGAATTCTTTGTTTCTGAAACGGCCGCCAAAATCTTTGTAGCGTCAGTTCGGCTGGCGGCACAATCGGGACTGGACACAAAAGATCAGTGTCTCAATATTTGTACTGTATTAACCATAATTTCACCATCAATAATAACGAAGTCGGACTATCAATAAATTGAGATCGAACTGGACACGGCGTTTTGTATGTTTCTCGGACTAAGCCTAATAACTGGATAAAATAAACTGGATTAACCCCAATTTAAATTCTACAATATCAAATATCAGAACACCCACGTTCTGATACAGTGGTGGAGAATCCCTCGACACCGGGACTAATCAAACAAGCTGGAGATAATCTCCGAGAAATTGCCGCGTAAAGACCATCTTCAATTCATCCCAGCCAGCCAGCCGGTGCTCAACCGCTGCCCAGCCAGCCCGCGCTTAGCAGCAGCAGCCCAGGCAGCCTCACTGAAAGTGTGACGTCAGCAGCAGGTGCCCGCGAAGCAAACCAATCAGCGACCGTCTTTGCGAGGGAAGCCCCTACGTCACCAGACTGTCAGACACCACAACAACAAAGTTTGACAGCTGAAGAAACAACAACATGCCGGCACGAACACGGAGAGAAAGATCACAGTCCCAGCCAGAAACAAACCTAGTGAGTGACAATAGTCAAGCAGTAAACCTAGTACAGAGTCTCCAAAAGACTGTTAGTAGCCTGAATCAGAGTTGTACAGCTCTAGAAAAGAGTGTGGAACTGTACAAAGGACAATCGTCAGGCAACCCTGAGATATGGTTGACAAAGTATGAACGATATGCGAATATCAAAGGCTGGGACACACAACAGTCAGCACAAAGCTTCCCAGTTTTTCTCTTAGATGCTGCAAGCCTATGGTACGACAGTTTGTCCGAAAACACCCGAAACGACTTTACAACACTCAAAGCAGCCTTTTTGAGAGAACATCAACTGACAGATGCCCAAACCATCTCGGCTCTGTCAGAGCTGATTTCCAGGAAGCAGAGGGAAGATGAGGACGTGGATAGCTACATTACCGACGTGTCACGACGATGCAGAGACTTGGGTAAAACATCAGATCAGTTACAGTACGTCATCCAAGGACTTAGGGCAAGTATACGTGCCCAGGTTCTAATGCAAGCGCCCAAGACCCTAGGCGATGTCAAACGCATTGCTCAAATCGCCGAGACAGCTATGCAGACAACAACAACTACAACAGTCAGCCATGCCTGCGCTAAGTCTGCCAACCCAGAAGAAATGAGCACGGCACAACTGCAGAAAGAATTGGCATCCATCAAGGAAACCCTCGCCAAACAGCAGACCACCAACACTAGACAACATCCCTACCGTCGCGGACGTCGCGCACAGAACAAACAGGATGGCGAGCACTCACAACGTAGACAGCACCACCCTTGTGGAAGGTGTGGATCTCGCCACGCCCGACGCGCCTGTCCGGCTTTCAACGCAACATGTGACAAGTGCGGAAAGACCAACCATTTCGCGAACATGTGTTTCAGCCGAGTTCCGACCCACAATCAAGAATAGGAACTCGCGCTCGTCTCACGGCAAGACGGGCAACAGATACAAGGGGACAGCAAAAACCCGAACTCTATTGATGATAAAATAACTAACGAAGTAAGTGTACAAGAAATTCTTGTAAAACCTAAAGGTAGTTATATAAATGTAGCAGTTAATGGTAAAGGTTTTTCAGCCTTAATTGACACTGGTGCAACAGTTTGTGTTATGTCAGAAAGAGTGTATAAACTGTCAAAATCAGTTAAACATAACAAGCTTAATGAATCCAGTATCAAATACATCACTGGTGTAGGTGGTAAAACCACTACTGTGTTAGGACAGGTAAACATACCCCTGACCATCAGTAACTTACACTTGTTCCAGGATTTCTTGGTTATCCCAGGGTCACATTCACCCGAGATAATTCTTGGTGAGAACTTCTTAAATACTCAGAAGGCCCAGATTGATTTCAGTACTAAGAAATTGATCTTACAAGAAGGTATGGTTTCGACAGAGTTAAGAACATCTCGTAATCAAGACGGAGTATATCTGATCAAAACAGTCTCAGACGTCACCATTGCAGCGTGTGGTGAATGCTTGTTACCAGTCAGAGTGCAAGCCAAAAGGGGCAAAACTAAACAAATTTCCAGTGAATTTGGTCTAGTCGAGCCCGCAGTTTCATTAACTAAACGCTACAACCTGGCCGGTCCAAAATGTGCTGTTGCTCCTGAAAATAACAGATGTTCTTATCGGCTCTTGAACCCATATCCAGCGGATGTCATAGTGCCAAAGAATACCATACTAGGTACATACAAACCAGTTGACAATGTTGAAACATCACTGGCACACATTCCTGAACTACCATCACTGAAATCATCACAATGTGATAACAACACAGAGGTTAACCTTGTTAACACTGATGCATACTTACCACCACAAAGTCGTACGGCCAATGCCACATACTTCAACAGGCTATGTGAATATAGTATGTGTAAGCATGATGATACTAACAACCAGACCAAAGTGTCTGATACTAACACTGCATTTTCAGTGACACCTGCGAAGACACAAAGTCATGTTCAAACCGCTCGAGAGCTTAAGGTACAAGTTTCCGAGGATCTGTCAAGAGAAGATCAAAATCTAATCCTTGACCTGATTGGGAAAAACCGGGAAGTGTTTGCCACTAAGCTCGAAGAACTAGGATGCTATGAAGGCTATGAACACCAAATTGACACAGGTGACAGCAAACCAGTAAAGTCCAGGTTCTATAGAGCATCACCTGAACAGAAACTAGAGATTGAGCGTCAAGTAGAACAACATATGAAGTGTGGCATCATAGAAAGAAGTACCAGCGACTGGTTATCACCCGTAATTCTGGTTAAAAAGCCCGACGGTTCCTTTCGCTTGGTGATCGACTACAGAGGCCTCAACAAATTAGTCAAGCCTATATATTTCCCCTTACCGAGGCAAGAAGACGTGATCGATGCATTAGGTAAGAGCCAGCCCACAGTCTTTTCAACACTAGACCTGGCTCAAGCCTTTCTTCAAACAAAACTGGATCCAGCCACCAAACATAAAACCGCTTTTATCACACACCATGGCGTGTTCCAGTTCACGCGTACGCCATATGGTTTGTCCAACTCACCCGCCAGTTTTGGCATAGTAATGTCTCAAATTTTACGTGATTTCAATTACATTTTTGCACTCACATATGCCGACGACATTTTGTTATTCTCGAAAGATGTGAAGACCCACATCCAACATCTCCAGGCGGTCTTCAACAAATTAAGAGAGAACAATCTCACCCTCAAACCACAAAAATGTGTCTTTGGGGCTAGCAGAGTGAAGTTTCTTGGTCACATCTTCTCCAAGAATGGCGTTGAAGTCAACCCTGACAAGGTGAAAGCAGTACAAACCTTTCCAACACCGGAGTCACCTACAGCAACCAGGAGCTTCCTAGGACTGTGTCAGTACTATAGGAAATTCATCGCCAACTTCGCAAAGATCTGTAGCCCAATGAATGCACTACTACAGAAAAATGCCAAATTTGTATGGGACTCACATTGTAAAGACGCATTTGACACCTTGAAGGAAAAGCTGATGTCGAGCCCCATTTTAGCTTTTCCAAGGTTCGACAGAGAGTTCATACTATACACAGACGCTTCCTGTACAGCTATATCCTACATACTTGGACAGCGCAATGAAAAAAACCAGGAAGTTGTGATCGAATATGGAGGACGAGGTCTGCGCCCAGCTGAACGTCGCTGGAGTATAACCGAACTAGAGGGGCTAGCCATGATTGAAGGTATTAGACATTATCACGTCTACCTCACTGATAGACCATTCACAGCAGTCACCGATCATGCAGCGCTACAATATATCCAGAACAACAAGATGACAAATGGTCGCCTGAGTCGGTGGGCCCTGTTTCTACAGCAATATCGAATGAATGTAGTATACAAGAAAGGTAAACTCCACAAGAACGCTGATGCGCTAAGTCGTTGTGAATACTCCGCCCCAACCTCAGCACCATCAACTTGGATTGCAGCAGCGCAGATAAACACACTGTCGTTAACAGAAAATCAACCAACACCCTCACTCTACGAGTCGAAAACTGAAGCTGAAATGAGATATACTCAACTGAAATCAGCTCAACATTTGGCCCAAGTCATGAACTCCAACGTCCCCAACATTGTTGACATGCAGAGAGCCGATCCAGCACTGACACCCATCATCAACTACTTGGAGAAACAAACTCTACCAGATGACATTGATGATGCACAGACAAGAAAACTCATAGCTGAAAGTCAAGACTATGTGGTCGATGATGACAAACTTCTGTATCACCTGTATGCGCCTCGTGGCAAAGGTCTGCGAGCGAACAGAATAGTGAAGCAGCTCGTCATCCCACAGAATCTAAAGCATGAAATCATGCTCAGTTATCATGATTCACTTCTTGCAGGTCATCAAGGATTCGACCGCACGTATCACCTGATACGTCTTAAGTATTACTGGACCAGAATGTACAACGATATCAAGCAATACGTCATATCTTGCCAAGAATGTCAACAAAATAAAGACGACAAACACAGTCACAGAAAAGCACCTCTAAAACCACTCCCATGTGATGGCATCTTCAAGCGAGTCCACATAGACCTGTTTGGACCACTCCCTGCAGTTAATGGCTACAAATACATCCTTCTAGTAGTTGATGCATTCTCGAAATGGCCAGAGGCCTTTCCAGTCAAAACGCTAAAAGGCGAGGAAATCGCCAAAATTCTGTACAGAGACATTATTTGCCGCTGGGGAGCGCCGTACTCCATCTTGAGCGATAGAGGGACCAATTTCTTATCAAAGATCGTCACGGAAGTCTGTAAACTGTTCAAAATCCACAAATTCAAGACAACAAGTTGGCATCCACAAACAAATGCAACAGTGGAACGTCGGATGTCACCTCTGGCCCAAACATTGAGAATGTTCTCCAACAAAAACCAGACCAACTGGCCAGATTTACTCCCGTCAGTCATGGCCGCATGGCGAGCTACACCTAACATCAATAGCACAATGTTCAGCCCTTTCAAACTACTCTTAGGAGAAGAAATGCGGATGCCGATAGATACAATGCTTCTTCCGAAGGATCCAACACCACCGGACACCTTCCGCCACCTAGAAGACCTGGCCGAAGAATTCAAGGTTACACATGAACTCGCCAAAAAGAATATTCAAGATGCTCAACAACAAAACAAAAGATACCACGACAAGAAGGCAGTGGAGCCAAAATTCAAACTCGGCGACCGTGTTTGGCTCAGCAACACAACACGCACTGTCGGCCTCAATCCTAAGCTGCAGCCAAAACACCTAGGTCCATATTACATCACCGACGTTGGCGACAACCACACATATGAGCTTCGTGATTGTGAGAGCCACCGAACATTTCCATCCAGAGTAAATGCGCAGAGACTTAAGTCATACATCCCGACATCCATCCGCACCATCCCAAGTAACGAAACGGATGACACGCCAACAGTGGACGACACAGAAGCCACAGATGATCCACTAGACAAATCATCGGATGACCAGCCACAATCAGTCAGCAGTCAGAAACCAACTACATCTGCCGGTACACCTGAAACAGAAAAGACAGAATTAGATAACAACAGAACAGTTGAGTCCATCAGCAAATGTCAGAAATACAAAGGTAGAAAATGGTACTACGTAAAATGGACCAACCATAAGTTCAAACAGTGGCTGACTGAGGACATGGTCCCAGAAGACAAGATCCGAGAATTTCACATCAACAAAACTCAATCCGGCAAAGCCAGGAAAAAGGCTGCTTCAACATCACCAGCATGAACGACTGGAAAGTAACATTTGAAACGGATTTATGTGTATATTGTATATAAGTATATAGCTTTCTAGCTAATGTTTGCAACATGTCAATAAATGTACATCGAATTTGAAATAAAGTTTCACCTTACCACCTTCCATGAATTGTATACACCACTGAAAATAACAGTCCAACCATGACATTACACATATCACAACTTATCAACATACAAGTCTTAGACAACATACTCAGGGAGCGATACAAAGTGCACTATGATCAATCCCACCCGCCCTCAACCCACTCTCTTTGTTATTATGCCTCTCTCACCCAGAGTTATACAATTTATGTGTCTTGGGAGAATATTCAAAATCACCTTCAGGCCTGATCAAACAAACTTCTCTTTCGGTTATAATTATTAAATTCAACCCCTTACACATGTTTGTGTTATTTCATGGATGTTCAGGGTATGTTCTTAGAGAGAGCCTAGGGTATATTCCATTTTGTCTATACTTGGATACATCACAAGCATACAATTATGTTAAATGCATTATATTGATGTATGTGTCATGTGTGTAATTAATATACTCATGGGAACTGTGTATTTTCAATTACTATTGTATAATTTCAACTACTCACATTTGTAAGTTGATCATATATGTTGTACATGTACAATGCTCCAAAGAAGCATGCAGTATACATGCAACCTAGGCCAGAATATGTAACATGGCTATGTCATTGTCCCACATGATTATTGAGCTTGACCTATGAGTCGCTAACATTGACATAATTGTCACTGTCATAACGTATTATCATAATGTACCAGTATATAGTTTGTAGTATATTACCTTAGGATTAGCATGTGTATGGCTAGTTCACAAATGTTGATATCAGTATAGTCCAATTGTACTTCATGTGTATGTATTTCTCTCGTCTTGCATTAGTCGAGTATGAAGAGTTCAAGCCCTTCTATTATACTATCCTTCAAAATCAGGAGATTTTGTTTTAAAACAGAGGGCATATATCAGAGTTGCATATTTTAATTGCTGTTTTATTATGTAATATGATAATTACATACTAATTATTATTAGTATCTTTATTATGTAATACTTACACATTGATTATCAATGTTATTTAATCACTATTTATATGTGTGAACAGTCACAAAATACTTTATTAATTTTATATTGTGCCAAACAACAGTTCCATCAATGTTTTATATCGCGGGGCCAGTCAAACAAACATATTTGAATCTACTAGTGTTTTCAACTTGTATCTCACCCCCCCATAACATGTATTATACTACTAGTACTCTAACCTCTGTGTGTGAGCTGTGCCTGGTACTACCTAGTACCAGCCAGACCCCAGTCACCCGATGTTTCCATGGTAACACTTATTTCCATGTCCATATTTGTTGTAAGCGTTCGACTCAGTACTCCAGAATTTAAAACAATAGGTGATCATTGGCTGATCCATATCTCACTGGTCCCCGCGATAATCTGATTGGCTGGCACACGAATTCTTTGTTTCTGAAACGGCCGCCAAAATCTTTGTAGCGTCAGTTCGGCTGGCGGCACAATCGGGACTGGACACAAAAGATCAGTGTCTCAATATTTGTACTGTATTAACCATAATTTCACCATCAATAATAACGAAGTCGGACTATCAATAAATTGAGATCGAACTGGACACGGCGTTTTGTATGTTTCTCGGACTAAGCCTAATAACTGGATAAAATAAACTGGATTAACCCCAATTTAAATTCTACAATATCAAATATCAGAACACCCACGTTCTGATAATATTGCTGCTATCAGACCGTCTATATTGATTTATATCTGTGCGTGGAGGTACCTGCTGTAGCAAATGTCAAGATTGACCTGGTTCATGACGATTTCTTGAATTCTAAACAGCCATCGTAGAAAATTATAACAAAAAAACAGTCAAAATTCACATATTGTTGACAGGAATGACTGTTTCATCACTTTTCTCAGGTTGATATAAAGGTAAATGTGATTTTACTTTACATACTAGAATTTGAGAATATTGTATTGATCATAGTGTTTACTAGTATGTGGATCCGTATCCTGCATTGTTACATGAACATGATGGAGGATTATCCACGCCAGTAAATATAGCATTATCATCATTAAAAATCATCATAAATAAAATCTGGTGTAACGGTAAATCAGTATTATGTTATCTATCCATAAACAGGTGCAGAAAATTGTGTTCGCTGTCACATATATCATGTATAATTCATGAGCCCTAGTGGCTTTGTGGTCAGAGATTTGTTGTATAAGCAAATAATTATCATAATCCAGTCATTGATGGACATCTAATAGGCCACCTGCACACGATAATCAAGTTCTACTTTATTACCAGGCAATAACCACAGGGACATCACTACCCAGGTGTGTCCTCTCCCAGTGGGGGCCACGAGTGTCCAGGCTGCTAGATATCACAACATTATGTATTTGTAACAAGGGGATCAGGTTACTTATTCAGGGATTATACGGTAATTCATTTTAGTCCTTGTACTAGGTCTGAACACCTGTAATTTTGTGTCCTTCAGAAATTGATGACATTGTTCATTGGGGATGTATATGGTGCGATATCTGCTGGTTAAAATTTCAGACATATGATAAACATACTGATATTTTTTGTTTACCGGTAGTTTGATATGATAGCTTAATACAACTGCCATCAGTAAAATAATATATGTAAAATGAATAACTAAAATAGTGCAGATTCATATCCTGACATAATAATATAAAACTCTACCTAATAATATGAATGTCTACCGTATATGTAAATCACGGTAAAAAAACCCCCCTGAAACCTCAAAAAGGAAAGTAAAACAAATGATCAACGAAAAATAACCTTAGATTAACAGTTTTGTGATTATTGCCCCATACCATAAAATACCCACATGGACTGCCCCAATCAACTCCAGGTGAATTACAGATCAGAGAGCTAAACACAGTACGCAAGGGTACGATACGTGACTTATCACTGGTGTAATGTATTCAAAATGAACAATTCATTGACCCGCTCGGGATGTGACAGCGCTACAAATGAGGGTTAATGTCCAGCCTTAGCTTTGCCTCTGCCGTCCCTGGGAGGGGAACCATGACATCGCATACTAGTAAGTTACCAATGTGGATTACCTTCATAGGGTCGAGTGGGTGGCGGGAGGGGGTATTAGATGGGGGTGGGGTTGAATACTGGAGGGGGCCTGAAGAACGTGATGGAATGTTAAGTGGACTAAAACGAGATCATATCAGTCGTAATGGGGGACTTATGTAAGTATGTTGCAGCGATTTTTGCCATATTTGAGCGTGATTGATCTTGCTCAAGTGTCTGGCCGGTAGTTTGGTTAAATTTGCTGGAGAAGGAATTATATAGAAACAGGGACTTGTACATGTAGGGACATGGGTTGGGGGGTTGAGGATTTGCAGGAGCACTAAAGTTATAAATCAAAGTTGGGAGGTTACATAGTTCATATTACTTATTGTCACTTTCAATTGTGAATGGTTTCATGCAAAAAAGTACATTATTTTCTATCAAAACAAATTGAAATCAATCTTAAAACTTTTTGAGGAAGTTGTAAAGAAAACACCTACCAGTAGCAAATTATAAGCACTGGGAATTGGAAAATAAGTACAGTATTCAATTCTATATCAAACATATAACTTACTAATATATATATTCAGCACATTTCTACCAATAATTGGCCGTTTACCACATGGCGTGTTTAGTCGGAAAGATTGGTTGCTATGACGCGGTGGACCACCGAAGTTGATGTCAGATCACGACAGGCACCAGACCATGAAAATGTTCCTTCTCACATCCTCGTGTCTAGTCCTATTTCCTAGAAGACTTAGATTGTTGACGGCAGTATCAGGCGGAATTTAGACGGAAACACGTTCTTCTCTGGCGGCCATTGTGACTCATATTCCGTTGCCAGCCTCGGAAGTTTGCATAACTCTGCCATGTAGGAAAGCATTGTTGAAGACTGGAGGTTTGTCGGCACTGGATATTTTCACTTGAAGACGATACTAACTAGTCTAGTGTATAAAACTACATTTAGGAATAGGAACAAAGTTTGCGGAGGAAAGATAGCGGATTTTTCAGTGACAATGGTGAGAAAGTTCTCAGTTTTGCTGCTGTGAGGCAAGATTCTCGATGTACAAAAGAGAATTATTTATAGGATAATAATCATATATAGCATGAAAAATTTTTCAAGATGGAAATATTAAAGTGGGGTGACTATTTACTTGCTTTAGCTACGTCTATTATATCTATTCATTTTTTTTTTAATTTTTAAACTTTATTTATTTTACAACAATTGATGAACAAGCATCAGCTTATATTAACATCTCTTGTTGGCTCGGATCTTGGCGTAAGGGTGGTCATTAGTGTGGGAGGAAACCAGAGAACCTGGTGAAAACCCACTTGCCCGGTTTGGTGACCACATACCACCTCACATACTGCCGAGGCCGGGGATCGAACCCGTGCCTAAACCGACTGCATTGGTGAGAAGTCAGCCCACATACGAACTGAGCTAACCGGGCAACCTATTTCTATTCATTCAATGTATCTATTCATTCTTATGCTAATTGCTGTTTCTGACTGTCAGTGTCAATACGTTTATGGATTCGAGCCATGATTTGTAAACGAATTCATGTCAGATCGAGTGGTTCGGTGAATCGGAGTATTTAAATTGGCTTCTCAGATCTATGTACCTAATTATAACTATAAAACAAGTTGTACATAATCAGTTTTAGCTCTTCAAATTCAAGATGTTTACATCGTTGTCAGGACGACAACAGGCTCTGTGGTTTTTTCGACATTCCAAACAATATATCTCTCTCGCAGAAAAGAGAACTGAAATAGCAAAAAAATGTTTATTTGTTGTGGCTGAAGAATACCGAACTGAAAACTTGACGGATGTTTTCCTTGTCACTATTCATCAATGTGATTCGGAGTCCTTCACTCTGAGATATATGTACATTTGCGATGTAATTTCACGTGTTGAATTATTCATGAAGCTGTTTCATTTGTCCACGAATTACACAAATGAAGATTTATAAACGCGAGAAAAAATTTAATGAATATCGGCAGATTGCCAAGTATGTGGCCACTCAAATTAATCAGTTTTCAGCTTGACAATTTGTGTGAAATCATTGCTTGGGTGCGTAACTACTTCAATTTTGTGGTTTATGTCCATATTTTTGTCAGTTGTTTTGAAGACTCAGGTATATTGTATGTGCATGTTGTCATTATGAACACTTTCTTTGAAAGGTTTTATAAAGACGATACAAGTTTTTTTCAGTGAAATTCAAGAGAAGATTGCCAAAATTTGAATTGTTGTACCTCTGTGTATCTTTCTGTAAATTTTGGAGAGTTAATTTCAATAAGAAGTGGAAACTAAATATAGAATCAGACACATACATGCTTTGGTCTTTCAAAGCTCATACAAACATGCACAGTAATTATCATGGACTCGCATTTTTCTTTGTGCTCATCTGAAAGTCGTTGATCTTGCATACCACCGATATAGTCACGATCCGATCACTGACGAGTCTGATACTTATCGATAACGATATTTGTTCAGGAAGCTACAAGTAAATACGGCCATTGCCTGGACGAGGGCTCATTACATGTGGATACTTTGTGTAGTGGACACTCCAGGTAGCTTTGTCAGCCAATTAGATAGTAATGATTTGAGGGGTGACGGGTGATGGAGAAACAACAAAGATGGTGGGTGGAGGGACAATAACAGTTATGTGAAAGATGCTTCAATTTGTACTGCTGATTTGATGTGATGTGATGTGATATGTGTGGGTGACTACTTGGAAGTCAAACGTCCAAACTGTGCAATTTACTCGGTTATTATCAGTTATATAAGGTGAAGATTCTGAGTACTGACATATTATGACAGAGAAAAAGTTGCAAAGAATATCAAATTGACAGGTTTTTTTCCCCCCAATATCCAGGTATCTTGAGGAATTTTGTTTTGAGCATGCATGGTTTTGTTTGTTGTTGTGTCGTCAACATTTTTATAATTTTTGTATCTAAAAATGGAAAAATCTTCAACAAATTGTTGAACTGTTTATTTGATCAATGATCACTATTCAATATGTGCTACATGTGTCAGATCATTGTGTACATACATATATTTAACAGTACAGTAAACTATTATAACATGTACAGCAATGATCAATCAATTTTTCAGGAAATGTCACCATGTTATGTGTTTGCTTGTTGCAGATGTCCAAGCCCCGAGTGATACGAGCAAAACCACAGAGACAGTAACCCTAGCAACTATCACCTCGGCAATTGCCGATATCCACAGTACTGAAAGTCCAAGTACGGTCGAGTTTCCTTCACTGGGTCACACTTCAAGATCAACAACACCTGTAGGTTCCGAATCACCTGGTGTGCAACCCACAGCCAAGTTGTTGGTGTCTACTGGATCTACTACTGTCACTGAAGCTAACAGTTCTGAGACAGGCCTTGTTTCCCCTAGTGAAATAGAACCTAATGCAAAAAGTCTAGCATCGAATCTTCAACGAGGCGATTTGCTACCAAACCCAGAATTTGTTATCAGTGGTGAACAGGAACGGCACACAACCGAGTCGAAGAATATTCCTCAAATCAGTCACGAGGATTTCACGCAAAGTGATACTTCAGATGGCAGACGCAACAATTTGGAACCTGAGCCGACCTCTACTCCCGAGCAAGGTGCATCAAACATAGTGACTCCTAAGATAGAGATAGAGGACACAGCGAGTGGACAGACTGACCGCGAGGAAGAGTACGTCATCGATGATCATCTGAGAGAGGAGCTACTCCAGCTGGACCCAGACATGGACTACCGACGCCGCAGCATGAGCAGCTACGACAGCCACTCCTCCAGTCGCCGTTCCAGCATTGGCTCGGACGGCGGACGCGCGCCTCCACTGCAGACTGCCGGACGGCGTGTGTCCATGGTTGAGGAGCTGGAGCAACAGAGCCGAGGGACGGCCACCGCTCCCAAACTACGAGGACTCCAGTTGCCATCGTCCTCTGGGAGAAAGGATGATTCCGATGGTCCAGTGAGCTTGCCTGTCACCATGGCAACCACCAATAACAGTGCTGCGAACTTGCCTACTATCGCAGGCCTTGCAAAAGCAAACTTACCATCACTGCCAGTGAATCGACGATCAAGTTACGCGGCTCTTCTTCCAACTCCATTCCGAGCTCCGAAACAGAACACACAGTCGAATGCTGATAAAAGAATGAGTGTAACATTGCCTCTAAGAGCAAACCCTAATATTATGAGATCAGTCAATAGGCCAGAGATGCTATCAGACAGTCAAAACAAAGAAAATCAGTTGAATGGCAAAGCCATAGATTCAAACAGCAATGAATTATCTAGCAAAAATGACAATGACAGATCTGTCAGTCCAACATTTGGACTAAGGTCTACAAATGTGTCATCGAGAGCGTATTCGCCAACGCCCTACACCAAGCCGAGTGCTTTCAACTACGGACGGCTCAGTGATAAAACTGTGAACTCTTCCAGTGAGCCGTACCAGAACTCCTCCGGGCCCCAGTCGTTGCCCATCTCAGTCAACACCTCCTCTCCACAGTCGAGTCAGCCGGCATCGTCCACCCAGAATCTATCCCCGAGGACTCGCGATCTAACCGTCACCACCACAGAGCCGACTGAAGTGTCGGTATCCCAATCATTGAAGTCACCCACCTCTCCGACTCGCACACCCCCGGCAACCCTCCCCAAGCCTCCACGCAGGTCATCAAGCTCTACCACCTCTGAAGCCAGTCATGGGGCCGCAACAGTCGAGCCTGGTCCAAGCATGGACCTACGGTCACCGTCCGATGCATCTCGAGACCAGCAAGAGTCGGCAGTCAGTCATGCTACCTGGTCTCCAAGGTCACCGACCCGTGCATCACCATCTGTAACCATGGTAACCACATCGATAATATCCAGTCAAACTGCCGAAGAATCATCTGGAAAGTCTACTGAAGACACTCTTGTGGACTTGAGTGATGATGCTCCACTAGTGCCAACCACTTCTCCACCTGTGAAGGCCCCAAGGCCTCCCTCCGAGGAACTCCTAAGCTTGGACCTAAACGGCCCCAGCCCGGTGGTGTCTCCCACTAGTGTTTCGCAGAGCTTCACGACACTGGGACAACACTCGCCCAAGCTGGATACAGTAGAGGACTCTGTGAGTTGCAATGGCACGATGGATTCTGCTGACGAACTGGAGTCTCACAGGTCCTACTCACCGAGAAGGTAAATTACTGGCCGATCATCTTTGCATATACAGATATAAAATACTGCTAAAGCCATCATTCTTGTTGGACAGAATACATCAAACTTTCCAATTTCAACTGAACTTGAACAAGTGAATGTTTCAAACGCATGGCTTCCATCATGCAGCAACCCTGTAGGTTTCATACAGCAGTGTTGACATTAGCCCCTTTTATACCAATACAGACCCGGATCACAGACGCACTCCCGCGAGGACCTGTCGGAGGGCCGTGGCTCATTCATGAGCAGCCCCGTGGCGCCGCTGTCGCCCACGCCTAGCGACTCTGACTCTGGTATCTACTCCACTCGCGCTGACCACAGGGCCGACTTAGGTGATTGGCCATGTATATATTTACCAATCAGAAAATTTAGTTTATTCCTTTCACCATTATCGAAACGAGTTTCCTTGATGTTCTCATTCACATTTATACATAAGTTTATGAAATAATCACATGTTCAATCAATGTTTCACATAAATTTCATTTGCGTTAGAATAGCATACAAGCTATAAATATGGGTGCTTATGGTAGCTGAACACATGCATGTGTGGTGGTAAAAGCTCAGTTTACTATGTCAGGTAGCCTGTTACCAAAGACTTGGGGCAGAGTGCGAACTCATACTTTCGGCTAAAGTATCATTCTGTCAATGATAAATACATAGGAAAAGTGAGACTTTAACCTAAAATATGTGTTCCGCAATATACCTTACGCCAAAGTCATTGCTAACATTTAGCTTTTCACGATGGAGAGTAATTTCCCGTGATGAACCTTTTTTACAGAGAAGGACAACTCGCCCCCGGGGACCTGGAAGTCTGACCGCTTCCCATCTGTCACGAAGAGCCTCTCCCACGACGTCACGATCCGACAGGCCTCCAGACTGGACACCATTCACCAGGGGGCAGCACGGGAGAACACTCACCAGGGGGCCGTCGATGCCAAAATCTCTCACCGGGGAGCAGCAGGGGTCCAGGAAGTCAGTTTCGAGAAAGGACAGCTTGGACTCGGGTTCTGTATCGAGGGCGGGAAGAGTTCACCCACCGGCGATCGTCCAATCACTGTCAAGCGGCTCTTCAAAGGTGACGGCACATATTTGTATGCATTATGATTGTGTAATGAGAGCTTGATCATGCATGTTACATTATGATGGGTGCTGGGATTAGTGAAATGCATGTATGTACACTAGCAAAATGGGCTAAAATTGTCTATGATCAAGTGGGTACCAAGTATAGTGCCAGATTATCAATGGACTAATAGATTGCTAACCAAGCACTAATTCACATATCGATACTAATACAAATTTCCTGTCTGGAAGATAACATCTGTTTACAATATCTACTGAAAACTTACTTACAGAACTTATGGGAACTGAGAAGTGAGTTCCATAACCTTACATGTGTGATTGATCAAAAATTTTGTTCCTGGAAAATTGTTCTATCATCACCTGTATATATTGTATTATCATAGGTTCAATTGTATTTTATGGATGTAATTGATTGCACTGATTGGTTTGTTCACGAAATCACAAAGTAGTTTCGGGTCAAGTAATTTGTGCTGCTTGTTAGAGGATCAAACAGTATGGGAAGGATTAAATGGTATGTTTTCATTTGACGAGTAGCATTACAGAGCAGTACAAAGTACTTGGGCCGTTGTTTCAGTCACAACGTACACATTACTGTAAAGTTTCCATCGAGTTTGACGCCAATCATCATGGTCTTTTTGTTGATATGAAATTAACAAATTATGCAAAAAAGTTCATATTCTTCTGTTGATTTTTCCAAAACTGAAATTGGCCCCTTACAACATTCTACCTCGGTGTGTTTCGAATGAGCAGAATATGTTTTTCCCCATCACTGATAAAAATATATCGATGTCGTGCCAGCACCATGGAGAATTTCCTAATAGCATGCATTCCAAGTCAGTTCAAGTGCTAAATTATGTTGTGTAAATTGATTAGATTAGAATTGATCAGAGCTTGTGCTCTTCTGTTAATATCTTGCAATTGCAATGTTTTATATTATATTTCCCTATCAACAGGTGATACACCGGCCCAGGGAGTGTTACAAGCGGGCGATGAACTCCTACGTGTCAATGATAAAGACCTCTCACAGATGTCTCACTTCGCGGCCTGGACGTACCTGAAATCCTTGAACCCTGGCACCGTCAAGTTCCTGATCCGCCGACAGTAAACAGTGGCTTTGAACAGTGGCTATCAACAGTGAATGATATCTACCAATATAGTGAACATTTTTTTTCTGAACAATGTCTACCAACAGTGAACTTCATTTACCAATAGTGGAAATTTCCTACCAATAACACATATATGTGTACATCTGATAGAATACTGGTAGATTTTTCTGGTATACACGAGCAGAAATCTGATGTATTCAATCCTCTATCAAATGTCACACAGTTTGTGTTGATCCATGTAATATGTGTGTCTATTTAATGCTAAATCGTTACACTGTAATTACTGCCGATTAAGATATACTGATATTGATTCGAATTTTCTGTGTTTGGACGTTGTTTAAAGGCTACTCATTTATGGTGCATGCAATAAGTCGGAAATATAAACCGATTTCAGTCTACTGGTATCTATATATATAAACATAGAGGTCTACACAATCATACACATGTACATATATAAACTTGAGATATTACCACATCTAATGTACTTATAATGTAAGCTAGCAAATTACAGTTTTTTTTTCCAGTGAGCTTTCCTGTAACAATGTGTACATAAACAAATTCAGCCTAGGGTTGTTTATAATGTGTATACAAGAATTTCGTTTCTGCATCTAGCAGCTGAAATGTATATGTACCGGTATTTATATATATTACAGTTTATGGCCTTTATGATACATACACTGGTAAAGTATACGACACATAAATGCCATGGACCAGAGTTTTGTGCAAATAATAAATGTTCTCTTTGTGATATATTTTTTATGAATATCAAGAGATGCGCATGAAAAACTGGTTTCTGCAGTTTCCCATGTGTTTCCCTGTATTGTTTTCACGAGTTACCCTTAATTCACTCAGACTGGGAATAATTATGTGTCAATAAATTTTACATTGATTTTTTTCCCATTTCTACCCTGGTAAATGGCTTGTTTAATAAGTTGATGTATACTTTTGTATAAATATGGTTAATGATTAATTTTTTGTTGTTAATGATACAAATTTTAGCATTTCACATGCATATTTCATCCTATTCATATTTTTTCGCTTTGTTTGTTCGAATAGAACAGTGTCTCTAGAACTTGAAAATATTTTTTAAAAGTATTGAAACTTTTTAATAAATAGCCTGTTGCTATGGCAATGAACATACTGAGTGAGTGTGGATAGACCAATTGTAGTGGCAGAGGTAATGTATTTCTGCAGAATACTGCGTGTTTGTGATATGTACTATACATTAGATTGCAGTATGGTGTGAAGACAGATAGCTTGACCATATCCTGGGGAATTTCTGAGCATCGAATTCTGTCATTTTATACATGTCTAATTTTCACTTACCAGCCCCCTTATCAATAACAGATGCATGAATTAAGCTATTTTATAACTGTTGAAATATATTGTTCAACTTGCTGCATTTAATAAATGGTAAAATCAGACTATGTGTGTTGTTGTATACCTCAAACTAAGTTGGGCAGACACTATGAATTTGCAGCCACCTTAACAAATTTTCACATAGCTTATGAACATATTACTATTACCTAATAAGTTATAATGAATTTTAATAGTCAAGTCGTTTCATAGCATACAACAAAAATAGTTGAGGTGAGAAACCTTTATTATTGGACTGATCTAGACAAAGCTTTTGTCCGGTAGAGATCTTGAAGCTGCACTGTTGATATGAATTAGTTATTTTGCTAATTTATCACAAAAATTTCAACATATATCAACAAATGTAGATGTTGAAATCGCCCTAAAGTTAGGGATTGAGCAGAGTATCATATCCCAATCTTGTGACAATCTTCTGTAAAGTTTTGGTAAGAAAGTTTTGGTAAGTTGATGAATATTTTAGTTGTTAAAAATAAGTAAGGACTGGAACTTTTATTACATTGATGAAACACACTGGCCCGGCAGTAATGATATTTTGTCTGAAATGTTTTGGGCACTAGGGATGATAGGGCATCAGGGGGATACACCCACGCAGTCGTCGTCGACCGGTAAGTCTAGCTTATATACCTGTTCGCAGAATAAAAAGTGAAAACTACATGTATATGTCAGGTGCAATCCTATTATTGTTAGTAAGGAAATCACATTTAAACTGCCTTGCTTTTCTTAAAACAATACCATATTAACTGATTAAAGCCACAGTTTTTCAATTGCTTCATGATCACTTAAAATGTTCAGGTATATTTAATTAGTTTGTACAAACAATAGATTACAATTGGATGTAAACATTTAGCCAAAAAAAAGAAACACAAATTAACTAAAAACAATATTGTGGAACTCCTGATCGCTAAAAGTTTCATTTTGTGATACTTTTGTCAGAATATCAGAAGTGCATATAAATTACAATACTACTTTACTAGTCATTCATATGTATTTTTCTTAGGTGATCCATGCACCAATGACCACTGTAGAAGTCAGTTATAAGCAGCTAGGATTTCAAGTAAACATTCACATTTCATCCAGTTGGTTTCTAGCTTTTTTCAACTGGTTATTGAAACAGGAATTTGTCTGCAGTACAGGTTTAATCACGATAGCGGTATGATTTGTCATAACGTATGACAAAGTTGTCCAGAACCAGCTCGCAGCAAGCAAAGATTAGTTCCAGGGTTGAATTGATAAAAAAATCTGACACAGTTATGCACCGTTTTGAATCAGACACTAATCTCCCAAAATCTAAAAAAAAAAATATCTAGAAAACATGACTAACACAGCGAGAATGTTTCAGCTGGGACAAAAATAGTTTTAACTCCAGCGAAAATATTTTAGTTGTGCTAAAATAGTTCTAGCTGCAGCGAAAATGTTTTAGCAGGGCCGAAATTTGTTTTAGCTGCAGCGAAAATATTTTAGCTGGAGTGAAAATAGTTTTAGCTGCATGGAAAATATTTTAGCTGCAGCGGAAATATTTCCGTTGCTTGATAATTTGGAATTTATTTTCTTTGAAATAAAAAAAATGGCACAAATAAGAAGACCATATCTGAAGTTTTGCTCTAACTTGGATTGTTCTAGGAGTTTATTCCATACAGCTCCAATCATGAAAGAAAAATTATGGGAAATTTCAACTCCAATATGTATTGGGGGGGGGGGGGGGGATGGGAGGGAGGTGTATATTGCTCAAAACCGTTAGTGATTTGGGGGAACAAAACATTTCGCCGACCTGTCGAAAAAGCGAAATGGCCGCCACGTGCAGACCGGCGAACCAAGAGCAACAAAAGAGCAAACAAATAGTCACGTAAGGGAATTTTTTTTAATGATTCGGGAAAAAAATATTCTGAACACATAGTTGCCAAAATTTTTGGCGTTTTTTGACATCAAAGAGCCATTTTGACCTTTCAGGTCATCGAAGGTCAAATGAAAGGTCAGGTCATTGAAGGTCACCACTGGAACCGCAATACATGATTTCCTATTTGAATGTACCGATATTTAGGTGTTCTAGGAGTATTCTCTATACAGCTACAAGTATGAAGGAAAATTTGTTTGCTGGAAATGGCTTAAACAAATGTTGACTGGATTTAGGACGATTTTATTTTTCGCCGGCTCGTCGAGAAATAAAAAGGCTGCCACACGGACCGGCGATTCGAGGGCAACGGAAATTATACACGTCAAAAACACAAGCTGAATCTTTTGAACCAAAAATCTTCAGACTGTCATAGCATTTTTAAAGAAAAAAGTCAAAATTGATCGGAAAAACCACGAAAATAAAAATAAGCCCAAGGGTTAAGTGATGTTACCCGATGTACAGTGTTATAAATGAAACCTTTTTCCATTGAAACTGCTACTTTGATATATATATATAATTCACTTAAAGGGCACCAAATAAAACCACCTGAAGTGACTCCCTATATGCTCATTATAAACATCTACGCTTCATCTGTAAGCATTCTGTCCACATCGGTCAATTTACACTGATTACTTCAAATGTAACCTCGACAATTACTGCTTAAGGTCATCTTAGGTCAAGTCCAAGGTCACCAAAAAATTTCCCACATGAGACGTCATGTATGATTATATTACAAACCTGAGGTCTATGTACAAGTGTTTTGGTCCCAGAGGCCAATTTGTGCATGTCGTGCAATTCTGGGCATTTCTTGCCTATGTATTTTACCTTATGAGGGATTCAAAGCGCTCCATCTATTAAGTAATGCAACATCAAGTATCCCGATTGTCACGTTCTGATTTAGAGTTTGAAAACTGATCAGATAGTTTTTAAGAAAGAACAAGCTGCAAATTTGGCATTTTTTTAAAACCCAGAAATGATTGTTTTGACATTTCAAGGTCATCGAAGGTCGAATTCAAGGTTCCCATTTGCCAATCTCTAAGCCCTATCTTCATTTTTAGGAGTACAGTTGCGGCAGCTCCCATTGTGGAGGAAAAATTGGCCTCTTTTTCAAAAGGTGAATGTTGTTTTAGCCTAGAAATAACCCCCTAAATAGGCAGTAACACGATTTGGGAC
The DNA here is from genome assembly GCA_949152475.1 of Terebella lapidaria. NCBI lineage: Eukaryota > Metazoa > Annelida > Polychaeta > Terebellida > Terebellidae > Terebella > Terebella lapidaria. The sequence goes on from OX424562.1 coordinate 23,091,878, forward strand.
AGATAAAGTTACCGACCAATCAAAAAAATCCAAATGGTCGCCACGCGCACAACCGGCGATTCAAGGGCGAAGAAACCTATACACATCTCAAAGGTACACGAGGGAATCTTTTGAAACGGAAACTCAAAGCTACGGTGGCTTCTATCTGCCAAGATTTTGGGTTTTGCTCCTGAGCAAAGATTCAAAGAAGAAGTTAAAAAAAGAGTAAATTTCAACGCCTCTAAAATATTTTCGATGCATAAACATCAGAACTGTTTCATACGCATCTTAAAGTATTTTCTATGTATCAAAAATGTTTCAGACGCATCGAAAATGTTTTAGACGCATTGAGAAAAGTTTCAGACGCATCGAGAATTTTTTAGATTCATTGAAAATGTTTTAGATGCATCGACAATAGTTTTAGACGCATCGAAAATATTTTAGATGCATCAAAAATAGTTTAGACGCATCCTAAACTATTTTCGATGCGTTTGAAACATTTCTCATGCATCGGAAAGTGTTGTATTTTATCTTTTTTTTATAATTTTGGCAGATAAATGCCACCGTATGAAGCTGATCAAACAGTTTTCAAGAAAACGGCACCATGCGAAAATAGGAAAAAAAAAATTTAAATTACGTCCCTCTTGAAATATTTTAGGCATTTTTGTGCGAAATTTCAGAAGGATTCGCCCGTGAACTTTGGAGATAAAAATGTGGACAGGCGACGGATGTTGGACGCATTGCCACGAAAAATGAATTTTGGCCTTTTGAGTTTAGATTTCGGGATTTCGAACGTTTCAAGACACACCATTTTTTACACAATGTCAAAGAACCCAATTAGCACGTTTTGGAACAAGTATCAAAGCTGATCAGATAGTTTTAGAGAAAATGGCCGTCAAAGTCCAAAATTGAACATTGTTCGTCAAAAATGGTCGCCACTTTGGAAAAAAAATTGCGAAAAAAATGGACTTCTTATAAGCTTACAACATAATCCTAACCTCAAGGTACAAGCATTTAAACCGCAGAAGCCAAATTACACATTCCATGTCAGACATTTAGCACTCAAGGTCATGTCAGGTCGAGTTCAAGGTCACCATTAGTTGTCTCATATAAACATGCCCATAATACAAACATACGCTCTATATACAAGCATTTTGACTGCAGAGGCCAAATTACACATTCCATGTCAGACATTTAGCACTCAAGGTCATGTCAGGTCGAGTTCAAGGTCACCATTAGTTGTCTCATATAAACTTGCCCATAATACAAACATACGCTCTATATACAAGCATTTTGACTGCAGAGGCAAAACTACATATTTCAGGCCATGCGTGACATCGAGATTGATGTGCATATACGACATCGTGCATGCTCCTAAGCAAGGGCGAGAAAGAATAGGAGATCCTCCTCTAAAACGTATGAGGCTAAATGGAGAGTATTCGTACGTTGGTGTAACGGAAGGCGCATTGATCCGCTCTCTGCCCCTCTGAATGCAGTGCTAGACTTTCTCTGGGGATGAGGCTATGGCCAAGGCTTTGCTTGGGAAGTCGGCGAGGTCTGGGACAGGCAAGAAGACCAAGGGTCAGAAGCCTGCCCAACCTCAGGCACCACATGCACCCGCTTCTGCGCAGCCGCCCTTTCGGGGGGCGCAGCCTCCCCCTCCTCAGGGGGATGGCAAGCGTGGAGGCAAAGGGGGTGGACGCTTCAAGGGCAAAGGGAAATCTTCTGCTAAGAAGTGACGCGTTGCGGGAAAGCGTAGGCTCTGTGGAAGGTTCAGTTCTGTCGGAATTCGATCTTCCACAACCTGGTCCAGTCGGCGGACGCCTGGCTCAGTTCGTCCAGAACTGGAGCGATCTGGCGTCGTCAGACAATTCAGTCGTGGCATGGGTGAAGTTCGGTCTCACCTTCAGATGGGAGGCTGGAAAACCACCGATCAGACCCAAAGCGTGGTTCTTCCCTGTGCCCGGCGATCGGGAAAAGTTTCAGCTTCTGCAGCACGAGGTGCAGCAGTTGCTAGAGAAACGTGCGATCGAGGTGGTCAAGGACGAGAGAGGATTCTATTCTCTCATCTTCCTAGTGCCGAAAAAGACAGGCGGGTGGCGTCCCGTTTTCGATCTGTCAAACCTCAACAAATTCCTGATCATACCGAGGTTCAAGATGGAGTCGGTGCTTTCCGTTCAGAAAGCTCTGTCCAAGGGGAAGTGGGCAGTCAGTATCGACGTCAAGGACGCGTACTTACATGTGCCCAGCCCCATACACCCAGCCGATCGGCGATACCTCAAGTTCGCCTTCGAGGGCTCGGTGTATCAGTTCAGGGTACTTCCTTTTGGAGTAGCCACCGCCCCTTACGTGTTCACCCGTATCGTAAGGGCGATGGCAGCCAGGTTTCGATCGGTTGGAATTCAATTCCACCATTATATCGACGATTGGTTAATCATAGCCGACTCCCCGTCTCAGGCTATAGAGCAATCCGGGTTCGTCCTCAGGTTGGCGACCAGCCTTGGCTGGATCCCCAATTGGGCGAAGTCTCATCTGTCCCCGACACAGAGATTCGAGTATGTCGGGGTAGATTACGATCTAGATCGAGGAGTAGCTCTTCCTCCGTGGAAGAGAGTTCTCAAGGCGATTGTGGCGATGGATGTCGCGCTGACGCAGTCGTCGATCACAGCTCGACAGTTTCTGTCCATCATCGGTCTGTTGGCGTCGATGGAGAAACAGGTGCCATTCGGCAGATGCTTCCTCAGACCCATTCAATGGTGTCTAGCATTGCAATGGCGGATCCTCACCGATCGACTAGACCAAGTCGTATCGGTGGACGATCATGCTCGGGAAGCGATGCATTGGTGGCGGGACCATCGGAATCTTTTCCGAGGGATGCCACTGGCGGAGTATCTGCCCGATCGGACCTTCTTCACCGATGCGTCAGAATTGGCTTGGGGAGCTCATATGGACGAGCACGAACTCTCTGCTGTGTGGAACACGAGCGAGAGGGCATTGCACATCAATGTCCTAGAGCTGCGAGCGGTGAGACGTGCGTTCGAGATCTGGGGGCCTCAGAGTCCCCCAGGGACGAAATGGCTGGTCTTCACAGACAACAGCACAGTAGTGGCGCACGTAAACAAACAAGGTGGAACTCAGTCAAGTCAGCTTTGTTTGGAGGCCGAGTGTCTGATCAGGTTTGCCTTCAAGTCCCGTCTGTTTATCAGGGCAAGGCACCTACCGGGTCGCAGGAATGTCCTAGCGGACGCTCTGTCGAGACCGGACAAGATCATAGGCACGGAGTGGAGTTTGCATCCGGGGGTGTTTCGTCGCATTTGTCAGGCGTTCGGGACACCGAACATAGACCTGTTCGCAACCTCTCGGAATCACAAGCTCCCGGTCTACTTCTCACCTCTGCCAGAGAGCGAGGCACTGGCTGTGGACGCGATGTCTCAGTCGTGGGACGGGACGTTCGGGTATGCATACCCGCCAACCCGGTTCCTAACAGAAGTGCTGCACAAAGTAGCCAGGTCTCAGTGCGAGATTCTGTTGGTGGCGCCATGCTGGCCGATGCAGGCGTGGTTCCCGCTGCTACTGTCCCTCCTGATCGATGTACCACGGGTTCTCCCGATCGAGGACAGGTTGCTGAAGCAACCGGGGCGGGATATATTTCACGATTCCGTCCACGTGCTCAAATTACACGTGTGGAGGCTATCGAGCGATCCTTCCAGGAGGCAGGATTTTCTCAGCAGGTGTTCAGTTTTGGAGGGACCCACCAACTTCCAAAATGATTATTTAGTGATAATTGTTTGTTTGACGGGAAGTCACATATACACAATACCTGACCAACTGTGAGTACGGTATTGGTGTGTGTATCAACACACAATATGTGAACACCATGTCTGTACTGTAAATATTTTGTTGTTGAACACCAATTTTTCAACCTTGTATTGTGCGCATACTCTGATTTTTCTAACTCGTTCACACCGTTTTTTTTTTTTGCTGATATTTCCGCGATGCTCACTGGGCGTACTTCACCTGGGAGTCAAACGGAATTTTTCTAGCGAATATCAGACTCTTATCCCGAAAATGAAAAAAGTTGGCAATCTACTACAATGTTAAATTTTAGCCAAAACGGGATGTCGGGAATCTGAACCGATTCCGAAATTTGGTCGTGTTTACATCCATCATCATTCGAAGTATTGTTGTAATTTTGGAGCAAACACACATTAAGGGTGTATTCTACACAAACATGTTGAATTAGAAAGATTACAACAAAAATCGTGTGTGGACCCAAAATTTCAATGATTGGGATAATTTTAACATTTGGGTAGATAGATTGCCAACTTCTTCAATTTTTGGAAAAGAAGTCTGAAATTCGGCAGAGACTTGCCGTTTCACTTCCATTCGAAGTATACTTAAGTATATTACGACACCATTTAACATCGCAAAACCGTATGGACGATGAAGAAGAATCAGAGTACAGGTCTACATATACATGCTCTTCCAGTTGTGGAGCAAACAAATATCTATATATAAGCATTCAGGACACACTTCCAAAGTGAAATTACCCTCCAGCTTCTGGGGCCCTTGAGCGGACAATCACAAACCCCTCACATCGTGCTAGTTTATGCTCGCCTCAAATGGCCAGTAATCGCACTGGCTAGCATTTAGTATATATATAGCTCTCGCATCACCAGTGAAGTATTGCGAAATCGGTCAACATACACGAGCGTTTTCGTCTCATATGGGAATTTGTGCATGGAATCAATTGTGAACACATAGGAAGGTGTTATGTTGAATATCGTCATGACCTTGAATTTGACCTTCGACCTAATTTTCAAGAGCAGAGCACAAAATGGCTAATATCTCGCTTAATATCGACTTTACAGCTCAGGAATCAATTGTGTACACATATGAAATGATATACATCGAATATTTCGATGACCCTGAATTTGACATTTCACTCATTCTTGAAGTCAGAACACAAAATTGCTAATATGTCGTGTATTATCGACTTTACAGCTTTTGAATCAATTATGGACATATAGTGAATGATATTTGTCGAATATTCTCATGACCTTGAAGCTGACATTTGACCTTATATTCAAGGTCAGAACATAAAATGGCTAATATCTCGCTTACTATCGACTTGACAGCTTAGGAATCAATTATGGACATATAGTGAATGATATTTGCCGAATATTCTGATGACCTTGAATTCTACCTTTGACCACGTTTTCACGGTTAGAGGACAAAATGGCTGATATTTCGTTTATTATCAATTTTACAGTTTAGCAATCAACTGCATGTGAACATATTAGTCCATGAGCCCAGGAGGTCCACGGTGCCACACCCCCCCCCCAGGACTCTCCGCGAGGGGTGTCATTTTGTTCAGGGGACCCTTTAGCTTCAGAATCAACTTGTTAACACTCGATATCCTGGGATGAACTATCCAATATGGCTGCTTTTCAAAATGGCCGCCATCAAAACCGAGAGATTTCTTGAAACACAAATTTGTACTTTTCTTCGCCCCTAATTGTGCTAGAGACACGAATTTGGTACCTAAACATATGTTTTAGAGGTCAAAGAATGCAATAAGAATATTTCCAACCACTTCAACCTATCCCTTCAGCATGAAATCCAAGATGGCGGCCATCAGAATCGCATATTTTGTCATATTTTTTCTTAAACTTTAATATTTTGAGGAACTATGTGGGCATTATCAACAATTATGTGCCCTAATACATGCTATTGGTACTTGAGGACATCAGTGGCAAAAATAACAATGTCCCCACTGCCCTAATTGCTGAAAAAATACGTTGAATTTGGCCAAATATCGGTGAAGAGAGTACATTATCTTCGTTCAGCTATGCACAATGGTGGCCATCTAGGATTTCTCCCATGATGAATGCTTTACATGTTGGAAATGGCTTTTGTAATGTACATGTGTATATTTCAGACAAATGAACTGAATTAATCACATTTAAGGTCATGTTTATGCACATTACGTGACTCCAACTGTTGATCGTGATTAAATTCGATTTGGCTGCAAGTGTGTTTATTGCCAAACTCAATATATCTTTCAGCAGGTGAGGCATTGGGGACATTGTCATTTTAACCACTGATGTTATTAAGCACCATCAGCATGTAATTAAGGCACAGAATTGGTGATAATGGCTACACATTTGTTTTAAAATATTAGTAAAAATTTGAAAGTTTTAGAAAAAAAATATGACAAAATATGCCATTCAGGTGGCTGCCATCTTGAATTTCATGCTAATGAACTATGCTAAAGTAGTTGAAAACAATTTTTTTCTGCAGTTCTTAAACTCTAACACATATGTTTAGTTACAAATTTCGTGTGTATAGCACAATTAGGGTAAAAGATATATATGTACGGAATTTTGTGCTTATCATTGATCAATTTCGGTCTTGACGCAATTGTGTTTATTGCCAAAGTCAACATATTCTTAAGCAATTAAGGCAAAGGGGATATTGTTAGTTCCACCACTGATGTTTCTAAGTACCAGTAGCATGTATTGGAGCACATAATTGGTGATAATGACCACACAATTGTTTAAAATATTAAAGTTTCATGAACAAAATATGAACAAAATATGAAAAAAAATATGCGATTATGATGGACGCCATCTTGGATTTCATGCTGAAGCGATATGCCAAAGTAGTTGAAAACAATTTCATTGCATTCCTTGACCTGTAAAACGTAAGTTTAGGTACCAAGTTTATGTCTCTAGCACAACTAGTAGCAAAGATCTATGCCATTTTGTTTATTGTTGATTAAATTCGGTTTCGTCGCGATTGTGTTTATTGCCAAATTCAAGGTATATTTTCAGCATTTAAAGCATTGAGGACATTGTTAATATTGCCACTGATGTTATCAAGTACCAATAGCATGTATTAAGGCACAAAATTGTTGATAATCTCCACACAGTTCCTTAAAATATTCAAGTTTTAGAGAAAAAAATGTGACAAAATATGCGATTCTGATGGCAGCCATCTTGGATTTCATGCAGAAGGGATAGGTTGAAGTAGTTGAAAATATTTGTACTGCATTCCTTGACCTCTAAAACATATGTTTAGGTACCAAATTCGTGTCTCTAGCACAATTAGGGGCGAAGAAAAATACAAATTTGTGTATCAAGAAATCTCTCGGTTTTGATGGCGGCCATGGTGAAAAGCCGCCATATTGGATAGTTCATCCCAGTATATCGAGTGTCAACAAGCTGATTCTGAAGCTCGAGGGTCCCCTGAACAAAATGACACCCCTCGCGGAGAGTCCTGGGGGGGGGGGGGGGGGGGGCGGAGGTGCACGGTGGACCCCCTGGGCTCATGGACTACATGTATATAGAAAATGATATATGCTGAATATTCTCGTGACCTTGAATTTGACTTGCGACCTTATTTTTAAGGTCAAGGGATAAAATGACTAATATATAAAACATTCTCTGCTCGGAAAACCTATCTTAGCCCTCGGGCTAATTTTTAAATATTTTTTGGAATGCGTCCTAAGCGCTTCATCTCGTAGATTGAATTAAACTCAAAATCCTCCGCTCACATATAAATCAGATTCATCTCTAAAATACTAACACTACATATACATGTATTAAAATATAACTATATATTTATAATATCAACATAATATATCTTATATGTTTATTGTACAAACCTAGCTACACTAAGTATGTTGGTATCCGGGATACCAATGGCTCGTATCCGGGTGACAATATCTACCAGAAGTGGATACAAACGTGATATTGGTCACTTGGGGTCACCCCTGGATGCTCTTCACCCAATTCAAGCATTTTGAGAAAACGAAGGTCCATAGTTCATAGTTGAGCACATTCGCAAATCTCCTAACATTATTTTCTCCATGACAAATCATTGACACAAAACCCATAATACAAATATTATTATGTTGCGTTGATATCGTACGACCTTGCGATGTAATTGGGACTTATATATGTAATGAGACATGGGTGCAAAATATGCAAATACGACTTTTCTCGCATTTGTTACAATGTTTGAATCATTTTCCCCGTGAAGTACCTGCGCTTCATTCGTTTGTACTTACATTTGGGGCTTCATGGGAATTCCAGCGATGAACGGTAGGCCTATATACTAGTATACTATCCCCCCGGGATAGCATCTCAATAGGTATTGTATCGTTGTCACTGAGAAGGCTTATGAATTGGCCAAAAAGCAAAATGGCCAATTTTTTTGCACCGAAATGTCGTATGACTCGATGCACAAATCCAGCTGAATAAACATGGTTTTCATACTGAAACTGCTTTCTATATCTGCACTAAAGTATGCGCTACATACTCGTAAATCACATCTGTTGAATTTCCATGTACGCCATACACATGTACTTTCATATTGCAGCTGTGAATGTCGTGTATCTTCATGACATGAAAAAAAAAAGGGAACCAACTGATAAAACCATCTCTCATACCTGTGTGATAATGATAAAATCTAAAAAATAATAACCACGTGACATTTTGGAGAAATAAGTATTGATACTGGGAATATTCAGAGTCATCAATCTACCCCGGCTCGAGGGACATCAGTCATATATAAATGGGAGTCGCGAGTCACACGTTAGTCACACATCAACGAGTTTTGCTATCGACGCAAGCGCTGAATCATTTGTCATTGAGTACACGGGAAAAGCATAGCCGGCCATCTCATCCATAATCAGGTAGTGAATCATATGCACAAATTAAATAATATAATAGGTTTTCTCCGATTTTGAATTGCTCATGCGGGTACAATTAATATAGGGCCATAGTCTTAAGAGAAGAATGCTCTACTAATACTGGTATATGTACAGTGTACCGGAAACTGGCTCTGGTCTCAGCTTGTTACTATCCATGTTGTAAGTGTGTATGATAGTCCCTCATGTGATGTATATCACAGTGCAAAATCAGATGTATTTTATGTTGAACGGCATCTGTATGAGACTAATTTTAAACCGTTAAACACCTTCAATCCAGGAAGACATTAATCAATTAGCAGGAAAAATCAATAAGATTACTCCAACTAAGAAACCCAAGCCACTCAGAGAGACAGCCATTCAAGGTATTCAAATAATATTTTCGGACGATGAAATGAAATGATTGCCAGTCAATAGTCTTGGAGATGTAATAGAAGGGGTATGAGACCAATTGAAAGCAAATATTTTTCTTATTATAAAGCATAGGAGAATTTAAAGTTGGTATCAATTTTAAAATCAGCCAAATTCAACATTCTTGTTTGTCACGCAATCTTGAAAGTACATCTCGAGATAGTCAGGAATGTGTAAGAAATATGCACAGTTCGACAACAGATACTTAGAAAATTGCCATTAGTCGTGCATGAAAACAGTGGATAGAGAATGATCGGCTTGTCTACATTGCCGGTTGCCACGGTATCTAGACATATACCAATGACGTCATGAGACTGTGTGTATAACTCGCCCGCAAGGCGGGCCACTTTGAGGAAAAAATGATGCGAGATTGACTGGCCCGAATTTGAATCTTGATTTGGCAACTCAATTTAGGCACGCAATAGGCCCAAATTTGTATGATACCTAAGTCTATAGACAAAATGAAGATAGAACAGAATGAAAAAATTTTGTCAATTCTAAAAGTGATTATAGCTTTAACATAGATATGTCCCATTTGGGCCCGAAATGGACCAATTCGAGGGATTCAAGGGTAACGAAATTCATACACGTCACAGGGGTACATATGAGGAGGTTAATGTATCATTGAGGAAAAAGGTTACTGAACAGATTTTGAGCAAAAAACGACCGTCAAAGTCCAAAATTGGCCCCCAATTTGAAAGAATTGCGAAAATAAAAAAAAATAAAAAATACCTCCCTTTCGAAATATTTTCAGGCATTTTTGTGCAAAATTTCAGAAATATCCACAACGCCACGGCTCGGTAAACTAAAAAAAAACAGGCTGACCTCATGAATACAACGTACATTTGGGCTGGGTAATGCCAAGCATTCAGTTTATAGGGAACCAACTGATAAAACCATCTCTTATATGGTTATACCTGTGTGAAAATGAAAAAAATCTGAAAAAAATAATAACCACGTGACATTTCGGAGAAATGAGTATTGATACTGGGAATATTCATCAATCTACCCCGGCTCGAGGGACATCAGTCATATATAAATGGGAGTCGCGAGTCACACATTAGTCACACATCAACGAGTTTTGCTATCGACGCAAGAGCTGAATCATTTGTCATTGAGTACACGGGAAAAGCATAGCAGACCATCTCATCCATAATCAGGTAGTGAATCATACGCACAAATTAAATAATATAATGTTTTTGTCTCCGACAGTTCGAATTGCTCAGGCGGGTGCTATATAGGGTCAATTGGTTACTAATACTAGTATATGTACCTGAAACTGGCTCTGGTCTCACCTTGTTGCTATCCATGTTGTAAGCGTGTATGATATTCCCTTATGTGATGTATCTATATCACAATGCAAAATCAGATTTAATTTATGTTGATCGGCATCTGTATTAGGCTAATTTCAAACACCTTCAATCCAACAAGACGTTAATTAACCAGCAGGAAAAAACCAATAAAATTACGCCAACTAAATACCCCAAGCCACTCAGAGAAACAGCCAGTCAAGTATTTTGTTCGGTTTAACTCGGGCGACGAAATGGAATAATTGCCAGTCAATAATCTTGGGGGTGTAATACTAGTAGACGGTTTATGAGATCAAGTGAGAGCAAACTATAGTTCGCACCATCGTATATTTTCTATCCTCGTTGATTATCTACAAATGTATTATTTTTAGACATATCTATTTCTATCCATTTCTCAAAAGAAAATAATTCAAATAACCAATGCATTCGTCACGTGTCATATGAACATGACACAACCATTGCATAACAACGTATCAATAGAAATGCTTCGGTCTCATTTATGTGGGTTGCCGAATTTCCATTGGAATATTTACGACTTTGCAAATTCCTCGGTATTATGGTTATGTCATGGTTATACCTTGATAATATGCATTTCTCGTTATCGGTACAATAGAGTAGTCCTCAGGTTGGATGTGGGTGCGGGTTTTCTCCAATCCCCAATTCCTAGATGTTTTGTTGTGTGAAGGCGTGCCGATTGTTATTCTTGGTGGTGAATAATACGAGTTCGAACTCGTGCACCGAAGCGCGGGGGAGGGCTCTCTGGTGCAATGGTCTGAGTCAGTTAGCGTACGGAGTCCCAGTGTGACAAATGCATATATACTGCTATCGATTCGGCCATTACCGCTGTATATATTTATTCGGTTAGATGTATACCGTGACTGGTAACCGTAACTCGGTCGATTTCATGCAACTCGAGAGATGTGATGTCTATCTATCAAGCCCCGACATGTAGGTTCTGTATAACCGCTGCCTCAAGCGGAAAAACCCAAGTGCACTTGAAATTTGACACTAGCTATCGTAGTCTTTGTGAGTGGGCGCGAAAGTGAGATATATACGATATGGAACCCGTGAATAAGTATCACTGGCCCACTAGAGACCAACACGCGAGACTGATCACGACTTGAAGCACACCAAATTACTGAAGTAAGCAACAGCGACTATAACTGGTGGTCTAACTCTCAATATTTTACCATGCAGGATATTAATATTGGGTCCTAGTCCAATTAATGAATTGTGTTACCGGACTAGTTTTGGATGTCCGCTCTAATATGTGGGTTTGGAATAATATATATTCTACCTACTTCGTGGGACGAACGAAAATAATTCATATCATCAAAATCTACTGTATTTGTGGTAATAGATTGATACCTACATTGAAACGTAAACCTTGGAGCGCGATAGTTATATGTTGTTGTTATTTGAGGAATTTTATAACCGATAGGCTTACCTTCTTATTTTGGCGGTATTTTTTTTTTTTGCAAAATATTCCTTTGAACAGGGTTGTATGTCTATAATATGAGGAAATAACTGTGAATCACGTTTGTATAATATTCGAGTATACATACGCCGGGCTTGACTTAAAAGGGAAGTATTTACATGGTGGTATTAGAAGCTAATCTATACTCTATATCAACGGGAAGTGAACAACATAATAAGCACCCTTCATTAAACATGAATAGATGATAAAATGTCTTGTTTTCCATGTGCAAATATGATTCATTAGGTTATTCCTGGTGCAAAAATTTTATTGGGCTATTTTCGATGGGAAAAACCAGGCACTCCCACATAACCCCCTATAATCTCCTATGGAGGACAACAACGTAGATCTAGGGGCCTCGATTTCGGCTGATGTCAGGTGTCCGACACCCCAAAGCCCTGCATGTTCAGATGAATAAAAGGTTTGACAATTTGAATTTATTGGTCATTACCAACTTGCAGAATGTCTGTCATCACTAATGACATGGTCACCCAGGCGACCACGGACGCCGTGCGAGAGGAGTTCTCACACCTGTTGAAGAAGCTAGCCACAATCGAACATCGCCAAGAGAGAGTGAACGCCTACAAAGTAGCTATCAACTCACTCTCATCGGCTGCAAAACACGTCACCGACCTGTTCTCAGCCAAAGAACGCCAACACGTCGACCACGTCCGCCAAACCATGCAGCGTATCCCAGAATTCCCTGCGGGTCGCGCACCTCACGACTTCACCAAGGACGAACTCTATTTCTTCGTCACCTCCGCAAAGTTCGCTTGCCTCATCAAGTGTGACGGACTTGAGAAGCTTCTCGAGGTGGAGACAGAGCGGCACTACCGCGAAGAGGCCCACCACCCACAGTACGAGGGCATCAACACTAAGGAATGCACGGTGGACGACATCCGTGAGATGGCCGTTGACCGGATGAGCCGCGCAGTTCAGAGCTGTGGCCGCGTCGTCGTCGAAAACATGGAGAGGTTCATACCGGTCTTTGAACTGGGCAATAACTCTGAGAAGCAAGCCTTGTACCGCGGGTTTGTCAACGAGTACAAGGAACTAACGGAGCAGGTCTACTTCGACATGTTTCCCGACGCACGCACAGAGAAGTAAATCTTCTTGAGATTTGAACGTCCATTTATAATTGACTGTTGTAGGACAATCGTGATTTTGCTTCGTTTAGGAATAAGACATTTGTGAAGGAGTCATTCAATAACCTGCAGTTCATGGACTGTTGTACTGTTCAGCAGGGTTTATTCTCCACGACACAATGTACATATATTATGCAATATTATACAGAGGACTTACTTGAAATATACAAGTCACAGTCATACGAGATGTAAATAATTGCCAATATAAATAGCCGAAATTTCAAATTGTGCAGGTATATTCAGTAGATCGGTATAGGATCTATACCTGTACATACGATATAGTACTCAAGAAATTATGAGAGTGGTACATTCTATTTATTCTGTATTTCTCATAGTTTGTCATTGTTTACAATAAAGGCCAGTATATATCAAGTACATATAGTACAATGTCATGTACATACGTTTGCATGTCATGTTTGCATTTATATTTGCACATATTTTGCACATTTTATCAGGAAGTTGTAATAAAGAAACATTGTACTAGAGTCTATGTTCATCCTTTGTCAATTCAACAAGTCTTTAGTAGTGGCTGAAACTTATTTCATCTACGTGAATTTCACTTGACGTTTAATTTTTGGAACTTTCGGTTGGTGAATTTCCAACATATAATTGTCACCTGTCCTCCTTATTATTGGTGCCAGTCGTCCGTGTCGTCTCCCGGGTAAGGTCTTCGTTTTCAACATAATATCTTCAGGATCAGTGGAACTATTGCTATTCATAATGAAAAGTATTACGACTACACACGTAGCCAAAATCATTGTTCCACATATTGCCAGGATAACGATTAAAATCACGAGAGCAATCACAGTAGCACTGCTGGAAATGGGCGGAGCTTTCATTGAGGCTGTCACCAGATTGGATAGTGGTCCCGTGACGTCACGTCCGTCTAAGTCACGTGCCACTATCGCGAACACGTAAGTAACAGCACCTGAAAACACGAGACATTCATTTCACACATTCCCCATCCCATCGAATTTCACATACATCGACATGAATCTTCCAGCATTCCAATGAACTAGGCTATATTTATCAAGCTTAGGCCTACTTGTTGTACTACAGAAGACTTACCACTGGTGGGAAGAACTAATGTGATGTTTTCAACAAATCCAGAGGGTTGAGGAAATGACAAGTTCCCTTCTAGAACCATGTCTGGTGAGACTAGGAGCTGATTGGTAAAACTACTTAACATCGCTCCATAATCCTCTCCAAATCTCATCGCGTATTCGGTCACTGAAACACAGAGACATACTCTTAAACATGAACGTGACTGAAGTACAAGATCGTCATTCGAAATGTTCTACAAGAACTCCATTAGGCACTATATTTTGTCGCACCCTGTCCATAGTCCAGTTGTGCTCCGACACCAGTCCACGTGAGCTGTACAACCCTCGAGTCGTGATTGGCTGATACCACTCTCAAATCCGTGACCTTACCAGGGGCGTAGCTTGCTCCTACAATTGATGTCAAATCTCGTTAGCATATGGCGGTTCAGGGTGCAACATTGGGAATTTCTTTGTGAAATTTGTGCATTCAAAATTTACAGCGAACTGAGGCCACAGATTAGACTTGCAGCATGGCCTTTGTCATTCTATAAGTATAGATATGAGTATATGTCCATGGTTATTGAACAACGATCCAGTTACAATGGAAACTTACCTGGTGTGTATGAGGCCAGTTCGAAGGATCCCCCGGACGCTACCCTCTGGAAGTCTCCGCTAGGGACATCATCACCGCCCTCAGCCGCACTGACCCCCGAGGCACCTTGGCCGATAATACTCCGGGGGCTGATATTGGTCGTTGGCCGACTGTTCACTGTTACCTGAAATGATCATCAACGTCCATGTCGGCCAGGTTGAGTACATACCTTCTTACCTGGAAACGCAACTCTTCCCCTTCGGTTCTTACCTTTACATTATAACGACCTGCGCCGTTTATATGAATGAAATATGCTGAGTAGATCCCATCATCTTTCGTGACGTCACTTCCTGCAGGTAAACCAATTTCGACCATATATTAAGATGTTTACGGAAATATGACCATGAGGGCAATTGGATAAAACTGTACCTGCTCCGTCATCTTTGAGAATGACATCCACGGGGCCACCAGATGGTCGCTCCACGGAGGCCTCAACCGAGGCCCCTAGCACAGGGGCATAGCCTGAAATACGAGGTGGATAACATGACTATACACAAATCTTGACTAACATTCAAAAACAATACATAGAGATATGTCAAAGTTACATATGAGAGATAAAATTGTGGTAGGGTTACCCTTCGAGACACTGGCGTAGAGGACCTGTCTGACTGGGTCAGGCCCAGGAGACACATCAGCGATACTGCGGGAACCCCAGAACGCCTGCGCGATGATGGGGTAGTCTCCTTGTGAGGTCGACTTGGCAGCAACGGTCACGCTGATCTTCTGTTCATCGGCCTCCGGATTTGTCACCGTATAACTCCATTCTCCAAACTGTAAAAAAAAACATCAACTGCATAACGATCTAAATAATAGACCTATCCAAATAACAGTCATAACTACTTTGACTGTTTGTCGTTTTATAGCCAACACACTTGGAACAACATACGTCAGATATTAAAGGGAACACAAATCGGTAGATCCCAAATGTTGAATCATGAACGACGACGGACGAGGCTGTGTTGTATGTGTTCCCATTTGGTGACGTCATCACTACACCCACGTCACTTCTGCTGTAGTCGAACAGGATCTGGACGTTCCTGGCTAGGCTAGAGTCGATCACAATCTGGCCCGTCAGTGTTCCAGAAGCTGGCAGGATACTGGCTTCGCTACCAATAGTGTATGACCGGTCTGATGGATCTGGGAGATATCGTCGATGCCAGTTTCTCATATTGTCATAAGCTATGGTACCATTGAATATTAGAGACAACTGCAAGTTGCTGTGTTATTATTTGAACTATGCTGGTGTATCTAGGTTGCATGTATAATCACAAACACAGCATATTTCAAAGTGTTGATTTGTTTATAATTACTTGAATCAGATGCTTTCCATCCACGTGCATGATGTTACACGTGCATTGTGCATGGAGCCTGCATACTTACTAGTGTTGCGTTCGCCGATAGCTATGAAGGCCTCGTTCAGTGCGTTGGACGTGTCAGCTGTGGAGTACAGGAAGCTCAGCCCGCCAGTAGATTGCGCGAGCGAGTCCAACTTAGAATCCGCCGCATCCGTGATCGCGATCGAGTGAATAGTCACGTTCGAAGTTTCTACCTGTCATAGTGTTTATCAGAGCTGATTTGAATAATTCTGGCTGAAAGGAAAAAAAAGGAAGATTTTGTTCTTCTTGTTAATGCAGGAGACATATTGATATATACACTACCTCGGGCGTAACATCAGCAATCCAAGGAGCCCGAGTCTCGTCCCCGTCCGAGACCACGACCAGAACTCCACCCGTGGTACCACCCCCGGCCTCCAACATCTGTAGACCGGCCTGGATACCTGGAACGTACAAACGCAATTATTACATTATAGCCTAGGTCTACCCATCCGTCAGCTCGGATGTAGCTCAATTCGATTTCATGGATTTGACCAATCGGGAACTAGACGAGCACCTCCGCCAATGCTGGTAGCTCCCGAGGCTGTGGTGGGTATGTACTGCAGGAGGTCGACCCTGCTGGCGTTGTTGATCTCCGTAAGGCCTTGGACCGAGTTCGCCGTGCCACTGAACCACACGATGCCGATGAACTCGCCATCGCCGACGACTGAGGAAATGTAGTTGCTGCAGCCCTGGCCCAGGCGCCCGATCTTGTTACGTCCATCGTCAGAGGGCTCCATGCTGCCCGACACGTCCAACACGAGGATGGTACGCCGCTCGCGGTGTCGTACCACGCGGAACACTGGAGTCGTATCCGCGACCGCTCGAGGAGGATTTCTGTTCTCGGTGAAGTCAGGGTGATCTCGCAGCACCTTGAGATATGCCGCATTGGTTAAGACTATCAATCAGAATATTATTTCTTTATTTTTTACCGAAACAGATGAGTAAAATATGGGAAGATTTACCTCCCAAACGCTCCGTCCGCCACACATTTTGTTGTGTTTATTCGGAGCCTGTTCGTTGTGTCGTGTTTCTATGTCAGTCCCATTGTCACAAAACTCGACGATCTGTACCCAAAACAAAATCATCGTACTTTTGAACATACCAATGTGAATAAAATAATAGGCATAGGCTGGTCTCCACTTTAAACACTGTTGAGCACCGGAATATCTTCAAATGTGTAGGATAAGTATTACTGCTCTCGCTCACGAATGACTTCAAAACGTTGGAAGTACATACATGATCCAGTTCCTGTCTGTACATCAGCGACCCAAAACTTCCGGACATGACGTCATCACGGAACCTGCAGTTGGCATCCGGTAATGTTCCGTCGTAGGAACAACCGCCTCCGTCGATGTCATACTGTGCACCTGTAGATTATCACCGTCTCCATTTAATGCGATAATCTTACGACGTTAATTAGCCGACACCACACAATACAGAGCAAACCTGTGTTGTCGAAACAGCTTATCCTAGACAAACCTGTAATACCTATTATAGATTATGACCTTAAATCGTAGGTGGCCCACGTGTGTTGTGTCTGCTGTTACCTGTAAGTGCCTGTGAACACCTGGTTGCCTCCACCTCCCCGCTCGCTCCCGCGTAGAAATACACCCCGTTGTTGTCATCTGGATACTCATCATAGACGCCGAACCGGAGATGTGCCCACTCGTGTACCAGCGCCTGACAGAGTCACATGTGTTCAAACCCGAGTATGATCAATGATATACCAGACAAGATCGGTAGAAAATATGCATGGGGCTTCCGACATGGATATTGAATAAATTATTGGTTAAGAAAAACCTAAAGCTTCAGCTCGTTACTCTAAGTCGAAGCTACACTACATATAATTGATTGAAGAAAAAGAAATCCAGCAATAATTATTAATGGATACAAAGTATAGAACAGGTCTGAAAGTGACTCGCCTTATCATATGGTCCATACTGCGCACCAATGGCATCGACCATCAAGTAGTTCCGTGTCAGATGAATGTAGTGCCCTAATTTACCACAAGGTGTCGTCTGGATTGTGAACGGTCGATCCGTTCCTCCAAACCGGATATCCGGCGCATCCACGATGACGTCACTTTTATCGTAGGCTTCACTTCCGGCGGGCTCGTACGTGGGAGCGTCTGACCAAGTGGTTGGTACCAGAACGGTGACGTCATGGAAATATGCCCTCTGGCTGGAGAATGATTAAAAGAACTACACTACTTCTAGTTTATAGAAGAGGGAAAATCGTTATTATTGCGAATAAAGGATGTAGATCGCTATGAAAATTCTCATGGCGTTCAAATAATTTATTCGGAAATTATGCCTATGCACTGTATTAGACGATCGTAATTAAATGCGCGATTGTTATTGACTGGGCAAACACCATTATCTAAACACATTACAATATATCAAACAAGGTTTTGTCTTACCGAGTAACCTGGTACAACAATGCCGAAGCTGACGTGAATACCGATTTTATCCGGTCAATAAGTTGTGGTTCTTCCGGAATTTCATCCGCTATCGCGACTAGAATTTGTCTGTATCCATTCTCATAGAGATAAATAGATCCTCGACCACAACTCAGACAACATGGCGAGAACATCACCAGGAGAGTGACGTAGTTGAAAAGTGAAATATTCATTCCGTTTGAATTCTGTATAGGCTACTTAGCAGCATTGTACATTTGAATCACCCGTTAACGTTGTGATATCCAACATAAATTTTTGTTTTCGCACCACATAATCATTGGTTTACAAGACTGGTTATTCAACATATACAAACTACTGAAGCAGCAACATTATTATAGATATGTGAACTATTTGGTCAATTGTTGCCTTGTTCATGGACCGTGAAATAACTACATTGTTTGATTAGATGGGCTAGACTGGACCCGCAGAAAGGAAGGGTCAGTCTTAAGTGAGGCATACATATTGTCCCATACCCTCGCATGGTCTTAGGCATTGAACTCGCGATTCGGTCGTGTACTGCAGAGTAACACACTTCGTAACAAGCAAGGAATGTATAAAATATATACGGATATTGACCATTTAATGATGTTTATGTTTACATCTGTTATTAAACAAATTATCATTGTGCATTGTCATTTTAGTGGCGTACATTAAAGGTGGTACCGGTATAAATAGCATTGTTTGTTCATATATCGCCTGCTTAGAACCAGAAGAGCGTACATCTGACGTTTTGGGGGAATGGGGAAAAGACATTTTTGCACTTTCAGGCTGAAACACTCAAGGCTGAATCTTTATTGTGAATAATACCCAGTCCCAGGTAATTACCATAAAACTTCTAATAAAGACAGGGGCGTTTATTGATTTCACTTGCCTTCCAGACCTTGCGTCTATTGGAGGCCTGCGTGTATTAGAGACCCTGTGTTTATTGATTTCATCCCCTACTTAATGTACATAACTGCAGAATACGATCATATTATTTGAATTAATTAAATAAGTCTTGTGTGCTTCAAATCGACTTACACCCTTGCACGTGCATGCCGTCATAACATCAGCAGGTACCACCCCTCCCACCCCCTGCGTTTATTAAAGGCCATGCGTTTGTTGATTTCAGTGCACTCAACCCCCTCCGTTTGTTAGATAAGCTGCGTTTATCAGAAAATCCTAGATATTCGTTCTGCCAGAAGGCTGTTTTTGGAGTTTGTATCTCTGAATGCAACCGTTTGGTATGCGATATGTCTGAAATAAATCGTACATTTGGTTGTATCATGACAAATATGCCTAGTTGTCTGACCTACCTTTGACATTGAATCGAGGATTCTACTCTGTCTTACATTTCCAATTCTGCTGCATTTATTACTAAATACACAGTCAGGACGGATTTTTGTTGTTGTTACACACATTTACTAAGCCAAGTAAGTAACAAAGTAAGTTACATAATATTTGAGTTAATAGTTGTGGAGTAGAAAATCTAATTCTTTTATGTGTACATGAGTGCGTTGGCAACTTGTTTTCCTGTTCTGACAAATAACTGGCACAACGCCAAAGCTGACTCAGTGATGTAAGTTGATGTATTCCATTTATCGAATCAAATTAATTTGTAAATATGACTAGGTCTTCCTATACCTCTCCCCATTCCCCTCCTCAGAAAATATATATATGGTTAAATATATATGGATATATGGTCATCTATATGAATAAAGATGATCTGGCTGGAATAATTAAAAAATTTATATCATTCTGAAAACCCAAAGAGTGCAAAACATAATGTCTGTCACATTGAATATATTTACATGTATTCCAATAAATGAATGGATTTACAAATCAAGAACTATATTTTCATAACACTCAATGGGTGACTGGTTAGACTAACAATGGTTAGATTGGTCTGACAGTTGGGAAGAGTGACCGTGTCTGCAACCAACAGACATCAAGACATTCAACCAGAGAGCCATGATGACAAGGCAGAAGCAACATTATCTGCAACCAACAGACATGAAGATATTCAACCAGAGAGCCATGATGACAAGGCATAAGCAACATTATATGCAACCAACAGATATGAAGATATTCAACCGGAGAGCCATGATGACAAGGCAGAAGCAACATTATATACAACCAACAAATATGAAGATATTCAACCGAAGAGCCATGATGACAAGGCAGAAGCAACATTATCTGCAACCAACAGACATGAAAATTTCCATTGTCTCATTGTCTGTTTGTCGGTATCCATTTGTGCTTTCAACTGGAGAGCCATGATGACAAGGTGGAAGCAACATTATCTGCAACCAACAGACATGAAGATTTTCAACCGGAGAGCCATGATGACTAGAAAGAAGCAACAGTAGATGTTAAGTTTGACAACATACACCAAAGGGATGTGAATTGTATCAGAAATACATGATATTGTGTGTTTTAGTTCATGTTCGAATTTAGAAAAAGAAAGAAATTGTCGCTGTGTCTGAGGTGATTCTATTACAATGTACCGTATATTTAATTCAAGAATGGAAGAGAGAGCGACAATATCTGACACAGACAAAGATGCGCAACCGGAGAACCATGATGCTGAACCAAAAGTTGCACCATTCGCCATCAGATATCCAACCAGAGAACCATAACAAAGATGAACATCAAACGTACGTGAATATAGTTCAACATATAAACGAACCTCTCTATAAGACTCCACTCAAATAACAATTGAATATCGTGGCACATGGGTCCCGCACACGTTTGAAAATTCTGGGAGAATTCCAGGTGAACACTTAAGCACTGCTATAAAATTGCAGACTTGTGGCAAGAACACAAACTTGATGCAGGTCACTAACTCGGTGCAAGAAAGCATGATAGAACAACAGGAACTATTGAGAGATCATGTGGGGTTGGCAAGTTGAAGGATTACCAACTTCACCTATACATTAATGAATATGTAGAACCTGTGGCTCAGCCTAATCGAAAAACTCCATTCTATCTTGAAAAGCAGTTGACAAGCAGTTGGATGAACTCTTTGGATTAGATATCATAGAAGTTCATGGACCAACATCATGTGTAAAATCCACATGTAATATATAGCTGTAAAATCACATAATCTTACAACAATTATTATTTTACTATAAAATTATATATTTTGTGGATCCTTAATTTTGTACAGCCCGTATACAACAAATGTTGAATTTCCCCCACCAAATGTTAGAGCCGACGGGAAGTCTGGATTTTGTTTTGGTTAACATTTTCCCCGGTAAACAATTCCGCCACTATGCCCCATAGAATTTCGGTGATAATAGATGAGACATCGTATTTGTAAAGACCTCGGAAAAAGGGGAGTCTAACCACCAAATGTTCCCGGATTTCACCTCGGAGTTACAGCTATTCCTAAAAGATATGTATAAGAGTTATATCAGTTTATTAATATTAACTAATTGGTGAGACTTGAGAAGCTTAAACTTTGGAAATTGCCCAGAAATATTATTCTTTCAATCTACAAGCAATTGCAGACATTTTGTACCGCAACTTTTCGGGAAATTAACAAAAAAAACCTATTTTCAGTAATTCCTCACGGGGCCGTTCCAACATTGCTGTAGAAATGTTGTTTATTTCGAGGAATTGGGTGGGACGGGTTTTGCCATCAGCGGATCCCTGGGGGGGACCCCAAATAATCAGAATGAATTTTTCCACTATTTGATATAGTTTGAAGATAGATCCAGAAAAGGTTTAGTTTCAGGATCCGCCTAACTCTGGGCTTGCACGGGCCTGCCCATTTTTACATGTCTAAATCCGGATCGATAGGGATCCGGAGGCTGTGGTCGGAGAGTGAGTTGCGTTGATTGTTAACCGGCTGTAGTGGACGAGCTAGCAGAGTGGATATACGCAATAAACATGCTAAAGAACATTGCGCAACCGCCTTATTAAAAATCCTACGTTGTAGGTCGAGCCTGAGTTACGTAAGGTTGAGAAGAGAGAACTTTTCAATGGCGAGCGTGCCAGGACTTAATTGATATGAGGAATATGACAGTTATGAGTGTGTGATGGATATACTTCTCCAAGATGTCTGGAGAGTTGGAGCTACAGCACGACCCAGTGTATTATGCACGGCAAGTGAACCGCTACGCAGCAAACATCAGCGATGAAGGGTGGCACGTAATAAATGGAATACTGTGTGACCTATTTGGAGTACACTTTCTTCGAAATGGTACGGACTATTTTCCCGTGTATCCAACACCTACTCGGACAGTGTTCTTCAAACTGAAAGAAGCGATACGCAGAATCCTCATACTCAAAGGACGTGAATACATCGCAGCCAATATCGAGGATTTCTCACCACCACAGCTGCAGCTCCTAGCGGATATGGAGGAAGCGGTGATGACGTATGCTTTGTAAGTACACAGAGAACTTTTCAATGGCGAGCGTGCCAGGACTAATAATTAACTTATTAAAACTGGCGGCAGTCGGTGCAAACGTTCCACTTCCACTGTCAGATGACGAAGATCTAGAGAGACGGCCGAATATCATGGATGCCCAACAGTTCCAGCAGTTCACACAGGGCCTAGCTCAGCAAGAAGGCCAGAGAGTAGCGAACCAGAACCGATGTGGACTGGTGAAGGATTTGATCCGTCAGACCATGCCCTGTGATGGGAGCACGACCACAAGTGTACGGAACTGGATCAGAGAGATTGGTTTGGCGTTGAACCAAGTGGGAGCCAGGGACATCGTAGAAGTTGTCTCAAAGACGGTGATGGGTCCTCTTCGATTCGAGCTGGAGCGGTTCATTGAAGGGACGATGGCCGATAACGCGATCAACCGTGCAGCCGTGCCGTGGGCCAACATCAGGGAGCACGTCGCCCCTAAGTTTTTGAACGTCGACGAGGCCGCAGCCCTACAAGACGAGGTAGAGTGAGTCCGTCAGAGTGCATACGAGCCTGCTGCTCAATACTTGCGCCGGTTTAGAGAAGTGGCGGATGCCGCGTACCTGGCAGCACTGCGTAACGCTGACCAAGAGCGCATCATAGTGCGTGCATATGCACGTGGGTTGACGTCTAACGACCTGGTGAGAAAATTAGTGGAAGAGGCGGCGCCGGCTACTCTCGAGAACGCCATCGCTGCTGTAGCGCGCTACAGTGAGCGTAAGGATTCCTACACTCGACTAGGTAGGGAGGAAGAACCCATGGAAGTCGGTGTCCTTGGGAACAAGGACAAGACGCCCAGTACTGCCAACCCGGAGGCTATTGACAAGGTCAGTGTCCTAACCGCGACGCTGGAGCGGCTTGCTACCAAAGTGGGGAAAGTCGAGGCGGCACAGAAGGAAGCGAAGACCAAGGCCCAGGGTGCAGCCCCGAGGAGGAATCGCCGCCTAGGATTCCCGAAAACAGGACACCACATGCAGCTCAATTCCCCGACTGGGATGAACAGGGAAACCCCCGTTGCTTCAGATGTAACGTGTACGGGCATGTCGCCCGTGACTGCTCCAAGCCCAGTACACGTCCGGGAAATGTGCCGCGGTCGTAGAGGGTCGGGTCGGACATCCCACAGTAAACTTGACCTTGCATGGGATTAAAGTGACTGTGCTAGTGGACACCGGGGCGTCCTGCAGCCTTCTACGACGTGACATTTTGGATAAAAACATAGACGAGACTCATAGGATATATCACCTTAATCCTGCGCCGCCGCTACAGGGACTAAATGGGGATATACTTGATGTGTGTGGCAAAACTAATGTATGTATAGACCGTGCCTGTGCAGGGATTGAAGTGATCGTGGCCAATGAACTGCCTCATGAAATGATACTCGAGGATACTTCCTTACGGCAGGGAAAGGGTATCGTTGATCTAAGGCGTAACAAACTCGTGTGGTTTAAGAACAGATGGCCACTGCGAAATCACTGTTACCCTACAATCGCTAGCCTCGGTCCTGTGGCTCCTGTGACCGGGGATAAGCGGCTGGATAAACTGCTACGTAGAAATGCCCAGGTGTTCTCAGCCAAGGGAGAGCCAAATGGTGAGTGATTACAGACTGCTCTCACTATTACAACCGCTGGCCCTCTCATTTGCCAGAAAGCATATCGCACGCCCCTGAATAAGAGAAAGTTGGTGGATGATGCTATAGACGAAATGCTCGCAGACGGCGTAATTAGGCCTAGCTCATCACCGTGGGCCAGTCCAATCACGCTCCAACCTAAGAAAGACGGCAGCACTCGCTTCTGCGTGGATTACAGAAAGCTCAACGACATAACTGTGAAGGATACATATCCCCTCCCTCATATCCAGGGTATTTTCGACCAGGTCGGTGGAAAATCAATATTTTCCACCCTTGACCTTAAGTCTGGATACTGGTAGTTACCGGTTTCTGAGGAGGATATACCAAAAGCTGCTTTCCGCTGCCACCGTGGGTTGTTTGAGTTTGTGAAAATGCCGTTTGGGCTGTGTAATGCACCCGCATTGTTCCAGAGAAACATGGATAAAATCTCTCTGGTCTGATCGGTGACTGCGCCCTCGTGTATCTGGACGATGTCTTGGTGGCCTCGGACACACTGGAGGAACACGAACACCACCTACAGTTGGTGCTTGACCGCCTGTTCGAAGCTGGATTACGTCTAAAGCCCACTAAGTGCGTATTTGGTCTACGGGAGGTAAAACTGCTCGGATACATCTTAAGTGGTGACGGGACAAAGACTGACCTTGAAAAAGTAGAAGCCATCGCTAGGCTCGCACCACCCAGCTGTGTTAAAGAGGTGCGATCGTTCCTGGGGATGACCTCATATTATCGTCAGTGTATCAGGGACTACGCTAAATTAGCTGAACCATTACACAACATAACGAGAAAACATCAGCGCTTCGAGTGGGGTGCCGAATGTCAGGGTGCTTTCAATGAACTTAAAAGTGCTCTGGTTTCCAGCCACGTCATGGCACCCCCCGATTCCAGCAGGCCTTACAAGTTATACACGGACGCTTGCGATTAAGCAATCGGCGTGATATTGGTGCAAGAGGACAATGACGGTCTTGAACGTGTGATCCAGTATGTCTCTCACGCCCTGGGAACTACACAACGAAAGTGGGCAGTCATAGAGAAGGAAGCATACGCAGTGGTGTACTGTATAAACAAACTACGCCCATATCTGTATGGCGCACGCTTCACTGTTTACACTGACCACAAACCGTTAAAAAGTCTGTTCACCAAAGACATGAGAAACACTCAAGTACAACGCTGGGCCGTGTTGTTAGCGGAATATGGTGCTGACATTGAGTATCGTCGTGGTAAGAACAATATCCGTGCTGACACGTTATCACGGATACGGCATGACCAAGAGGTGGCAGTGATTGATACTACCGAGCATGTGGACCCGTCCACTCTGCCAGAGTCCACCCAAACGGACGTACTGCCCCTCCTACATGACGGACTTGATTTAAACACTGTGGCCGCCTGCCAGAAAAACGAATTTGCTGAACTATGGGCCCGGGGTACTGCTGAAGATGACGAGGATTATGACATTATAGCTGGAGTACTGTGCAGTATCAGACCCCCCAAACCACTGGCCCCTGACTATCCACGATTGGTGTTAGCCAAAAAGCTATCGTGGTGCCGTGATTGACAGAGCACACAGAGAAGTCGGCCATATGGCACTGTGGAAGACACTGCAAAGGACAACAGAGGCGTACGTGTGGCCACAGATGAGAAAGGAAGTAGCGCAACGACTGCGGAAGTGCCCTGTGTGCTGTTCATAATCGACATCCGAAGCACGTGGCCATGGGTGAGATGCCTATCGCTAATTACCTCATGCAGATCATGGGTATTGACTTAATAGGCCCATTTATTCGCTCCCCGTATGGCAACCGCTACGTTATGACAGTCATTGATCACTGTACAGGCTGGGCTGAGGCGTTCCCCATACCAGATAAAACAAATCAAAGTGTGTGGAATGCATTCTCCAACGGATTTCTGTCCCGGCACGGTGTGCCCGAGGTTCTGATATCTGACCATGGCGGTGAGTTCACAGCAACAGAGTGGGAGAGATATTACAGCAATTAGGTATCGAGCACCATCTCACCACTCCCGTCCACCCCCAGAGCAACGGCCACACAGAACGTTTTAACAGAACGCTAAAAGAAATGCTGCAAAAGATGATCAACAACACCCTTGACAAATGGGAAGATAGGCTGAGTGAAGCCCTCCTCGCTTATCGCACGTCTGTATCTACAACAACAGGCTACACCCCCTTCTTTCTACTCTACGGGAAGCGCAGCCGGATGCCGTTGTCTGCCACGCTAAATCTGACCAATGAACAAGCCTTCGGCAATCGTCTTGATGATTTGGCACGTGCCCTGCGAATTGCCTGTGTAATGACTGAAAACAGCCGTAAATACAATCGGGAGTGGCTCGAGAGAAAAGCAAATGTGGGTGATATACAGCCTGGTGACTCAGTGGTCGTTAAGGCAGACGATCGAGTCTCCCTTTCCTCATGCTGGGATAATTACTGGGAGGTTACGAGAGTTCGAGGGAACACTGTCTGGATTAAACATCAACAGACGGGTAAATACAAGGTATTGCACCGAGAAAAAGTACGGATAGTGAACCCGAGTATTTGTTGGGATGAGTGTCGGCCACGCCCGTTGCGGGTACAGGCTAATAGAGCCAGGCGGCCGAACATCATCTCTCGAGAGAGCAATAGGCCAGCACCAGCTGTGGGGCAGGAGCCACCTGCAGCTAGCGCTCCAGATCAGCAGCCTCCGATTAATGGGGAAAACAGGCCCTCATTAAAACGGCTAAGATCCAGTAGCCTAGACGTTGTGCCTAATTGCCCGGCATTACAGCAGTCGCAGAGCCGCCCGATCCGTCACTACCGGCCCACAGAAAAAGCACAGGCCGCAGCAGATTTGATGGACTTCAGCGACGACGAGGAGCTGACGAGAGTTCGGGAATATTTCAGGAAAAGAAAGAGCTCACTTCCAGAAGAAAAGAAAGAGCTCACATCCAGCAAGCAAGCAAAATGGGAGGATCCGCCTATGGACCTGTGATTTTCAGTGCGATAACTAGTTGCACAATCAGCACAGAACAAATATATAACACCCCACAATGGATACCTGACGGCGTGTTAGTGACAGGTGGTGAAGACATCCGGAGCCATGTAGCCACCTGGACGCTACTCGCTACCCTGGATACTCCACAACCAGAGCAGGGACTAAGGGATAAAATTGAGGTATTTAAGAACGCTATAAACATGATTCATGAATTAAAAAACCCACTGAATGCTACGCGTGAAGTCTGGCAACAACAGATACGTGATGTCGAACAGACGATGCCCCCTGTGGACCCTGAAGCGCGTCGGGTGAAACGGGGCTGGATAAATCTGGTCAGCGTCGGATTATCGAAAATGTTCGGGGTCGCCACTGTTAAACAAGTGGAAGAATGTAAACGACAGATAATGAGCCTCGCCGCTACCAACCAACATGTAGTGCACGCCACCTGTGATTTAATAACACTCGTGAACCAAACCCATGAACACGTAAAAGAAAATTGCAAGCATATCGTAGACTTGGAAACATATGTGTCTTCTGTAGCTGATGAACTGTCGTATTGGGAGGATCTCGCCCACGTACAGCAAGAACATATTGAGCTAATTAACGCAGAGTTAAAAATCGACCGGACTATCTCAGCGACTGAGGCAGCCCACAACAACTGGCTGCGTCAACGTGATAAATATCACAGACAGAGGGCATCGCTCGAATTAGGATATTTGACGGAGGAGATATTGCCCGTGGGTGAGCTGGGGCGTATCATAGAGGCAGGCAGACGTGCCGGCTTCTATGCCCCCGCCACCCCTTGGTTCTATGAACATATCCTGATTCAACCGATGTGGGAGGACGCCCACCTTCTGGTATTTAGGGCGGAGTTGCCGTTTGGAGATTCGACGTCGTACTTACGGTATCATGTATGGACCTGGCCCGTCCATAGTGAACAAGAAGGATATATGGTAAAGCTGCAAGCACCTGGCGATGTTGCGTTGCACACAGGGACTGGAGATCTCTTCGAACCGACTGCGTGTATTGGAAATAGACCAGCGATCTGCCGCACTGGAGCTGTCTATAGCCGGTCTCACTTCCAGTGTCCCCGAGGAATACTGACTGGCGAAAAGCGGCTCCGCTATCAGTGCCCAATCTCGATCAATAAAGGCCTGGCTAATGAGACCATAATCAAGGAACTCTTATTCGGCACCTTTGTCATCTGGACTAGTAGAGTCATATTCACTACACTGCTCCGGACACCCGGAGGAAAGGAGTACATTATGCCCTGGATTATATGTGATTTATTTGAAAAGTCAGTGCCGTATACGAGGTGATGGTTGGACTATGAACAGTGTAACCCTACGTTCTTCTGAAGTTATTATCAGACCCACGATCATCACGATCCCCCCTTTAGATTTACAGGCACTCTACCAAAGCACATTTCAAACAGGCACGTGGATAAACCAATTTGGGACTCCTTCACGCAGATCCAAGACCTAAAAATAGCGGACCTAAACAATAGCGGCGAGTCGGATAACTACATTGTCTGGGGATCCTACCCAGGACATTTTTCGTGGACAGCGCTCCTGTTTGTCACCGTTGGGATTATTGCCGTGTTTATCGTGATTTTCCGCCGTCAAATCGCCGAGCACTTCTCCATCATCCGGCAAAGAGTCAGGAAGCAACGCAGCAATGCAACATCGGCCAGCAGACCGACGGGACCCGACGAAATGGACTGGGAAACGTCGCCCGAGGAGGAATCCAGGCTTCCACCAGCCTGGCGCGGTTTGTCATCCGTCAGCGCCGATCCGGCGACAAGGGACTGAGATTACTGTCTAGCAGCGCGACAGGATCCGGGAGCCAATTTTGATGGATAACTGTCAATGTATATAAATGTGAATTCGTGTTATTTTATGTTCCATGTTTCCAAAGGACGGATATCCCTACCAGAGACGGTGTATGCAGATTGCCGTGCTGTGAACCGAACTCACAAAGGATATTCAGACTCTTGGACTATTATTATACATTAATGCATGATCATATTTAGCATTAATATTTTACACGCACATGCTCATATAATGATATACAATATATTTAGTAGGCCCGTGCAAGATAATTAGCGAGTTCGGTTAAGATTTAAACGGTTAGCAGACAGCATATTACCGTGTATTTTATTTGGTTTATTTGGTAAGTTAAAATGAACATTTTAACTGGAAGAAAGGGGCGTGTGTAAAATCCACATGTAATATATAGCTGTAAAATCACATAATCTTACAACAATTATTATTTTACTATAAAATTATATATTTTGTGGATCCTTAATTTTGTACAGCCCGTATACAACAAATGTTGAATTTCCCCCACCAAATGTTAGAGCCGACGGGTAGTCTGGATTTTGTTTTGGTTAACATTTCCCCCGGTAAACAATTCCGCCACTATGCCCCATAGAATTTCGGTGATAATAGATGAGACATCGTATTTGTAAAGACCTCGGAAAAAGGGGAGTCTAACCACCAAATGTTCCCGGATTTCACCTCGGAGTTACAGCTTTCCTAAAAGATATGTAAAAGAGTTATATCAGTTTATTAATATTAACTAATTGGTGAGACTTGAGAAGCTGAAACTTTGGAAATTGCCCAGAAATATTATTTTTTCAATCTACAAGCAATTGCAGACATTTTGTACCGCAACTTTTCGGGAAATTAACAAAAAACTATTTTCAGTAATTCCTCACGGGGCCGTTCCAACATTGCTGTAGAAATGTTGTTTATTTCGAGGAATTGGGTGGGACGGGTTTTGCCATCAGCGGATCCCTGGGGGGACCCCAAATAATCAGAATGAATTTTTCCACTATTTGATATAGTTTGAAGATAGATCCAGAAAAGGTTTAGTTTCAGGATCCGCCTAACTCTGGGCTTGCACGGGCCTGCCCATTTTTACATGTCTAAATCCGGATCGATAGGGATTCGGAGGCTGTGGTCGGAGAGTGAGTTGCGTTGATTGTTAACCGGCTGTAGTTGTAATGAAACGCATTTTTCCGTCAGTAGGATTTCCAGATATTCACAATGCGTAAGCTGACGCATTCCGAAGTTTATTTGGCATTCCATTGTTTTAGTGTTGTAGCATGACAAACGCGACATGTGAGAAAATCGAACACCATGTATGTCGCGTTTTTCACGGTCGAATGCTTATTATCGCCCATGTCGCATTTTTCACGCCTGATGTGATTGGTGGATAATATTTTATTCTAATCTGCTTGCAATATCCACATCATGGATTATTTGGCTTCTAAATACGTTCCAATTTAATCATTGTTGCAATAGGAAATGTAAACAGACACACTTGATGTCAATTTGTGTGTTTTGCCAATGGAATGCTTTGAACTCGTAGGCCTACTACCGTATCTTCTCACTCATGATCACCATTTGCACGACTTAAATGGAACGCAGCACATAACGCACCCAACATCGTTCGATGTATTGGTCATATATCGCACCATAACCCCCCCCCCCCCCCTCCCTGTTGTACCAGATCGTCCACTACCACTCGATTTCAGCGCTGTGTCCTGATTCAATATTGCGTTGTCCATGAATTGGACGATAATATGGTCATGCATGTCGTGAATTTCACGAACAAAAGCTATTTCAATAGCTCCGCAGTTAATGTCGGGTATTTCACGGGCATGTCGCTTTTTTCACGGCGGAAATACCAACCGTGAAAAAAGCGACATGGTCGGATATTTCACGTGAAAAAAGCGACATGGTCACTTTTATCACATGAAAAAGCCGACCATGTCGGGGTTTTCACAATATTCGGTTTTATCATGCAGCAGTGTTTTTTGTGCACTACCGGCAGCCATTTTGAAACCCAAATTTTGGTCACTGTTCACGCTTGGACATCTAGTTTTCAAGAAATTATGTTCGTTTGAAGTATCCTTGGTATTGCGGAAGAGGTATGTTATTATAAAGTGAACGATAAAATCATTATGTAAGGTGCTTTGGCCGTTTTATGTTTAGTTTTCTCTCGTACATGATTGTTCAACGGCTATACATCTGTTTTCGCTCATCTAGTACTTATGCTGCGTTCCATTCATGTCGTTCAAATAGTGATCACGAGTTTCCCAGTAGTAAAAACCGTTTCATTCACGTTACGACTGGTGAATTCCCATTTGCACAAGTCGTGAAGTGGAGTCGGATTTTCAGACTCGATTTGCACGAGTAGGAAAAACATGGCGGCAAGGGGAGGGATTTTGTAAGAAAGCAACATATAAAATGGAGAAACTTTGCTAGTTTTACCTATTATCATGCATTCATGTTTGAAATGGTAAAATACTAAACATTGACATGAAGATTTGACTTTTTCCATAAAATTATCAAAAATTTTTTTTTTAACTTTTTGATTATTTTTGGCCTGAGTTGGTTAAAAAAATAATAGAATAATGAGTGTCACACTTACTTTCATTTACAAGTTCTTATTTTTAACCATAGATACTTGAAGGCAATTTGTATGTGTTTTGCCAATGGAACGCTTTGAACTCGTACTGCACCACTTCCCACTCGTGATCACCATTTGTACGACTTGAATGGAACGCAGTAGTCCTAGGGTCACATGTCATTTTAGATTCGGTATTGATGTTTCTACTTGATATCAGATTTTTTAAAGTAAAACTTGATATATTTTGTTTTTATATACAGTTCTTACGGTGTCAGGTGTCAACCAAATCAAGTGTGCAGCTCTCGTTTATTAACCACCATGTCCCTGGTCACTCACACTGCAATAAACACCCGTCAAGACTCAACCGACTTGTACTGTGTCCACTTCTAGCAACTCAAAACATACCAAGGACTGCTACAGTAAGAACTCGGTCGCCTGGATCATCTCGTCGCCTGGGTCGTCTCATCACCTGGCTCGTCTCGTCGGACGGGTCGTCCTTCGCCAAGATGGGCTTGGAGCTGGACGAGTTCAATTGCGTTTACTGTAAATTTCACGTGCATGTATCGAATACCTAATGTATTGATATGCTATGTAATTGTATGTACTTGATGTGCAGCTGAATTGATGTTCGTGGTATATGCTTGGAGTTTGTCTGTTTTCACTACACTTAATTAGTGAAATATAACTGGTTTGGTGAAACTGATTGAATAATAAATTATAAGTGGTTCAGTCTATGCTGATTTAAATCTTCAAATTTGGTTGTTGTTGCATAGACACTGGTATTTTCATTTGTTTTGATCAATGTGTATGTTCTCTGTGTGTATGAACATGATGAATGTAACGCTGCAAATTAATATATTGATATTATTCGATGTTTCATTGTATTGTTTCAGTTACATGGTAACATGGTAACCATATGAAGTTAGTATATGGTATTGGTATAGTGGTGCTAGGCCCTATATATGTTTCAAGTGTTTTGTCATGTTTTGTTATGTATTGCTCTGAATTGTTGTTTTGATCTCATGATTTGCTATTGATTCTGCTATTCCTGGTTTTGAGGTTATCAGAGGATCAAGTGAAGTTTAGATGTGTTGTTGAAGAATATGTGATAGTACCTGTTGCTTTCCCTAATTTGTTCATTTTATTTGGTGCTCTTGTGTGATAATATCACATTTCTTGTACTTTTTGTCATCTAGGTTAGGTGCATTCGGTAGGCGTGACTCAGTTCTTTCCAATTGCACAAAGAATCATAACGTCCACAAACACAATGTCAACCAAAGATCCAGAAGGAGATGCGTGAACAAGAAGTCGCCAAACTTGTTAAATCATTCAACAAAGCATATGACCGATGGAAGCAGACAGCAAAGGAAAGCAGAACAGCTCTCAAAGGACTGTGCACAGACACTATGCTTAGAAATATCCATGAGCAGCTGAAATGCAAGTGTGATGAAATATTGCACTTCTATGAACCATTGCGCCACAATGCTGCAAACAGTTTAGAGATTGTCAAGAAAATGGATGCTTGTTGTACTCTGACAGCAGATATACTTGAACTAGTGAGTGAGCGGGCTGAAGATACAGCAGAAACATTCAATGATCGGCTGGCAAAGGACAGGGTAAGAATCATCCTCAACAAGACTGACTATGGGTCTATCTTTGGAGATTCCACAACAGAGACCACACGTTCGAAGTTAACGTGGCAAGATGTTAAAGATCAACAAAGCATTAACAACAGTTCAGGTAGCTCCAAACACTCCACCAAGCGAGTTGATGCTGACGCTGAACTGGCTGCTAAGATGGCAGAGGCAGAAGCCCTGTCAGAGATTCAAGACCAGGAAGCGAAAGTACGACATGAAAAAGCACGTCTTCATCAGTTGAGAGCTGAAAAAGAAATAAAAATAGCCGAGGCCAGAGTACAAGCATACACCGCATCTGAGAGGGACCCTCAAAGTCTCGTAGATGGATTCAGTCCAAATGTCCTACAGAATAGGGCAACATACCTTAACCCGGGTGAAGCACCATTTTGTCCAGAGCCCACTAAACCCACTGGTGACAGCTCCCATACAACTCAGGAAACTGCCAATCTAGCTCAAGCCATCGCCAGCTCTCTGAATATCAGCCGTCTACCCACTCCGGAACCTTCAACCTTCTCTGGGGATCCATTGAAATTTATTGACTGGAAGGTGACATTCAAGGCCCTGATTGACAGTAAACCGCTGCCCGTCTGTGAGAAAATGTTTTATTTGAAGAAGTACTTGACAGGAGATGCACGAAGAGCAGTGGAAGGATTCTTCTTCAAGGAATCAGAAGAAGGTTATCAAGCAGCCTGGAAAATTCTACAAGAAAGATTCGGCAGTCCTTTCATTATCAAGAAGGCATTCCGAGACAAACTGGCAGCATGGCCTAAAATCAGTGCGAAAGATCCTCAAGCGCTCAGAGATTTTGCAGACTTCTTACAAGCATGTCGGGAGGCTATTCCACATGTTAAAGGTCTTTCCATACTGGACGATTGTGAAGAAAATGCGAAGCTGCTGAATAGGTTGCCAGAATGGGTGGTTCAAAAATGGAACCGAGTTGTCATGGAAGAAATGGATAAATCTGGAGATTATCCAGGATTCGCCACCTTCACGGATTTCATTGCTAGAGAGGCATGCATTGTGTGTAACCCAGTTACAGCATCATGGCTGCTGAAGCCTGTTGAAGGGAAGCCGAAGAAGGCAAAGGCCTTCAATGTGAAAACAGAGAAAAATGAGGCTAAAAAGACGAAGACAGAACCTGCTGGTGATTCGAACGCCAATGAAGTAAAACCAAAGCCACCATGTTTGTTTTGTCACAATGACAGTCATGGTTTGCCCACGTGTACTGCTTTCAACGACGAGAGCATAGAAGATAAGAAAAAATTCATACGAAGTAATCGGGTTTGCTTTGGTTGTTTAAGGAAGGGCCACTTCAGTAAAGAATGCAAAAGGAGACACACATGCAGCAAATGCAGACTACGCCATCCTACTTGCCTACACAATTTGAACAAACCTGTGGATGAAATGCCAAGCAGTTCCACTTCCACAGATTCTGGTGCAAGTAAGGAGGTACAACATGTTGTCTCTCACACAGCCACACGAAGTGATTCTGCCAAATCCAACATTGTGCCTGTCCTGGTGTCGTCCATCATGGAACCCAACAGAGAAGTACTGGTGTATGCAGTCTTGGATACGCAGAGTGATTCAACATTCATTCTTGAGGACATAGCAAACGAACTTGGTGCAGAAATTCATCCTGTCAAACTAAAACTGAGCACCATGACATCAGTAAATTCTGTGATCATGAGCAACTCCTTCTGCAAGTGAGAGGTATGAACTCTGAAAGTCACATACAACTGCCTGCTTCATACACACGTGACTTCATACCAGTGGATAGATCTTACATCCCAACTGGGAAGACAGCACAGCAGTGGCCTCATCGGCGATACCTGACAAACAAGCTCCCAGCAATGCAAGGTTGTGAAGTCGGTTTACTGATAGGATCTGATTGTCCAGCTGCTCTCACCCCCCTGGAAGTCGTCACTGGCAGTGGAAACGAGCCTTTTGCACAACGGACTGCTTTAGGTTGGGGTATAATAGGTTGTGCCAATGCTCACCTAGACAGAGAGGGAAGTACCAGTATTGTCCATCGGGTTTCAGTTAAACAGTGCCCGACACCATCCGCCATTGAAGTCCTGAAGACTCTGGAGTCAGACTTCAATGAGAGATACTATGACGAGAAGTGTGTATCCCAGGAAGACGTACGTTTCCTGGAACTCCTCAGTAGCAGCATCCATCAGAGGACGGATAATCATTTTGAAATGCCTCTCCCCTTCAAAAGTGTGGAGCCACCAGTACTGCCCAACAACCGGAAGTTGGCCGTTGCTCGTCTGGAACATCTGAAACGTAAACTCAATGCCAATCCACAATACAACAAGCACTACCAAACTTTCATGAAGGAAATCATCGACACTGGTTATGCAGAGTTAGCTCCTGACACAACAGATGAAGAAGTCGTGTGGTATATCCCACACCATGGGGTATACCACCCACAAAAACCGAACAAGCTGAGGGTGGTCTTTGACTGTTCATCCAAGTTTGCTGGTGTTTCGCTGAATGAGACCCTACTCACTGGCCCAGATCTCATCAACTGCCTGGTGGGAGTCCTATGCCGCTTCAGAAAGAACATCGTAGCAGTAACTTGTGACATCAAGAAAATGTTCTACCAATTTGCTGTCATGTCAGAACATAGAAATTACCTGCGCTTTCTATGGTGGGAGAGCGGAGACCTCAGCAAAAAGCCAGTGGAGTAGAGAATGTGCGTGCATCTGTTCGGTGCTGCATCGCCACCTGGCTGTGCTAATTTTGGTCTGAAGCGCCTGGCAAACCAACACGCAGATGAATATTCGTTGGCGTCATCATTCATTTTGAAGAATTTCTATGTGGATGATGGTTTGGCCAGCATTGCTTCAGAGGAAGAGGCCATCAAGCTCATCAAGGAGGCTCAGGAGTTATGTAGAAAAGGAGGATTGGAACTACACAAGTTCATATCGAACAGACCTGAAATCCTGAAGGAGCTGGATCCGGAATACAGAGAATCATCAACCAAGGTGCTGGAGCTGGCACCAGAGTCGCTGCCTCATGAGCGAGTCTTAGGATCCACTGGTCTCTGGAGGATGACACCTTTGGGTTCGCAGTTAACGTGAGAGATCAGCCATCCACTCGTCGTGGAATTCTGTCTGTCGTTGCCTCTTTGTATGACCCATTGGGGTTCATTGCACCTTTCACCCTCAATGGCAAAGCCATACTGCAAGAGTTATGTCGCCACAGTATTGGCTGGGATGAGCTCTTGGACCTGCCTTGTGAAGGTAGTGGCGAGGATAAGAAGACTTTCGAAGGTCAGCAAGAATCAAGAACACATGGATGTTGTATAAGAGCGGTCGAAAGCTGGCAACATCGTTGTGAGATTGACCCAACTGGAAGCCTTCCCAAAGGAAATAGCGATTATGGAGAAAGGCGGTACCCTCCCACAATCAAGTTCATTGTATGGTATGGACCCGATCCTGGACAATGGACTTCTCCGTGTTGGTGGAAGGCTGAGTAAGTCAACTATGAGCATGCAGGTCAAGCACCCCCTCATCCTACCAAAAGACAGTCACATCACTCACCTCATTCTGGCATACTACCACATAAAAACATGTCACCAGGGAAGAAATCAGACATTGATGGAACTCCGTATGAATGGATACTGGATCATAGGTGGGAGCAAATCGGTAGCCAAATACATACACAAGTGTGTGTCTTGCAGGAAACTGTGACGTCCTGTTGAGGAGCAGCAGATGGCAGAACTCCCAAAAGAGAGGTTAGAGCCCGAAGCACCGTTCACTGTCAGTGGTATGGACTGCTTCGGTCCATTTATCATCAAGAAGGCAAGAAAAGAATACAAACGTTACGGGTTGATCATAACCTGCCTTTCGTCTCGCAGTATTCACATTGAGATGCTCGAGGACCTCTCTACAGACACGTTCATCAATGCATTGAGATGTTTTGTCAGCATCAGGGGAACCATCCGGCAACTGCATTGTGACCAAGGTTCCAATTTTGTGGGAGCCAAGAACGAACTCAAGGAAGCTCTCAAAGAATGTGATGTCAAGGCCCTTGAAGAATTCCTGCACGAAAGACAGTGTGAGTTCGTCTTCAACGCTCCATCAGCCAGTCACACAGGGGGAATCTGGGAGCGACAGATTCGAACAGTGCGAAGCGTTCTGAAGGCTACGCTATCACTGTGTCCCGGACGATTAGACGATCAATCCCTGAGAACGCTTTTCTATGAAGCTATGACCATTGTCAATAGTCGTCCTTTGACAGTTGACAACATCAGAAGTACTTGACAGGAGATGCACGAAGAGCAGTGGAAGGATTCTTCTTCAAGGAATCAGAAGAAGGTTATCAAGCAGCCTGGAAAATTCTACAAGAAAGATTCGGCAGTCCTTTCATTATCAAGAAGGCATTCCGAGACAAACTGGCAGCATGGCCTAAAATCAGTGCGAAAGATCCTCAAGCGCTCAGAGATTTTGCAGACTTCTTACAAGCATGTCGGGAGGCTATTCCACATGTTAAAGGTCTTTCCATACTGGACGATTGTGAAGAAAATGCGAAGCTGCTGAATAGGTTGCCAGAATGGGTGGTTCAAAAATGGAACCGAGTTGTCATGGAAGAAATGGATAAATCTGGAGATTATCCAGGATTCGCCACCTTCACGGATTTCATTGCTAGAGAGGCATGCATTGTGTGTAACCCAGTTACAGCATCATGGCTGCTGAAGCCTGTTGAAGGGAAGCCGAAGAAGGCAAAGGCCTTCAATGTGAAAACAGAGAAAAATGAGGCTAAAAAGACGAAGACAGAACCTGCTGGTGATTCGAACGCCAATGAAGTAAAACCAAAGCCACCATGTTTGTTTTGTCACAATGACAGTCATGGTTTGCCCACGTGTACTGCTTTCAACGACGAGAGCATAGAAGATAAGAAAAAATTCATACGAAGTAATCGGGTTTGCTTTGGTTGTTTAAGGAAGGGCCACTTCAGTAAAGAATGCAAAAGGAGACACACATGCAGCAAATGCAGACTACGCCATCCTACTTGCCTACACAATTTGAACAAACCTGTGGATGAAATGCCAAGCAGTTCCACTTCCACAGATTCTGGTGCAAGTAAGGAGGTACAACATGTTGTCTCTCACACAGCCACACGAAGTGATTCTGCCAAATCCAACATTGTGCCTGTCCTGGTGTCGTCCATCATGGAACCCAACAGAGAAGTACTGGTGTATGCAGTCTTGGATACGCAGAGTGATTCAACATTCATTCTTGAGGACATAGCAAACGAACTTGGTGCAGAAATTCATCCTGTCAAACTAAAACTGAGCACCATGACATCAGTAAATTCTGTGATCATGAGCAACTCCTTCTGCAAGTGAGAGGTATGAACTCTGAAAGTCACATACAACTGCCTGCTTCATACACACGTGACTTCATACCAGTGGATAGATCTTACATCCCAACTGGGAAGACAGCACAGCAGTGGCCTCATCGGCGATACCTGACAAACAAGCTCCCAGCAATGCAAGGTTGTGAAGTCGGTTTACTGATAGGATCTGATTGTCCAGCTGCTCTCACCCCCCTGGAAGTCGTCACTGGCAGTGGAAACGAGCCTTTTGCACAACGGACTGCTTTAGGTTGGGGTATAATAGGTTGTGCCAATGCTCACCTAGACAGAGAGGGAAGTACCAGTATTGTCCATCGGGTTTCAGTTAAACAGTGCCCGACACCATCCGCCATTGAAGTCCTGAAGACTCTGGAGTCAGACTTCAATGAGAGATACTATGACGAGAAGTGTGTATCCCAGGAAGACGTACGTTTCCTGGAACTCCTCAGTAGCAGCATCCATCAGAGGACGGATAATCATTTTGAAATGCCTCTCCCCTTCAAAAGTGTGGAGCCACCAGTACTGCCCAACAACCGGAAGTTGGCCGTTGCTCGTCTGGAACATCTGAAACGTAAACTCAATGCCAATCCACAATACAACAAGCACTACCAAACTTTCATGAAGGAAATCATCGACACTGGTTATGCAGAGTTAGCTCCTGACACAACAGATGAAGAAGTCGTGTGGTATATCCCACACCATGGGGTATACCACCCACAAAAACCGAACAAGCTGAGGGTGGTCTTTGACTGTTCATCCAAGTTTGCTGGTGTTTCGCTGAATGAGACCCTACTCACTGGCCCAGATCTCATCAACTGCCTGGTGGGAGTCCTATGCCGCTTCAGAAAGAACATCGTAGCAGTAACTTGTGACATCAAGAAAATGTTCTACCAATTTGCTGTCATGTCAGAACATAGAAATTACCTGCGCTTTCTATGGTGGGAGAGCGGAGACCTCAGCAAAAAGCCAGTGGAGTAGAGAATGTGCGTGCATCTGTTCGGTGCTGCATCGCCACCTGGCTGTGCTAATTTTGGTCTGAAGCGCCTGGCAAACCAACACGCAGATGAATATTCGTTGGCGTCATCATTCATTTTGAAGAATTTCTATGTGGATGATGGTTTGGCCAGCATTGCTTCAGAGGAAGAGGCCATCAAGCTCATCAAGGAGGCTCAGGAGTTATGTAGAAAAGGAGGATTGGAACTACACAAGTTCATATCGAACAGACCTGAAATCCTGAAGGAGCTGGATCCGGAATACAGAGAATCATCAACCAAGGTGCTGGAGCTGGCACCAGAGTCGCTGCCTCATGAGCGAGTCTTAGGATCCACTGGTCTCTGGAGGATGACACCTTTGGGTTCGCAGTTAACGTGAGAGATCAGCCATCCACTCGTCGTGGAATTCTGTCTGTCGTTGCCTCTTTGTATGACCCATTGGGGTTCATTGCACCTTTCACCCTCAATGGCAAAGCCATACTGCAAGAGTTATGTCGCCACAGTATTGGCTGGGATGAGCTCTTGGACCTGCCTTGTGAAGGTAGTGGCGAGGATAAGAAGACTTTCGAAGGTCAGCAAGAATCAAGAACACATGGATGTTGTATAAGAGCGGTCGAAAGCTGGCAACATCGTTGTGAGATTGACCCAACTGGAAGCCTTCCCAAAGGAAATAGCGATTATGGAGAAAGGCGGTACCCTCCCACAATCAAGTTCATTGTATGGTATGGACCCGATCCTGGACAATGGACTTCTCCGTGTTGGTGGAAGGCTGAGTAAGTCAACTATGAGCATGCAGGTCAAGCACCCCCTCATCCTACCAAAAGACAGTCACATCACTCACCTCATTCTGGCATACTACCACATAAAAACATGTCACCAGGGAAGAAATCAGACATTGATGGAACTCCGTATGAATGGATACTGGATCATAGGTGGGAGCAAATCGGTAGCCAAATACATACACAAGTGTGTGTCTTGCAGGAAACTGTGACGTCCTGTTGAGGAGCAGCAGATGGCAGAACTCCCAAAAGAGAGGTTAGAGCCCGAAGCACCGTTCACTGTCAGTGGTATGGACTGCTTCGGTCCATTTATCATCAAGAAGGCAAGAAAAGAATACAAACGTTACGGGTTGATCATAACCTGCCTTTCGTCTCGCAGTATTCACATTGAGATGCTCGAGGACCTCTCTACAGACACGTTCATCAATGCATTGAGATGTTTTGTCAGCATCAGGGGAACCATCCGGCAACTGCATTGTGACCAAGGTTCCAATTTTGTGGGAGCCAAGAACGAACTCAAGGAAGCTCTCAAAGAATGTGATGTCAAGGCCCTTGAAGAATTCCTGCACGAAAGACAGTGTGAGTTCGTCTTCAACGCTCCATCAGCCAGTCACACAGGGGGAATCTGGGAGCGACAGATTCGAACAGTGCGAAGCGTTCTGAAGGCTACGCTATCACTGTGTCCCGGACGATTAGACGATCAATCCCTGAGAACGCTTTTCTATGAAGCTATGACCATTGTCAATAGTCGTCCTTTGACAGTTGACAACATCAATGACCCAACTTCTCTTGAGCCATTAACACCCAACCACCTTTTGCTGATGAAGCCTAAGGTCGCGTTGCCACCCCCTGGGAGTTTTGTTAAAGAAGACCTGTATGCAACAAAGAGGTGGCGGAGGGTTCAGTACCTAACCGAGCAGTTCTGGAGTCGCTGGAAGCGAGAATACCTCACCAATCTCACCCTAAGACAAAAATGGCACACTAAACGCCGCAACCTTCAGCTGAATGATGTTGTCATCATCAAGGAGGATTCCCTTCCTAGAAGTCGATGGCAACTCGCTCGGGTGATCGAGGCCATTGAAGGTAGTGATGGCTTGGTTCGTCGAGTTAAAGTCCAAGTTGGTCAACGAAGGAAGGAAGCTGATTCCCCAGGAACCATCCTCGAGAGGCCCGTCCAAAAACGTGTGCTATTGTTGGAAAGTACTTGAGTTACAATGCGTATTGAATGTACCATTCGTTTGATATCCGTGCCTGAATTACTCATTGTGGAAATAGTAACCATGGTAAATCATTCATAAGTCATACTTTCTTGTACGTTCTCTAGTTGTCGATATGTTCAATTGTTATGTAATGATTTTGGTGGGAGTGTAATGAACCGCATTTTTCCGTCAGTAGGATTTCCAGATATTCACAATGCGAAAGCTGACGCATTCCGAAGTTTATTTGGCATTCCATTGTTTTAGTGTTTTTTGCGAACTACCGGCAGCCATTTTGAAACCCAAATTTTGGTCACTGTTCACGCTTGGACATCTAGTTTTCATGAAATTATGTTCGTT
The DNA here is from genome assembly GCA_949152475.1 of Terebella lapidaria. NCBI lineage: Eukaryota > Metazoa > Annelida > Polychaeta > Terebellida > Terebellidae > Terebella > Terebella lapidaria. The sequence goes on from OX424562.1 coordinate 23,134,197, forward strand.
TGAAGTATCCTTGGTATTGCGGAAGAGGTATGTTATTATAAAGTGAACGATAAAATCATTATGTAAGGTGCATTGGCCGTTTTATGTTTAGTTTTCTCTCGTACATGATTGTTCAACGGCTATACATCTGTTTTCGCTCATCTAGTACTTGTAGTCCTAGGGTCACATGTCATTTTAGATTCGGTATTGATGTTTCTACTTGATATCAGATTTTTTAAAGTAAAACTTGATATATTTTGTTTTTATATACAGTTCTTACGGTGTCAGGTGTCAACCAAATCAAGTGTGCAGCTCTCGTTTGCTAACCACCATGTCCCTGGTCACTCACACTGCAATAAACACCCGTCAAGACTCAACCGACTTGTACTGTGTCCACTTCTAGCAACTCAAAACATACCAAGGACTGCTACAGTAGTGGACGAGCTAGCAGAGTGGATATACACAATAAACATGCTAAAGAACATTGCGCAACCGCCTTATTAAAAATCCTACGTTGTAGGTCGAGCCTGAGTTACGTAAGGTTGAGAAGAGAGAACTTTTCACATGGGTATCACCACTTGTTGTGGTGCCGAAACCAGGCAAGGGAGTGCGACTATTGCTGCTTTCAAACCGAATTGTGAATATGGTGACACCGGTGAAGTTTCAACTTCCCAGTTGAGAAATACTGACACCTGCATTCAAGTCGACTTTTGAAATTTTGTGGGAACAAAATGGCGGTCGCAGAAGCGCTCATAGTTTTTTGAAATTGGTTGTTGAGTTTTCTTGAACTTGGTGCGAAGTTTCGGGTCCTCTAAATTGAACAGGTAACCCAATCAGACATTTCAGTAGGCCTAATGACAATGGGCAAACGATCTACAGCTATAGGCCTATTCACAACGGGCAAACGATCAATTATACAATTGTACAGCGTTCAAGAGCACATGAGCGATAATATGAGAATCTATCCAGTATTCGTTTTGCATGAAACCTTTTCATAGTGAATAATGTTAACATGGTTCACTTATATAGGTTGGCACTGTCATCTATTTTTCCATCAAACACTACATCGTTTACCTAACAAACCTTCTTCTAATACCGCCATTTTGTATCCAAGTGGTGAACATTGATACGCTAAAAAGTCTCCCGGTTTCCACTTGTGAAAATGGGAAAGTCGCAACTTTCAACTTGTGAAGTGGGGAACACCATATTCACAAGTCGGTTTGAAGGCAGCGTATGTGTTGACATGCACATGACTAACCGAGCTGTACAGAGACAGAGATCTCCTATTCCAACACTGGATGAAGTGTTCCAAGAGATGGGCAATGCAACAGTGCTGTCAAAGCTAGACTTAAAAACGGGATACGATCAAATTAAGTTAGAGATTGTACTGAGATCAAGAGATTGTACTGATACACACGATTAGTCTTCAAGATATCATGTGCATCGGAGGTGTATCAGCATCAAGTCTTGACTGGCTGTGAAGGAACCAGCAACGTGTCTGATGACATAATTATGTATGGAAAGGACATAGAGGAGCTTGTTTATTGAAAGTCCCGAGGAGGCTGACAGAAAGGATTCGAAGTGAACAAGGACAAATGCAAATTTGCTGTGAACAAACTTGTGTTCCTTGGTCATGAACCGAGTGACAAAGGGACAAGTACAGATGGAGCAAAGGTATCTGCAGTACTTAACACAGTACCACCCACATATGTTCTGCTGGTAAAAAGCTTCCTTGAACTTAGCTCATGGCTCATACCGGATTTTTCCACAGTGAACCACTATGGAACTTGACCAAAACAAGATGTTCCATAGAAGTGGGGGAAAAGAACAGGAAGCATTTGATGCACTAGAGGAAGGTCTAGCGAGTTCCAATGACATGGAATATTACCAGGTCCAAGCTCATACCAAGCTCATTGTAGATCAAGCCCAGTAGGTTTAGTGGTACTGGTACAGGAACACCTGACAAGACAAACCAGTGGCATTTGCTAGTAGATCACTGACAGCTGTGGAAAGGAGGTAGTCGCAGACGGAAAATGAGGCATTAGTCATACTTTGTGACTGTGAAAGGTTCCACATTTATCCACTCATTCAAGCTCAAAACGGACCATAAGCCACTGCAGTAGATTTACATGCCACAACCAAAGCCATCCTTACGGTTGAGAGATGGGTGCTGTGATTGCTACCCTATGACTTCACAGTGTGCTACGAGCCAAGTCTAACCAATATAGCAGACACCCTCTCTCGACTAGTCGTCAACAGGACACGAACAAAACCTCTCAAACTGTAGGAAAGGAGCACATTCAGTACGTAGCACACAATGCTGTACCAAAAGAGTTGACCATCAACAACCTCACAGAGGCCACGGAAAAAGTTGAGGATCTGCTAACGGTCATAGACTGATTAAAAGGAAACATGAAATGGACTGACCTTGCAGATGCACTCAGGTCATACAAGTATGCCAGGCATGAAATGACATTGGTGGGAAACCAGTAGTCATGAGAGGAACCAGGATAGTTGTGTGAAGATCACTACAAGGTCGAGTCCTGAAACTGGCACATGAACGACATCCAGGCATTGTAGTGATATGTACTAGTATGTCACATTTACTTTTCCATGTATGTCGTGCTAGCCGATCCATCAATAAATATCATAACATGGTGGCAGCGGTAGGATCGAATCTCGCCAACAAAACTGTTGAAAAAACGAACACAGCATGTTGCAAGCATGTAAAAAACATATAAGCAGGTATTTCCAAACCCATTGACCTATATGCACACGTAGAATGGACCGCAACAGCATGTAGACTACTCAAAACCAACTTGAAAAAGTGAAAATCCCCCAATATCACCCACCACGGAAAACGATCATGTGGTTTTGGTTAAAGAACGTGATTTCAAGTGACAGTAGATCTAGTAGCAGAAATTCGCTGTTATGGGAAGAAGAAGAAGAATAAAGTCATGGGAACATCCGACATCCCATGCCAGTACAGAGATAGTGGACAGTGGAGAGTCGCCACATTCTACATCATTGATGTACCAGGACCTGCAATCATCGGACCTCCAATCACCCTACCAACTGGCCAGAAAGTTCGCATCCTAGATAAGGCAAAAAAGACCTGGTGTCCCGGAACAGTGACAGGTGTAGGCCAAGAGCCTACTAGAGTACTAGTATATAACATTTACCTTTTATTGTATGTCTTGTTAGCCGTTCCATCAATAAATATCATAACAGGCATTGTTCGCACAAAACAGAGACTGAGAGAAAAAAGTATGGTGGCCTGAAATGAATTGCACAGCTGAAGGCATACAAGTGTCATACATGCCAGGTGGTTTCAATGCAAGCTACGGACATGCCGGAAAAGCCGTGGCACGTTGGGATGAGGCGAAAGTCATGGAGTCAATCGAAGCACAAGCCTCGAAGCAAAAGCCTGAAATCAGCAGTCTGAAAGAAGGAGATAGGATCCCCCGAAAGAACAGTACAAGAACAAACTGTCTACATTTAGTACGCCATATGATAGCGCCATCTGGCGAATGCTAACAACAATGTGTTCTGCAAATATTATTTCCCTGATACATTGGTTGTGGTGATAAACGGGAGAGTAACAAGTAAATAAATGGATATTTGTGTTCAATCTGTGGTTGTGTGTTTTTGAACCAAGAAGATACGACACACATGTATGCACATTATTCAAGCAAAACCTTGATCGTTACTCTAACATTGATGAATCCATATGAAAAGTGACACAAAGGTCCGAGATCAGAACCATGAAGGAGTAGGCCCTAGATGATTGAAGAATTTGCCAAGCTGAATACATGTATACACTCAGTTTGACTACCCCCTATAAGTGAATGATTATTTTTTGACGAAGAAGAAAATAAATCACAGCCACAGAGATTCAATAAGGCTCATTTGTGGGGACTTAAATTCCTGGACCCACATTATCACCATTACAGTATCATCATAAATGATGCCACCAGGTTGTACCGGAAGAGGTGTTGAAAAATCGATTGATGGACGAGGAGGATGACGCCTTTATCATCATATCCACATTGCACCTCTATCGTGTCACTTGAATTTTGTTCTTCCGCAAATCGACCCGTATTTTGTATACTGTGGGCCCACTTATCATAATGGGTTGATACTTACGTTGCATCCTCATTGATTTTTTTTAGAAATCATTTTTGTTCCAAATTTCTGAAAAGTTTGACATTTATATTAGACGAGCATTGTAATGGATCTGTCATTGCACACTCCCGGAAACGGTGTGTTTTTATGCTTAATAATGAAGCCACATGTGTTATAGGCCATATTTTTCATGAACTTCGACAGTATTACATTGACGACGAGGAGAGTTTTCAAACCGAGAAAACGTGGCCAAAGCTCTGCAATTGTCTCCGAGCAGCCGTTCACGACAACCTTGTCACAACGATGGGATCGTTGGATGAAATCCTTCAAAATTTTCACCCTCGCTTCCGGCATCACCAACGATAAACAGAAACGAGCTATGCTTCTTGTGCATGGGAGGAGGACCAGGCGTGTTTCAAACATTGAATGACACTCTTACAACCTATAAGGAAGCTTGAATGCTGTCACTCACCGCCATCCGAATAACCAACAGCACGGTCAACAGAAGAAGCAAGAAAACATTTTCCACTCAGCATGGTCGACAGAAGCATGACAGGAAGCCACCAGAAGTAAGTCAAGACACCTCACAGTACCGTCCGCAGTATCCGCAGCAGCTGAGTACCATGTGTACACGCTGTGAGTTACCTGGACACACCGGAGGTGATTGCTGCTGTACACAAGGGAAGGCATGTTTCAAATGTGGGAAATTCGGACATTTCCAGAACATGGGCACAGTAAAAACACCAGTACCACCGATTACCATAGAAACTCACAAGGTCGTCACAGGGTACACATGCAGTCTCGATATTCCGGCACCGCACATGTATACACATACAACAACACTGAAGATGTCACTGTTGATAATGAGTATGTGATCAGAGGGATCGTCAAGACGAAGTTATTGCTATGTGAAAAATTTGGTTCAGTGGCATTAACGAACTGACTGAATGCTTGATCAACATGCAGAGGCCAGGGAGTTGTATCTTACTGGCAGAATTAGATCGAACATGCTATTGGGCTTTAATACTGAAAGTTACTCAAAGTGTACGACAAGAATGCAACAGATGAGGCTCCAACTGGAGTATGGTAACATAAAAAATAATAGCACCAAGGGTGTTGTATCTTACTGGCAAAATTATATCAGACATGCTATTGGGCTTTAATACTGAAAGTGGTCCAATGTTAAGTTCAAGGTCACCAAAAGATCCACTGTATATCACTCCCCATTCGCCCGAAATACAACCATGATATCCATATGTAGTCATTCTCCGCAGAGGCCAATTCAGATAGTTCATGTCAAATGTTACTTGAGATTTACCACTCTGAGGCCAAGTTCAAGGTCACCAAAAATACAAAATATCTTGTCAGCAAAAGAACTAAGGAGCTATGTGGATACCACAGAGACTCTCGCAGATGATGCGACAACTGAAGTGCATGCGGCATACAAGAAGTCACAGAGGACGCTGTCGACATGTTGTTGTTGTACTTGTTGACGTCAAGTAGGACTGCAAAAGATGCTCAGGATGTTTTGAGGAATAACTACGTACACGATAGCTTAGCAAACAAGCCAGTCCTGAAGAAACAATATTTTCGAAGTGAAATGAAGAAGGGAACATCGATTCAAGATTCAAGAAGATCAGGGACATTTGGATAGTGGACTCGGCCGTGCCCAGACATGTCCCGTGACAAGGTATTCATGCTGGATTATAGTGTGTTTGAAATCCCAGAACTGGCTAGACTTGGTGACGGAATGATTGTTGAAGCAACAGGTCTCAATGATGTTATTGTAAATATGTGGTTTAAAGTTAGTGATGAAAGGAAATCTGTATTGTACAAAGTATTGCATTTAACCTGTTTTCTGTGAAAGCAACAAGTGAAGTTAATGTTGTGTAGTCCAGCGAATCTTGTTGCCAGATTCGCAACCAGGAAACAACTTGTGTGACATATGGTCACTGGACGGGAAACTGTACTGAATGAATTGCATAGTAATTCAGGCAGAACATGCTACAGTCGCATCAGGACCGAACAACGACATGGATCTCTGGCACCAACGCTTGGGACATCTAAATGAACAGCTACTGAAGGATATTATCTGGAAGGATATAACAATTTGGCATCAAGCTAACGAAAACAGAAATCTACTGGTAGTCATTCTTCTAGGGTTGTGTCAGGGGTAGGATGAATCGAAAGCCATTCAAACTAATAGGTGAATTACGATCTTCCTGGAAGCTAGAATAGACGTGGAATCAATACCCAGTATTAAGTATTCCGAGCAAACAAAACAGGGTCCGTCATCCAATCTCATAGTCCAAGGACTGAAAGTCATATCAGGCATACGAAGTGAGAGAAAACAAAAATGACAGGGAAACTCATGACCCCCCCCCCCCCCCCCCAAAAAAAAAGGCCATTAGGAGGTGAAATCAGGTGTTCCGGAAAGAGTGAGCATTTCCTGCCCCACTAGTGGCACCCGTCATGAACTCCCCCAAATTAACATGAAACTAGATCTAGTTGCAGAGTAGACATGGATTTGGTGTATTTATCAACCAGATCATGATGACGTCCATAGAATTTCTTAAACGCAGGTATAAGTCTTGGTAAAACATATCCTTGTCGCAGCAGTTTAGAGACTAGCTGGGCACTTCGATAAACAATGTCCTGCATGATGAATCGTTCAGTGGACGAAAGTACTAGTACTTCATGACTTTCTTTTTTATGTATAATCAAGATCCTGTGCTGTGTATTTCATGAGACACAAATCGGAAGTACCAGAGAAATTATTTCTGTTATGTCAACTGCTAAAGTTGCGAATGAAGTAAAGGTAACTTCCACAACCTCTTCAGGGATTCTCACAACCTTAGTGTAATCAAGTGTAAAACGCTAGCAAAAATCCCCGAAAAGGTCTTTTTTCCAGTAGTGTGCAGTTGTATTTGCAATACATTTCAATAGATTTGTATTCAGACTTAAATACTCTGGTCATGAAGGTGTTTGTTCTCATTACTCATCACACAGTATTCGTACTTAAATAATTTCATCAAACATTTGAATCATGTCCGCCTTAACGCAATGTTTTTAGGTAAGTAGATCCAGAGTATTCATTAGGCAAATTCAGTGAGAGAACTTGTATGTGAAATCAATTAATATCATCTCCGAGACCCTCCTCCACTCAGCTTACCAAGAGATCATGTTTTTTCTAGGACCTATACTATTGCAAACATGGTGCTGTTATAGAGAGGAAACTATATGATTCCATACATGGAGCTGTGCTTTTCGGATATGTTACAAACTATAGTATGATTTGCTTTCTCAGAAGTGCTCAAACACGTTACCGATTTCCCCAAATTTGTGACATTGGCGTAACCGGATATGTCTGTGGGTGTAAACCCCCAATCGATATCTCCGCCATTTTCCTATGCAACAAGTCCATCTAAACTTGATGCAGTTCCGGCAAAAAAACAATGAGTCTCTCGACGATTTCATCACCAGGGCACGAACGCTAGCGAACCAGTGCTAGTTTGGTGCAGAAGAACTAAGGAAACGTTTACATGAGCTTATAGTCCCTCCCCCCCCATGATTGGTTCAGGAAATAATTACTCGGCAAAGCAATCAACTATTCCATCAAAGACACCTTAAAAGAAGGGAGAAAGTATGAAGCGTTAAATGCTGGAAAAGAACAGCTCAACAAACTGGATGCTGGAAAACAGGTTGAAGTCATTGAAATAAGATGGGGTGGAAAATGCTAGCTCTGTGACACCTCACACCAACCACGAGAGTGTCCTGCGTACAATGACAACTGTAGAAAGGGCAGAAAAACAACACACAGTTACAGCAGAAACCGAGATGGTTACAGCAGAAACCGAGGCCAGCGAAGTCCGTCAAACAGATATAGAAACAACAGAAAAGCAAAACAGCCAAGAAAGAAAAATACATGATGTCGAGACAGAGTATAACGCAGATGGAGAAAATTTGCAGAAATCATACTACAGCGTCATCATCAGTGGAGCATCAGGAAATACACTCCTGCTGCGAACGCTGAGGCAAATGTACGGAGGAAACGTGGTACCAGAAACACTACTCAAGCCTGTAAGGCTGAGGCTAGTTGCCTACAGTGGAGACGAGATAAGACATGCCAGGTCGATAGACATGCCATGTAGGTACACGTCCAGTGGATGGAAGACAATAAGATTATCCGTAGTTGATGTGCCCGGACCGGCTGGTCTGAGTGTACAAGTGAAGCCCTCAACCTGGTCACGATAAACACAGATGCTGTGGAAAGTATAAAAACACCAAGATCAATCTTGAAGAAAACCACAGACCAGTCTAGACCACGAGAGAGTATCAAAGACGTCCAAGAACCTTGTAGCTAGATACCCTGACCAATATGACAAAATTGGATATTTTGAGGGTGAAGCTAAGCTCCTACTGAAAGATGATGCAGTGCCTTTTGTGGACGCTCCACGGAAATTCCTGATACACATCAGAGAAAACCTGAAAAACGAGATTGACAGTCTGGTCCAGAAAGGAATAATCCGGAAGTAGAAGAACACACAGACTAGTCTGTCACGCATTCAATACAAAGAAAAATGGCACAGTATGCATATGTTTCAATTCACAACGACTAAACAAGAGCCTAAAGAGGTGTGCACACAAGATTCTGACCGTCAAAGAAATGAATCCACAACTTGCCGGATCCATATTTCAGCACACTTGACGCAGAGGCTGGATACTGGGCAATAAAACTTGATAAGCTGTCCCAACTCCTGACTACCTTCAGGACACCGTTCAGGAGATATTGCTGGCTGAAAGTTCCCTTTGGTCTAAAAGTTTCTCAGGACATATTCCAGAGCCGCATGGATGCAACTCTGGAAGAACTGTCAGGTGTAGTCGGAATCACAGATGCAACACCTGACCACAACCTGATTCAAGAAACGATATGCAACCAGCCATGGAAGAAGAAGAAGAAATAAAGCTTAACGGCACTTTGGGCTCAAGAAGGCCATTTCAGTGCCAAACAAAGATATAAAAGTAGTATCAAGAATGATAAAACCGCAAGTTCTACAATTAAAAATTTGTAGTGAACAGTAAAAGCTTACGAGGTTAGTGGTGAAGAATTGATGACTAGATCTAGATTCAAAGGAATTGACTAGAATTTATATGCCTAAAAATAGAAATATACCTCAATTTCCCAAAGGAAATTGAGGATTTTATAAATATTAAAATCATTGAATACCTTGTATATTGACTGACACTCGTAGAACATACGACGAGTGTCAGCAATATCTTGACAATGTACCAAGACATGTTCAACGGTCAGCCACTCTCGACAGGGCACACACACAGGGGCCTCCTCCCCACGGAGCAGGTAACCCTGAGTAAGGTATGTATGCCCTATATGAGCCCGTGACATGACCAGTTGATCACGCCTGGACATTTCGTTTATTGGGGTACAACAACCGAGCATTGGTTTGACTTTCTGTAATTTGTTATCAACCTGCTCATCCCAGAATGACTGCCATTCTGCGTACAAGTACGTGTGGATGAGCAGCTTGAAATCAGAATGTGGCACCCTGGAAAATGTGACGTGGATGGAACCAGCCATGGAAGTGGCCTTCTTGTTACATCCCACAACCAATTAGCCAATCCCAGTAGTTAGATTCAACGCCAGTTATTAGATTTGAATTCACTTTTGAACTTGCTTGGTTTCCGCCTACAGCTTGGTACTAGTCCATGCAAAAAAAAACACGGTCACCAAACGGCCTGAAAACCCGAAATTTTCATGTCGGGCCAATATCTCATGAAATTCAGTGTGTATGTGCCAATAAATGTGTCAGATCGGGGACCCTCATAGCCACTCTATGGAAACATTTTGAGTAGTCTACATCTTAATATATATGAGTTTCACTGCATGTGTTTTATGTGCCGCAAATGTGACCTGCGTAAAGGCAAGGGCGCCACCTGTTGAATTTTGTTGTTTCCGGTTCCCGCCATGTGTGAAAAATGAAAATAAATCGCTGAGTGAATCTTGAAGATTTATTTCTAATATTGACCCACTACACACCATCAAGCATGACCAACCCGACAGGTTATGGGCCCAGGATGCTACTATAGTTTGATGGTGATGAAGAGAAGTATGAACTGTGGGAAACCAAATTTCTCGGGCACATGAGACTGCAAAAATTGCATGATGTGATCGTGCCGAAACCTGGTGAAGATGCAGCACTGACCCAGATGCAGCAAAGAACGCTGACGCTTATGCTGAACTAGTGCAATGTCTGGACGACAGAAGTCTGTCTCTTGTTGAACGACAGTAGGAAAGCCCTGAAGATTCTCAGAGCGCATTACCCATGGACTGGCAAACCCAGAGTCATTGCCTAGTATACAGTGTTGACAAACCTCAAGATGGGACCGGATGAATGTGCGACGGATTACGTCTCACGTTCACAAAAATCAACAACTCTGCTAAATACGGCATGAGAGACAATAAGCGATAGCTTGCTGATCGCCATGGCACTGGGGGACTACCGCCAGCATACCAGACTTTTTCGTCTATCATGACTCAAAAAGACACTGATCTGACATATGTTTAAAACAGCTCTTAGAAGTTTCGAGGCAACACAGAAGTACAGCCCAGCTTCGAGCACATCCCCCGACAACAGTGTTGTGGCTATGAAACAGAGGGTCGTGACATGCTACACTTGTGGTGGCGCTGGACACAAATAGAATCGATGCAAGATGAACAAAAAGAAAAAAATGGTGTGAAAATTGTCGCTCGTCAACACACAACATGAAGAAATGTCAAAGAAGAGATATCGCGAACTGAGTTCAAGAATCACCGCCATTTTCATTGGACTCGCCCGCTTCGGAGACCCCTGGGGAAGATGAACATTCATTCGCTTTCAGAATCTTGGACTCATGTACTGATAATTATGATGATGTTTGTAATGTGAAAAATGTAAAACAAGATGCATTGTTAGTTGACTGTGGAGCTACTGCTCAAATTCTGCATGAAAAATCCGAATTTGTAAAATTTGATGAACATTTTGAAGCTGAGAGTCATGTACTAGAGCTTGCAGATAGGAGTCGTACTAACAGTGTTGTACTCGGTAAAGGAGATGCTACTGTTCAGTTGTATGATGTTAATGGAACACCAAGAGAGATTCTATTGAAAAACGCTTTGTATGTGCCATCATACAAGCAAGATATTTTTTTCTGTTCAAGCAGCTACCTGTATAGGGGCATCTGTTAGATTCAGCCCAAACTCATCTGAATTAAAATCCCAGGATGGACCTACATTTGGTATTAGGAAACAAGGTCGACTGTACTATTTGAACAATGCTGTATCAGGTAAATGTAAGACTAGGAGTCTAACTGAGTGGCATAAAGTACTTGGTCATTGCAATGTACATGACAACAAAACTTAAAAATGTTGTAGATGGCATGAAAATTGTTGATAAAAAGAATGTTGAATGTGAGACTTGTCTGAAGGGAAAAATGACACAATATCGTAGTCGAGAGCCAGACAAGCGTGCAACTAGTCCTCTTGAACTTGTACATAGTGACCTAGCAGGACCTGTTAGTCCTATCACCAGAGAATTTTTCAGGTATGCAATATCATTTGTTGACGATTACTCTGGGGGCAGTATGTTTGTATTTCTTAAAACAGAAGAGTGATTCTGTACATGCATTCGAAAAATACTTGGCAGATGTTTCGCCTTATGGTCCTGTTAAAAGGTCACGTACAGAAAACGGAACAGAAGTCACTTGTGAAGCTTTCGAAAATGTGCTTGTGAAGAATAAGAATAAACATGAAATGTCTGCTCCTCACTCACCACACCAGAACGGTACTGCTGAACGAGCATGGAGATCATTGTTTGACATGGCAAGATGTTTATTGATTGACGTACAGTTACCAAAACAGCTATGGACCTATGCTGTAATGACATCTGTGTATGTCAGGAATAGATGTTTCAACCCAAGGACTGACAAAACGCCATACGAGTTAAACCAAATCTTAGCAAAATGCAAATCTTTGGAAGTGTTTGCTTTGCGTACGAGCAGAACAAAACTTGATGCTAGAAGTACCAAAGATATATTTGTTGGCTATGTCCGGCCCAGTCCGGCATACTTGGTGTATTTCCGGAGTAGTAACAATATTAAGCGAATTAGATGTATAAAGCTTGTTAGTGTTGATCCGATTTATGTTACAGGAACTGATGTATCAGAGGATGTTGTGAATGAGGAACAGAAAAATAATGATATTCCTAATGATGATGTATTGATGATGCCTGTCTCACAAAGAAGTGAACCGATGGAACACATTGACTATCCTGCCATCCCATGACACACACTGAGCACGGATTTGATCCATTACAACTCCAAAGACTATATGATTATATGTGATTACTTCACAAAATATCCGATATCATTCAGCTCAAGCACTTGAGCAGCTACACTGTAGCTGACTTTCTCCATGTTTGGTGTGCCAGTTGAAATCATCTCGGATAATGGACCTGAGTTCATCAGGAAACACTACCAGACCCTCATGACTAAGCTTGGTATCGCCCACATCACATCATCACCTCATCACCCCAAATCACATGGGTTCATTGAGCAACTGATACACATAGCCATTTGATGAGATATTGAAATAGATTGTGATCCATCTATGTAGCTGATCATCGAACTTTGAGTGAACACTACAGACAATATAAAACACACAGCGATAAAGTTGGAGCCTGTTTTTCTCGCAGTAAATCAGGAAGCACTTCTTGAGGCAGGATGCAGTAAAACCAAATACCGAGGTCGATTTTCTGGCACACCACGCCGAGGGTGGAGAGACCATGGCTACTCGTCAAGTAATAACCAGGGAAACTATGGGAGCAAGAATTATTTCTCATCCAACAACAAAACTCGGGAAGTGAACCCCAAATCCCAGAGGAGATACTGTCATGTGTGCATTTTGTGGCTCATACAGGCACGTGATGAGTGATTGTCCAGACAGCTGGGAGAATATGTCCATAAAGTCACTAAAACGGAGGCTACAACGGAAGAAGTAGCTCTGATGATGGGACCACCTGCACACCTTCAACTGTGTTGTATTGGATTCCGCCTGCTCTAGCACTGTGTGTGGTGAACTGTGGATGGAAACATACCTCGAGAGCTTCAGCAATAATAAACAAAAGAGAATAGGGGGACCAAAGGACCAGGCAGTAAAGTTTTCAAATTTATTCTGTGATCATGATGTTCATTTGTTCTGTATTTTAGTTGGTTGGACCTGAGTAAAAGATGGCGTCTAAAGTTACCTTTTTGTTGTGTTTTGTGTGTGTCGTATACTGGAAGTAGACTTTACCAGATACAGTATTATCACGAAATCTGGGGCATATAAATCAATTGAGAGGACTAAAGCCATTGTAATTGAAAGGGAAGGCTGTCAGAGGAGCAACGTTAATTTTTCTTTCTGGTAACAGAGACTCGCCATAAATTTATACCTGACCTTTTCACCAGGATGAACCGACTACTCAGGAAAATGATCAGGGGTTTGTGATGCTGAATTAGTATGATTCTCTCTTCTGTGTTCTGAATGAATAAGGACATGGTTTGTCACGCAGACTACACAGCCTAGGAAATTCTGCTCCATTGAGGCATCATTAAAGAAAGTTCAGTCGTGTTAAGGAACCATCAACTTAGTTGCAATGGATAACTACTGCCAATGAATGGAACAGTTGCAGAGTTTTCCACATCGTACAGCGTATCACAAAAATATCCCAGGAGTGGGATATGACACCAAGCTAACTAGGGACCTGTACAGGTGTTTCGTGATGACAATAGGTGACCTGGCTTGCTATGTACCAACACCAAACAAAGACATGATGTTGACAACGTTTCAGGCGTGGACCAAGATAATGGAAGGACCTATGACAAAACTCACAAAGCCTGCACCAACCTTCAGGTACAATGGAGGCCTGTCAGAGATTGTTGCTGGAGTTGGCATGGGTAGAGACGAATGGCTACATCGTGCGTGGAGTTTTGACTGGCCTGTTGTACATGTGGAATATGAGGAAACATTGTTACCACTCACTATGGAGTGTGGAGTGAGCCAGAAGGAAGTGCACCAAATTTGAAGAGTTTGCCCCCAGACAGCATGACAACATGCATCATCTGTATCAATTGTGGCAACAAGTTTTGGAAGGTAATCCATCATTAAAAAGAGCATATGATGTTACGAAGTTCACATTAGCATACTAGCAACATGCACACTTAACAAAGAATGGACAGTTTGAGGCCTAATATAAAACCATACACACGAAAAAAATTAATGTTGGAAAAGGACGGATTTTTTTATCAATGGAGATTTGGATAGTTTTTATCAAGGATTTGAATAGGAAAACTCAATATCAGTTTTGCTTTTCACATGTGACCTTGTGGAAAACAACTGGCCGGAAAGTCACCAGCATGAATAAATGAGAGGAGTTTAGCAGCATGTTGTAATCAACAAGCCCATTCTAGAGCCAAACCAGAACATAAAATTTAATGAACAATGATAAAACTGTCCAAATATAGGACCTCCTTGGTGAAAGATAAGATATACGAGATCATGCGTGAAATTATTGTATGATTACTGGGTGGCTAAAAATATAATTATGCACCAATTTCACGTAACAGAAACTGGATTTAGAGAATAATAAGATTACCTAATGGAAGGCTTGATATTGTGCATTAGAGATGCAAACATATGTGAAGTTACATTATATGAAAAAATCTGCGGCTCGAGGATGCCATAAGTACTGTAAAACGACTAATTTTGGCGGTTATCAAATGTGGCGGTTGTGATTAGTCCCACGTTATTTGGCGGAGATTTCATTTGGCCATTTCAGAACCACATATATATCTAGTTAATTTGGTGGACGATTTAACTTGGCAGTTTTTCCAGTATCGCCAAATAAATCGTCCACCAAAATTAATCGTTTTACAGTATTTAAATCGTGGAATGTCAGTGACACACCATGCTCATCTGCATCAACATACATTCAGATATCATCAAGGTACAAACCAAACTCGTCCGCTAACATAAACCAAGACAAGAACCAAGGAAACAGCATAGTATAAGGTCCACCACTGCTCATGATGTAATGCAAAAAATGAATCAAAGAAGTAAATGCCGATCCAGTTTTAAAAAGTGCATAATAAGTGAATGAGAGTACCTCGAGGCGAAATGTATATAGGGCACATAATGACCAAAGATGGACTTGTGCAGAGCGCAAGAATGAACTTGAGAAAACCTGGTGCAATGTCTGGACGACAGAAGTCTGTCTCTTGTTGAACGACAGTAGGAAAGCCCTGAAGATTCTCAGAGCGCATTACCCATGGACTGGCAAACCCAGAGTCATTGCCTAGTATACAGTGTTGACAAACCTCAAGATGGGACCGGATGAATGTGCGACGGATTACGTCTCACGTTCACAAAAATCAACAACTCTGCTAAATACGGCATGAGAGACAATAAGCGATAGCTTGCTGATCGCCATGGCACTGGGGGACTACCGCCAGCATACCAGACTTTTTCGTCTATCATGACTCAAAAAGACACTGATCTGACATATGTTTAAAACAGCTCTTAGAAGTTTCGAGGCAACACAGAAGTACAGCCCAGCTTCGAGCACATCCCCCGACAACAGTGTTGTGGCTATGAAACAGAGGGTCGTGACATGCTACACTTGTGGTGGCGCTGGACACAAATAGAATCGATGCAAGATGAACAAAAAGAAAAAAATGGTGTGAAAATTGTCGCTCGTCAACACACAACATGAAGAAATGTCAAAGAAGAGATATCGCGAACTGAGTTCAAGAATCACCGCCATTTTCATTGGACTCGCCCGCTTCGGAGACCCCTGGGGAAGATGAACATTCATTCGCTTTCAGAATCTTGGACTCATGTACTGATAATTATGATGATGTTTGTAATGTGAAAAATGTAAAACAAGATGCATTGTTAGTTGACTGTGGAGCTACTGCTCAAATTCTGCATGAAAAATCCGAATTTGTAAAATTTGATGAACATTTTGAAGCTGAGAGTCATGTACTAGAGCTTGCAGATAGGAGTCGTACTAACAGTGTTGTACTCGGTAAAGGAGATGCTACTGTTCAGTTGTATGATGTTAATGGAACACCAAGAGAGATTCTATTGAAAAACGCTTTGTATGTGCCATCATACAAGCAAGATATTTTTTTCTGTTCAAGCAGCTACCTGTATAGGGGCATCTGTTAGATTCAGCCCAAACTCATCTGAATTAAAATCCCAGGATGGACCTACATTTGGTATTAGGAAACAAGGTCGACTGTACTATTTGAACAATGCTGTATCAGGTAAATGTAAGACTAGGAGTCTAACTGAGTGGCATAAAGTACTTGGTCATTGCAATGTACATGACAACAAAACTTAAAAATGTTGTAGATGGCATGAAAATTGTTGATAAAAAGAATGTTGAATGTGAGACTTGTCTGAAGGGAAAAATGACACAATATCGTAGTCGAGAGCCAGACAAGCGTGCAACTAGTCCTCTTGAACTTGTACATAGTGACCTAGCAGGACCTGTTAGTCCTATCACCAGAGAATTTTTCAGGTATGCAATATCATTTGTTGACGATTACTCTGGGGGCAGTATGTTTGTATTTCTTAAAACAGAAGAGTGATTCTGTACATGCATTCGAAAAATACTTGGCAGATGTTTCGCCTTATGGTCCTGTTAAAAGGTCACGTACAGAAAACGGAACAGAAGTCACTTGTGAAGCTTTCGAAAATGTGCTTGTGAAGAATAAGAATAAACATGAAATGTCTGCTCCTCACTCACCACACCAGAACGGTACTGCTGAACGAGCATGGAGATCATTGTTTGACATGGCAAGATGTTTATTGATTGACGTACAGTTACCAAAACAGCTATGGACCTATGCTGTAATGACATCTGTGTATGTCAGGAATAGATGTTTCAACCCAAGGACTGACAAAACGCCATACGAGTTAAACCAAATCTTAGCAAAATGCAAATCTTTGGAAGTGTTTGCTTTGCGTACGAGCAGAACAAAACTTGATGCTAGAAGTACCAAAGATATATTTGTTGGCTATGTCCGGCCCAGTCCGGCATACTTGGTGTATTTCCGGAGTAGTAACAATATTAAGCGAATTAGATGTATAAAGCTTGTTAGTGTTGATCCGATTTATGTTACAGGAACTGATGTATCAGAGGATGTTGTGAATGAGGAACAGAAAAATAATGATATTCCTAATGATGATGTATTGATGATGCCTGTCTCACAAAGAAGTGAACCGATGGAACACATTGACTATCCTGCCATCCCATGACACACACTGAGCACGGATTTGATCCATTACAACTCCAAAGACTATATGATTATATGTGATTACTTCACAAAATATCCGATATCATTCAGCTCAAGCACTTGAGCAGCTACACTGTAGCTGACTTTCTCCATGTTTGGTGTGCCAGTTGAAATCATCTCGGATAATGGACCTGAGTTCATCAGGAAACACTACCAGACCCTCATGACTAAGCTTGGTATCGCCCACATCACATCATCACCTCATCACCCCAAATCACATGGGTTCATCGAGCAACTGATACACATAGCCATTTGATGAGATATTGAAATAGATTGTGATCCATCTATGTAGCTGATCATCGAACTTTGAGTGAACACTACAGACAATATAAAACACACAGCGATAAAGTTGGAGCCTGTTTTTCTCGCAGTAAATCAGGAAGCACTTCTTGAGGCAGGATGCAGTAAAACCAAATACCGAGGTCGATTTTCTGGCACACCACGCCGAGGGTGGAGAGACCATGGCTACTCGTCAAGTAATAACCAGGGAAACTATGGGAGCAAGAATTATTTCTCATCCAACAACAAAACTCGGGAAGTGAACCCCAAATCCCAGAGGAGATACTGTCATGTGTGCATTTTGTGGCTCATACAGGCACGTGATGAGTGATTGTCCAGACAGCTGGGAGAATATGTCCATAAAGTCACTAAAACGGAGGCTACAACGGAAGAAGTAGCTCTGATGGTGGGACCACCTGCACACCTTCAACTGTGTTGTATTGGATTCCGCCTGCTCTAGCACTGTGTGTGGTGAACTGTGGATGGAAACATACCTCGAGAGCTTCAGCAATAATAAACAAAAGAGAATAGGGGGACCAAAGGACCAGGCAGTAAAGTTTTCAAATTTATTCTGTGATCATGATGTTCATTTGTTCTGTATTTTAGTTGGTTGGACCTGAGTAAAAGATGGCGTCTAAAGTTACCTTTTTGTTGTGTTTTGTGTGTGTCGTATACTGGAAGTAGACTTTACCAGATACAGTATTATCACGAAATCTGGGGCATATAAATCAATTGAGAGGACTAAAGCCATTGTAATTGAAAGGGAAGGCTGTCAGAGGAGCAACGTTAATTTTTCTTTCTGGTAACAGAGACTCGCCATAAATTTATACCTGACCTTTTCACCAGGATGAACCGACTACTCAGGAAAATGATCAGGGGTTTGTGATGCTGAATTAGTATGATTCTCTCTTCTGTGTTCTGAATGAATAAGGACATGGTTTGTCACGCAGACTACACAGCCTAGGAAATTCTGCTCCATTGAGGCATCATTAAAGAAAGTTCAGTCGTGTTAAGGAACCATCAACTTAGTTGCAATGGATAACTACTGCCAATGAATGGAACAGTTGCAGAGTTTTCCACATCGTACAGCGTATCACAAAAATATCCCAGGAGTGGGATATGACACCAAGCTAACTAGGGACCTGTACAGGTGTTTCGTGATGACAATAGGTGACCTGGCTTGCTATGTACCAACACCAAACAAAGACATGATGTTGACAACGTTTCAGGCGTGGACCAAGATAATGGAAGGACCTATGACAAAACTCACAAAGCATGCACCAACCTTCAGGTACAATGGAGGCCTGTCAGAGATTGTTGCTGGAGTTGGCATGGGTAGAGACGAATGGCTACATCGTGCGTGGAGTTTTGACTGGCCTGTTGTACATGTGGAATATGAGGAAACATTGTTACCACTCACTATGGAGTGTGGAGTGAGCCAGAAGGAAGTGCACCAAATTTGAAGAGTTTGCCCCCAGACAGCATGACAACATGCATCATCTGTATCAATTGTGGCAACAAGTTTTGGAAGGTAATCCATCATTAAAAAGAGCATATGATGTTACGAAGTTCACATTAGCATACTAGCAACATGCACACTTAACAAAGAATGGACAGTTTGAGGCCTAATATAAAACCATACACACGAAAAAAATTAATGTTGGAAAAGGACGGATTTTTTTATCAATGGAGATTTGGATAGTTTTTATCAAGGATTTGAATAGGAAAACTCAATATCAGTTTTGCTTTTCACATGTGACCTTGTGGAAAACAACTGGCCGGAAAGTCACCAGCATGAATAAATGAGAGGAGTTTAGCAGCATGTTGTAATCAACAAGCCCATTCTAGAGCCAAACCAGAACATAAAATTTAATGAACAATGATAAAACTGTCCAAATATAGGACCTCCTTGGTGAAAGATAAGATATACGAGATCATGCGTGAAATTATTGTATGATTACTGGGTGGCTAAAAATATAATTATGCACCAATTTCACGTAACAGAAACTGGATTTAGAGAATAATAAGATTACCTAATGGAAGGCTTGATATTGTGCATTAGAGATGCAAACATATGTGAAGTTACATTATATGAAAAAATCTGCGGCTCGAGGATGCCATAAGTACTGTAAAACGACTAATTTTGGCGGTTATCAAATGTGGCGGTTGTGATTAGTCCCACGTTATTTGGCGGAGATTTCATTTGGCCATTTCAGAACCACATATATATCTAGTTAATTTGGTGGACGATTTAACTTGGCAGTTTTTCCAGTATCGCCAAATAAATCGTCCACCAAAATTAATCGTTTTACAGTATTTAAATCGTGGAATGTCAGTGACACACCATGCTCATCTGCATCAACATACATTCAGATATCATCAAGGTACAAACCAAACTCGTCCGCTAACATAAACCAAGACAAGAACCAAGGAAACAGCATAGTATAAGGTCCACCACTGCTCATGATGTAATGCAAAAAATGAATCAAAGAAGTAAATGCCGATCCAGTTTTAAAAAGTGCATAATAAGTGAATGAGAGTACCTCGAGGCGAAATGTATATAGGGCACATAATGACCAAAGATGGACTTGTGCAGAGCGCAAGAATGAACTTGAGAAAACCTGGCTTGCTCAAATTGAACTTGAAATGCTAGCAGTGTTGTATTTTTTATTATTTCCATGATTCAATGAATAAATGTTACAGTTTTTGTCATTTTTCTAAGTAACTTTCATGTGGTTTTTATTCAATTGGATTTATATTCCACGTGGAGTGGGTGGGGGCGGTCCACATTCCAGAGGACAATGGAGCAGCATCTTTTGTTAGTGGAAAAACCATAAATACCCATATCCTTCATCACTCGATTGAAAGTCATCAAACCATGGAAAACTACGAGGGATGTATAGCATATTATTGGTCCTGTATGTTGGTAATAATACGTCATGGCTTTACTGGATATTTTGACTACACGTGTATCCAGTGGTCAAGAAACCAACATCTATAGGCATCTTGAGGCTGGAACTGATGAACCTTATCCGTCAGGAGGTGTGGTCTGCCATTGCAGAGTCCCACAACCTAGTGAATACATCATTGACTGATAGGCTTATGTCTCAGACTATTCTTCAAGAGTCATCGTCATCACTGGATGTTCTAGAGGAACCTTGTTCAGTGGTTAAGAAACCAACATCGATAGGCATCTTGAGGCTGGAACTGATGAACCTTATCCGTCAGGAGATGCGGTCTGCCAATGCAGAATCCTACAACCTACTGAATACATCATCGACTGATGGGCTTATGTCTCAGACTATACTTCAGGAGTCATCATCGTCACTGGATATTTTAGGGGAACCTCGCTCAAGGGATAAGCGCTGAGGCCTTTGCCTGATCAGGGTTTCATCCCTCCACCTCAGCCTTCCCTCCACTCGTCCAATCCATCCCAAGGGTACTGCAAAACTACTAATTTTGGAGGACGAATCATTTCACGGATTTGGCAGTAGGGGGAAAAAACGGCCAAATTAAATCATCTGCCAAATTAACTATATATAGTTAAGAATATATGTCAAGAAATATAAGTGGTTTTAAAACCGCCATATTAAATCTGAGGCAAATAACGTCGGGCCCACAACTGCCAAATTTAATAGCCACCAAAATTAGTCTTTTTACAGTTTTCAGAAACCCCCGTTAATTCACAAATCTCTCACCCTCCCGAATGTCGTAGAACAAAACACGTTGAAGTTGATATAGTCAAAACAAAAGAAGTTGATATGGTCCGACAATTATGTCAATTTTCCTTCCCTGTTGCAACCAAATACCTCTGACTACATGCTCCTTGCCCATCTAGCACATGAATCTTATCAAGACTCATGAAATACATTAAATATCTGTGGCACGAAGTCAATGGAGATGGACTTAAACCTTTGGTAGTTTATGGATGAGCAGCTGCCTCAGAGACACCAATTATTGTACCAACACTGAAATGTTTGATAACAGAGTTGCAAAAGAAATTTCCACTTGACCTCTCTATCATTTATTCAGGAAAATGATGAGAAATCAGAGATGGTGGGCATCTGTAAAAGATGAGCATTTGAACTAGCCAAAGAATGTCTGAAATGTGGACCGGTCTCAATCCTAGAAGAAACCTTGTTGTATGTTGTGACACAACTCTAGAACAAAATGGTCCCATTCCTTCAATCCTCAGTATGGAACATACCTTCAAAGTGCCCTTCAACATTGGATATTGATGACAGGACAAAATGTGGGTCATTCTGTAAGATTCTCTCTTCTGTGTTCAGAATGAATGAGGACATGTTTTGTCATTCTGACTACGCAATATCAGAGCCTATTGCACCGAGCTAACGAGGTTGCTTCACAAGTGTTTTGTGCTGACAGTGACCGGACTTGCCATGCGCCAACACAAAGACGTGACGGTGACAAAGTGTAGGTGTGAAACCACCAGGATGGAATAATCAAAGAAAAAACTCACAAAACCTGCACCAACCTTCAGGAACATAATGACAAATGATGCCTATCAGGGATTGCTGCACGAGTTAGCACAAATAGAAACAAATGGCTACATCATTTGTGGAGCAATTTGATCTGGAATTAGCACAATGACTATTGATTACCATGTTTTACACGTGGAATATGAGGAAACTGCATGACCACGCACTGCAACTGAGTGAGGGAGCAAACAACAAAAGAGTTGCCAGAAGGGAATGTACTAAACTTGAGTTTGCCTCCAGGCAGCATGACAACATGCATCATTTGTATCAACTGCTATCGAGGAGGATATTCCATCAATGGTAAGTGCATATGATGTAACAAAGGTCACATTTGCATACCGGCCATATGAACACTTTCTAAAACATGGAATGTCTGATGTCGACAATGAACACTTAGGACTTGTAACTGGCAACTCACAACAACAGACTTGCGCAACTGGAGGGTGCCAGACAATTATAAGTAAATGCCAGTATTGATGGCCTTGACCCAGGGTAGATCAACCAATATCTGAAAAGTTGTCCACAGAAAATACCGAATGTAGCGGAGAATACCCCAAGCATTTCACCAAGGCCAATTTTTGATGCTTCAGTCAATATAAAGAGTGAATTACAAACCTAGTAAACAAGATAACCTGATAAAACCCAGTAACATCATCCTAAGCAACGTATACTACACTTACGTAACTGTGACATCTAGCATGAATTATCACACGGATGAATAGAAAGTTGTATTTGACAACACAATCACTTAATTTGTCAGTAGAAGTATGACATGAAACTGATTGGCACTTTACTGAATCCCTTCATTGAAGCCTATAAACATCAACAACTTCCAGGTAACAAGTATGAGCTTATGTACCATCTGATCGAGTTCAACGTGCTACATATAGTGTATTATTAAATGCAAAAAATACCATTTTATTTTACATTAAATTATCTTTACCTGCTCCAGAAAAAGACCATTTCCTTTGAAAATCTACTTGGTTCCAAAAGTTTATCAAAACAAGAAGTCAAAAGAAGTAGTAGTCTAAGAAACCAAACCAGTTGCATGTGCCTGGACTTGATTTTAACCGGTGTTCAAGTCAGTCACCAAGAAAGTTAGGATTGTGCAATTCATTCGCTAGCAGAGAAATTAAAGGAACTTGAAGCCAACTTGATAACTGAGACTGGTCAAAAGATTGCCACTCCTCGAATTGATAATGAAGGCGAGTACACATCTGACGCCTTCAAGTCCTATCTGAAGGAGAAAGGCACACATCATCAATTCACAGTGCCTCACAACCCAAAGCAGAATGGAGTTGCTGAGAGGGCCAACAAGACTATGTGAGAAATCGAGAACCATCAAAGGCTCTTCAGGACATTGTGACACCCTTCGAGAAGTGGCATGGGAAAACGCCAAACATCTTTGCATTAATCATTGCGTGAAGTACAAACCTGGCAAAGAATTGTATATAGCAGATGCCCTGTCAGAATCGTTCGAAAATGACATGTCGCCAGACATCGAGTTCACAGATGAATTTCATGTCAACATGGCCGAAATGCTGCCGATCTCTGATGCCAGATTGGAGGAATTTCGAACAGTAACACACTAAGATCCAGAAATGCAACAACTGAAGTTGTTGGTGGCTAATGGATGGCCAGGAGTCAAAAGAACTGTACCTGATGAACTGAAATCATACTGGCACTATCGGGAGGAAATCACCGTGTGTGATGGTTTGATGTACAAGAACAATAAGTTTTTCGTGCTACGTGAGCTACGTCATGAGATGCTTAAAAAATGTCCACGCATCACACCTCGGAGTGGACCGGTGTAAATGACGGGCCCGGGATGTATTGTTCTGGCCGCACATGAATGCGGACGTCGAAAATCTTGTACAATGCTGTACATTGTGCAAGGAACACAGCAGGAAAAATCAAAAAGAACTGCTGATAAACACGCCAGTGTCAGACCTACCATGGTTGACAGTAGGCATGGACTTGTTTGACTTTTGAGGGACAGTGCTACCTGCATACCTAATGATATGTTACTACTCAAACTTCTTCAAGCTCAACCAGCTAACAAAAACATCATCACAAGCGGTCATCAACACCTGCAAACCACACTATGCGAGATATGAAATTCCACACCACGTCATTACAGACAATGACCTACAATTCTCATCTCGAGAGTTCGCAGACTTCACTACAGCCTACAAGTTTGAGTACATAACGTCAAGCCCAAAATATGCCCAAAGCAACAGAATGGCTGAAAAAGGAGTGGGCATTGCTAAAGCTTTGTTGAAGAAAGCAAAGCAGGATGGCATTGACCCAAATATTGCTCTACTTGAGTATCGAAACACGCCACGCGATAGTCTACTGGGTTCCCCAGCACAGAGACTGGTGAGTCGTCACACGAACACAGTCATCCCTGTGAGCACAGCCCTTCTGAAACCAAAAGTCATGCCTGATGTCAAAACCAATCTCACAAAGGTGCGTGAAAAACAGAAAGTGTGCTACGACAAAACGGCAAAACAGCTACTGAACGTTGGAGACAATGTGTACATGGACTGTGAAAATCGCTGGAAGCCATCAGTCATTACAGATATCGATGACACGCTAAAGTCATATGTTGTCAGTACAAGCGATTCTGTGTATCGCCGAACAGAAAGTATCTACGTCCATCAACAACACATGCCAGACCTATCCAAGCACCTGATGAGTTACACGTCACGCGTCCACCACGTCCTGTATATGATGATCAAGACCAGTCCACCGTCACACCAGCTGATTCACCACCTGTGAATCACCACCTGATGCTGGAACGCCACCGAGAGCCACATGCTCCAGTACCTGGTGCCAAGAATTCCTAACAAGTTCAATGACTTTGTGATGAAATAATATGTTTCTGGAATGTAGTGAATCACTGATGTTGAACATTATGATGTTTGATGAGTACTTGGTGACATTATGTTTTTAAAGGCAGTTTGCATGTTAGTTTTCAAATACAGGATATCATAATGTAGAGGTGAATTACATTAGAGTAATTTGTTTTGATCTATTTCTTTCAAGAAGGGAGACGTCATATTGTATAGACTTGATAACGTTCCGTAGTTTGTGTTTACAGCGCATGACGTATCGTTCTGGGTATTCTGTAGTATGTACTGTAGTATGTACGCCCAGGGCTGTTCACATGTTTTCTAGAATATTGTCAATTACTTATGTTAAAGCCATCATAACATTTCACCGACTGGGAAGGAGTGCCAGTGACTCACAACCCTCGTGTGCTGAGCCAACATTCCCTGCCTCCCTTCCAGCATATTCATGACGTTTTTCCCTATTTATGGATATGGAGGCTCGTGTGGAGAACGATTGCATACTGTAGCATGGATGAGCGCGCTCGTATATTTTTGTTTTCCAAAACACACTGACGCGCTTTGTTTGTTTGACATTCGGAGAGCTAAGACATGCCGAAAGGAAAGTGTTGGTTTAAAGAGGTGTGGCTGCAGTCAGCCAATACAGAAGATGGCTCGGGAAGGCAAAAGATAAACAAAGTGCATATTGCACCATCTGCTATAAAAGTTTTGACATCTCAAACATGGGGGAACGGGCAATTCACAGCCACTCAGAAGGTACCAAACATAAACAACGCTGCCAAGCCATGGATGGTGGCGGCGCGGGGGGAACCCTCAATCGATTCCTGAAGTCTTATCAAGCACCGACTCCAGGAAACAGTACTGGCAGTAGTAATAACATCATAACGTTTCTTTTTGATGGACCGAACGTAAACCTCAAGTTCAAGCGAAGCATGGATCAAACTATCAGTGCAGAATACAAGCATGACCTTCTAGACATAGGCAGTTGTGGTTTACACATACTGTAGTTCATGGAGCCTTCAAGGATGGGAGTGTGACATCTGGATGGCATGTTGAGAAATTCTTGTCTGGCCTCTATCATCTCCTCAAGGATTCGACCAGCAAGAAGAGATCTGATGTATTCCCACTCAAATCGTGAAAGCACAGGTGGTTAGAAAATGGACCAGTGGCAGAGAGGACAGTGGAAGTGTTCCCAAACATTGTGAAATATTGCAAACGGATAACCAACTTGCCAGTTTTATCATTCTGTGTTGGAATGCACAAAAGAATCTTTCATCATTGTGAAATTAAAGAGCTTCATCTCAATGGCCAAACACAGTATCAAATTATTGCCTCAATGGTGTTTTGATTGCAAGTGATCTCTATCATGTTTGCTTGAACATTTTGAAACGGTTTTTGAAGCCTGAAGTACTGAACAAAGAAGCATCTTCTATTGCAAAACTTGTGAAGCTTGACCTAGAACAGAAGGAAAACTAAGTCACATAGATCCAGTGATCTATGCAAACACCTCACCAAGAATTATGGTATACTTAATACATACTAGAATATGTAACAAGAGCACAGCGAAAAGAGAAAAGAACAGTAATTCTTCCTCAGAAAATAAGGCCATTCTCACGAACAATATACACGTGAACGAACACTATTCGGAATCGAATGCATGCTTTCTGTGACAATGCTCAGTGTAATATTTGTGAGAGATACCGCCAAGAACTGGACTGTTGTACCGAACTTGCACACAGATAGCACAATCCCAGGAGACAGAAACAAGCAGCACAGGTTGTAAGAACCGGCCCCGCAGTCCTAGTACATGACCGATAAGCAAGTATGTGAAATACATGGGATCGTCAAGATTTATGTCCATCACTTCTCAGCTACACTTTGTGCATGTTTTGGGGACTGAGTGTGGATTACTGTTTTTGTTTTGCAGGTCAACGGTCGACCCTGACTGCATGTACTACGGCTGGAGTGGTTTTTCAGACTTGACAAAGAAAAGATATATAAAGTAACTGACGCCAGATAAGACAGAAAGAACAGACTACTGGGAAAGAACACTGTTCTGTCAACATCGAAGATTTGGAGTTAAGCATTTTAGAAGTTAAACTTTTGGATTTTCATATGTCCCTAAACCTGAAAGGACTTCAAAGATAATTAATTGAACAAACAAACAGTGAGAACTTCACAAGGTGTGGTTCCAAGAATGTGCACGTGAACTACTGGACACTGATTATGAAACAGAGGGCGAGACATACCACAAAGCATTTCAATTCTGTTTAAGATCGAATGACATTAACACCATTACAGGTTTATAACCAGACTATGTTCGAGTTCTATACTTAACAACAGTCTATAATTAGCACACAGATTGTCTTCATCTCCAGACATATTCAACGTCCCCCACTTCAACGACATCAGTAAACACCTGTGTGTACCAGATTCCATCAACTTTGTATATCTGACACTGCACTACAGTGGCTAAGGTATTTGACATTCCTTCATTCGCAGATTGTGCAAGAATGAAGTTACCACAAAAGGCTGTCATTCTTGCCAGTCTACATGTGATCGAACACTCTTAAGAAATATATGATTTATGTGGCAATGTTATCTTCATAAAATATATCCATGAGAAATAGAGTTTCGTGCCATCCTTGTACACAGATCTAGCCATCATTGCAAGACGATCAAATGACATGGCGAATATCACAACCATAGACTCTTAATTATGCAATTAGCCACTATCCAGTCTGACCAAAAGTCTGAGTCCGGATACTGTAGATCACCCTACAATCCTGCCAAAGAAACACTGGATTACAGAGCTAGTCATACAATTCTGTCACGTGAAGGGGACGCATCAAGAAAGAAGAATGACGATGAATGAAGTCGGAAGCAGAGGTTACTGAGTTGTGAGTTGTTACTCGCAGGTGTATCAACAGTCAACACATCATTAATTGTGACCAGATTTAGCAAACTATGGACCTTTTCCCAGGAACGGCAGACACAGTAGAAGGGGCACCACCTTCAGCACCACCATCAGCTACAGTGTTGTAGACAACTTTGATCCCTCCATCGCAAAGAAAGGAAAAGAGGAAAGGAAGAGATACGGGGCTCTATTCACGTGTATGGTCTGCAAAGCCGTTCACATAAGAGTGGTGGACTCCATGACCACCTTCATAAATGTTCTCAGGGGATTTTAGCCATTCGAGGGGATGTCTGACAACTAAGGTCTAACAGAAGATTCTACTCACGGTAGTAAAGAATGGGTTTGAATGATGCCTAGAAGAGATGGACCAAGACGTGATAAAGCAATTTCTCCTAGACAAAGAATGTGACTTTGTTTTCAACGTTCCAGCAGTCATTCACCAAGAAGGTGCATGGGAATGATGCTGCAAGCAAGCTGAAGGGCAGCTGACCGAAAACTTTCTGTGAACTCTGGTGTATGAGGCATCATGAAAAGACCTCTAACAACTGTCTGACTCGACAGCAGAGCAAGTAACACCAAACACACACTGACAATCAAAGCACAACCAACACTTCCTCCAACGGGAAAATTACTTTGTCAAGGAAGAAGAAGGAATAAAGTTTAACGAAATTTCGGGCTCAAGAAGGCCATTTCAGTGCCAAACGAGGATCTTTTGTCAAGGTCTGTATCTGAAAGGACGATGGCAGCGAATAAAACACTTCACCAAGAATTTTGGAATACTGAATAAACTACTAGAATATGCAAGTAGAAGCACAGCGAAATGCATGTGAAGCAACTTTTAAAAAAATGTACAGACATTCTTGCCCCAGGAAAGGCCATTCTTTCGACCCATATACATTTGAGACAAAGGTCCTTCTGGTTTCCATTTATTACTGATTTCCTTCCAAGCTAGTCAAACTGTATCCACTGACATTTGTCATTATCCAATACGTAAGATTAAAACTTTGACATTTTTCTATACCCCCAGAGTAATCCTCAACCATCCAGAGTGCCTAGTATCTACTGGAGTATCACGCCTCCATAATAGTTGACAACCAATAGAAGAGGAAAACCTTTTCACAATTACATCAAACCCATCTAGTCATCCCCTTCTGATCTCAAAGGAGTTTGACGATCAACACTGTCTTTACACAGTACTTCCTCCAAATCAAAATTCCTTCTCGTCAAAATTCAAATACAAAGCAAAAGTGTCAATGCAATTCCTCTAATCCCAATCCCAGAAGCCGGTCTTTCTACTCATCCCTGCAAGCAACGCCATGAACAAAATTTTCAACCTCCTTCTCCTGAGATACATTCTTGGATGCTGATCAATACCTAGAGCAATTCTCCTTCTAAGACATTAGGGGAAGCAATGTCCCTCACAAACTCGATAAATTTTGGTGGATGACTACGTCAAGCTGAGCCTATTCCTTTCACACTTCCCCAGTTATGTGGGAATCATCTGAATTGAGATGATGTCAGATATGTCAGTGTCAGATATACAAAGTTGATGGACTCTGTTACACACAGGTGTTTAATGATGTCGTTGAAGTGGGGGACGCTGGCAAGAATGCGGATGATCCGCAGGCCCCAAGAACTTCACTACGTGAGCAAGTTGTACCAAGAATGCTAGAGCTCCCGACAGAACATCACAAGATACAGCAGTTCATGATTTTTATCAAACAAGGTGTGGTGGCAAAATGAACCCAAACCCATGGAAAAACTTATCTATCAGACACTTTTATCTATCATCATCTCAGCTCTACACCACAAAAACCCAAAGATTATCCATCTGATAACAAATTTTCCATGGGTCGTGAGAACCCAGCTTCCTGGTCGTAAGAAGATATTTACTCAATGAATGAGAAATGGGAACCCCATGGAAAAACGAATCACATCGATGCACATCAATGGCAACAAAAGTCCCAACTTCATAGTCGTAAGAAGATATTCACTCTACAATAGGTCATCAAATAAAATAATCAGAACTATTTCAGAACTATTTCAATTATGTCATGTACTCCTAAAGTATTTCAAGGACGATGGCAGTTGCTAGACGAGGACGCCGTCCAGTCAGTTGTTGACCGTTTTACTCATCGTATATATTAATTACTCAGATTGGGTGTATCCCCCCTGATGACCTGTCAATACTGATGCCCAGAATACCTGGTATGTTAATTCAGACAAAATATCATCACTGCCGCGCCAGTGTGTTTCATCATGAAAAATTCAGGCCTTAACTATTTTTTATTCAATGCAATAATACTAAAACAACTCAAATATCTAGTAACTAAAATATCCTTTCCTTATTCCTTACCAAATATTTTCTAGAAAAGCTTGTCGCAAGATTGGAATATGAAACCTTTCTCAATGTCCTGCAATATGGGTGATTTTAATACCTACATTTGCTGCTGAATATCTTATAGTCCTTGTAATCTGCTTTGCACAAAACCACCAGCTGTATACTTGTACACATAATATATTCAGTGTGATTTGTTTCCAGATTTTAAACAAATTGGAATGATCACAGCCTTCAAACTGGACACTTTGCATCGTTGTAATGAGTTTACTCATTAATTCATTCAATCTTTCCGAAAAATAATAAGCTTCGTGTTTCAGCATTGCTCGACATGACTGCTCAATATTTAGTGCATTGATTCCTATAAAAGTACCGATCTTAGAGCGTTCACAAGCCATGTGTGTTAAAATGGCTGATTTCATCACAAAATGTGTCTCAAATCGCCAAAGAAATATTGATAGAATCGATTCAGACTCGCAACCTGTAGAGCATTCACACACAAAAAATATCTCTGGCGACGGTGGTGCAATGGACGCATATCCATAGTATCCGCCGAACTTTGTTCGAGGATAAAATTAGTAAATCGGCTCGATCCTCTATGACTTTTAGCCTACTTGAGGTTCATTAATTTGTTTATACATTATATACATTACGAGTTACTAATGAATTACTAATTCGCAAATACGAGTTACTAATCTGTACATACAAATTATCAAATTGTACCAGTTGCTACATGTTATATGTACGACTTTCCAAATACTAGTTTTGTATTCACAAGCTATTTATTCATATTACAAATCATAAATTCGTTGCTGATGTTACTAATTCGTACACACAGGTTACTAGTAATAATCCGTATGTACGCGACAATAATCCGTACTTGCGAATTAGGATATGAAATCATTTGGCAGCTCATATAATCAGACATACAACAAATTTGTACATATGTGTTCAGGAATCAGGACATATTACATTACCTGATTCAAAGTGGCTATTTCATCAGTGATGCAAATGTAGTGTAAATAGCACACGGGATTATTGGCTCTAATCAACAATAGATTACCCGTGAAAGTTTAATTATAAAACATATGGACAATTCAAGAAAACCTAGTTTCTTATACAAATATCTAGAATCAGTCACAAATCAACATTGAAATCGACACAAGTTTCACAGCATACCAGTTCAAATTGATATGATCAGATATTAGCGAAAATTAGTACAATGCTCAAGAAAGGAACGTTTGATGTACTCCTGCCAGATGCTGCTTTAGAGATTGCTTGTATGCATATTTCTTGCTACATAGGTGACAACAGTACTCTCTGTCAGACATGTGGCGCACGTTGACATGACTGTTCAGAGCGGTCTTGTCCATAAATCCCTTTCCGCAATATTCACAGTTATGTCGGAATACACCCTCGTGGTATGCCACATGGCGTTTCAGTGCGCTGGTGTCCGATAACTGTTTACTGCATACATGACATGTGTAGCGTGGGTCCTTCTTTCTCATTGTCTCAAGAAACGAACCATAGACGGCCTGAAATAATAGAACAAGAGGGTTTGACACTATCCTATCTCAGCAACCCATTCTTAGTATCTGGTTAGTTTGGACTCAAAGAACCAGATTTGCCTAATGGTGAGGCATTGGTGATGGGTGTTAGTGAATTGATGAAATGAAAATGTGTCTTCAGATCCCACATGGGGAGCCACTTAGATCAAGGGTACACCATACAGTGGCAGTATGGACCTGGAAATGGAGGCGACTTCAACAGACCCAAAGCCCTGGGTAGGGGAGCCCGTAGAACCAGGTACTACCAACCGGGCTGATTGGACCTGGTAGCTAAGTATTCAGCAGGGTTGCTAAGCCTGATGACCCCGGGGTTAGGATGACGGCTGCACCGCGAGGTCAACCTACTGACCCATTGATCGCCTTCTACGATCTCCAGGGAGGGAGTGGACCTATTCTCGTCTGCCCCGGGTCCACAGGGGTTAATACTTTGTGCACCTCTTTTTAAGGAGCCTAGTTATATTGAGAGTATTCCGACAGATTACCATTCATATTACTTACTCTGAAACGGACATTTCCGATAACTTGAAACCAAACTGTCAAGCATCATATGAGATGCATTTTATTGGCTCTACCGAAAATAATACTGTAACTTCATCTATTCTCCATGTATCGAGATCGAACTGTACATTGATTCAAATTAAGGTTGAAATTCATTGCCTTATGAAAACGCAGGTATGTACCAGCACGCATTTGAATAACAAATTATTCCATTCGCCTACTGGTTCTGTTCTCATTAGGTAGAGACTAACAGTCGAACCGGATGGAGGCTGACTCTAGTCAGTCAGACTCTAGTTGAAAAAAGAAAGGGATGTAGAACGTTAACATCCTAAAGAGCCCCTGAGGTGACATACCGAAAATATTTATTAATCCGTGCGCACAAATTAGTAATTCGGGCGCACGAAATACTAATTTGTGGCCACGAAATACTAATCGGTCAGCAATATACCTACCACCGCTGTATTGTTGCTAGACTTGGTCGGAATCATGGAGCCGGCATTCGTCTGGTGGAATTTTTGTAGGCCTAACCACAACGCCTTGAGTTCTAGGCAATTGGTGTGGTGCTAAAGCACCTCACCCGTTGCAGGATGCGTTCGAGAAGAGAAGGTCTTTGTAGTCCAGATCGAGCTTGTCAATCACATAACCATAAAGAAGATTGATATTGTTCCTCCATCAATCTAGCTCGGGAAGGAGACATAGATCGACTGAAATCAGCGACACTAGCTCATGCGATGCACTTTAGTTATCCATAATTTGAAATTGGAACGACTTCATCTGAGACACCTCTTTCCCAAGGAGAACATGTGACCTAGGAGTCGAAGGAAAATCAGGGCTGTATTTGCTGTAAATGGGCTTCCGTCGAGTGTGCAAGAAAAGAGACAATATCTATGTCCATGCACAGCAACATAACCCATTGAGACGATACAAATCGCCCTTCCAAAAGTTAATGTATGACCCACGCACAAACAACAAAATTGAGTGTCGTTTCGTAGTTTTATTGGTCCATACACCTGGCATAAAATCAACAAATAATACAGGCGATGAGTTCCAATATATATTCAAAAGATGTACTTTATACAATCAGAATTGGTAAATGATAGTCATAATAACAATGACTGGACTATATAAATTACACAATAATAATACACGCAAAAATTACAATAAATGCACTGATTATTTATTTACTGATACAATATGCAATTAAAACCATGATTCAATAGTTTGTTTCTCTACCGATGGCCCGGACATTACTCCACGAGCAAAAGGCTATTTATTTAATAAACTACAACTTACCCCTGCAGTCGCTCAGCCCAGCTCGCACCTCTCCCGTCTCCAATAGTCGACCTGATGCCTGAAGACACAGAAGGCAATTACGCTAAACCTGTGTTCAGACTAAACGGTGTATTTGGGATGTAGGTGTTAACTATTATGTTAATATTGGCCACGATGAGTTTAATAATTAGTTTACCATTTATAATCATATTCCTGTCCAGATATTCTAACTAGTTGTAATTCCCTTTGTGACTATAAAATTGTAATTCGTAAATTTATTACATACCAGTTATTCTGTGTTTATCCAATTAGTTAAGATGTTGCTCATCACTCAATATTGAATTCTAGTGTAGCGTAGACTTTCATCAAGTGCCACGATATTAACAGATATGATGTTGTCCCTTTGCCGGTCTTGTGATCGAATGAAAAACAGTTCAAATTTCGCGCCAAAAGCAATTAGCTTATGATGTATTCATACGCCAAGTTATGTAATATATTGGGTTTATGAAATTCGGAATGATGTTGGACATTATTTAGCAGTAGTAAAATTTGGAATAGTATTGGACCAATATTGGTCTTGGTCATATATGATCAGACAAACTTTTTGGCAAAGCTGGACTATCGAGTCAGTGTGAGCTGCTAGTCTTCTGCTCAACTAATCCTGCAAGTACTGGTTGGAGTGATCAGAGGTCATGCTCATGGGGGTTTTGAACTGGCCGTGGGAAGGAGTCATCGTCCCAGCCATCTACTGTTCCACAGCTCTGAAGAAAGCATCCCTCCGACGCATCACCACCACCACCCCACGACACAGACACATGGACTGAAAAACCCGGATTGGTATCCTCAGGCACGAGATGGTTAACCCTGTCACTCAGGTAGCCGGAGAGCAGTCGAGTGTGTTAGTGCCAAGATGGTGAGACGACAAGTTCCTCTGAGATAGAGATGGAGGCACCCAAGTTGATAGTGTATGAGGGCCTTCTGGAAACAAGGGACGAACTTGTCAGTGATCCTCTCCTCCAGTGTGTACATGGGAAATTCCACAGCCAGGGAATACGCATGGGCATATCAGTTGGTTGTGACAACGCTAGGATCCGGTTACTCATCGAAGAGTAATCGAACTGCTTCACCTCTGGTATACGGATGAGGTCCAGAAATGCCTTCTGAACTGAGAGACAAACAGCTTTACGAATTGGAGATCCTATGAGGAACTGGTGGGCTGCATGGGGATGGAACTAGCATGGTCCGCCGCTTCCCAAGAACATGGTTTCCTTGGAAACCCAAGGATGTTGGTACATTCATCCACTATGGGTGTAGGCAACACAGGTGAACTCTTACTGTGAAACGACTAGTTTTGGCGGATGCTTTATTTGGCGACGTAATTTGACGCCAAATTAACGTCGGACCACTCTTACCAGACACGACAAGTGAGAGACGAGCAGAGAAATGGCCACACATAGTATAGCGAGCATGTGGATCAACATTCCAGTATGAAGGCCCTTCATTTGGGCACTTAGAAATGACCCCACTTCGTGCATTCCCTAGTCTGATAGTCCATGAACAGAGAGGTTCTGCGCAAAGGGTGAACTGACCAACAGGCTGCTACCTATCACCAGGCTTGTTCATTACCTTCATTGGGTGTTAACGGTCCCATGTAAAGTGATTTTAATTTAGTTCACCAGCATTTTTATATCTATGGGTTTTTTCTCTCGACAAACTTATAAAAAGCTTCATCATATTCACCAGAATAAATTCAGAAGATGCTGCATGTAGGAATAGACAGACTATCATAGAGAATTCAATGACGATAGCTTTCATAATAAATTGCCATTCCATCGTTTCAACAAGTTTGTCTTATCACAGCTCTTCTGCTATAAAGGTCATGAAATGTTGATTGACCGTAAGGAATTTCAGGTGTCAGACATTCTCTGCTTTAAGAACCACCTCTAAAGGTCAAATTTAAGGTCAACAAGGTCATGATATATGCAACTGTTTACTACCTCTAATTTTCCAAATGAACTGTTCAGTACCATAAACTTTCTAGTCACTACCAGAATATAAAATTGTCAATTTTTGCACCGGAAAATTGCATCACAGACGGTTCTCCTTTTTAAAGGAGGTAGCTACAAGATTGGAATTGGATTGGAATTGGAGGATCTATTTTGGCCATTTTATGGTCAGAACAGAACTGCAAGTTTAGTTCACCCTCGCCCTGAATCGAATACTGCATAATAGTATATGACAAATTATAAAATCACAATTATTAATCCTCACAGGACACTCACAGGTTACTTGCTTACCTCGCAAGTAACAAAACTGCAAAACTTGCACCCTCGCGATAATCAGTTCGCGTGTATATTTCCAAGTTAAATATCATCATTCCAAGGGCACCATTATGAAGGCCATGTGACTTGCTCTAATATGTGCAACTAGAAATACTGTTTAACACAGGAGCAGTGGAAACAAGACCAAAACCATTTAGTATTCAAGTATTGTAAAGAGACACAATTCAAAAACTATTACTTGGTTTTTATAAACTCCAGCCATTCCATCAGCAAACACTGAATTGATTCCTGAAGAATATTGTTTTAATGATAGAGAACACTCATATAAATTTGTACACAGTACAACACTAGACTGAACACGGACATGTACTTCCTAGCACAAAATGACAGCACATAACTTATTGAGGGTTACACTACATAGTAATGTTACACATTTGCATTCAAAAGTTGCTAGGAGGAACAAAATTTTGGTCAGTGACCTCAACAGGCAACAATTTTATATTCATTACTTTGAGCAACTGAATTATCTGTTCCAAAGAAATTCTCTGCTCACTGTTCTAAGGAATTTTGTACTTAGATGTAGCAATTATATTCAATTGTATTCTGTTTTTCATGATTTGGGAATTTAATGGAATAGTTTCACAGTGAAATAACAGGAAGATCATGATGCAGGTACACCACATTGAATCATACCACAACATGGAAACCATACCAAAATACAAGTTCATGCCATGTGCACATACTACCATATATACCATCTCAATTCTCTGGCATATATATATTATGCTCATTGTTTATTGTGCTGTGTTTTCACGTGTCTAGTTAGTCCAGTCTTCGAGGAGAAATCTTTGCCGCAAACGTTGCATGCAAAACGCTCTCCCGTGTGAACTTTGCGTACATGAGTCTCATACTTGAGTTTAGTTGAGAATCCCTCGTGGCACTCCTCACAGTTAAACTTGAATATCCCTTTGTGCTCGTCTTTATGCGTATTGTACATCTTCAGGGAACCGAATGAACGGCCACATATCTGACAAAAATACATGGTGGTCTGTACTGAAGACTTGCCAGGGGCAGGAACCATTTCATCTTCGAATACAGTGAACACACACTGGTCCTCTTCATTCTGAAAGACAGATGATCCCACAGGAATGACACATGTATGCTGCAGAGTTTGTGCTGCAGAGTTTGTGCATTTCAGGACAATAAGGAATATATCACAATCAATGATAACCATTAACATTATATGTATTTTAACCAGCTTCTGTCCAAATATCAGCAAATGTACATGCACATACAGTAGTAGTATAGTATGGGCCAGGTACTCGCCAGATGGCGCTACGGTAGTCGCTAGGGGGCGCAATGGCGTCATAACGTTTGCCCCGCACTCACCAGGTGGCGTCATAACGTTTGCTCCAGACTCGCTAGGTGACGTCATAGCGTTTGCCCCTAGACTCGCCAGGTGGAGTCATAACGTACCCATGAATGTCTGGAATATCATAACGTACCAATAAATGTTTGAATAATCATAACGCACCAGTAATTTTTTGGAAAATCATAACGTACCCATAAATGTCTAAAAAATCACAACGCACCCATAAATGTCTGGAAAATCATTATGTTCCCAGAAATGTTTGGAAAATCATAACGTACCCATAAATGTTTGGAAAATCATGTATTAATTTTTGCAATATTTTAAAACATTTTTTCAAATAAACTTTCCTTTTTATTCAAATTATAAGCATCATATTAAAACGAGTCTATACCATTTTCTCAGGTTTTTTATTTCACAGCACACATCTACTATATATACAATTTCTACACAATGGCCTATACATGGACTCCTTTTTCTGTATTTTTGAAAAAATTTATATTTTTTTGGTTCGCTAAACTACGCATGCGCAATATACAACTGAAGAGTGAACATGGATACCTGCTCTATATGTCTGAAGAAATTTTCATGAGCCCATGATGTTAGGCGACATATGCTTACCGTACACGATACAACTAAGCTGCAGCAAGTGATGACACTACCACCGCTGCAACCATTGCCGCCGCCACAGGCGTTGCCACCACCGCCACAGCCATTGCCACCGCCGCCACAGCCATTGCCGCTGCCGCCACAGCCATTGCCGCCGCCGCCGCCACAGCCATTGCCGCCGCCGCCGCCGCCACAGGCGTTGCCGCCGCCGCCACAGCCATTGCCGCCGCCGCCACAGCCTCAGCCACAGCCTCAGCCTCAGCCTCAGCCACAGCCTCAGCCACAGCCTCAGCCACAGCCTCAGCCACAGCCTCAGCCTCAGCCTTGGCAGCCACAGCCTCAGCCTCAAGCCACAGCCTCAGCCTTGGCAGCCACAGCCTCAGCCTCAGCCACAGCCTCAGCCTTGGCAGCCACAGCCTCAGCCACAGCCTCAGTCTCAGCCTCAGTCTCAGCCTCAGCCACAGCCACAGCCTCAGCCTCAGCCGCCGCCACAGCCTCAGCCTCAGCCGCCGCCACAGCCTCAGCCTCAGCCGCCGCCACAGCCTCAGCCACAGCCTTGGCAGCCACAGCCTCAGCCTCAGCCTCAGCCACAGCCTTGGCAGCCACAGCCTCAGCCTCAGCCTCAGCCACAGCCTCAGCCTCAGCCTCAGCCACAGCCTCAGCCACAGCCTCAGCCTCAGCCTTGGCAGCCACAGCCTCAGCCTCAGCCACAGCCTCAGCCACAGCCTCCGCCTTGGCAGCCACAGCCTCAGCCTCAGCAGCATCAGCCTTGGCAGCCTCAGCCTCAGGCTGAGGCTGTGGCTGAGGCTGAGGCTGTGGCTGTGGCTGTGGCTGTGGCTGAGGCTGAGGCTGTGGCTGCCAAGGCTGAGGCTGAGGCTGTGGCTGAGGCTGTGGCTGAGGCTGTGGCTGCCAAGGCTGAGGCTGAGGCTGAGGCTGTGGCTGAGGCTGTGGCTGAGGCTGAGGCTGAGGCTGTGGCTGAGGCTGAGGCTGAGGCTGTGGCTGAGGCTGTGGCTGCCAAGGCTGTGGCTGAGGCTGAGGCTGAGGCTGTGGCTGAGGCTGTGGCTGAGGCTGTGGCGGCGGCTGAGGCTGAGGCTGTGGCGGCGGCTGAGGCTGAGGCTGTGGCTGTGGCTGAGGCTGAGACTGAGGCTGAGACTGAGGCTGTGGCTGAGGCTGTGGCTGCCAAGGCTGAGGCTGTGGCTGAGGCTGAGGCTGTGGCTGCCAAGGCTGAGGCTGTGGCTTGAGGCTGAGGCTGTGGCTGCCAAGGCTGAGGCTGAGGCTGTGGCTGAGGCTGTGGCTGAGGCTGTGGCTGAGGCTGAGGCTGTGGCTGAGGCTGTGGCGGCGGCGGCAATGGCGGCGGCGGCAACGCCTGTGGCGGCGGCGGCGGCGGCAATGGCTGTGGCGGCGGCAATGGCTGTGGCGGCAGCGGCAATGGCTGTGGCGGCGGTGGCAATGGCTGTGGCGGTGGTGGCAACGCCTGTGGCGGCGGCAATGGTTGCAGCGGTGGTAGTGTCATCACTTGCTGCAGCTTAGTTGTATCGTGTACGGTAAGCATATGTCGCCTAACATCATGGGCTCATGAAAATTTCTTCAGACATATAGAGCAGGTATCCATGTTCACTCTTCAGTTGTATATTGCGCATGCGTAGTTTAGCGAACCAAAAAAATATAAATTTTTTCAAAAATACAGAAAAAGGAGTCCATGTATAGGCCATTGTGTAGAAATTGTATATATAGTAGATGTGTGCTGTGAAATAAAAAACCTGAGAAAATGGTATAGACTCGTTTTAATATGATGCTTATAATTTGAATAAAAAGGAAAGTTTATTTGAAAAAATGTTTTAAAATATTGCAAAAATTAATACATGATTTTCCAAACATTTATGGGTACGTTATGATTTTCCAAACATTTCTGGGAACATAATGATTTTCCAGACATTTATGGGTGCGTTGTGATTTTTTAGACATTTATGGGTACGTTATGATTTTCCAAACATTTATTGGTACGTTATGATATTCCAGACATTCTAGGGTACGTTATGATTTTCCAAAAAATTACTGGTGCGTTATGATTATTCAAACATTTATTGGTACGTTATGATATTCCAGACATTCATGGGTACGTTATGATTTTAAGAACATTTATGGGTACGTTATGATTTTCCAATTATTTATGGGTACGTTATGACTCCACCTGGCGAGTCTAGGGGCAAACGCTATGACGTCACCTAGCGAGTCTGGAGCAAACGTTATGACGCCACCTGGTGAGTGCGGGGCAAACGTTATGACGCCATTGCGCCCCCTAGCGACTACCGTAGCGCCATCTGGCGAGTACCTGGCCCATACTATACTACTTACAGTACCTGAACAAGAACAGTCAATGTACATCATAGTTAGTTGAAAACACCAAAATTGAAAACACCAAAAAAGTTCGAACAATAACAAACTGAAATTGCTTTTGAAGCTGATATACCTCAAACATATGAACATGATTTGGTGATGGCATCTATACCTCATTCTCCTGAGATTCTGCAACACAACTTTTTAATTAAGTATCTGCTAACAGAAATTTCATTAGTTTTATTTCAATCAGTAGAAGTGTACAAATGGAATCATTTATCACATTTTGTGGTATTACAATCCACTTTCCTGAAATCAAAATACCATAAATAATATATCTACCTAGGTAAGAAGCAAATCAACGGAATATATATATACATTTTTTTTTAGATTTCATAGTGATATATGTCATAACTTCACAAATTGATATCATTGCAACAAGGTACAGTTCTACTTTTTCTCCTGGTTCCCACCATCATGATCACGTTCGTTTGCACTGGAAGAATGTTTGCTCTTTTTGTGCTGATGGAGATTTTCCTTGAATGAAAATGCGCTATTGCAAATGTCACATGTGAATGGCTTTTTTCCCAAATGTTTTGCCATGTGACCCTCTAGTGTGACTTTGTTCATGTAACCTTTGCTACACATAGTACACTTGTGAGCGTAGACACCGAAGTGGGCATTTCTGTGCCGTGTAAAATGATCTTTCCTCTTGAATGACTTTTGACAAATATCACAGCTGTAACTCTTCACGTTTTGCGTCTCAGCGACAGAACCCTGAAAGTGAAAGAAAAAGTCTGTCAGTATAATGAATATTTTTTATCAGCGAGCTATTCAGTACTGCTTCACCTTTAGAAAAGAAGTAATATCATGGTTATGTTGAGGAATGGCAATCAAGCATGGTGTGTAATTTTGACACATATTTCATCTGAAATTGAAACTTAACGATAATCATAGTAGCATGAAGATTCATCATTTGAGATTTCTGAAAATTATAATGAAAGGTTTTTTCCAAAAATATGTATTTCCAGCAGAGCAAAACAAATCAAGAAACAACAGATTGAATTCAGCATCCTGCAAACATATTTCGCAACTAGTGAGATAATAATCACATAATTTCCTACTGAGGCTGAAAACATCGAAAACAAATCAAAATGCAATTCATGGGTCAATATCAATATTACAAAGTAAGTACAGACATTTCATATGAAAAACTGGTCGCTCCTTGATACAAACTCCATGATAGTCATAGTCATAGGTGTTCCAAGGACATACATACACACACACACACACAATTTTCAGAATGGCACTACTACCTAAGTAGCAAGTGCAAGCTTCCTAAATGATACAGCATTTTGGATGCAAACATTTTGAATGTCTACCATTTTCTACCAAGTAAAACTAACTGATTGGCAGGAGTTTCTGGATACACGTACCACCAAAAAGCTGGACTTACCTCGTTATCAGGATCTGATGGCATGGCACCATGCTGTGATGGCTTCTTGTCTGAGGACGACATCGCTTCTGCTGATCTGGCTGCGGGATGTTTTCGAGGCTGGTACGGTCGGGAATGTGAGGGCATGTTCTGCGGCTGCTGGGACCACATTGCTTCAGCTTCTTGCGACCCAACGGGCACAAAGTCCATTTCTGCGAGCGATGTGAAGTTGTGGTCGTCGGGAAGGCCGGAAGTGTCGGCGGCGGCGGGGTTGATCATGCTCTGGTACATGGAGTCGGGGTGCATGTCGTCGTCTTCATCCAGGTCGTCCTCGCCCGGGGGCGGCCAGTCTTCCTCGTCCACTGGCTCCTCCTTGATGTACATGTACTCGTCCTCATCACCATCACCCTGCTTCGGCTCGTCATGCATTGAATCCTCTTTCTCCTCTTTGATCACTGGCTGTTGCTGTTGCTGTCGTTGCTGTTGTTGTTGTTGGCGGTTCTGCTGTTGGAGTTGTTGTTGATGATGTTGTTGCTGTTGTTGATGGTGGTGTCTTTGCTGTGTCAACTGCTGCCGAAGTTTGTTGTTGTGTTGTTGCTGCTGTTGGTGATGCTGCTGCATTTGTTGCTGTTGGCGATGATGGTGTTGCTGGTGGGGATGTTGCGGATGACGTGGGTGTTGCATGTGGGGCAGTCTGTTATGAGTGAGATCCTGAGCGTAGGGGGAGTTGGAGTCCTCAAACGACTCATTCATGCTGTCCGGTTCCTCTTCCTCGTCTTCATCACATTCGTCATCCCATATGTGTTCGTGGCCGGGTTTCATCAGCATCCCTCTCTGCATCTGACTCATTCTCCTCATCTCCTCCTCTGCCAGTCTCATCTCTTCCTCTTCCTCCTCATCGAATTCTTCTTCCTCCGAGTCGAGCTGCTTCAGAGGTGGAGGTCCCGAGATCTTCAGCCGCTTTGTGTGTCGCTCATCTGGAGACTTGCTCCGTCTGTGCTTGGCTTCTTGGCCTCGTTGGTTCTGGTTAGATTGTGAAGCCGATGATTTTTTTGAGTGTTTTTCGTCCGTGTCATGGCCAGCACCGGTCTTACCGGCTGCTGGCCCAGACTGACTCTTATCGGACTTCACAAGTTCATTGATGGAGACCAAGAACACATCACCTTCGTCAAGTGTGACTCCTATCAAAGCTTCCACACAAAACTTCGTCTTGAATGACAGACCGTTCTTGCAGAGCAGAGTTATTGTGTCTTTCAGAAGGGTTTTCACTCGTTCCTGATCAGCTTTGAGGACCATTTTCACTCCGTCATGCACCTGGAACACAATGAGCAAACGGCTATGAGGATCTGCAACAACCATGTACTAGTACTACTGAATTGCAAATGTAAAACTGTACACCTAGGGTTGCTATCAGGTTTTACATTTTCATTTTTGTCAATATCTCGGAAAAAATAGTTGGGTGAACTGTCCTAGAAACAGTGTATCACAGGGTGGAAAGGATGTTATCATAGTTAATACTTGCACTGGAACAAGTTGATTTATTCATTATCTTCAGGAAAATATAATTGAGTATACAGTATGTAGTGCAGTATACAGTATGTAGTGTATAGACCTGGTTTCACTTTTCTTTGTTCATGGGTAAACATAATATTTTAATCTCCTTTGGTTTTGTGGACTTTTCATGGATTACCAAAGAAATTTCGCCTCTTTTAAATAACTGATTATAGGATTCTAGAATTGATCATTGCAATCGTTTTTGACAAACCAAAGGATTTCAAAAAATAATTGATAATCGGCCTATCAGTTTAAATTAATACTATACAAATATTGGATGATCGGGAGGCCAATATAGTTTCCTGATTCCCATAAACTCTGTATTGGACTACCAACATCCAATCATTGTTATATTATTAACAGCATCTTTGTGAGATATTATTAATAGAACCAATCAGGTACAGTACCGATTTCGCAAAACCTCCTTAGCTACACCTAAATATCCCAACTTGAAAACGCGAACCGGATTGTGACAACTTGACACATCTCATGGGCGCATCCATTTTTTGAGCTGTATTGACCTCACAATTCACTTGGTGGCGCCACTTCTCATTATCTGAGATCGAGTTGTGGCGCCACCAAGCGAATTCGATGTCATACTATTGGGAAAATGGATAAACCCATGACCCGACCAAGAGCTTGTCAAAATCTGGTTCGCGTTTTCAAGTTGGGATATTTCAGTGATAAAGTCATTGATTGTTTGTCAAATATGTATCCCCCATGTCCTCTCGGTATATAGATGAGGCCTAGAAGGTACAGTTGTGGAAGATTTTGATTTTTTAGTTGAAAAGATGTCCAAACGATTTCCGTCCCGAGGGTGAATGACAGCCATCTCAGACACTCCGCGTCGCTCAGGCTGGTGTAGGCCTATCTGATTATTATTATTATGGCATGATCCATCTGGGTTTGGGATTTTTTTTCGTTTTGATTTTATCGTGAATCTAATAATTCGAACATTTCAAAATTTAATTATTTTTAGCTGTTCGAACTAATTGAATAAATACGGTAAGCAGTCGGCACCAGTAAAACGGCTAGATCAATGTCTAATTTCTCAACACAATCTGATGGCATATGTTCTACTAGTATTTAATACCTAAATCATTGCAGAATATGATTTGTGCTCAGTTTCTTATGTGGTGTTCACCGTGGTTTAAATATTTGTCACACAAAAGTGGACCGGCCAGGCAGTGGAACAGTTGGCCATCATGAATCACCAAATAGCATTCCCAGTTTACACACTTCTACTACACTTGTACTAGTAAAAACTCTCTATGAACACAATAACCATGTGGTTATATTATAACCACGTGGTTATTTGTACAATGCCCTCGAAACAACTTCTTTACTGTGCATTGTTCCCTACAATGTAATTGGTATTGCCAGCTTTGCCGAGCACGCAGTGCGAGGCTGGCCAGTTATCTATGTTTGAAAAAGGGATTGTATTGAAATTTTTCTGGGTAATGATATCATTGTGCCAGTAACTAATAACGTGCGAGATATACGAACATCTATAATTTCACAGCAAAAATGCATCCATTATTCTTTACAGAAATTTCAAACTCGATTAATCATTGTATAAAAC
Source organism: Terebella lapidaria (assembly GCA_949152475.1). Lineage (NCBI taxonomy): Eukaryota > Metazoa > Annelida > Polychaeta > Terebellida > Terebellidae > Terebella > Terebella lapidaria. The sequence continues at coordinate 23,179,087 of OX424562.1, forward strand.
GAGCGATGATCAAGCGCAACGCGATTCCTTTGAAAATATGATCATGATGATGTCACGCAGGTGCACGTTTCAACACAGTTTCAGACACGTCCACTTCTTACCCATGATTCTCCGGAATCTCAAGTGAGTGTCATGGCAATAATGGCAAAGTATGCAGCCTGAATCGGCCTGTACTCCAACGGCGTATCCCTGCCTTTGGGAGATTGGCGTATTCCCTGCCTTTGGGAGATTGGAATACGCATGCCAGAGTTAATTGCACACTCAGGACACGACACTAAGGCATTTTTGTTACTTGTCCTTCGACCGGACAAGTGGATAGTCAAATCAACTTGCGAGAAACAGTTCGGTACTTGCCCCATGATTTCCAGAGGCGCAGATACTAGTAGATACAACAGAGTTAATGAACGGGCGACTAAAACTTTGCTGAGATTGGTCAACGACTAAGATTTCTGAGCGAATTTGATGATAATTTGACTCTATTTGAGGCAATTCATGAGCTAAAATATTTTTTGAGAGAAATCGATGATGATTTGCGACAATTCAGTGAGCTACTGCCAAGATGTGATTGCCGAACACTTTGATGTAAGCGCGACTGTCATTGGCTGAAATGCGATTGGGAGCCTTCACTAATGTTATGGCTGACCAATCAGAGCGCGTGTTTTTGACAGCTGCATTTTAGGCCATCAGAATCGATCATTATGATCTCAACTCTTGTTTCTAGAAGTGGCAAAATTACATTCAGCCTAGGTTTCATGCTGCCTGTCATCCCAGGCTTACGGGTGACGCGGTGTTTCGTAGCGACATGGCTGAAATACTGCGAAGCACTTGTCCGTTGGGCAAGACTGTGGACGAATAACTTGTCTGAATGCCAGATTGACAAATGTTTATGTCACGACCTGACACGGAGATAAGTGGTGCGCAAGGTTTGTGGGATTTAATGCCACAAAAATGTATCTTTAGAATATAGTGAGTGTGCATACACATACACGTGTATGTATTCATGGTTTGCGAGGGCAACCCACGTTTCAAACTTTGATAACTGGCCAGCCTCGCACTGCACGCAGGGCGAGGTTGGCAAATGCTGTAACAATGCCAAATGCCTGTTGTAACATAATTGGACATTTTTGTAGATTTGCGGGTCTTCGTTCGTTGGCCTCAGCAAAAATTTTCTTTATAATCGTGTTTGATTGAGGCATTTGTGCATTACTGCCAGACACACGACCAAAGGCAATTGGATACATGATTGGATACATTATGATTTGGCTATGTTATTTATAACGTGGCAGTCAAAAAATTGTCCACTGTATCCTACATGTACTCCAGCGCTGAGTAGATAAATTGGTCATGATCTGGTTATGTTTAGAGGCGACAATGACTGACATGCACACAATTAGATCTAGACATGTCATCACGACATGGTGACATGTCATTGTGATTGTCGAAATGACTGCAAAATGGAAACATGATGGTGTTGTTGGTTATTTTGTCTGCTCACAAACAGACACCACATTCATATTACGCTTTTTTATTACCTCTATGTGAATATATAAACGATACTTTATCAGTCAGATCTAATACGGATGTATTTATAACAAATTTTCTACTTATTTTCAACCAGATCGATCATCATGGCGTCACTTTCGAAAACGAGATCGGAGATACTGCACTACGGAAACAAAATCCATATCACACCGGTGATATGCTTTTGGCGATAAGCCAGCAAACCCATGAGGGTTTACACTCGAATTAAAACTCATCAGCTCATAACACTCGTTAGCGGAAAGATTTTATGAACATCTTTGTTAAGAGCTGAAAAATAAATCATTTCTGAACAAAATAGAACTTTGTATTCGTCATACGCTGTCTCGACCACTTTTACGGTGATTAATTGATTGAGTTTGGGGACTGGACAACTTGGCTCAGGGACAACTCGGCCAGGACAGCTCGGCACAGGCTGGACAACTCGGCCAGGACAAGTCGGCCCAGCTCGTCCCGCTGATTGGACAACTCATCCCGCTGATTTTACGACTGAATTGACACGGCTCAGGGGTCGCAGTGGGGGCGAGACATAAGTGTCAATGAAACAGTCTAGCCCTAGCTTAGTCGACCAGGCAATTTGACTGAATTGCAATCTCAAATGCATCTAACAGATTATTTCAAGGCGCCTATAGACTACTGGAAACTTCACTGACTGGAAAATTGAAAGGCCCCGTATAGACTAGGCCTACTGTGTGTTTTATTCCCCTATGCATAGCAAACATGTTCCTGTTGTACCCTGTCAAAACATTTTTCATATAATAGAAAACAATATAGCTTTAAACTATACATGAAGATAACAGGTCCCCAGTCATTCACGTCGTTTTGTATACTATTCTGCAATTGTTGAGCGTGATCACTAAAGGTCTTCATCCAGTAATTGAACCGTAACATCACATTCTGAGCTTAAGTGAGCAGTGGGCCGACTTGTCTCATCAGTCCGGGCCGAGTGGTCCAATGCAATTGGCCGAGCTGTCTTTTCCGGGCCGAATTGTCAAGGCCTGAGTTGTCTTTGGGCTCAGCTGTCGGGTAAAGACGGCTCTGGGTATTACCCAAGAACACAATAAAACAGTTGCAATTTCACTATCATTCATAGGCTTAAATAGGAACTTCACTGGTATGCTTCATAATATTGCTGGTATTACCAGTATACCAGAAATGTGTATTCCATGTAACGTTTGACATCAGCTACCTAGGGCACAAGCGCCTCCCACCTTGGGCATGGTCTCTGTGGGCATCATGATTACTTAACATGACCAGGTACTAATCCGCCGGTCGGGTCTGGCCTGATACACAACATCAGGCATTACATCATCATGGTTATGTAGCCCGGTGTGTTGAGCCCGAGAGCCATGGGAGCAACTTCCAGAGACATGAGCACGTGGTCGTGTTGCTGGCCGGCCTCGCTGATAGTTCACCACGAGGATAGAACCCCGGATAGCCCGACTGTCTCCCAGAGCCTGTACGCACCATCCAATGACGAAGGACCACCAAGCCATGGGCACATGAGTGCCAGGATCCTGAGTAGCCCCTCCTGAGACCCCGATTGGAAATGTCCTCAGGGTCCCGGGACCCTCTCTATCCTGACAAAGGGGAACATGGAGCACATGGACGTGCCCACCATCGACCTCTCGCATTGCCGGCTCTGAGAAAACTCAAAGACAGAGAGCGGCATGGCAGTATATATAGCTGATGATGTGACGTCACAGTCCAAAGAAACTGTGAAGTGGATCGATAAAAGACAATGCGTCTCCAAGGAGACACACAAGCTTCAAACTTGAAGCAGCTAAAATGGTGTACGAAAAAGGCCAAACTCCCATCACTATCTTTGGGCAAAATCTTTGGGCAAAGTTCATGCATCAGCGAAGCACGTCGTAGTTTTGCTTTGGATCACGAGCAGATTAACTTAAAATTTTGTGTGTCTTAATTGGGTATCAAGCCGAATTTTTTCACCAACTTTTGAAATTCTATCTTAAAAAAATGAAAAAGTTCAATCTATCCCAATGTTAAATTCAGTCCAAAATGGGATCAAATAAATGTCAACAAATTCAGAGCTTTTATCATATTTATGCCAGTTCTCTGGCACATGGATTCGAGTCTCGAGCTGGATGCTGTGCTATTTCACTAGTGTCTTTAGGCAAGGCATTTACCACTGATGTATCTATCTTCACCCAGGATTAAAATGGGTACCGGTTGATGATGGGTGTTTTATGGAGTGTTTTGTGTGTGGCTGCTCCAAGTACAATCACTCAGACTGAGGCTAAAGTGTAAAGCCATTCTCCTTTAGTCCCTGAACAAGCGCAATGCATTGCAGCTCAAGCAAGCCGCAATAGAAGCAAGTTTGGAGATTTCTTGCAGGTTTGGCCCACAGTGCTGGGCAACACGCCAAATATTAGGCATTATACTTTTAGCCCCAAGCGAGCAATGGCCTATGAAAAGTCAGCGACTTCAATGCCATGAGCTGTGGCAAGGAGCTGCTTGGCGTTAAAGTTTGCCCAAGTTGGAGGTATGGAATTGTAGTCCTGACCATTTTGTGTAGCAGCCGAGTTATCTATCCACACTTCGGGAAGAGGTGGATGTGGAATAGGCTGGTCCCTAGTGAGAGCAATAGTTATGCTGTAGATCTTGGGCTATGACATAAGACATGCAATCTGTCTGGAGGGTAAATATCAAAAGAGTACTTGGGTAGCCTTCTCAGTGTCTGTCCAGCCATGAATAACTGCCATGCAGTCAAGCTGGACAAGTGAGTTACTAGGTCCAACGTTGTGGCCATCATCCTTCCGACATCAGATGGATGGGCTGGAGGTGAGTAGATTCCCATCTCTTGTTAGAGAGTCTGGCTGGTTCCTGTCAGCTGGGTCATGTCAGGTGTAGCACGGCTGCTTGTACTCTGCTCTTCACCAGTCAATGAAGGTTATTAGGTCTTTCAACATTTTCATTTTTTAAGAATAATTTTGAAATCCCATTGATGCGAGAATTCAGGGATTTCCCAGAACAAGTGAAACAGGAAAAGTAATAACGGGCTGGGATTATGCTGCTCACAGCACTGACATGGAATATCCCAACCTTAGTAGTGTCCTGGCACAGGCCCCCGAGTGAGAACAAACTATATACCTGCCACCCGTTCAGGGCAAGCATACCAATTCCATCAATAGGGAAACATGTTGTTTACCATACTGTAGCTTACGCCAACTTTAAATGGCTCTAGACTTATACATTTGAATTGAAGCTTACAGTACAGAGAAAAGAATATGCTCTATGGGTTCATTGCCTATTGTGGTGATTTTGCCCAAAGATCGCGATAGGCTTTTGACCACTTTAGGACACCGTATTTTGGTCGCTTCGCATATGAAGCTTGTGTCTCCTTGGAAATGCTTGATGTTTATGGATCAACTTCAATGTAACAAGTCTGTACACGTCACACCCTCGCTCTCGTACATTGGCTGCTATGAATTCAGCCAGCTCGTCTCGATTTCTTCGAGTTTTCTCAGAGCTGTCAAGGCAAGAGAACGACGGTGTGGCATGGCTAAGTGTTCCAGTGTTCCTGTCCCCTCTGTCTTGGTGGAGGGCTTCAGGGCCACGGGGACAATTCCACTGGGGGGGTGGGGGGGGGGGGGGGGGTAAGGAGGCTATTTTAATCTAGTGTTCACACACCTGGATTGGTGGTCTCTTGCCCTGGCATGATGTGTACAGGTTCTGGTAGACAGCTATCCGGGGTACCATTCCCATGGTGGACCATTAGCGAGGTCGGTCAGCAACACGCCCATGTGCTCGTGTTTCGGGATGCCACTCCCATGGCTCTCGGGCTAGACACACTAGGCTACATAACTATGATGATGTATTTCTGAGTTGTGTATCATTCTACCTGGTTATGATATGGCGCCAGCAGTGACCATGTCGCAGGGTGGGGTGCTTGCACCTTAGTAGCAGGCGTCAAAACTTATGCTCAGTCCAAGCTCAGTACAAGCTATCAATTGTTTTTCCAGTAACATTGCAGGCCAGGTATCATATACTTCTTTCTTTCGAATTGCAAGCTGCTCACAGTCGAGTTATGACTGTTAAAGCAGATTGCTGCATGATGGCACCTGCCCTTTTCTGATTAATAGCGACAACAGCTTCTGGGGACAAATGGGATAGGGCACTCAGGGAGACCCGAGGTTTCCGAGCGAGACAACGAGGCTGTTTTGTGTTCAGTTGGCTCACCAGACTGTCTTGTAGCGTGAAAGAAGGCTTTGGTTTCGTGTCAGGCTCCACACATAAACCTTTGATCGAGACTGGACCAACAAAAATCGTCATGGCCGCAGAAATTTTCCTGCTTTTTAAGATTTGAAAGTATAATGGTTTCGAGTTCTGCTTCTGTTCCAGGAATGTTTCTTTTCAGATATTTATTGGCAGGACCAAATCAAATGGTAATGGAAGTAATACAAGCATATTTCTACATGCCTACTAGGCTACATTGACCTACGATTTTTATGCTTTCGCTATTTACTCATTTGCATGTTTGTTTTTCTTCCTCAATGCCGAATATACATGCTGTGACTTCGGACCATGATGTCGGACAGATAATCTTAAATGTAATCAATCAATATAGGCCTAGTGCATGTAAAATAACTATTAAGATGTGATTGTGTGATGGACTTATGATATTCTGATTGACTAAAGTCAAGTTCATGTATCAGTGAACATGAACACTTTTGGCTCATCGGATCAACTTGAAAGTTTGAGTACATCGCAGTTAAGTATCAAGCTGCAATTTTCACCAAATTTCAGCATTCTATCTAAAAAATGGAAAAGTTGGCAATATACCCCAATGTTCAATTTCAGTCCAAAATGGGATCAAATAAATTCCAACAAATTAGTCCGGGAGTCAAAGTAGCTTTTTTGCCCTGACCCAAAATTCTCTGATAAAGTTTTTTTCTTGTTGATTATTCTTGTATGGGACCTATATAAACATATCCAGGTGGGTGTGGAGTTCTCACCTTTGGGCGAATTGAATTATTGAATATGGCGTCTGGAATAAGCTGAAATACTCGATTTCCGCTATAATTCTGTATGTGGCAAGGGTACCATCACTAAGTATTGATCTATATTGTTGCATGCATGCTATATGCGACAGCTGGACATCTCAATAAATCAGCTGATGTGAAACATGTGTCGTTTTGTGTGTATTTCAAAAATGCTAATTCAGCAATTTACATTTTCACTGAAAAATATTGTTTTGGAGTATATGTGTAGTATGTTGTATTAAACCCGATGTATCTTGGTATTATAGTGTGAACATATTGTCTTGGCTGCTAAATGAATAAAAATTCCAACTTATAAATTATGTGCATAGGCATGTCTTCACTAATGATATAATATTATGAACTTGTACAGGTATTATAATAAAATATACTGCTTTGCTGTAGAGACTTTGCACAGAGACCAAGACCAAGTAATGACTACTATTAGCACCTTAATAATAAAGCAGGGATGAAGAATCAATCTGACTAAAATTAGAGCTATTTTTATCCAAAGATATGCTAGCGAAATGTACATGCACATACATGTGCATGAACATTTCGCTAGCATATCTGTGCACAGTAACTGTTGTACATATGTACACAGTTGACCGGCATACGTATGCAGGTCTCTATCTGGGTGCTTTTGATCCTTGGTCAATTTGCAGAGTTCTCCACAATACAACCAATGGTTCATATGTCAGATGGTGTGTCAATCGGGTATTTCTGCTTATTTCAGACGTCATCTCGAATAATTCAATTCGCCCAAAGGGAGAACTTCACACCCACCTGGATATGTTTATATAGGTCCCATACAAGAATAATCAGAAAAATAGTCACCATCTAGCTTGGTGTTTTTGGTCAGTTGTAAAGGAATGTCATTGAATTCTGTCTAAGGGAATGTCAGAGAAATGTCAGGAATAGGAAATTGTTCGAACTATTGTATACTTTACAACACACAACTTTCCGTACTGATATCTATTTCTATGCTGACTGTCTTCTTGATGATACCTTGTTTTAACATTGTCTTTTCCTTGTTTTTGGCAGGGTTTTTGTAGTTTCGACCACATAAAGAACCTGGTTTTTGTAGTTTCGACCAAATAAAGAACCTGTCACACTTGGTCAATTTGCTGAGATGTTCATAGTACAGGCAATGGTTCATATGTCAAATGGTGTGTGAGAGCGTTGTAGCTTTTTGGCTGGAGGGTTACTGGAAGAAAAACTTGCCCCATATTTTGCTGTGTTTGACTTTGACATGTATACCTCGATACACAATTTTTATGATAGTGGATGGTGAGTAGTCTATAACAGACAGCTTTCTTGAAATTAGAAATTAGAGTTATTGTTAAGCCAAAGATAAGCTAGCGAAATATTCATGTGCATACAGTAAAGCAGTATATATGCTTATAATACTTGTACAAGTTAATATTATACAAGTACTTATGGTAGTCCGCTCCAAACGGTGAGGGGAGGGGGTCGAAGAGTTTTTTTTTAAAATAAATAACTGGATCAACATAATCTAGAGCTTCAAAATAATCTAGAATCCTAAAATTGAAAAGAAAATAGGGGGTAACCGTATCCGTTCGCATGGAAAACACGATGCAAGATGTGAATATGTACAAAAATATGTGAAAAATGCAATAATTTATGTCATTTTAGGTAAATGTTTGTGATTTTGATCGAATGCTGAAAAGAAAGCACGGTGACCCCCCTATTTTCTTTTCAGTATTAGGATGCTGAACAGTTACTCTATAAAATAGGTCATTTTGAAGAGACTTTTAAATTGTGACTCTTTGTTACCTCAATGTTTGTAACGGGCTACGTTAAGCCATGCATATGCACAAAATTTCTTAAGCTGGAATTCTTATCCATTCAGCAGCCCAGACAATATGTTCACACTATAATACCAAGACACATCGGGTTTAATATAACATATTACTCATATATTCCGAAACACGATTTTTCAGAGATAAATGTAAATTGCTGAGTCAGCATATTTGAAATACACACAAAACAACATATGTTTTACATCAATTGTTTTATTGAGATGTCCAGCTATCACATATAACAAGCACGCAACGATATAGATCAATATTCATTGATGGTATCCTTGCCAAATACGGAATTATGGCGGAAATCAGGTATTTCGTCTTATTCCAGACGCCATCTTGAATAATTCAAATTTCCCAAAGGTGAGAACTTCACACCCACCTGCATCCCATACATGAATAATCAGCAGAGGAAAAGACTTTATCAGAGAATTTTGGGATGCGCTGATGACTCCCGGACTATTTACATGACCTTAGTTATGCATACGTAGCTTTTCCAATGATGACGTTTTCATATTTCGTTTTCGTAATTTGCTTGACAACCTCAGAGTGCGAGATGGGTTTTGCCCACCCTTGGTGTCCAGTGATGAGATGAGCAGTAGGGGGCGAGAAACTACTGTTCCATGGGGCATGCGCCCTGGATTTCCTCCCCCCCCCCCCTCGATCATGTACCCCCAATTGGAAATTGCGCCCGGGTCCTCGCGGACCCGCTTAGCCAGGAGAAGGGGTCGTGGAGCACATGGCCGTGATTGCCGTCGTCCTCTCGCCTTTACTGCTCTGAGACAACTCCGAGTAAGCAATACGGGCTGCCAGCGTAAACAGCATAAATAACATATAAGTATATTCAATAAATGGCGCTTAACTTTTGATTATTTTTATTTATTTATTACATGCCATGCCTATGCATATATTTCGGGTGTAGGTGGTTCTCTGTTCTACTGGGGAGGGAGTGATTCCCCGACTGTTGCTGTCACGGTGGGAAACATATAGGGTGTTTTGATTCCTTTAACTTGACTTTAGTAGATTATCGAGATTGACTCTGACACCAATTGTGTTTCTGAATGGACGTGTTAATTTATTGTGTTGGATTTCTACAAGGGCCTATACCCACTAAATGGGGGGGAAATCATCGTGCCGGGACGAAGTAGAGGCCGAATTACCCGGTTTTCCCCTTCCTCTTTACCGCGAATGGCATTCAGCATCGTCCTCATTTTTCAAATGTGAAACATTCCGTAGCATCGCCATTGTGGAGAAGTATTCGACAAAGATAAAAGAAAGATTTTCTGAAATTGCTGCAAGCTGGCTAGTCCGAAACTGGATTTTGGTATGCATGTAGAAACGTAAAAGTAATATTTGAGCGTTGATGAACAACATAGATCTAGATCTACCGTACATGCACCGGAGTAATCTAGGCCTAGGCTTACTGTGTACAGCGCTGTATAATCAGATAATACATCGCTGTGCCGAGCCAATGGCTCGCGCCTGGCCGCGAAAATTGAAAATCTTGATCAAAGTATTTGAAGCATAATTATCGTGCAGTGCATTCCAAAAACTGTGCGGTCTGTTCCAGCTAGCGTGCAGCGACATCGCTGCAGTCTTAGTTGGGCGATTTCTACCGAAAATTCCAAACAAACTCACTATTTATTTCCACACGTATTTCGTGAAGTTTTTGTTGACATCTGCCGCCATATTCTGGGCTGTTCTGCATACGCATGTCAGAGGTCAACTGAATATTTGCATACTAGGTCGAGGTCACATTATCTGCGCATGTTCGTGCGCATGGGCAGCTAATGTGACCTCGACCTAGTATGTAAATATTTAGCTGACCTCTGACCTGCGCATGCGCACAATGGCTTATGGCGCTCTGAGATATCAACGGAAGCTCGATAAATGTGTCCCGAAATAAATGGACATTTACATTATATTTTTTCATAGAAATCGCCCAACTAAGACTGCAGCGATGTCGCTGCACGCTAGCTGGAACAGACCGCACAGTTCCCTCTTGTGAATAACAGAGCTATATCCGGAATAAATGTCGTTTATTTGTGATTAACTCATTCACTGCCGGCGACGAGTTATCTCGTCGACCAAACGTCATGATCTGTGTGCCGGCGACGAGTTATCTCACCTGGGGGGATTCCCCACATGGAAAAACCTGGTTTCAGTTTCGTTTATTAAGTACCTATTCCATTCGATAGGTGGCGCCTCTAGCACTGTCTAACTAGTTTGTGCTTCGTTTTTGTTGACAATATGAACAAATTCAGACAGATTTCTGACAATTACTTGTTGTTTTCTAAATTATTTCAGTGAATTTTCATCAATTCTGAGTAATGCCCTATATATTTAAAACAGTATGTGAAAATAGCAAGAGCTGATACTTGGAATATTGTTGTTGTTTTCAAGAAATCAGTCTTATTATATGCTGATTATCAAAAGTTGGTTGTGTTATTATGGTCTTGGAAAAAAAATGATAACTTCTAAAATAGGGAATTTTTCATATTTTCTGAAATTAATGTGGCACACAGGCCTTGAAACCCAGAAATTATCGTGGCAGTGAATGAGTTGAGGGCGAAGTACGCAGCCAGCGTACCGGGCCAAAATTCGGCCTGTAATCGGACGGCGAAAACGCCATAGCGTATTCCCTGCCTTTCCCCGCGTATTCCCCGCCATAGCGTATTCCCTGCTTGCCAGAGTTAGAACGATATACCATTGGTTTCAGCCCAGGGCACAGCCTAACTAATATAAATTTTGCCCAAGGCATCCCATAGATCTACTCCATGCATGTATATCCTGCATTTTCCGGCAGAACTTGAGAAACAAATCTGGAATTTGACCCAACTCAAGTTTACGACTGCATCAGTGTAAACATTGAACAGATCTATTGCGATCTTTGGGCAAAAGCACCGCAATCTGTTCACATAAAACAAAATACAGGATACAATAATGATACTATCGGTAGAGCTGTATCCGTATTCCATGCTAGGGCTAGTCCTTGACAATCCTTGTACCCGTGCACTCATCGTAATAAGCACTGCTAAATGGTGCTGCATGAGCGTGATTCAAAATAGCCTGAAGTCAAAACAAAACAGGGTGGGCACAGGCTCGATATTATACTAAGGGGAGCACATCTTCCAGCAATAAAACTCATAAACCAGAGGAAGTCAAGTGAAATAAAGGCCCCCATAGATATATTCATTTATTTTGAGATAAAAATACTAGTAAGTTCTACCTTAAATCTGTGAAGCAGCAAATCTACTCAATCCTGAATATGAAAATCCCTAAAGCAGGATATAAAAGTACAAAAAATTATCTCATAATTCCCATTACCAGGTACTTCATTTGTCAAAAGAGATGTACAATGGTAGAGGGAAAATGAATGAGCAATGATATACCCGATGAGCTGGTTTGGAACATTGGATTTACCATCTCTATGAATATACATGTTCCGTGTTTTAGTTGATACTACCCTGAAATATGAACAGCCTTTTCCGAATATGAGATGAATTTCGCATTGATAACATAATTCATGAGCGACCAGTCACCAGTGAGCAGCCAGCGACCAGCGTTTTATAGATAACCGAGGAAAATAACTCGGGATCTTTGAGTTTGCAAGACCATGATTCAATTTCAAGATCATAAAAAATCATACAAATACTATAAGTTATCATGGGCTTCAGACCCCAATACGGCGTGATATCTGCCTGAAGTCACCATATACCACGAGGCCGCAGGCCGAGTGGGATATGCTGACTGAAGGCAGATATCCTGCCGTATTGGGGTCTGAAGTCCATGGTAACGATTTTATCATTGGATTATGGAGCTCTCCAAAACGTCATTCCGTATTACCCGCCTGAAGCCCACGATACAGAAAATATCGTGGGGTTGCGTCACAGCTCTCCAAATACGGCGTGGTATTGTCGGAGAGTTATAACATATATGATAACATACCATACCATACCAGCTAGATCTATGCAACATAGATCTGCTAGGGCTTCAGTGAGTACAAAATTTCGTGACCGGTTACTCGTTAGCTTGTAACCGAACCGTAACCGGTTACTCGTCCAAAAATATAGAGCTAAATATTGTCCAAAGTAACACCAATTTTTTTTCGCAGTTCGCATTTTATCAAATATTCGTGTCAAAAACACGCCAAAATCCCGCCTAAAACTCGACATTAGAAGTCTTTTACACATGAAAATATGCAATGCTATGATGAATAAACATTCTATTTGGATTGGAGAGTGATAAATCACTTCAATTCAGTGCGTTTGGGCGGAAATTCAGATGAGTTGAAGTGTTTCAGGCTGAATTACGAGAGTGCAAAATATGATTTTGTGACCACGATTAACTGGTCACAAAATCTGTAACTGGTTACACTCTGCAACCGAACCGTAACTGGTTAACCGAGTACTCGTTGAAGCCCTACAACGTAGGCCTACAGTCTCGGCTCAGCGTCAGACACGCGTCGCTTGCCAAACCTGGCCTCAACAAGTACGAGCCATCCGTCCTAAATTTGCCGGCGAATCGCCGCATCCCAAAATTCTAGGGCCCGGACGCGTCGACGGGTACCCGAATTCAGGGCGGGTCATACAATTACCCGGGTCAGAATTTCATTACCCGTACCCGAGAACAAACGAAGATATTGTTTTTGTCTTGAAAATTTGCGATAAACACTAGTTAGTAAAACCACAAAAATGACAAGAAAATCATCGGGAAAAAATCGGAAGTATATGTAGTTTTACGAGGTCATGTGATCTCTTTCAAACTTGAAAATAAACACCGACGAAACAAATAATATGTGTCAAGGATCGATGACTGGCATATACTTGTTGTAAATTGCTCCAGTGATTCCCGTTCAAATTTGACCTATATTTGGACTGGTTACCCAGGGCGGGGCGGGTCAGACCACACGGGTACCTGGATCGGAAATTTCCGACTCCTCCGGGCCCTACAAAATTCGCCAACTCAATATTATCCAGATATTATCAGAGCTCAGAAATTTGTTTCATGGAAAACAAAGTGCTGGTACAAAGATTTAATATCAGAGTCTCGATTGGTGATAGAACTGGTTGGCTTCATTTGCATTACAAGGTCTGAAAACCCTGTTGGCAAATTTGGGAATGCGGCGAATTTAGGACGGATGGTTCGTACTCGGTTAACCGGTTATGGTTCGGTTACAGAGTATGACCGACTGACCAGTTATAGATTTTGTATCCGGTCAGCCCAAGCGATGGGCTGGTAACCTGTTAATCGCAAACATATTTTGCAACCTGTTAATTCAGCTTCAACCACTCCCTACTGTAAACCCAGAAATATTAGCGTCCATTTAGGTTATCGGGTGGATGACAGAAACAGAATAGCAAACTCGTATTCCATCACTTAACGTCCATAAATACTAGGGAATTTTTCCAAAACGCTAAATGAATGGACACTAATACTGTGTGGGTTTACACTATTTTACAAGTTATATTCTTCAAATTTCTACCTAAACATGCAGAATAGGGGGTGTTCGGGGTACATGTGATAAGGCTGCCAAAGTGATCAGGCCGCCATTGAGAATTATCAAAATGAGGGTTAAGTGATGAGTGACGAGTGTTATGACATTAGGGTATGCTAATATATGGCCTGATCGCTTTGGCGGCCTTATCGCGTGGTAACCGGGTGTTCAAGCGATTATTCAACAAGGGGCAGCATTGTAATATGCGTCAATTTTTGAGGCCAAATGGATATCACTGTAATCATCAACGACACAAAAAATTATGACGGTAAAATTACGCTTATACTGATAACACAAGAAAACCCCCATGAAACAGTGCTGCCAGCTGGCGATTGCAGCTATTCCGAACACTTCCTTGAAGTGATTTATCACTCTCCGATCCGAAAAGAAAATGACTTCCATTGTCGAGTTTTAGTCGCAAGCAAATACACTCACGACTGGTGAATTGAGATTTGCATTATCGGTGTGTGCTACGATGTACAGTAACATTGGCAATTTGACTCCTATTTCTAATCGTTCAATTCCAAATCATGGATTTTATGTAGATCTATAGACTAGACTCTATACCATTAGGCCTCCTAATCTATTACATGTATCATGATCTACTAGTACTTTGTATACAAGTTATTCATCATAAAATATTATTTTATTGCCAGGTGGCGATGAAATATTGCCACCTGCAGGCATTTATTTGTCTGTTCCTTAGAGTAAACTCGCGTTACAATACGAGACTCCACATTGGCCTCACTGACCTCATGAAAATAACAAACACCCCATGTGCCACCAGTTCCAAACCCGTGCACAATCAAGTGTCAGATCAAGCGTGTGAACTTCATGACAGACTCGCCGCCACTGTGTTTTGAAGACTTGACTGATCTTGTTCCAATGGACAGAAAATATCAGTAATCTGAATGTTGCTGCATTGCTTTTTGTTCCAGATCACCACAGAAAAGATGGGTGTGAAAGCTGATCAGGAGCGTTTGCGTACGCTGTTGAAGGACACGATCACACTGTTGTGTAAGAATGGCTTATCTTTCAAGTCAAAATTCAGCGTGGATGCCCTGATAGGTGTGACATTGGATGAAGATGATGTCTTCCTGGTGTCAATCCGTGAGCTTGTGAAGTCTGGACCTGATCTGCCTGGCTCAGAAGCCGAGAGTGATGCTGGCTCAACAGTGTCAGGTGCAGGAGGCCGCAATGGCAGGCGTCGAAAAAGAAAACGCACGAAAGTGAAGACTGAGGGTGAATCAGATACTGGAGGCTCAGCGTCCGATGACGATGGTGGTTCAGGCAATGACCAGTCGGGTTTCGAAGAGAATATGGGAGGATCCAGCATGTATTCAGTGTCAACAGCAGAGCCGACCACGAAGCGAGCAAACATTCAAGTAAAGGAAGAACAGTCTGAGGATTCAGCGAATGTTGATGATGACATCGTGTTTGTCAAGTCTGAGTTGGACGACAACTGGTCCCAACGAACTGGAGATGATGGTAACCAGTCGTCGATGTATGGGGGCGACGGGTCCATAATGGGTGACCAAAACTTCGGGAACTTGTCTGGTCTCGACCTAGTGCCACTATCACAGGACGGATCTGGAGGTGGAGGAGGAGAGATGTGGAGCCCTAGTCTTGCCAGCAACCAGCAGCGACCCTATCGACCTCGTATCTCTAGAGCGCCAAACATGTCATCTCCCGGGACTTCACAGATGAACGACCAGCAACAAAATCCGGATCAGCAGGTGGGGAACTTGCTTTTACTTCTTCAGTCATGTCTTGTTTATGTCAAGTATCTCAGATCTCTTGCAATTTTCCCAAACCAATCATCATGATAGGCCAAATTTTTTTTTCATGTACTGTAAAGTGATTGATTTATTTGCCAGTATTCATTTGGCGAATTTCATGAACCAAAAAAGAAACATAGTCACGAAATTATTTTTGCGTCACCCGCCTTCGTACCTGAATTGTGACTGTGAATGATCACGAGTACTGGACCTATTCTCACTGGCTGCGTGTTTTGTAGGGCAGGCGTGATATAACGAAATATGGAAGAGTGTCGGGAGAACACCGAACACGCATGCGTGGCAGTTACACATTGATATGTGAACAGGATAAGATCAAAATTGCTCGATATGCAGCCGCCCATGGTAGCACTGCAGCGTCTCGTCATTTCTCCGCGGAGATGGGAAAAAACATCGCCGAGTCAAGTGTCAGACATTTCAAGAAAGTTTATCTGAAAGCTGTTGAACAGCAGGGTGACTTCTGACTTATAAACTTTACCCCATGCCTCTTTTGGCAGTAACGTTTACGTTCTAAAGGAGAGAACTTGGCTAAATGTTATCAAGCTATTCTTAAATAATAAATTCAAGGATCATGTTATACAGTTCTGTTCTCTGTATGTTTAATAGAGAGATAAGATTAAGATTTACATTTGTATTAAGCTGTACAGAAACTGTATCCGTAAATAAATTACTGATATTGAGTTCTGTTCTGTCTTACAATCTGTATGTCCGAACCGCAAAAGTTATACCTTGTGTATATGTGTAAATTCGAAATCATGAAATAGCTGCGAATATCACTCACTTCATAGTATTTAGACTATTTGGTCCGTATATATTCCAAGGGACCTCAAGCTAACTCCTTTATGGCATTTTCATTCTCTGTGCACTATAATTTCTTTGAGATCACACAGGCATGCAACATTACAGAAGTGCCAACAAAGATCATATAAAATGCATTACTGGCTAGACTTACATGATTTTGGCATGATCCATTGAATTTATAAAGAATGAGAGTGACAATATTCTCTTCGTACTATTATAAAGTTGTTTGGCTTCAATATTATCAATAATTGCCATCGCACAAATTTGATCCACACAGATCCGTGTATTGTATACAGTAATGGTCATAATCGGAAGTCTTGTGTGTTTTGTCATAATGGTATCTGATTGTTCCAATCTGAGATAAAAAAAAAAATCTGAGATACTGACATATTCAGAGACATTTATAACTAATTGTATGCAA
Source organism: Terebella lapidaria (assembly GCA_949152475.1). Classification (NCBI taxonomy): domain Eukaryota; kingdom Metazoa; phylum Annelida; class Polychaeta; order Terebellida; family Terebellidae; genus Terebella; species Terebella lapidaria. The sequence continues at coordinate 23,195,967 of OX424562.1, forward strand.
ACTACTATGTTATACACTTTAAAATTGTTATAAAAATCATGAAAATTGTGGTAGAATTCAATATTTTTGTGCTAAGATTACCGTAATTATTCAATTAGTTCGAACAGCGTCCGTCGAAACGAAAAAAAAATCAAACCCAGATTTATCATGGCAGATATATACACGAGTTGACAGATGCCGCTCATGACGGTTGGTTAGGGTCTGTACGATTGATAGGTTAGCTGTAGACAACTAGCATTTTCATAAAAACTTGAATAACTGGCTGCTGAATCGCCAGGTAACTTTCTTTTATAATTTCACATTGACATTAGATTCTAGTCGTATTGCATGTGTAATCAAGTCACTCGAGTCAGAAAAATTTCAATGGCCCGCAAACCGCCTGGCACTATGAGGTCCGCGCTTTTTCTGCCCATTTTGGTGATAGCGAACACTGCCACCTGGCATATAAATCGCTGACAAGTTGATTTCGTTTGTTGTTTCAATCGAAATTTCGATCGTAAATTGACCTCTTCGAATTAAACGAGTCAATTTAAAAATTATTGTCTTGAATAATTCTAGGTGTTCGAATTATTGGAGTGTTCGAACTAATCGAATGATTACGGTTTATATAAAATAATGCAGGTATGACATTATACAGTTTGCATACAACAAAAGAAAAATGGTTTTAGTAAATATAAGATATTAAATAAATGGTAATTAAAATGTTGGTTTATTATTTAATGCAATGGTATACAGTAAATATATCTGTTATCAAATAATAATAAGTAAGTAGTGATGTTATATGTATATATATATATGTGTCTGCATATTACAAATGTACACAAAATGTATGTTCTGGCAATACAATTACAAAGAACTTCTCATTACAACCTAGCAGTATTCAATACCAGTGAATGATTAATGTACAAGATTAAGTAGTGTCGAAATTTCCACCAACACTGGAATGAATACTGATTTGTTGTGAGCACACCTTTACCCCCACGTCATCTTTATTTACATTGACATACACAGTAGCCCTGACGCAGTGTGTAGTACTAAGCACTGTGTTTAACTGATGCAAAATTACAATGGGTGATTGAAAACATTCACTCAGATACTAGTATTGACGTTTATCAAATGAAGCAGAGGGGCTACTGTGTATATACTTCAACATCAGAGCAGCTTTTATAACATGTAATCATGTTTCTAAGCTGTTTTGACTGTGCATGACAAACAATTATCCCTCATGGGAAACAGTGAAGTTTGTGTTCTTTCACATTGGCGGCATGAACTTTTAACGCCTCCGTGCAATAATATACAAATCTGTACTTCAGAGTACTTTTGCAGCTGTATGTGGAATGACACAAACAGGCAAACCAACAGCTTTGACACTGACTGGAGTATCAATATGTGTGCAAAAATTCTTTCAGTACTGCAAAATTGTTGTAATGTTCTTGTTTCTACCATTCAAGGTATCATTAGTATCTAGAGAAAATTTGAGAGCTTGAGAGAAAAAAATCTTGCACACATAATGTTACCCAAAATTCAATTATCGGACAATGTATGTTCTATTCAACTAGTTTGTTCATATATGCTGATCAGTGCATTTCTTCCCAATCGATCATTTTCTAACTTAATTTAAAGTGTCCGATGTCCATCCAAACCTAAATGCAATGTAATATCTTATATCAAAATTGCACGATCATCAGCATAATATGAACGAACTGCCGCAAAACACAAACTGACATATTTCAAGGTAAGTTGACAAATGCATACAAATTGGTATTACACGTGGTATGCTTGAAACTATTCATTCATGAATATATGGTGGTCATGTTCCCACTATAGAGTTTTATTACACGTACTACATGTAGTTGCGTGTATACCAACTGGGTTCTTATTGCAGTATTTGGATATATCGAGTTTTGTGTTTACTTGTGATGGTGCATCGTTTGTTCATTGTGTCAATTCCAGGCGGGGGAAGGCAGTACTTATTCCATCTTCGTTACAAAGCATGGTTATGCAGTTCGTTCGTGAAAAATTTATGCTTATTGTTAGAAGTGTGACATTGATTATCATCCACATGTATTCCCACTGAAATGGCCTTCTTGAGCCCAAAGTGCCGTTAAGCTTTATTCCTTCTTCTTCTTCCACATGTATTCCAATATGCTCTGTATCTACGTGGCACTCAAACTGTAAAATCAATTGGTTGTCTCTCGATCATCAATGTGTGCAGCACAGAGATGTTCAAAAACATTAACCATGACAACACTTGCTTGATGGATATAGTTTTTGCACATACTATGGGATTAGTTTTCTTGTACAGTGTCTGCATTAATTTTGTCGCAAATGTTTTTGGGTGGGATATATTTGGTGGGCAGTCTGACATGATATTTTGTCTTTTATAACACAATAATTTGGGCGACAGGAATCATAGGAAATCAGGTTATATCCTCGTTTGGCACTGAAATGGCCTTCTTGAGCCCAAAGTGCCGTTAAGCTTTATTCCTTCTTCTTCATAGGAAATCAGGGGGATACACCCACGAGGCCTACAACGACCAGGTCTCGTCTAGAAGAGATATATATTACCTGCTGTTTGCGATCCAGATATACAGCACCTGTTTAATGTGTCTTAACGCTGACCTTGCTCCTGGGTCGTCACTGATTCCCCATTAGCTGAAGATTTGCCGTTCTGGCAATTAGTGGTTGCAATCCTGATGGATATTCAGCTGCCAGACTTATGTGACTTTAGCAGATGTTGCTACATGGACTGCTGCCGAGAGTAGTGGAGTCCCTGGACAATATTCTGGGCTTATAAGTGCTCTGGGTTGATGGAGATTCATGGCCCGGCTTTCTGGGCACTGCCGGAATGATTTGTAATCCTAACGCAGTGGGCAATTTGAAGACCAAAAGTTATTGTTAAGGTTCACAAATAACCCTCGATGAATATTGCTTGAAGTTGGTAAATATAGAGAATGTGGAAGATAAAATCCGAAAACCCCTGAGGACAGCCTAAATCCACGTGATTGACGTGAATAATCAAAATCTGGTTTTGATTGGCTATGCCTAAAAAAACCCACATTATTCGGAACCCGGACAGTGCATTCACATTAAGAATGTCTCCTTCCTGATGTAGGCTAGACCCTAGCCGTGATAATATAATGTGATTAATATTCAAACATACATGAACGACATAGGTATCAAATACTTCATGAAAACCGTAACACTTCATGAAAATTATAGCACAGAGTCCATGTGGGCATACCGCCTTAAACACCTTGATCCTTGTCACCCTGACCCGTTGAGGATCAGGGACTTGGGTGGACGACGGTCATAGATAGTTCCATCTGGTAAAATGACTCTCTTTGTTCCGATGATGCCGGTCACCTTTAGACCCGAATCGATAATGCATAGACCAGCGAGGATAGTTCCTGGACTCGAGGGATCAGAGCGGTCCAGGTTTTGAGTGACCTCTCATATGAACTCTCCTGTTCTAAACAAATAACAGGAGATTTGAACTCTAGAAAAAGTAGTTCGAACTGGGCACGTAATTTGGTGTATACCCACTGTATCAGAATGTCCGGAACTAACATATATACAGGTTATACATCGTACGAGTAATGAAAAATATTGAACATGCTGTGAAGAAAAACCCACGTGGGTGGATAGACTCCTTGCAGGAGATAAAGCACGATTGTGGACGTCTGTGTTTATATTAGAATGGTGGTTGTATCAATATATTCAGCCGATAGGATTATTAGCAGTCGGACTGGAGTCGTGAATTTTCAGGCGTTGCGGAGAATGCCGAATGCGTCCAGCGGAACTCTCGGGGACAATCTGACACCCAACTCTTGTGCAGGAAATTTGTCTAGTCGTAGACAAGATCGTCTCACCGCTCAGCAAAACAGTTCGGGAAATGGCCATGCTTGTCTTCTCCATACCTCTACTTGCAGTTTTACTGGTTCTAAAGTGCATCACAAGGAGGTGACGCAGTTGGGGCAAGTGGAAGCTTCTTCTACTGGAAGACAAACTCAGGCTTCTCGTTCTCTAGACAGCCCCATAACCAGAATCAGGACAAGCTTGAGTTTCTAAGATGTTCAAGGTGCTTTATTCTCTAGTATGGGAATCCCTTCACCCCGTGGCTCCATCTGAAAAAATATATGATTTGGTCTGCAGATCCTGCATCAAATAATATGAACAAGTGATGTTCTTGTGGACTGTGAGTAATTGTTACATCACTATAATATAGTCATGTTTGTTTGATATTTACAGATGGAGTCTGCTAATGATTTGGTTTGCAACATTTGCCAAAAGCAATTTCTGAGACTGGATGGTTTAAAGGTTCACATGGCTTCTCATATGGGTCACTATCGATATCGCTGTGAGATTTGTGACAAGGGATTTGTCAGTAAGACCTCATTGGATGGACATTGGAGCAAACACACGGGCGTTAACAAGTTTTGTTGTCACATTTGTAACCGGACATTCCCTTTCAAGAAGAACTTTAAGTATCACATGAGGCATGTTCATAAGGATTCCCAATTGTGAGCGATGTATAACGTGGTTGTTTGATGCTGCTTTTAAAACGAAGAACCACTTTATCCTGAAGGATTATTAACTTTTTGTACACCATTCTTTTGTAATGTATTGGTTAAATGTGTTGCAAATTGAACAATGTATCAGTTTTTCACATGCGAAAAAAAGTTTAAGCTTCAGGAGGAAACGCGAAGGCAGGTCAGAGAAGATACTTATCTGATATGCTGTGAAATATAAAATATTGCAATGAATCCATCATTTTCCATTCTATTTTGGGCCGAGTGTATATATGCAATCTTCAACTACAGTGCCATCCATTAACTTGGAGCCACTTTAGTGAGGATTTACAGTCACATGAGTTATAATTGCAGTCACATGATTATGAGTGTATATTTTCAATAAACCAAGTGATAAAAATTACAGGCTGCATTAGGTGCTAGCCATAATGATTTGACTGGATCTTCCACTTGTTCTGGATCATTATCACACAATCTTAAGGGAACATACATACCACCCAGACCAGCTTGAATATTTAGGCGGGCCTGGTTAAATATTTAACTGGAACCAGTTTATGTTAACCGGGCCTGGTTTAAGGGGGTCTGGTTAATTATTGAACAGGTCCGGTTAGATATAGACTTTTGAGCCTTAAAATCCTCAATAGTTAATGGGAGCTTGGAACAGAACTGCATATTGCTGTGGTGGTTTGTGCAAGGGGAACATCCTGTTGGGTTGGCATCTCGTAGCTAAGTCTAGCTCTGCATCAGACCTTATGGAAGGATTCAAGTACGACACCTTCTTCCCTGCACTTTATTAGACTTCGACATCGAGGTATCAAATCTTTGTTCTCATCAAAGGCGGAGCATGGCCAGTTGTGATCACTGAGCCCAGGCCAAACCTTAGATGGGGCGTTTGAACATGAATGCAAAATTCTGGTTCACGGGGAGCAACATATCAAAAACAAATATACATTTTTGTTGTTGGATGAGCCTTCCCAACACGGGTGTGGTCATTAAAGATGCATCCTTCAAATCATCTTGTGTCGTACCATCCATGGATTTGTCTTCTTGAAATATTACATTTTACATTCATAGAGGTATTCTACTGAAGAGTGATTGAGGAAGTCAGTGATAATTCGTTCACATTTCATTTACGAAACTGTGACTTATGACTGTGTTGTCATATGAGACATGTCCTCAACAAAAACGATCTTGTATCATACCAGTCATGGACTTGTCTTCTTGAAATATTACATTTTATATTCATAAAGATCTCATAACTTTTTTATTGATGCTTTATTATTTAGCTTGGGAATGAGTTGTTTCCAACTATCTTCCATACTTTCCCTCATCACCTTCCTGGTTTCGGTATACATGTACTGATGTTTGTAGGCCAGTAAATTGGCTCCGATGGGCTGTTGGTGTTCTTGAAATTTTGCACTTGGATTCATAGAACTCGACACTCCACGAGTGGTTTGTCACTTAATGCTTGTTCTTGAAATATTACATTTTACTTTCGTAGAGGTATTACACATAAATTGCCGATGAAATATGGTATCTTCCCATAGGAAATGGAGTATTTGTTGTTGCTGAAACATTGCACTTGACATCAGTAGAACTTTTAAAAACACTGACATGCTGGCAAAGGCCCATACTCGAGTAACACACTAGGCATCCCCCACTGCATTTGAGTGTCTCATTGGAAGTTTGTTATGTTTGTGAATGGCACCATGATTTTTCTTTTCAAAGAGATATTCATACATCTGTATTTTTTCTATTTCCATTGCAGATCACATCTGGACTACATAATGAAACGAAATTCCAATGTGATATCTGTTGGAAAACATTTACTAAACGAGTAAGCCGAGACAAACATCTGTTAGGTCATCAAGGGAAATTTGACTATTATTGCACGCAATGTAGTAAAGGTTTTACCAATCTTGGACACTTGCAAATCCATATGACTGGGAAACATTCAGCTAAACAATTTGAGTGTGATCAATGTAAAAAAGCGTTCTCCTACAAATGTAGCTTGAAGATGCATATGAAGAACTTTCATTGACGCCTGGGGAGTTACCCTGGTGTGATTTGTTGATTTATTAGGCATCCCGATTGAAAATCGGGAGGCCTTATGTTTTTGTCTGTTTTTTTTTTTTTTTTTTTTTTTTTTTTTTTTTTTTTCTTCCGCCGTTCGGTTTCCGGATCATAACTCTTGAACGCCTTAATCTATCTTTCCGAAATTTTCACAGCTCATCCGAAATACTTTGCTCCTAACCCCTATTGTTTTTCGTCGAGACCCGAAATCCAAGATGGCCGCCAGCGGCCATTTTGGAAAAAAAAATCGGGCGATTCCTGTCAATGTCATAATTTGATTCAGGCAATTTCCAGGGGGAAAAAATTTTTTGGGTGTATTTTTTTTTGGACTTAGAATTTTTCCCTCGCCTGCCCCCATGCAGATGTAATACTGTGACTGAGCCATGCTACTGTATTCACTGACTGCAGCCTGCATGTCCAGCATGAGGCTAGGCTCTGCCCTCTCAGCCAGTGCAGTATATGAGAGCCCTGCTCAGTAATGCCTGTGATAAGGCAATACCCCCCCCCCCCCTCTCCCTCCCCCACCTCCACTGTCAGCCTATGCACTGCCCCTCTTCCCCCCCCCCCCTCCTGTCCCCTCACCCCAGTTTACTATACTAACACCAACAAGTTGGAACAATGCCCTCCTTCCCTTTCTAAAGAAAACAATAGGTGGTTATATAATGATGACCCAAACTGAAGATAACAGCTTTGAAGGTCTGCCTGGGCCTTGGTTGCCGGTCAATTGTTCATTGTATTCAGTTAAAACAGCACTGTGTTTATCTGGATGAAACTACATGCATTGTTTTGTTTTCTAGCTGTATTTCACATGCAGTGACCAAATTATCATTGTTTTACTTAGCCAGAACCCAGAATAATTTCCTTTTTGCTTGTATTATGAATGTCTGTCATGTCTGTACATTTAATACCTATTGAGATTAAAACAAATATCTGATGGACATTTGTCTAGTGAGCAACTGCTATAATTTGAACTCTCACTCCCACCTGTGTTCAATAATCCTGGTATATGTATTATAATAACAGTCAAGTTTCACCATTAGAAAAGAACAGAAAAATTGGGGGATGCCACAAAGCCTATAGGCTTTTATGTCTAGTTTGGAGCGGATTATGTGCTATCAATACCATATTCAAGTACATTACTGTATCACTAGTACACTACTGTATTACTAGTACTACTACTTCGTTTTGACGAAACATGTTTTATTAACGAAAGTTCAAATAAATCACCATTGCTATTGTTTATTGTTACTGTGAAGTTATAACTGGATCTACTATGTGACCTAAAGAATTTATATAATGATATATTATCCTTAGCCATATACGAACGCTTGTCCAACGACAACGAGGGCATCTTGAAATGAAAGTTGTTAGGCATTTCCTATATCAAGTATTCATTTTGCATTCCCATCTGTATTATGTGAGCTGGGTATGAAATCTCGAGAAAAAATATGCATAATAAAATGGTGTGATGCGAATTGTAATAAAAATAATATGTTTGAAAGAATACCATGTAAAAACTAGTCCATTGATCGTTTACATGAAATGTTGCATTTTGCATTCATAGAACTCGTGAAACATCGAAGAATGTTACACATTATTTGTGTTCTCAAACTATAGTCTTTTATCATACCAGTCATGCAAATAATATATTTCACACCCGTAGAGGTTTCCAGTGAGAATTGCCTGAGAAAGATGTGAATTCTCGTGGAACAGGGATTAGATTCCTAGGAATTTTGCACTTCCATACAACTTGATGAGAGTTTTAAGAACACCAGCCGTGGACTTGTCGTCTTCAAATATTACATTTCACATTCGTATAGGTATTGCATTGAAATTGCCTGTGAACTTCCCATGGGACATAGTATTTGTTGTTGTTGACATTTTGCACTTTGCACCCATAAAACTGGAGTCATGTACCAGGTATCGCCACTGTGTCTTTGTTTCTTTCATTGGGATTATGTCACGTTTCTGAATGACACAGTGGTTCTTGTTTCAGAGATATTCATACACCTTTACTCTTTATATCTGCACAGCAGATCACAGCTAGATTGCATAATGAAACGAAATTCCAATGTGATATCTGCTTGAAGACATTAACTAAAAGAGTATGACGAGACAAACATGTGTTAGGTCATCAAGGAATTTTCTGATTATTATTGTTCACACTGCAGAAAGAGTTTTACCGACATTGGTCGCTTGCAAATCCATACGACTGGGAAACATTCAGCCAAACATTTTGAGGATGATGTAGAAAACATTGTGACGTGTACCGTGAAAATGTTCACGAGGAACTTTCATTGACGCCTGAAAAATTGTGGATTGATTCTTTGCTTTATTTGTTACAGTAGATATGTGGCTGGGTTCACTTCTCCCACTCAAGATATAATAACTCATATGAAGATATTTGGTTTTCTTGCTTAGTGGTGCCCGAAAATTTGGCCAATGACAATGTGGCGCTTCTTGCATAAAAATATTTTTTCATTTATTCATTCATTCATTCATTCATTCATTCATTCATTCATTCTACATCACCTGTATAAGGTGTATTAAGTGTATGTCTGGATTATTGAGGCGTCAAATACATGTTATTTCATTGCAGATTCATGTTGTCAATGCCACTGGGTATAATCTGTGCCAAGGATGCGGGATCACTTTCCTTTCGAGGAGCGATTTCGATGCACATATCTTTCAACAACAAGCTGACAAGCATCGATGTCAACTGTGTTGCCGCAGCTTCCCCTCCATTGCTGGACTGAGAGTACACGCAGTTGCCAAACACTCCGACGTGAAACAGTTTAAATGTTCAATATGTTCTCAGATGTTCTCCTACAAATATAACCTGAACAAACATGTGCGAAATTTTCACGGACAGAACACCAGTCGTCACTCAGAAGAAATAATTGACAGACTCGAACACTAACACCATTGGGTGCTTGATTCATTACGTTAACACTTTTGACTTGAATATATAATTGTGTTGGTATGTTTCGTTTTGGGCGTATGTTTCGGGACTGGGAATGCGTTATCTTCATAAGATTTTAGCTTTATGGTTAGCCTTTTAGCCTGTGGTCGTAGTTCGTAGTGTGGTCGTGGTACCTGTGTAGAAGTTTTGTGTATCATTGGAGTGGAATTTGAATTTTGAGTGGAGGTTTCAATCGAGTCGACAATTGCAAAGAACTATCTTGACTGAGCACCTATCACTGCAATCTGTAGGTTTTGAAACTTGTATGTTTTGTATTTTTTACTCATTGTCTCATTGCAGATAAATCCAATCAATCCAATTGGAGATTTACGATGCCATGGATGTGGGTACACTTTCATGTCGAACATGGAATTTGATAAACATATAGTGCAGCAGCAACAGCAATACAACCATCGATGTCATCAGTGCTGTCGGGGCTTTCACAAAAAATCACAGCTCCATGCACACATAGTAGCTAAACACTCCAACACCAAACAGTTTGAATGCGTTTTATGCCGCAGTACGTTCGCATATAAATACAACTTGAATAAACACTTGCGAGTTATTCATGGGCAAAACACGAGCCATACAGTAATGAAGTTGGATTGTATGCAATCTGGACCTGGTTCTTATCTATAGACATCTGATCAAGGATATCTGTAAAAGAATGCTGGTCTATATTGGATGATGTGCCCTGTATTAAAACATGGCCTGAAGTCCATTAAAACAAGATGACAAGTCAAGCACAAGGATACCATACATCAACAGTTCACTGGGGCAAAACCAGTCACATGATGTTTGTAATAAACGCCTTTGTGTAATCATTTCCAATGATACCAACCATGCTTTTGGTGAGCCATAACGAATAAATTTATATGGAAGTGTTGTTTTGTGATTTCTCTTTTGACACTGAAAAGGCCTCGTTGGACACAAAAACCTCTCATACGATTATTCAGTCATTCAATTTGTTCAATTGGAAGTCAGCTAGAGGTTCATCAGGGGAATCTTGTGCATGATTTGGGGAAAAAAATGTTTACGAGAAAACGGCCGGAAAAGTCGAAAATAGGGCTTTTCAGAAAACGGACCAAAGGTGAACCAAATGTGGATGGACGGCGACGGACAGATGACGGACATAATGCCACGACAATAGTACATGTATATCAAACCATAGGTCCGGGAACCTAACGAATCATCTCTTCTCAACACTCCGTAGCAGATTCATATTTGAATCCTAAATTGTCTTTTCCTCTTATTCGGCATCACATTCATTTTCACTCTCTTCGACAGATATCATTATCTGGTTGGATATGTAATGAAAGATTTTCTGTGAATGTTGTTTTAGTGATATTTTCAAAGATGGCAACACTGCTGTGAATTTCGTCAATAATCTGAAATATTGCGAAGGTAACAAGAGCCTTTTGGTAATTGTTGAATTACCCGTCTTGTGATTCCACCAATGCCTGTTTGCGACCTGTGAGCTGACGATGTATGACGGCCAGATAATCCGAGACATGCCATCTCTTTCAAGAGAAACTCTTTTCTTGAGCTCGTGTGATGCACAGCTGTGCATCCACCAGCTTTCGCTTGACTGTTAAGGTGGTGGTGCCTTGTTCATCTCATGCAAACAAAACACGCATGCTATCTCAACATGTTTGTCTGCAGAAGTTACATGTATTTGGATTACATCTACCGTAAACAGATGTGACCTAGGTATTGACTCCAAGGTGATTAGCAATTTCATGTCCTTTGAAAATTATTCTTTTCATTTTTTTTATCATGTGAGTATATTTCTCTGATGAAATATTTTTTTTGATATGGTGCACTATTACAAATGACCGAGATTATGATTGAATTAATAAAACAACGAATACCTGAAGTACAAGGTTGTTTTTTGGAGTTTTTTTTATTTTCCATTGCATAAAATATATTACTAACAGTACAATACAGTATGTGACTGAACTCTCAGATCTTCTGTGCGATGCGTTTTATGACATTGAACGTCATGAAATACACATATAATAAAATGCACACATATGGAGTACACCTGGATTAAACACACAATTATACACTGTCATATCTTGGCAGGCTTGAAGCGATAGAGTTCAAAAGAATGGTGATTTGAGAATCGAGGAATCTGTCATGTAGCCATTTTTCACTTTTCATTGAAAATGAGACAGCGATTTCCTATTTTGTTGCAAGGAACAAGTCTTTGATTTCTTGCTTTTCGTGTATGTTCGTGCCTTGTCTGCAAGGGCGTGTCTGTTTTGAGCAATCTAAAACACAGAAAAGTATTTTGTGATGACTAAATAAATGCAAATGAGCATTTTACTCTTTAATCACCAATCACAGAAATTGGCACCTTTACTTGAGTGCACACAAGCCATGTGTCTCAAGGTTCAGCTAAGTTGGGTGTGAAATATGTCCGTAAATCGACCAATTTGTTGCATACGCATAAAATGACCAGTATTATAATTTAGATGAAACGTCATTCTTGAATTTTTTTAGGATCATTTTGTGACACCAATATCATGATTTCCGGAGAATGCATTGGTCCACATTTCGTGGAGAAAATTGGTATCCGGTGTACTTTCTACACGTTGTCTAATTGCAGATGACTCCACACAATGACGAGGGAAGTTTGCGATGCCATGGATGTCGGAACTTTTTCGTGTCAAACATGGAATTTGATAATCATATTGTTCAGCATCAACAACAATTCTACTATCGTTGTCAACAGTGTTGTCGTGGCTTCCATTCGAATTCGCAGCTGAAGACACATCAAGCAGCTAAACATTCCTATGCCAAACAGTTCAAATGTCCCATGTGCCCCAGTTTGTTTTCCTATAAATACAACTTAAATAAACATATGCGGCTTATCCATGGACAGCATACGAACCGTTCTGCAGCGCAGTTGGTCGGTGTGGAATCCCAACCTAGATTTGATCCATGCATTTGAACGTCCGACCAACAAAACTGAATGAAAAGGAGCACATTTCAATACACTACTTGTATATGGTGTATCTTGCATAGCAATTACAAATTGGCATATATTACAATAAATCAATTTGATTGCAGGTGAACCCTGAAAGTGCATCCACAGCTCAAACGATATTCAGTTGTGAAATATGTGACAGGAAGTTTTTATGGAGGCGAAGTTACAGGAGACATCGCGCCTCGCACGATGGAAGATATTCATATTATTGTTCAGTTTGTGGCAGAGGATTCATGACCAGAGCGCACATGGAAACCCATGTCAGGAAACACTAACTTTGTTATGTGAAAGTCCGTATACATGGATTTGAGTGGACATCAAGCTTCTCGTCAATAAAAATTGGATGAATAGTGATTACCTTCAAAAATGCATGATAATAGTAGTGTTGAGAGTTTTGTGATTGATAGCAGATAATATGTGCACTCCCCGTTTGTCACTCGTCAGCAAATAGCCCAAAATAAATAGAGTATTTCATACTGCTCGTGGTGTTCTCGGTTGGGTGTAAATGTATTGAATAAATAAATACACTGAACAAAACAGTTTGCCAAGAATTACGTCAACTCACGATATAACTAATTTCTTTTTAATAAATTAACTTTTTCTGCATTTAAAGTGGAATGATTGGTTTTTGGTTTCCTCGTTGGGTGATCAACAGCTGTTCCAGGAGCAGCTGTACAGTGCAAAAGTTCCAATGTGCACACAAAATTTTCTAAATTTGACAGTTTTTAAAAATAGTTTTTGCGCGGAACGGTTTCCATGCAGTGATGCAAAATTAACAAACATAGCTGAAATATAGAAAAATACACTGCCCTATCATTTGAAACTCATATATGTATGGTATATTATAGTAATGGAACCCCAAATATTCAGTTCGATTATTTAGTTTTGCAAATAATGACAATATATGGAATTTCATGTGTTTATGTTGGCGCAAATGTAAACAATTCTTTCACATCGTGCATTTTTACGGATGTTCGAACTCCACTGCAGGTTCATCCGGACGTATCTTGGCGGTTGTAAGAGGGGTATGCTATCTAATATATGCTAGACAATTGCTTGATAACGAATTTCAGAAACCGATTATTCCACTTTAATACTTTGTGTGAGGGTTCCATAGTGAAAAAATTGGCAGTTCATATCTCGTTTTCAGTACAAATAGTTAAACTGTCTTGACTTTTTTATGCTGATTCATGGGGTTTCATGGTTCAATTGTAAGTAATGATATTATATTCAATATGGATGCACTTCATACATTTCAGTGGCATTCTCTTGCTCATATCAGACACTCTCGTTTACTTGCAGATCCATTGGCACTTGGATAATTACATCCGGGGAGTCCCGTGTGACATATGTGGGAAAACGTTCAGCAACAAGCAAAATATGCATAAACATCGTCGTACCCACAGTGGAAAGTTCGATTTTTATTGCAAATATTGCGGTAAAGGTTGTATGACGAGGCAACATTTGCACGGCCACATGAAGAAACACGAGGGTGTCACGAACGATTTCAAATGCAGGGATTGTGGGAAGGGGTTCGCCTTTGAAACTGGACTAAAAGCCCACATAAGGAGGTTTCACGACAAGACAACAATTGTCACTCGTGAATAAATGACATGGATCAATTAGATAGTTCAATTGATGAATGTTGTGTGCTTTTGTATTGGCGACGTGCATGCATGCTTGATCGTTCCTCAGTAAAACACTATGAAAACTTCGGTTTTTTTGCACTATAAAGTTGTAATCACGATGACGTATGTTTTTTCAGACGAGCCCACTGGACTCACCGAAGGTCTTCAAATGCAGCATTTGTTCCCTGACTACCATCAACAAATATTACTTCAGAAAACACTCTGAAGCCCATGTTGGGAAATTTGACTTCTATTGCAAACATTGTGGGAAAGGGTGCCGTACCAAGCAACATTTGATGGGTCATGAGGCCGAACATCTTGGACAATTTCTTCATGAATGCGACATATGTGATCGTGGATTCAGATATAAGCATTTATACAAAACGCACATGCACACTGTCCACCAGTTGCCTGTGTAACTATGGCAGTTAGCCAGGATTATATCTGTTTGAAATATTTGAGTATTTTAAAGTGACTTCTAGGTATATGAAGCCAACATCATACTATTCATGTTATTGATAGCTAAATGTTGTTATGAATCGTCGTGCTGTTGTTATCAATCAATGGTGTTAATGTTTGCAATTGGTAAGATCCTTGTTCATTGAATATGTTCGAGAATGCACAGAATGTATCACACGCAGATATGGATTGTAAATCAAATACTGAATATAGTCCTGTTTATGCTGGAGTTAGACTTCATGGTCGATAGATAATGCTAAGATAATGTTTTTCTTGAGGAAAAACATCGTTCATTAAGATTCTCTGATTGGAATATGTCATTGGCAAACATGGATATATGATAATTAACACAATCGGAAACACAACTTGGGCAATTATGAAGTTGTCTTTCAAGGAACAACGAAATAACAGTCGATTCACTATTAGATAATAAGTTGCTCAAAACAGATATTGCGTTTCAATCTGAATCAGAACGTTATTAAATGGCAAGCTATTATCAAATGTTGTTTATTTGTACTTTGCAGGGGAGAATGTCAAGTGACCTATCTTGTCATGTTTGTGGGAAGCTTGCTGCAACTAAGCACGGATTAAAGAAACATTTACAAGCTCATATGGGAAAATTTGACTTCTATTGCAAGTACTGTGGGAAGGGGTGTCGCACGAGACAGCACCTCCAGGGCCACGAGGCAGAACACCTGGGGGAGTACCTGCACGAGTGTTCCATCTGTCAGCGAGGATTCAGATACAAACATTTGTACAAGGCTCATATGTTGACGGCACACAACAGTCGAGACACCAACACATAACATGTGCACTCATCTACCCAAACAGTTATTGCCCTTCAAACACTAAAAGAAATACCATTTGTTTTTACAGAAACTGGATCGAGAGCAGTTTTCCTGTGACCATTGCAAGAAATCTTTCAGCAGTAAATATAACTTGATCATCCATATGAAACGTCACTCAGGAGAATTTAAGTATCATTGCAAGCTTTGCAACAAGGGATACATGTCTAGACATGATTTACGCAACCACGTGAAAGCACATAGCGGGCGTCGGGACCATGTCTGTAATATTTGTGGAAAATCGTATGTACAGAAAAGTACTCTCACACAACACATGAAACTGGCACATCGTCAAGGTGACACGGCTCTGTAACGATGAATATGGCGACCCGAAGCCGTGATACACGAGAGGGGATTATGTTGGAATATTGATAAAACATGGCCTAGTTGTTCTCTTTAGGTGTTGATTTGGCTTGAGCATGATAATGGAATTCTGATAGTCTTCTGAACAAAGTGAACGATGTTTAACAAGAATTGAAATGTACATGCATGCAGGTGATTGTCTGGAAGATATTATATGAATATCCACATAGGCACATTGCGTATACTCTGTAAACTCCAAAAATACACCTCCAGATCAGCACAAATAATATGTACAATATTTTACAAACACTATCACCTCCCCGTGTTGAAGAGCCTGAAATATAAGGGCACTTTCACCCCAAAACGACAGATGGAACAAATTACTAAAATCTCAATGAGAGAAGTGACTAACTGTCTTGTATTATCATGTCTTGAGTCGCCATTGAATGAGTTGTGTGTATGGAATGAGGTCAAAGTGATGTATCTTAGTATTTCAGGCTCTTTGATTGGTAATGTTTTTAGGGTTTAGGATACAACAAATAATTTAAGTGTCCACCCTTTCTCTTTTCAGAACCTGACATTGGAACATCAGTTCAAATGCCACCATTGCTTTAAATGTTTCCAAACGAAGAAATCTCTCGAAATACATCTGAACCGACATTATGGTCAATTCAAATTGTTTTGTGATATTTGTGGTAAAGGTTATATGCACGTCACCGACCTAAAATATCATGCTTATTCACACACGGGCCAGAAAAATCACCACTGTGTGACGTGCGGAAAGTCGTATGTTCAAAAAAGTACATTGAACCAGCACATGAAACAATGCCACTAGGTCTCCATGCTGAATGGCCTTTCCGAGTGTCGTTAAATTGTATTCAGTGAATTCATTTTATTTACTCAACCATAATTGCAATTTTGATAAATTACTTGCCTTCGCCTTCGCCTGGATCAGCTTGATGTTGATTGTAATTGAATTGTTGCATTTAATTGCTTCAAACATATTTTTTTTCAGATGATGACTGACAATAAAAAACGACAGTTTTGTGATATCTGTGGTAAATACCTTGTGGGTTCACAATCACATTTACTGGTACATAAACAACGACATGAGGGAAAATTTCGATACTACTGTCCAGAATGTGGTAAAGGCTGCATGTCAACAGCCCAATTAGAAGGTCACATGGTTTCACGTACTGGTGTAAAATTATTCAAATGTGATTGGTGTAATAAAGAATTCTCATACAGGTCTCAGTATAGGCTTCATCTAAAAGCTTGTAATCGTGTGTAGTAAAATTGACTGTACTTAAACAGATTATGTCACATTTATATGCTATTTCGATTATGGATATTGTTCCAATTGTCTTTGTTGTATCGCACAATAGATGCATGACATAGGCCGTTGTATGATTGTATGTGTGTATTGAAATACGCTGATGCTTCAAAACCTTGATGTTGAAAAATAAAACAGCCAAATTGAAATTGTTGGGTTATTATTTATTATATATTCCATATTCTAGTAACCGATATACGTTAGCAGTGCCGCTTACGCAATATTCGTCCAAGTTACTGGCGAGAAAATGATAACTGGATAACTGTGGTCAACGTCAGCCGAGATTGAAAAAGAATAAAACAAAAACCCTCTCTGTTGCGCCGGGATGTGAGTGTGACTGTTCAAAGGAGAAAAGACCAAACAGGCTGGCGATTCCTCATTTATTACATATTCCAGACTCTTGCTCATTGGTCAGGCCGACAGCCCTTCAATGCTACAATTCAACTGACTAAATGTGCTATCGATTTACAGTCAATACGTTTTCAAATGAAACAGGTATTGTCATTTGCCAATCCATCGTGATCAGCAACAACGGAATGTACTTGCTGAATGTATTCAATAACTATATTTCAATCGTATCGAAATACAGTTAGGAATGACCACCACTTGAAGCTCATCAGAAATACCTCCACATTTATCAGTCATAGCTTAAAAATATCATCATTTTAGGACACAAACGTGATTGGTGATGCCCACTGTGAGGAGCTTGTTCTCTAGCGGATATACACAGTTAGGCTTCTGGTTTCCTTTGGCAGTCTTGTGGTACCTAGCTTATTACAGTAACACGAAAAACATATTGACGATACGATGGAAACACAGGGCAACTTTTGTGCACGGGTATAATGTTAATATAATAATATAATATAATATAATGTCATGGTCGTTTTTACCACGGGAGTTGAAATTGTGACTTTGAGGAAAAAATTATAAATGACAAACATCAGTCGGAATCGCATGGTATATGGATAAGACAGTGTATCGGATGCTCTAAGTATGTTGAAAGTAACAACGGGATTCGATGTGGTGGATGATCATATATATTGCAGGTCGATTGTCCTAAGCACATAATGCTCTTCAACGTATGGGCCAGCAGGTGATGTGTGGGGTCTTATATTTATTAAAAAAAGAAAATTGTAATTGAACTTTATTGGCTGATATGATACACGAATTGTTACGGCATAAATTATTCAATTGCAATATGTAATCTAACATGTTTACTTCTGTGATATTGATTTCAATTCAACTGATTTTTGCAGATGATGGCCGACAATAAAAAACGACAGTTTTGTGATATCTGTGGTAAATACCTTGTGGGCTCACAAGCGAATTTACTGGTACATAAACAACGACATGAGGGAAAGTTTCGATACCACTGTCCAGAATGTGGCAAAGGCTGCATGTCAACAACTCAATTAGAAGGTCACATGGTCTCACATACTGGTGTAAAGTTGTTCAAATGTGATTTGTGTGATAAAGAATTCTCCTATAGGTCTCACTATAGCCATCATTTGAAAGTGTCTCATCACGTTTAAAGATGAAATTGAATGTTCTGTAACAGTAAATGTACATGTACTATGGCTCATTCACACATATTATAGTGATATTTTTGTTAACTTGTTCTGCCGATCGTTTATGTTATGTAATGATATAATATTATGTAATTAAACGGTATGACTTTGCTGTTTAAAAAAATAAATAATCGATTTGAAAACGACTGTTTTATGTGCGTTTGGGCAATCTAGGTTGCAAGTGATTGTCTCTAACAAGGTACCGTAATATTCTAAGGAAAAACTATATTATAGTGCTTATTAATGAACAAGTGAATGAATATTTGGACCTTGCCGATATATGAATGTGCAACCCAGCACATGAGACATGAAGCAAAAAATTATCCCGTTAACCCCCCCCCCCCCCCCAAGATATCATCAAAAAGTTCACTCGGCACATAGTCATGACAGTGCAACCAACACACCCACGGCTTAGTGTTGCAAAATTTAGTGTTTTTTGTTCAGAAGCGAAAGTGAGGATTATTGTGTTGGTCGAACAGGCCGACCATCCTTTCGGATAACATCCTCACTCACACTACTTTTATATCCTCGTTTGGTACTGAAATGGCCTTCTTGAGCCCAAAGTGTCGTTAAACTTATTCCTTCTTCTTCTTCTTTATCCTCACTCACATCCGCCTAATCCCGAGAACGAATAACTCCTTTACTATTATTTCTGGTATTATGCGGCACCACTTTTGTGAGAACATTGACCAGCATTGTTGATTTTAACAGATTAGTGGCACATTCCACAAGGAGGTCCCCAGATTTCAATGTTTTGATATCTGCCAGCTCCCCAGCGAGCCTTCTTCAGCCCAAAGTGCCGTTAAACTTGATTCCTTCCTCTTCTGTTTAGAAGTGATCGAGCCACTGGATTTTCACGTCACGACAGGGTTAATGATTTTTTTTCATCAAAGTCCAGTTGACGCTGCAGGTACCGTATGACGTTGCTCAACGTCAAGGGTTCGTTAGCTCACCATAAATTTTCGTTGATCACATGAAGTTACGGAAAAAAATATTTGCTTAGGAATTTTGAAACTGCTCTCCGCCTCAATCTTTTTGATTGTTATTTCGACGTGCCCCTGAAGACTGTGTCTGCAATTACTATGGTCATAATGATCATTATGATGTCGTCATTGTCCCGAATAGCACACAGCTGCACTTCATCCTCCTTCTTGTGGCCACAACGACCAGGATGTCAATTGTGAGCTTGTGCCTAGAGTTGTCCACTTACTATGAAATTGTTTTGTTAAAATCAAAATATATGTATTTCCCGTTGTTAACGTCTTGTCGTTACAACGGTGCTTTCGGTCGAGGATAGGGTTGTCTTTCCAGGGCACCAGACCTCTCGTGTACAGATGTGTTATCTTTATGTTGTCCCCGACTTACGGGAGACCTGGCTGACTCCTGCCATAGGGCCACTCGCACGGTCGTTGTGCCATCATCAACCCCGATGTTCCGGACCATGGTCGGTCATACCATATATAGCGGTAACTA
The DNA here is from genome assembly GCA_949152475.1 of Terebella lapidaria. Classification (NCBI taxonomy): domain Eukaryota; kingdom Metazoa; phylum Annelida; class Polychaeta; order Terebellida; family Terebellidae; genus Terebella; species Terebella lapidaria. Next base: position 23,216,135 of record OX424562.1, read on the forward strand.
ATCCTCTGGGTCCAAAAACAACGTCCTTTTGGCTCTACGATCAATATATACAAACATATTTCAAAACGTTCCTGAGACTTTGACCTTGGGCTGAGCTAAGGTAGAAGTCGTTTGTTATGTATGGCAATTATTTTATTATATCACACGAAAAATGTGGCCTGTAGAGGGCGAACAAACAGACATACGATGATTTCGACAATGCCAAACGGGGAGACCCAAAAACAATTCCCTCGCCAACTATTTCATTCATTCGTTTAGTTGCATTCTCGAAAGTCCGCCATGTCATTGAGCACAGATCGGGTTGTAACGCAGATATGGTTTTTGTTCAAGTCTGGCTCAATATAACGCCAACATTACCTTGATTTTGAATCCAACACAACAGAATTGGGTTTGGGTCGGGTAACATGTGCGGGAAGATTTAGGCAATCTGCACCTATTCAAGTTCGTCACTTGTTGTCTTGCATATACAAGAAATTGGTTTTAAAATCATATGATAATGATTTCACAAATTCATAATTTTTCTAATGAAATATGAGAGCACCTTCATGTCATCAATTTGGGGTTCGTAATTGGTTCAGGTTGCAGGTCTGGAATGTTTTGGTTGTGTTATTCGTATCTGTATTCGCGTTATTTGGCGAATCAACCGCACGTTCATCCCAAACATTATCGTTATTGTTGTTGTTGTTGCAGATAGACGTTGGAAATCAGTGTGATATATGTGGAAAGACTTACACAACCAACCACTATCTCCGAACCCATAAATTAACACACCAAGGGAAATATCGATATACGTGTGACTTTTGCGGCAAAGGTTGCACGTCCAGAAACCAGTACGATGGTCACATGGTATCTCATACCGGCATGGGGCAACAGGTGTGCAGCTTGTGTGGCAAATGCTTCACATACAAGACAAACTTGTATGCGCACATGAAAACTTGCTGTATGCAGTCGCAGGATCCCAAGTGAATACGTAGAGGAAATTTCACAACCAGGAGATAACTGCAATGAGACGATGAGACGACCAGAGTTTCGCGTGACCGTGTCTCTCAGTAATGGATACATACGTGGGTTAGTAAAATGCTGTCTTCTAATTGCATTGCAGGTGTCCGGGTGGTATTATCGATGCCAGTATTGTGCCAAGGCGTTGAAATCACAAGGAGCCTTGAATGGACACATGAAACGTCACAGAGGAGATTTTCCACATTTCTGTCGGATTTGCAATAAAGGATTTCTCAGTATCACCCATCTCGATCGCCACATGTTGACCCACAAGCCGGATATGACCATGCACACTTGTTGAAACTCTGTGCTGCCTGTTTTGTTTCCGAACTGAGACACTCATCTCTCATTATCAGAATAGTTGACAATGAACATCATCTATCAGGCTCGGGCACTGAACATCTCGTCCAGTTGTGCATTTGTGTGCTGCAACAATTGATGATTGGAGTACGATGTAAACATTCATAGTTTTAATTTAAAAATCTGTGTTGGCTGATGGTTGTCTGTTATTTGACACATGCGGAAATTTACACATTGCAACGTCCAAGAATTGAAATACAATAATATTTCTGTAAGCCCTCGTCGTGGATTTTTTTTCTATATCACACGAACCATTGTGGCAAGTGCTCCGTGGGCAATTATATTTCAAGGTGTTCGACGCAGTATTGGGACTCTGAGATCAATCATTATCGGACACATTCCCAATATTGTGCAAATACTGTAACTTGTTGGAACAGTGTTTTGAACATTTTTGATTGAACATTTTATTTTTGGTGTGGAAATAGATGCATTCTTTTATTTTTATGCGTCTTATTTCAGATCTAATCATACAGATTGTACCATCCATGAATTTAATGATCAATCTTTGACCAAATTGAAAAAAAATCGATATTAATATAATTTGGAATGTGTCATCTGGCACGAAACTAAGAGTATTCATTTCTGTCTAGGAACATCACCTTTTCGGACATTTGTCTAGAACTTATCACATTATTGTTTGGGCATATGATTTGATTTCAGACCATGGTACAATTATTCATGTATGGAGTTATTAATATCACCGGTTATCATCTGTCATTATCTGCCTTCGAAAACAGGCAATATTTTTCTTGAGCCCAAAGTGCCGTTAAGCTTTATTTCTTCTTCTTCTTCTTCTTGGAAAAGTATATTCCATATTAAACAAATTAACTGAATGAGACGTGCTCACACCAAATGTTATGACTACAACCAGGCCTTTGGTAAATTTTGCTCACATGAACAGGCGGTTCATGCGTAAATACAAGAACTGTATTCATCACACGCAGATGTAAACAAAGCATGAAAGTGCAAAATGGACTGACAATGTCACGCACACTGCGGTGTATCACTGATCAATTCCTAATATCTACACTATATATGTAGATACAAGCTGTGAAATGTACTCGATGTGGACTTTTGAGGGCAATTTGGGCATTTGTTTATATTTGGGTTTGATGGATACACTTCGTTTGATTATAAACAAAACTGGCATAAAATGTGTGGTAAATCTGATGGAAAGACACCTCGGATGGAATGTAATCGTCAAAATCAATGTGCACATGTTTTGTTTCTTGCATTAGATGAGTTGCACTAAAATTTAGTTTTGAAAAAAATATTGCATACATTCGAAGGCAGTTGCTTTAAAATTTATTCATTCATTTTGATGTTTGATTTCCAATGCAGCCACCATTATTGACCTTGTTCTCCACAGAATCTGCCTGATGGAAAGCACTACAAGTGCGAAAAGTGTGGGAAGCGATACTCGACGAAACACGGGTGGGAAATGCATCTGTCAACGCACACGGGAAATTACCCCCACGTGTGTCAACTGTGCGGTCAAGGATATTCCAGGAAGTCATTGCTGCAATATCACATGAATAAACATCAGGGAATCAAAGCATTTCAATGCCAATTTTGCGAGAAGTCGTTCGTGCAGAAATGCAGCTTGAATCGTCACGCTCCAGTCTGTCGTGGTAGAAGTATGTGGCAAAATCTAGCTGGCACTCTCGATTAGTCTCTCCAGAATGTGTTCCACGTTGTAGTTATAATGTGTTTATTAACTTCACACGAGAGAACACATGGTATAATTCACAAGTTATACGTTATACGACTTTTAGTAGTACCAGTAACTAGGTTGTGGGTACTGTGTGATAGCCGTGAAGTTTGTATAACCCAATGGAACAACGCCACTGCATCAATATAATACCAGCACACGAATATTCCCACGGATCAACACCTGCACAATTTCAGCTAATTGAACATTGTATGTGCCTTCATTGCAGGGACATACACGACAGCCTACTGTCCGATGTGAAATATGTGAGAAAACCTACAGCACAACTGCTGGATTGCGGATGCACATGTCGTCACACACGGGGAAATATCCATACAACTGTCGTATTTGCGGACAAAGCTACACCAGGAAATCATTGATGCAGTACCACATGAACAAACACTTCGGGGTCAAGGGTTTCCATTGCACGATATGTGATAAGTCGTTCGTCCAGAAGAGCAATCTCAACAGACATATATTACATAGCCATCCAGGAGAGCACAGCCAATGAAGTCGTGATATAACTTGGCATTCTTGCATTGGTTTGCACTAAGCTTGTTACTGTTTTAAAGTCATGTGCACATTCTGTTTTTACACGGGGTGATCTGACACAGAGTGCCACCTAACAGTATACATTGCTTTGTATTTTTATGTGGCGTCGGCTGAAAATTGTTTTATGTTCATTTAGGAATGTCTAGAACCGAAACTTAAGCGAAGGATGTCAGTGATAATAGAATAATATCATGTATCAAACTGTTTGAAGTGATTGATAGCTATACTGCATTTTGTATATTTTGTTTGACAGCGGAATGACATCGTCGAACCAGTAGGGCCATCAGAACCATTTCAATTTGTGAATAGTGAATTTTGATGCAACTTGTTGTTTACAGGTCGACAAAATCAGCGCATACAGGTGCGATGTTTGTGGAAAGTCTTACACACAGTTGCACACCCTTCGCTTGCACACCTTGTCACACACTGGCGAGTACCCGTACAGGTGCGACATATGTGGTCGTGGTTACCCGAAACGATACCTGTTGGATGAACACGTGAACAGACACAGCTCCATCAAGTGTCATGTTTGTCCGGTGTGCAACAAGTCATTCAGCGTGAAGAGGACGTTACGCGCTCACATGTCACATTTTCACTATGTTAAGCAAAGCTTGCCATGATATACGCCAAATTTGTATCGACTATATCACAGAGGTTCTTGTTTGAGTTAACTAGTTTTGTTGGCTTCACATTGTAATCACTATATATTCATGTACATGTCGTCATAGATATACTGTAGTATTCAATAAAGATATATTGATATTGTCAGTGCTGTGTTTTGAATATACAATTACGCTTGTCGAATATGTGGCAAATTCCATACTGACGTTATCGCCGTATGGATGAAATGTGTTGGTGGTCCATATGAAATTACACAATGGCATTACTGAGGAGTTGCATAGGTTATTTGGGTATACATATTTGTCATCAGGGTGACACTCGTTGCAGGTGTTTGACGAAAATAGCATCTATAGTTAACGAAAATTAGCTTATTTCAACTCTGATACTCAAAGAAAGTCCTTACTCAGGGTTACCTGCTCCGTGGGGAGGAGACCCCTGTGTGTGTGCCCTGTCGAGAGTGGCTGACCTTTGAACATGTCCTGGTACATTGTCAAGATTTGGCTGACACTCGTCGATTGTTTTACGAGTGTCAGTCAATATATGATGTATTCAATGATTTTAATATTTATAAAATCCTCAATTTCCTTCGGGAAATTGGGGGTATACTTTTATTTTTAGACATACAATTCTAGTCAACTCGTTTGAGTCTAGATCTAGTCATCAATATATATTCACAATTAATCTTGTAAGCTTTCAGTGTTCACTGCAAATTTTTAATTGTAGAACTTGCGGTTTTATCATTCTCGATACTACTTTTATATCCTTGTTTGGCACTGAAATGGCCTTCTCGAGCCCAAAGTGCCGTTAAGCTTTATTCCTTCTTCTTCTCCTTCTTCTTCTTCTTCTTCTTCTTCCAAATTGCTACCATTGAGTACGAACATTTTCCATTTCATATTGGCACTGAAATTTAACCCAGATGTTTCGGCGGTCTTGGGTATCCAATATCCTCTCTATGGACCAACGAACGAGTCTAGACCATTAAATGTGTTCCTCTGTAGACCATAACATCAGACTACAGACCACTATACACTAGACTATAAACCATTCTATACTACAGAAAATATATGGAGAGAGTGCTCATCGCTTCACACTCTGGTACATGTTTATGAGTTACAGCGAGTATTGTTGGCTGGAACCCAGTTATATACGTGAAATCATATGAAGACTTCTATTTGCAGGGAGTGTCTGAGAAGATGTGCAGTTGCCCAGCATGTGGTAAAATATACACACAGATGCATACGCTTCGATTGCATATGCAATCACACACAGGCCAGTATCGTCACAATTGCGAACTCTGTGGAAAAGGATATGCTAAGAAGTATCTGCTATTGAACCATTTGAACAGGCATCGTGGGATCCGCGAATTTGCATGCGAAATATGCGGGAAATCCTTCTTCACCAAAGGAGAAGTGAAAATCCACGTGAAGAGCAAACATGGTTCTCATCAATAACGTGAAGTAATATCCATGTATATTCTTTTTGAAAGAGATAAACCATAGTATTACCAGGATGAACAATATGCACAGCAAGCCGCACAACAAATGCAGATATGGGCATAAAGAAGTGATTTTAGAATAGTGATATGAGTATGAGAGTAATATTGTTTTTGGTTTTTTTCCTTTTAACTGAGACTGAATATTTTAGTGTCGACTTTGACACGAGTCGTTTCCTTCTTTTCTGCATATATATAACCCGAAATAAATTATACGGAATAATTCAATGAATGGGTATTTTTATAGAAAGGCTTATGTTGCATGGCTGTTGCGTTGTATAGCTGTATGTTAATATGCCTGTTGCGTTGGTTTGTTGGGAATTTTCGAATTTTCGGAGAAAGCAAGAGACTTCCTTTATTCAGTCACGTGCACAACAACGACGAATTCACAAGTCATATTCATTATAAGATAGTCTCGACAAAACATTAACCCAATCAGATATTTTCCCTACCATTTGCCTTCCTTCCGCCCGGCCCCGCACCGTTCTGTGTCTAGACAGGCCAGCAGCCCTGTCATCTAAGTTGATTTGTATTGACAACTAATACAACCTACAAACAATCTAATCGTAAAAGGGTTTTTGTGGGTGTGAGTGAATGAAGCTGGATTCTGACGTTGGTTTATTAAATTGTACTTGTATAACAATAATATACATAACACACAAAGTATGGAAACTGACACACACACAATCGACATTGGTTTATTAAATTGTACTTGTATAACAATTATGTATACAGTCGTTCAGACAGTTACGAGAAACATTTTGGAAAAGTGCATATATCTTTATAATGATCGTCGAATGTTATGATATTTTTGCTGCGATGGATACCAAATATTGTACCCATTTAACAACTGAAAATCGTGCGAATATATTTCCATTGTATTTTCAGCTGTAGGCCATAATCTAATGAATGAAATTTGGGTAGTTTAGATAGAATTCCGGCAGTATCGAGAAATGTTAGGTTGTGAACAGTTTGAGCGACAAGGTACCATCGCATTGGTATTTGGTATACACAGAGATTATGACAACTGTCGGAATGCTTTATGTAATATTGAATCATTACTCTATGTAATTTGTAAAGATTTATGCAAAAAATATCACATCGATTAACAACATCACGGGCAAAAGGCAAAAAACTCGAAAACGTAAATGCCGTGTACGTGATACCCACGGCCGCGGGTCCGTGTTTCGGAAAGGTTATCGACCCGCCGTAAATCAATGTTGCTGACAGGCCAAGCAAGGGTTGCATAATGTTAACATAGGCCTATAAACAGTACATGAGATAACTGTTTATTTAAAAATTAACAGCCGTCACCGTCTCAGTAAACATGTGAATGGGCGTACGAAATCGACGTGTCACAAGCATGAACTGGAAACACAGTTAACGACAATACAATGCTTAAATTTATTCGATGTTAATTACATGTATTGATGAAAATAATTTAACAATCGTTTTGACACGTTTTTCGTGTTCCTATAGAAACAAATATACATAGTTTGGATATTAAAGTCTAAGTAAAGTCAAAGTAGATTTTCGATTTTCATATTTTATATTGAAGAACACATTGAAATAAACACATTGGTTTTTACAAAATTGATTTATCTTGATTAGTTATCGAAATATTAAACTTTTTGTGGGCAATTTAGACCATATTTTCACTGTGATATTTAGCCTCATTAGCTATGATAATTAGTATTCATGACGTCACACCAGGATGTTGATTTTAATTAGTGACTCAGAGTGTCATTCTGACGTTGATTTGCATGGTAGCACAAATGTATATTATTGGAAGATGTAGCTATATAAATTTATACCATGCCTATGTAGAGTAGTACACACGCATAGCAACCATATCTCTGATACTGCCCCTAGCAACCATGGTTGCTAAGGGTGTAATTCACAGCCTAAAAGCAAAATTGGTTTTAAAAAGCTTTGTATGAGATAAATAAATGAAGATAATGGATATTTTCACTTTCTTGTGCCACATAATAGAATATTAATGCCATACAGGCCCCTAGCAACCATGGTTGCTATGGGCTTTATCAAAAGAATGGTTACCATGATAACCAATTAAGATAACTAGAAACTGCTTATATTTCATGTTGAACATTTAAGATATTGGATTAAACTGATATCTTTAATCAAATATTTGATTTCAAGACTTTCATGTAGCTAATTAACATGTGTTCCTGTTGTGACGTCATGAATGCTCATTAGAATACTTAATTAGGCATTGATTTTTGGTTAAAAATTATAATAAAAATCCTCATAACTTTGGAACTAATTATGATAATGACATGCCGTAAAAACCACAATGATCAGTGCGATGTCCTCTTTCGTGTGTTAAAAATGACTTCTGAGACCATACTTAGACTTTAACCCAATAACTCGTGCTTATAAAGTCCAAAATATGTACTGTACATGTAATTTCGTTTGGATCATTGAGTGAGTGACGTTGATACAACACTGTAGCCATAGATAGTATCTAATATGACTGTAGCTACCATTTCACTCTCCTATTGTTATGAGCGTACCAGAAACGAGATTTAAAATGTCAAATTGCGTGATTTCGATTTTCTGGATATTGAATCCATGTACATTTCCCGCCAATTTTCTGCCAAACATTTTTTGATCTCTCTCTCTCTCTCTCTCTCTCTCTCTCTCTCTTTTTTCCCCTCCCCCTCTATCCCACCCCCACCTGCCCCGTCTCATTATTATACATTTAGCTGACATATTCGACTCTCGCAGGTAATATTTACCAAACTGATATATGTGTATTGTCTATGGATGTCCGTAGCATCCTATTGATCACCTTTTCAAGCCATATGCAAGCTTTGTGATAGTATAAATGTAGAATGTTTCAATGAATTATCATTATCATTAATTCGCTATACATAAAATAAATGCCACAAATTTATATTTTGAGATATAACAGAATTATATATGTCACTTGCGACATTCGTGAATGTTATTTTTATTTCATCATATATTTTTATATGGAGCATGCTGACAAATCCACTTCGAACTATAATATGCGTACGATGATACCACCCCGAAATGACGTTTCTCGTAACTGACTGAAGGTTTCTTACTCAGCATTAACTGATAAAATATTGTAGATGTCTCAAACTCTCCTATTTTAATCCCGACACATACCCCATACATATAAAACATAAATATATAAAAAAATCCAATTGCTTTAGGACGTTCTCAGCTGCCTTTCGCATCATGAGCGATTAACGACAGTTTGTGCGGTACAAATATAAGGCGACTGCTATATGCTCATCCTTGAATCTCATGTAAGGAAAATACGGTAATGGTGTTCTTTCTCTACCATAAAGCGCAAATGATATGGTTTCAACGTAATATCAGTACCTTTGGAATACAATAGATATTCTTATTTTTAACACCGTACCAATCTTTATATTTCTCGATACTGCCTGAATCTCGTAACTGCCTGAATGACTGTACACAAGTGTGAAAACTGACACACACACACACAATCGAAATGGATCAACTATTTTAAAGTGGCAACTATCTGGATATATTCCACAGACAGACAGGTAGATAAAAACTGACCGACTTTTTCCTGACGTTTTCGAAAATTGTAGAATGTATTCACAATGGTTGGATGCAAAACATCACTGTGGAACAAGAACAACCAAATACTCACACACATTACATGCTTTCATATGCATTTTATTCACCGGTACACATTTTCTTGTTGTCACACATGTATAGCTCAATCAGTACCAGGTATAATGTATAAACAAGTGAATGGCTGTGTTTGTTGATACACTTCTGTATAATAGTCTACATGTATTGTTGACCTTGCAAAAACTACACATACACTATCTGCAGACTTGAGTCAAATGTGTATTTAACCGCCACACAAAAGACGTGTTATTCATAGTCATGGATTGTACCTCGTCATATGTATTGCCTATAAAGGTTTTTTTTGGAATACTCCCCAATGATGTATACTCACTATATCGTGTTGTACGACCGGCCATTGTTTTTCTTCTTCACAAAATAGAGGTCACATTTGGTTATGTACGTAGTATATATATGTATGTCATGAATGCATGTCAATAAATACGTTTTCTACAGATTGTGGTCGAGGTATATGATATAGTGTGCAACCGAAATTGGGTATCAGCTTCTTCATGGAATATTCATATTTTTGCGGTTTAGTCTGTTGATTTCATGCTGGTACTTGTTCGAGTGTGTCCTTGATTGAAACAAAGCGGGTGTTGTCCTCCTATTCTTCTACCTTTCAATACAGAATTTAATTCTCGAACAAAAGCTCTTACCATTCTTCATTGCGTTGTTATAGTTTGGTTTGGCACTGAAACGGCCTCTTTGAACCCAAATTGCCGTTAAACTCCACTGATTCGTTACCCTGTATTCAGTCCAACCAGTGCTGGTTATATACGTTTTTCATGTATTGCAGGTGGTAAGTCGGAAATATATCGAGTGTACAACATGTGGAAAGACGTATTCATCAAAACAACAACTCCAGGCGCATAACGTTCAGCATACTGGGGTATATCCGTTCGTCTGTCGACTTTGTGGACACGGGTGTACCAAGAAAATCTTACTGGATTATCACATGGCTAGGCACACCGGTATCAAGGAGTCCAAATGTACAATATGCAATAAGGAGTTCGTTCAGCGGAGCAGCATGAAACGTCACATGCACGAGAAACATGGCTTATAGTTCTGAGTTGTAGGTTTGAATTTTCCCCTCGTCGATAGAATCACGTCACGTGTCACGAATATATTTTATGTTTTACTGTTGTTACAGAAAATGTTCATTTTGAAATATTTTTTCCCATTGTTTCAGGGCGAACGACCTTTTAGATGTCATATTTGTGGCAAAGGATTTACTTCCAAAAGCAACTTGAAACGACACGTGGATATTCACAACAACACATTCGCTTTCCGTTGTGAGCATTGCATGAGGGGATTCATGGACAAAACCAACTATAAACAACATCTTAGCACACACACTGGACAGAAGCAACATTCATGTGACATATGTGGAGCGTCATTCGCTTACAAAGGCAGTATGGATAAACACATGCTTGTCAAACACAAGGATCTTTTGCCTCCCAATTTCTAGCATGGGGATGCTAATTATCATGTGGTCATATGTATGTCGACGATGTCACTCGCTTGCCGTGACACAAGTTTCATTTGTAAAGTGGCTGTTGTGTTTCATGCTTGATGTATAAATAGTTGCTTGCACTAGTTGGCGTCTTGGATGTCTTGTCTGAATACATCTAGTGTACGTTCTGCTATTACTGAAGTATTTACCATTGGATTGCCCTGACATTCTCATGAAATTTCCATGACGATGCTACTAAGTTCATATTTGCTATAACACATGGTCGTTCGATTTTGTAGACTATCAATACCTAAACCTCCAATACAACCATAAACACAAACCTACTCTTTTACAAACGATGACGGAACAAACTGCTAAGTAAGTGTGAAGAACATCCAATTGGGTGCCATGATATGATAACATTATAATAAACATGACGATATTTTAATGACCTGTTCATTTTCCAGAGTCCCTACAAGTGTTCGACTTGTGGCAAGTCGTATATGACAAGCAGAGGCTTGGCGGTACACTCAGTTGTGCACACTGGCGTATTTCCCTACGTTTGCCAAGTCTGCGGAAAAGGATTCTCACAAAAAGTTCTCGTTGACTATCATATGACAAAGCATACTGGAATAAAGCAGTTTTCATGTGACTTATGTAATTGTGAGTTCGTACAGAGGAGTAGTCTCACCAGACATATGTCAACCAAACATTGAGTTCAGTGGGTAAGATGCAATTGTGTCTCATCAGCCGATAACAAGAATATGTTACACTCCATTGAATGTATTACAATGTGTTGTCCGCCTGTGCATTGTATTGCAATGTAATTTGCTGTGAAAAGATCTGGAGTTCCTGATGGGAAAATAGTTTGTGTAAAATATATCTTTTTGTCGACATCACGAAGCTTGTTTTGAATTAGACGAGACCACTTTGGATAAATACAGATAGTTATAGGTGTTCCCCGTTGATCTGGGTGGCGGACACACCGTTTGATTGCAATTATCGTGTCTCTTAGTCTAACAGGATGGAAACTATATTTGACAGGTGAAAAGTGTTTTCACGCCTAATACATGTACGTATGGGAAATGCTAAGATATTATTCGAACAACACACAATTTATCACAAAATTTTAACATTCTCACACATTACCTGTATCACACTACAAGTATTGCATATCACCAGTTTCACATGGATATTGAAAATCAGTCGATACACTGTTATACAATATGGACAACCTGTAACTTTGATCACTACCTGAAACAAATGCAAAAGTACAAAACAGGAAAAAATCCTAACAATATATTTAACTAAAAAATCAGAACTACACTAAGCCATTACGACACCACATAATACTATCTATCCATTTCACATATCAACATTTTGAGGCTTCCCATCTCTCAGCACAATTCTTCACCACTAACTTTGTAAGCTGTTACTGTTCACTACCAATTTTTAATTGTAGAACTTGCGGTTTTATCATTCTTGATACTATTTTTATATCTTTGTTTGGCACTGAAATGGCCTTCTTGAGCCCAAAGTGCCGTTAAGCTTTATTTCTTCTTCTTCTTGGTGGCGGGAGAAGGGGTCATGTGTATCTGCTCCAAACAGTCCAGGAAGTATTGTCGCAGTGACCCTTGACTTATTCGGAAATCCTGAGGTCTGTCACCAAAACACACCATCGTAGCGAACGCGATGGCAGAGGCCACAGTCCACCACGCCGTTCGGTTGCGTCACGTCGGCAGACCAGTATGAGTTAACGTGGTCGAACAGGTTAACGTGGCCGTCCAGGCCCGATGGTGGGCTGGGGGCTGCCGCACGTGGCCGTACAGGTTAACGTGGCCGTACAGGCCCGATGGTGGGCTTGGGGCTACCGCACGTGGCCGTGCAGGCCCGGTGGTGGGCTGGGGCTACCGCACATGTATACCCCGCCATTCTCAACAGCACTGATGATCCAGGATCGCCTTGCCGCTCGGTGCGCAAGCTGAACACTGTCCCTCTCGATGCCGACGAAGTTGCACACTGTCCCTCTCGGTGCCGACGACTTGTCGAGCATCAGTGTACACTGCAGGCCAGCCATCCCGAGGAACTGTTCTTTGAGGAGTACTGAAACAGCATCCATGAGCGTGTCTGTCAACACCCTGCCATCGTTGATGATGGCGCGGTCCTCGGTCGTCGGGTACAGCAACGGGAGCCATTCGGCCAGTCAGTGGGACACGATCGTTTCGGTGATGGGGGTGGGGAAGGGGGAGGGGGAGAGGGCCTGTTGGTAGACCTTGAATTTCATGGAGCACTACCCTACTTTCACATTGGAAACGGTTTTTAATAACCTGGCCGTCAAACAGCGTCCCCCACGCACCTTTTGTGGGGGAACACTATTTGACGCTAAACCCTACATGCAAAGCAAGGTAAGAGTTCCATAAAATATCAAATGGAATGGACCATTGATACGACTGGCAGTCCATATGCTTCATGGACCAGCTGTCATTGCTGTTAGTAACCAACAAGGGGATTGTTCTTATTTGCTTTTGTATTGTCAGAGTTAAGTACATGTACTCAGACAACCAGTAACCTTGGAATAAATTGAGAGTTTGGAAGTAATTACTTCGGGGACACTTTCGTTGGGATGTGGCCTCACGTTCTGTTAGTCGGCCATGAACCAAACTGTCGGACTTGGTGAGCCAGCCATAAGACTTCGTAAGCTGACCTGAATGCGCACATACCTCACCTGCTAACAACAACACCTGCTGTTTTAGTTTAATTGGAGGAACAGAGAAAAGGGGATTGAATGCTATATCTGTGGCTAGTAGGCCTACTGCTCGGCATAATGCAGTCGACTTATGGCTGAGCATTATGCAATTTGCAGATACAGATACCGATGGCCGGCAGAGCAAATGTTCCAAATTCACACATCTACTATGTACACACACATTATTAAAATATTAAACAATTTCGCAAACGAATATTTGACTGGATTTTCATATATTGCAGGCCAAGGAAAGAAAAGATATCCGATGTCATCTTTGTGGACACACTTTCCAATCGATTGGGAACTTGAATCGTCACATCAAACGTCATTATGGCGATTTTGTTTATCGCTGTGAATACTGTAACAAGGGTTTCATGGATAAGACAAATTTTGGAGTACATTTGGCAACGCATAAAACAAGCCATAGGGGTACCGGTCAGCAAGTTCGAGTTCAATCTTCACATGCAAGAACATGAATATATGTAATGTAATCTTGTCAGAATATATGAATGATAAACAACATGTATTTATTCTGGTTTGTCATGGAATTGTCTTTTTGAACCCAGAGTGCAGTTTATCAGTTGATTATTTCATTCACTCCGCCCATGCCAGGGCTACAACAATACCGAAAATACAAAATTGCTGTGTACTGGTTGATTGACAATATACTTTACGTGTCCACGATGTTTGATGTTTGAGATGATGCATAATGAATAAACTTTAAAGAAAGCTTGAAAACTGTCCATGTCCAGATTAGATGCGACCAAACATATTTGAACTGATTGATTGGTAATAATTTTGGTGTACACGATGTTTGATGTTATTCTAGATGTTGCGTGATAAACAAAATGAGCAAAAGAGCTGAAAACTGTCCATGTCCAGATTAGATGCGACCAGACATGTAAAAATCTGGCGAATCGACATATATGTTCCTGTTCAACTTTTTTTTTCCAGATCGCTTTACCGATGCAAAACATCTTTACGGCAGAAGACCTACGTGAACACTCAGCGCAACACGTCGGACAGTTTCGATTTGCTTGTGAACTTTGTGGTCGTGGATTTTCCCAGAAAGTACACCTGCAGTTTCACATGTCGAGGCATACAGGGATAAAACCCTTTTCATGTTATAATTGTGGGAGCACTTTCGTACGGAAAAGCAGTTTAAAAAAGCACATGTCTATGAAACATGGTGTGTAACAGTATTCTATTGGAATGTACATAAATATTGTTCGAAAAATAAACCTGGATGTGTAATCATAAATGTTGTTTTATCTGCGTGCGAAATGTAATTAGTGAAGGTATTTACTTCGCCATATAAATATTTTTATGTAAACCGCTTTGACACTGAAATGGTTTTGATGAACCCAAGGTGCTGCTATACAATATTCATTATTCAATTCAGCGCCTTATATCAGCCTTCCATTTTGAGTTCGACCTTAAATTTATAGTATATTAAGTCATATGATACATCTGAAATAAGTAACTTGGCTCTTGCAGAAAAAAAACCCAGAACATAACAGAACAGTACTTTTGAACTCTTCACATGTATTTACCTGGTCATCTGAGTCTAAGACTGTCCTTTAACCGATTGAGTCCCACGTTTACTCGTATTCAATGTCCTGCGTGTATAAATATTGTATGGTCCCTTTCTTGCCTTTTATAAATTTTGAGAAGAGAACATTTCCAATAGCAGAACAGCTCAGACTTCACCCCCGTCTTCCTGGACACACGCCTCTCCATTGGCCCACTCTGGCCAAGCCCATAGCGGTGTATTTGTTGACTGCTTCCAGACAGAATTTTCGATCTTATCGCAGAACTGATAGAAAACGGTCTGTCTAATACCATTACCGAACAATGTGTGAAAAGCATGTGATGTGATCACGTCAAAACGTTAGAATCATGGATAACACACATGATCCAGTCAATGCTTGAGAGACCGAGTGCTTTGGGTACGACAAGCGTTTGTCTAATGTTTCGTGGACGTACAAGACCTGGACCTCCTCGGCCGTGTCGTTTTCAGCACCTGTTGTTGGCTTTCACAGCCGCGGCAGCACTAGCGCTACCGTGCCTGAACGAATATGGACTAGAGTTATTGGCACCAGCAACAACCTCCCAAGTCGCTTTACAATATTTACAGGAGTTACGATTAATCATTTTCGTTATCTTCTTACTGCAAAATGAATGGCTGAAAAAGAACTTTCTTTTGTCCCTTTGTCACCTACTGGTGATCGTGGATACCTGAACACTTCAATACGTCATTTGAGCCTAAATCTCAGAAAACCCGACAAATATCAGAAAGCAACAAGTCGGTAGAAAACTTATGTTTATTAAACAATGAAACAAAGAGGTCCAAACAACCAAGAGAGGGCCAAAGGGTGCACGTTTTCATTACGGAACAAGGAGGGTGTTTCATAGCATTTTCCAAGAAACATGAGGACTCATCTGGGGTCGCGGGCCCACCCAGATGTTCTCACCGCGCCATTTGATGTTGGGCACCAGAATCTGAGATAGAATTGTTCAAATTTACTGTTGGTTTCGTCCGCAAATTTGTTCACGTCTTCTGCATCTGTGACTGAATTAAGCTTCGGAAACCTGGATATCAAAGTTGCTGAAAGATCTTTAAACCACACGTACATCGTTATGGCAGGTGTTCGGATAAACAACGGCTGGTCACGGCTGAGTATGCCGCCCGGGGCCAATCGAATAAACCCCAGTTGCTCGAGGAGGTTCTCTATTTCATATCAAACTGTAGGCAAATATCCCTGATACAACGTTAAACTTTACTCCTTCTTTTTCTTCCCTTATACACTAGGCCAAACGGTACAATCTTCCACTCACCAGAACATGACATCTGTGTCGATGTCATGTATAATAATAATATACTGTTCTGAATTGAGTACACACTGTGGAGTTCTTGTAAATCATCATTTTATATTTTGTAATTTTTTTTTCAGGTTACCTTAGATGATATCAACATCAACCCACGGCGATGTCACCTGTGCTCCCAAATATTCAAAACGAAAGGAACTCTAGTTCGTCATATCAAGCGACATTATGGGGAATTTGTCTATCGTTGTTCGATATGCAACAAAGGATTTATGGACAAAACAAACTTGGAGATGCATCATGCTTCGCACCAGAAAGGTCAAGCCCCGTCATCGAATGTCCAATGAGCGAATGCAAACTTTTGTTTTTCTCAATTCACATGTTTGTGTCAGACGATTGTTCCGCTTGGAATCTGATGTTATTAATGCAGTGTCTTCAACGGGACAAGAATAACAGGAGTGTTAGATGAAAGTGTGACTGGAGACCAATTTGTGCAGGGGCACTCTACAGTGGCTTGGAGCCGCCTAACACTTAACACATTTCCCAATAAAGCATATGAAATGCTCAAGTTCAGTTGTACTTTTTCCATTCTTCTGGACATGTAAAATTCCTTACTCGTAGTCTTACACAGAGTTTATGAGTTCATCTAGTCTTGGAAGCACAAGATTTGTTTGGTCTGAGTACTACGTTTTATTTTCATCACTCAGTTCATGAATGAAGTTGACAAACCGACGTTAGCTATATCCCGCGTGGCGGCACCATTGTCTATTCGATCATCTGATTGGTTTGTCGATTTCACATTGATCATGCCAATTGGGTGCACTCGAACGGCGGTGTTGCCGCGCGCGAGTAAGTGGCATCATCTCTTGATAGTGATGACACTCCAAGCTGATCTTGATGATGTCTACGTTTCTTCTGTCGAATTCCATCCAGGCGATTCGAGCATCTGATATCGGGGCGGTGCAATGTCACGTGGCAGCCCGTGTCGGTCATGGTACGGTAACCTGAGAACGAGGCGGTCTGAAAGTGGCAACGGGTCGCGGGATCATAATCTCCCCATCGGATGGCAGAATAAATCTGAAACGTGATGGAAACATAACTGCCATGTCAGAAGGCTTGATTGTCGGTACCGATTCAGAGTTGAAGGCGTTTGGATTCAGGTCACGACATTAATGTGGAATTTATTTTCTCGGGATAAATATTCAAGTTGTATCTGATCGCACAGAGTCTCGAAGCGCTGTGCGAATTGAAACTCTTGTGCCCTTTTCAATAGATAATTGTATCCAAACGTATGAAATCCGATATTTCATATGCCTTTCGGTTAGTTATGGTATCCTAAATGTTCACAATATCAATTTGTAATAGGACAAAAAATGCATGGATGGCCATCGAGTCCTATTTGGCTGTGTTGTATAAATCGGCGTTTGTATGTAGTGAAAAAGTAACTGATGGACAGGTTTTGGAGAATCGAAAGCAAGTAAAGATATTCTACTTATAAATGTGACAGTTATAGGCTAATAACTGTATATCATTCAAATATGCATATTTGTATAATTGATGAAATCAACAGCGAATCATACTTTTGCTACATCTTTTATTTCAGGTGGCCATGTCTGGAAACGTTTATCAGTGCACCTTGTGTCTAAAACGCTTGGCGAATCCATCTTCACTCCGAAAACATATACGTCTACACGAGGGGAAGTACTCGGAACGCTGCCACATTTGTCACAAAGGATTTATGGATAAAACCGCCTTGAAAGGGCACATAATGACAAATCACACGGGACAGTATGAATTCGTGTGTCAGGTGTGCAACAAAGGCTATGCTTACAAAAGTCATTTTAATAATCACATGGCCAAAGAACATCACATGACATCGTCTCTATGAATATGAGAACATTTGGTAGAAAACACGTTCCTCAAAGAATATTGGTTGTGATGTGTTCTGAATCAAACTAAATAAAAGATAACATTTTGTTTGTTGCTCGTTCTTTTTTCGGAACATCAACATATATCGAATGACACAAAACAACTTAAAACACATGAATAAAACACACACACATGATATTAATTTGTTGGCCCTTATCTTGACCAAGAAAGTAATGAATAATGAATTGGCTAAGGTTTTAACATACATTGTTAACTTTTTATATACGGCATTCTGGTCGGCAGTGAAATACACTGAAATACATTGGCGAATATGCATGAACGGACGTTACCTCTGCTGTCTACTGTAGCTTTGAAGTTACATGTGTTTTCAACGATATATGAGATATCCGCTTTCACATCCGGTATGTATGTATACTGTTGAGTGCAAGAGTGTATATACCATCAGTTGTGCATGTTTGGACCCATATTTTGTAAATTCTTCATGTTTGTGGTATAAAGTGACTGGCCGAATCTTGCTACATATATAGCCTAAGTTTAAGCGATTTAGCGAAACTCATTGCCAATATTTTTTTTTCAGCATAGATCTACCCTTATTCGATTGAACCAAAAATGTTACTACTGTATTTAAACAATCTTCATTCATTTCTTTCAGCTCATAGGTTTCAACATGAGATATACCTGCCACATTTGCGGCAAATCTTTGGCCAACACGAACACATTGAGGACCCACGTACGCTTACACCAGAAGCACTACAGTCACCACTGCCAAGTGTGTTCCCAGGGTTTCATGGACCGAACCGCACTGCAAAGTCACATGATGTCGCGTCACAATGGCCAGAAAACATTCGTCTGTGTCAAATGTGGACGGGCGTATGCCTACAAACGGCTTCTGAAAGAACATGTGGAGAAAAATCACAGTGGAATGCTTTAATCACCACTGGACTCGCCATCTGTAATATTCATTCTGTGTAGTTTAAAGTTGAATATGTTTGTTTCTTTTCTTTTCCCTAAATCGGCACGAGTCGTGCTCGCCGAAGCGCGAGTCGTGCTCGCCGAAGCCTCAGTGGAACACCTGTTTGTTAAATATAGTATGTGCATAGAACATCCTACTGTTTGTTATATTCTAAACAAAACATTTGTATTTTTTTTTATAAACATTTCATTAACTCAGCTTTATGTGGCCCGAATGTTTTGTAGCATTACGCATGTTTTGTACATATGGGTGTCCAAGTTGCTTCCGTGTTTTATTAATTCCTTTCGTCCATATTCATACCAATTTGCATCGTTATTTCATTCATCCCATGGGTGTGATAACAGGTTAAAGTATTGCCGGCCGCGCACGTATAAAACTGTTTGTTACCCGTTCGTAGCCGCGATTTGCCACTCATTGCTTTCAAATCGCCACACTGACCAAATATATGTATTTGAGCTGACACACAACACAACACAACACAACACGAACACGTACGGCGACATTAATGTATTGATGAACTTTTAGTAGGCCTATATTCTTCAACACAAACACAACTCACAAATTTGCATAACTTAATAACTGCTACTGAATGTAAAAATTGTATAATATGACAATGTATGTGCTCTTTCATCATTCAATAACCAAACGTCGAGGGCGGCGGACCTTCACATTGAAAACACACTCATAATACACCAGTATCAATGAAATATTTTCTTACCTTTATCTTTGACGAGTGTGATGCCCCCTGGCTGATCCAGAAGGTCCCTTTGGCCCACAGCTGGGAAAGATGAACAAAGGCTGGTTTATGAGTGGACATAGTGTCAGATTATAGGACAAATAAATAGGATAAATAAATTCTAGATATGTATGAGACAATATGACAAATATATACGAACATATTATAGGAAAGCCACGGTAGACATTCGACAAAAAATGAACCTCGCATGATCATTGATGATGACGGGACGGTCAGAAAATCACATTCCCTCTTACAAAAAGGGCGCGGGGTTAAGTATGTAATGTCTCTTTGATTCCAAGATACATGTACTGGCTTATATGCATAAATGCATCTTAATTGAAATATCTATAAGCTGAATGAATCCGCAAGCGATTTAATCATAAAAGGGATTAAGGGATTTAATACTGTCTTCGAGAGTGGCCCAAGATAACACATGTAAAGTAATATTTTATTACATACGTTTCCCTTCTCATCTAGTTTAGATTTCACAATACAGTGTAGTATTATAATTGTTACATACAGTTATGTGATTCATCCGTGGATTTGTATTCTTGTGATATGATCCATTTCCTTCACCATGGTAACCATATTATTCATAATTTCAAAAGAAAATTTTTTCGAAATGCACTAGGTTTGTCTGGACTCTATCTTAACAGATCGGATGGAATGGATCTAAAACTACGGTCTGTAAAGCTGTAGCATGGAAACATACAGACATACCAAACCGGTCAACATACTTAATTCCTGCAAATTACAAACGCGACAACGCGTAGTACACATTATCCTTATAAATTTCTCACCATCTGGAAATTTGATGTTCACCATTTACATTGGAAACCCGCCCATAATACACCGGTATCAAGGAAATACTTTCTTACCTTTACCTCTGACGAGTGCAAAGCTTCCATAGTGATCCAGAAGGTCCCCTTGGCCCACACCTGGGAAAAGTTCACGAAGGCTGGTCTCTGAGCAGACATACAGTCAGATTATAGGATAAAAAAATTCTAGATATGTATGATAAAATATACAAAATATATGCGAAAATATTATCGGAGAGACATGGTAGACTTTAAACGAAAAATAAACCTCGCATGATCACTGATGATGACGCTGACGGTCAGAACTAAGAAATTCGAAAAATCACATTCCCTCCCACAAAAAGGGCGTGGGGGGTGAAGTATGTAATATATCTTTGAATCCAAAACAGATGTACTGGCTATATGCATAATGCATCTCAATCGGAATATCGATAAGGTAATAAAATCGGCAAGTAATATGATCATAATAGGGATTAAGGGATTTACGACTGTCCTCTACAATGGCCCAAGATAACACATCCAATGTAATATTTTAGTACGCACATGTTTCCCCTCTCATATACACAACACAATCTATAGTTTTAGGAGTGTTGAAGCTCCAGCATGACTAATCTCTGCTAGGCGGTGCACTATGTTGTGTACACCATCGTGTATATCTGGTCCTCAGCTACCGCACCCATTCTTGATACTACTTTTATATTCCCGTTTGGCGCTGAAATGGCCTTCTTGAACCCAAAGTGCCGTTAAACTTTACTCCTTCTTCTTCTTGATCCTTTTCCGTTGCCATGGTGACCATATTATTAATAATTTCAAATAAAACTTATCTGAAATGCGCTAGGTTTGTCTGGACTCCATCCTAACAGATTGGATGAAATCAACCTGAAAACGGCGGGTTGTAAACCTCTAGCATACAAACACTCCAAACCGATCAACATACTTAATTCCTGCAAATGACAAATACGACAACATATTGAACATATTATCCTTATAATTTTCTCATCATCTGTAAATTTTCACCTTTCACATTAAAAACACCCATAATACACCGGTATCAAGGAAATATTTTCTTACCTTCATCTTTGACAAGTGTGATGCCTCCTGACCGATCTAGAAGGTCCCCTTGGTCCGCGGCAGGGAACAGCTATCAATAGCTGCTTTCCAAGTGGGCATATCATCAGATTTTTGGATAAATAAATAGGATAAATATCTTCTAGATATGTATGATAATATGTACAAAATATATATGAAAATATTATGGGGTCGCATGTTCATTGAAGATGAATATTGACCATTCTCCAGTTTTGATATTTTAACTGAACATCAACGTATTTTTCAAATGCATCAAGTTGTATTATTTTGTTGGGTACCCAGTCATGTGGATTTTCCTTTTAATGAGCGTGCCGACAAGGCTGCTAGGGCAGCTCTGGATCTGGACGTCATATTTTCCAGGGCTCGTATAGGGCATACTTACCTTACTCAGGGTTACCTGCTCCGTGGGGAGGAGGCCCCTGTGTGTGTGCCCTGTCGAGAGTGGCTGATGATTGAGCATGTCCTGGTACATTGTCAAGATATTCCTGACACTCGTCGCTTGTTCTACGAGTGTCAGTCAATATATGGTGTTTTCAATGATTTTAATATCTATAAAATCCTCAGTTTTCTCCGGGAAATTGGGGTAAATTCATATTTTTAGACAGTTTGTCTACAACGCTAGTCAACTCGTTTGAGTCTAGATCTAGTCATCAATACTTTCACCATTAATCTTGTAAGCTTTAACCGTTCACTAGAAATTTTTAATTGTAGAACTTGCGGTCTTGTCATTCTGGATACTATTTTTAGCTTACCGGCCTTTTGGGTTTTTCGTCCGTCGTCTGTCGTCCGGCGTCCGGCGTCCGTCGTCCGTCCGGGTCTGTAACTTTTTTTTGGCATGATGAATTTCCCCATAAATTTGTCAGAACATACCTTAGGCCAATATCTAAAAACGTTTTTTAAATTTTTTTGATTGAATCGTTTTTGCCGATTTGGTGGCCATTTTTGACGAAAAATTGCCAATTTTGGACTTTGGTGGCCATTTTCACAAAACCTGTCTGATCAGTTTTGAGATTTTTGTTTCAAAACATTCCTCTCATGTACCTCTATGACATGTATGAGTTTCGTTGCCCTTGAATCGCCGGTCTGTGTGTGGCGTAGGCATGTAACGATAAATCGATGATATCGATGATCGATCGATTGTACTGGGCCGAGCGATGATCGATGTGAAATACTTGGAATCGATTTTTTTCATATCGTAAATTGTTTCGGATATTTTCGTGAGTGGGCAGTTTTGGCCGTGCGCCTTTTTTTAAAAAGCTAGTTCTTGTTTTGTAGCCGCGTATGAATACATCGAGAGAACTCCTACAGCACGTCTATGCAGCCTGTGTCAGACCGGTGGGTGCCGACCGTAATGCAAATTGTTTTCACCGCATGTTTCCGTAACGAATTTATGCAGATTTTTCAAAAGGATTATGCGAAGTATATTGCTTGAATTATGATCTAATCTTGGGGATTGTTGAGGACTATTTTTGCCGCGTATGTGCACCGTGTAGTGTGGATACACATGAGGTGTGAAATGGCTCCACATTTGATGATTCGAATGAAACTTCTTCAAACATTGCTATTTTTGACTCGGATCATCAATTACCAAACAACTTTTTTGGACTATTATTAAAACCTTGTGGTTTATTCATTTATTTCTTCCTGTGCCCTATAATACATGCTAACTCCACCATCGTATCATGGCACTAGCGCCTCAGTGACCGTGGCGGTTCCAGCCGATATTGCCCATCAACAAGCGCGAGTATTGCTGAGTCAAGGGTCAGATTCGATGATCGATGATCGCTCGGTGGAAGGCAACGATCATCGATATCAAAATCTCCCACCGATTTACATGCCTAGTGTGGCGGCCATTTTGATTTTTTGACGGTTCGGCGAAAAATAATTTGTTTGTCTCAAATCAAGTCACTATTCGTTTTGAGCCATTTCCAGCAAAAAAAAATAATTTTTTTTTGACCATTGAACATTTTTTGGGACTTAGAAAATTTCACCCAATTTTTCCTTCGTAATGGGAGCTATGCAGAGTAATCTCATAGAACACTTGAAGATAGAGCCTAAGTATTGGCACATTCAAGCGGGAAATCATATATTGCGGTTTGAGTGGTGACCTTGAATTTGACCTTCAATGACCTTGAAAGGTCAAAACGACCTTTTTTGTCGAAAAAACAATGAATTTTGCCTTTGGTGGTCATTTTCTCGAAAACTATTCAGACAGTTTCCCTCAAAATCATGTATAAGATTCTCCTTATGTACCTTTGTGATGTGTATAAATTTTGTTCCCTTTGAAATGACGGTCTGCGTGGGGCGGCCATTTTGGTTTTTTTGACGAGTCAGCAAAAAAAAATTTTTTTGTCCCAAATCGAGTCACTATTCGTTTTGAGCCATTTTTTTTTGGTCATTGAAAATTGTTTTGGACTTTGAAAATTTCACCCAAGTTTTCCTTCATAATGGGAGCTATGCAGAGTAATCTCCTGGAACACTTCAAGATAGAGACTAAGTATTGACACATTCAAATGGGAAGTAATATATTGCGGTTTGAGTGGTGACCTCAAATTTGACCTTCAATGACCTTGAAAGGTCAAAACGACCTTTTTTTGTCGAAAAAACAATGAATTTTGCCTTTGGTGGTCATTTTCTCAAAATCTATTCAGACAGTTTTCCTCAAAATCATGTATAAGATTATCCTTATGTACCTTTGTGATGTATATAAGTTTTGTTGCCTTTGAATCGACTGTCTGTGAAAATTTGTCATTAACGAAAAAAGTCTTTCAAGATGTAACTTGATTTCGTATTAAAGTCCATACATGAAATGTGTTTCTATCAACATTTACGACATGTTTTAACATATAGATTTTAACACCAGTGTAACAATTTATATGTATTCAGTATTCCACGCAATTCACATGATTGCCAGTAAGCTACAGCACCCTTGGTGCTATGTTTATGTCCTCGTTTTGCACTGAAATGGCCTTCTTGAGCTCAAAGTGTCATTAAACTTTATTACTTCTTCTCCGAAGAGGAGCACAGCGGAAGTGACCCAGGCCACATGGTTGGAAGCTTGATCATAAAGTTATCGTTGGTAACAGGTCCTCACTTAGGGGACCTTGGGCCATTGATCGTTGGACTGTGGTGTGAGCAGCTTCCAAGTAGAACAAGATGTATGAAATTCATAGAATTGTACGCCTCCCACTGCAGTTCTTGGTCCCATCGAATTTTGTTGAAGCGACCCAGGCCACATGGTTGGAAGCTTGATCATAAAGTTATCGTTGGCAATTTGCGTAGGTAACTAATAGTCGACATTACTTGGTGTAAAGAGCAGAACTTCTGGTGCTTGGTACAGGCCCGCGATGGATGATAAGTCTATTCTAGATATAAAAAAAACGGTCGGACACGGATGGTGGGATGAGTCAAAAAGATGTTCTCGTAGCGGAGAGTTGCTCCTTTCAGAGTCCAGTCAAGGCCTGCAAACTCGCAGCGGCCAGGCAGCTGAAGGTAGTACACGCCAGGTGGTTAGTGATAAGTGATAGTGATAATTGATAGTCAACCAGACATTGAAGGAAAATCTAATTCTTCTTCAAGCTGAAGTTGCAGAGCAGGTCGGCTGTTGTTGAAGGGCACAGGTCAGGCTGTCGACCTACATGTATGCCTTGTACTTATCGCGACCAACGAGTGGTAGATATGCCCGAAAGATGGTGGCACTTCCTTCCTGATAGATTGCTTCGATTTTGGCATGGGTGTAAAACCAGGTTATTGGAAGGGATTCCAAACCTAGCTTCTGAGCTTTGTTGCGAAGGTTGATTAGTGTTCACACGCTTGAACAGAAATAACAAAGAAGTAAGCTTTATAAATTTAATACGCCAAAACTAAAATATACAAAAACCTACGAACCGAAATGCAAACACAAAAGTCCACCGTACCGCAATAATATATACGGACTATAAATAGAAAGTTAATTAACTGTGGCTGCAGTGGTCAGCCTCCCGTATATGTCTCCGTGTCCAGAGTATCTGGTGTATCCTCGCTTGAGTCGGGCTTGAATAGTCCCTTCAGTATATCAACCAGATGAACGTGGGTTATTGTGGAATACATCACGGCCTCGAAAATCTCTTACTGTACGTGTCTCTATCACGACATCAAGAGCCTCTGTTGCGACCTCTGTTACGTCTACCATACCCGGCTTAACTTAACGAGTGCACCTGTGTTGATTTAGGTCCGTGTAGTGACGCAGATAGGGCAGAGGTTTCATCACAAGTACTACTGGAAATATTCGTTCACTTTTCCACTGTACATATCTTGCTGGTTCATCTTGCCAAATGGCATTCGTGTTCTGTATTCGGTAGTTGTATTTTGCCCTCATTTCATTGTTTTGTTTCGAATGTTGTACCTCATTTACTATACACATCGCTGTTATTTGTATACACATCGCTGTTATTCGTATATTTTGCAGGCAAATGTGAGACGATACCAGTGCGATCAGTGTAATAAGGTGCTCTCATGTCTACAATCTTTGCATCGCCACAAGAAGTCCCACCTCGGTATTTATCCGTATTATTGTGAACTGTGCCAGAAAGGTTTCTACACATCTGGAGACGTCAATAGTCACATGAATTCCGTACACTTCAACCAGAAAGATTTCACTTGCCCTATTTGTCAAGCTCAGTTTGCTCATAAACGTGCTATGGTTTTTCATATTAAAAGCTTGCATGCTTCAACAATGTAAACTAAGCTGGTTTATGTCAATTTTCTGTCATGTTTGTACGTATTTACAAAACGTGCATAAATAAAATTAAATATTTTGAAATATCCCATTTTGCTCTTATTTGGAAGCATATGTACGGCATTGATTCTCATCCGATTCTAGGCTTTTTCTCCTCATAATATTTGAAAAAAATTGAAATATGGCGGACTTTTCGTCGGGTTCTTCCGGCATTCGACTATCGGCGACTGGTCAAGCAGGCCAGGCAGGAGAAATGCAAAGACGGTGCAGAAGACGAAGGTAGAAAGACGACGAAGGTGCAGTGCCCTGTGTCTGGCTGCACGTGGAAAGGTACGGGCCTGAGATTTATCTGCCAAAAGTACACGGGCTAACCGAAGAAGAAGAAGGAATAAAGTTTAACGGCACATCTATAAATATGGGCAACATTACGCCCGACCTTTACACAGATTGTTGCCTGTAAACAGGATGTGATAAATTTGATATCCTTTTAGGCAGGAAAGAACCATGTGCACTGTAGGAACCCCCGATCGAAGCGATTACCGTAACGCGCGTTACGGTAATCAAAACCATGGCGGAAGGTGAGTCGGTTCGAATATAAACTGCGTTATTTGCGGGGTATCTCGGGTATATTATTGGAGTCACAGTGATACATATAAATCAGACGTTGTGGTAAACAGATCGGTACTGTTTCTGAAACGTTTTGTATAGTTTGATGCGAGTGAGGAGAGATTTTAAAATTTGTTAAAGATTACCGTAACTTCTAGGCTTGATTACCGTAACGTTGACCGGCACAGTGAGGCAGATTACCGTAACGTGTTGTAATACTACCCTGAAATCACTGGGATTTCTCGCATATACCGTCTCAAATTCGCAGGAAAATCACAAATACATGTATCCACATCAATAATGGTCGCCGAATGCATAAAATACAACTGATGTTGATAATATATTTGACACAAATTTCCTCAATTTAGATTCGCAATGCAGATGTCCTACAACAGCCGTTTGAAGCTGTGTTATCATTTTTGGTCAAACACGGAATACAGCACCACAGTGGGTCCAACAATGCATTGACTATCAGACGAAAATGCCTTAATCAACCAACCGGTGCCTTATCTGCATGGTGTGCCAGTACAACATAAATTATGGCTGAACTTCGATTCAGTAACGAAACAGAAATTAAATGTGTATCCCCCCCCCCGTCTCTCTCAATTATGGACAATATACCATTCATTTTCAGTACATTTAAAGAATGTGCGTTGAAAATAAGATTTCATTAACTAACATCTCACAATGAGCAGTAGCGACAACCTTGATAGTACGACCTTGTATTTTCGTGTTTGTGTGTTCTTGTATTTCTTTGCTATTTTACAGCGACGATTATTTATATGAAACATAACCATGACCACATATTGGGTATTTAGGACAAAATGATAAAAACAACCTACCTCCACTTCTCTCTTTACAGAATATATAAATTTTTTATATTAATTGTTATTATATTCATAATATTAATGACTATTAACTACTACTTGTCTTACCGATAAGGTAAGTACTCAGGTCACGTCTTCGTCAGATCGCCATTTCTCGTCCACCTATCACTATTTTATTTATACGTGTATTTATTGTATATTTTGTATTTTTGTAGGCTTGAAAATAATGGTTTAATAGATAATGTGCTGTTATAAGAATGATCAAGTGTTTGTGCGTCCTTTGGCCTGTGGGTACTTTCCCTGGCTGTGCACATTCACGTAAAATATGATTTTACATAAATAAGTTATCTCAACAGCCTAGGTTCCATCCTGACCAAGATTATTCTAAATTATGGGTCATATGCACTGGAGGAGGCAGCACACACTACTTTTACACTTGAGGTAGTCCGCTCCAAACATTGAGGGGAGGGGGTCAAAGAGTTTTTTTTTTAATCAATAACTGTATCAACATAATCTAGCGCTTCAAAATGACTCATTGTATAGATTAACTGATCAGCATCCAAAAACTGAAGAGAAGGGGATCACCATATCTGTTCGCAGGGAAAACAAGATGCAAGATGTGAATATGGACACAAAAATGTGCAAAAAATGACATATTTTATGTAATTTTAGGTAAATATTTGTGATTTTGATCGAATATGTCGAAGAAACCAGCACTGTGACCCCTACATTCTTTTCAATATTAGGATCTGATCAGTTACTCTATAAAATAGGTGAATCTGAAGAAATAATATTCATGAAATAGCTTTTAAATTGTGACTCTTCGTTACCTCACTGTTTGTAGCGGACTACGTTAAATCACTTGAAATATGTATTTTGACATCTCACGTTACCGTAATCAGTCCTAAACGTTACGGTAATCATAGCTGTCAAGCTTGATGACGTTACGGTAATCCAGTGACATTTTTTCGCAGGCAAAATAAACGTACATACAGTAAGTTGAGACAATCGTCCAACTCACTGAATGTTAAACAATGTCCAAACTCCCATAGGAATGCTGCAAGTTTATAAAACAAATCGTGATTTCTTTGGGAATGGACATGGACGATACGAAGCGACTGGCCTTCCGCCATGTTTTTGATTACCGTAACGCGCGTTACGGTAATCGTTTCGACTGGGGGTTCCTACAGTGATGTGATACAGGCAACAATCTTGTAAAAATCTGGCTTAAAGACAATTCTTTACAGGCAACATTATACAGTACAGGCAACATTTTCAGGTTATAGGCAACGTTTCAGACTTTTTACGTCCTAATATGTTTCCTTCTACGCTTATAGGCAGCATAAAGGGATGCTTACGGCACTCCCCGGACCCCCAGACCGGAATGATCTCTCGATCGCTCTAGTCAGTATTGCCATATCTGCCTGGGCCCCCCTAGCACATCTTCCTGGATCCGCCCCTGTAACCACTGGCACTCTCGACGCAAATATGGAAATATAAATAACCACTGGAACTCTTGGCGCCAGCATGTAAATAGTAAATAACTACTGACACACATGGCGCCAACATGGAAATGAAGTAGATGTAACATGGTAGATCTAATATAAAATAAATGTTTAATCTTAGGAGAAATAACATGTCATACCTGACAGGATGTTTTTGGCTTGAATAAGGGCTCCCCATATGGAGCGATAATTTCTTTTTTGCCCCACTTAATTCAGGTGTGTACCGACTCTATCAATGATTTCATGTCACATGAGCTGCATGCCTTTGTGATTACGGTATCTTCGATTCTGATATCTGTAGAAAAGTTTCCCAATGATAACCAGTCTCACGGAGTGGTGGGTCAACAGCTGTTGAGCCAGTAAAATGATGCGACCAGGAGGCAGCTGATGGTTTTCGTGGTCGGTCCCTGTAAAATTATTTTGTAGAAACATTGGTAGAAACACAACGTGAGTGTTGCAGTGGATGAGTGTTGCTATGTGATCCGTGTATGGGCCCCGCTGAGGTGACGCCAGTGCCCCACGAATTCAGACAAGTCAAAATTCCAGGGCAGCTCTTGATCTGGACGTCACAATTTCCAGGATGCCACATTCTGACTTCAAACTGCTCATCCGCACGTACTTGTACGCAGAATGGCAGTCATTCTTGGATGAGCAGGTTCATAACAAATTACACAACGACAATCAAACCAACGATTTGATTGTTGTACCCCAATAAATAAAATGTCCAGGCGTGATCAACTGGCCATGTAACGGGCTGACCAGTGGAGCAGGGCATTTATATCCTGCTCAGGGTTACCAGCTCCGTGGGGAGTAGGCCACTGTGTGTGTGCCCTGTCGAGAGTGGCTGCAGTTGAGCATATCCTGGTACATTGTCAAGATTTGGCTGACACTCGTCGCTTGTTTTACGAGTGTCAGTCCGTATAGAAAGTGTTCAGTGATTTTAATATTTATAAAATCCTCAATTTCCTTCGGAAATTTTTAGACATACAATTCTTAGACTAGTTAACTCGTTTAGGCCACTGTGTGTGTGCCCTGTCGAGAGTGGCTGCAGTTGAGCATATCCTGGTACATTGTCAAGATTTGGCTGACACTCGTCGCTTGTTTTACGAGTGTCAGTCCGTATAGAAAGTGTTCAGTGATTTTAATATTTATAAAATCCTCAATTTCCTTCGGAAATTTTTAGACATACAATTCTTAGACTAGTTAACTCGTTTAGGCCACTGTGTGTGTGCCCTGTCGAGAGTGGCTGCAGTTGAGCATATCCTGGTACATTGTCAAGATTTGGCTGACACTCGTCGCTTGTTTTACGAGTGTCAGTCCGTATACAAAGTGTTCAGTGATTTTAATATTTATAAAGTCCTCAATTTCCTTCGGAAATTTTCAGACATACAATTCTTAGACTAGTTAACTTGTTTGAGTCTAGATCTAGTCATCAATATGTTCACAATTAATCTTGTAAGCTTTTACTGTCCACTGCAAATTTTTAGGTTACCGGACCTATGGTCCGATAACCTATTGGCATGGCGTTGCGTCCGTCGTCCGTCGTCCGTCGTCCACATTTTTATCTTTTTTGTTTACGGGCGAATTCTTCTGAAATTTTGCACAAAAATACTTAAAAATAATTCAAGAAGGAGGTATTTTTTAGTTTTTTGATTTTCGCATTTTTTTCAAAATGGCGGCCGTTTTCGACGAAAAATGCCTGATTTTGGACTTTGGTGGCCATTTTCTCAAAATCTGTTCAGTAACTTTTTTTCTTTTTGATACATAACACTCCTCATATGTACTCCTATGATGTCTATAAATTTCGTTGCGCTTGAATTGCTCGAAGTGGGCCATTTTGCCCGCAACTCGGCCCAAATGGGACTTTCCCATGTTAAATTCTCCTATGCTTTATAATGGGACACATTATGCCTAATATCTCACTTAATATTGAGATTAGAGACTAGGAATCAATTGTGGACATATAGGAAATGATATATGCTGAATATTCTCGTGACCTTGAATTTGACCTCTGACCTCAATTTCAAGGTCAGAGCACAAAATGGCTGATATCTCGCTCATTATCGACTCTACAGCTTAGGAATCAATTGTGGACATATAGGAAATGATATATGCTGAATATTCTGATGACCTCGAATTTGACCTTTGATCCCATTTTCAAGGTCATAGGACAAAATGGCTAATATCTCGCTTGTTATCGACTTTACAGCTTAGGAATCAGTTATGAACATATAGGAAATGATATATGCAGATTATTGTCATGACCTTGAATTTGACCCTTGACCTCATTTTCAAGGTCACAGGACAAAATGGCTAATATCTCACTTATTATCGACTCTACAGCTTAGGAATCAATTGTTGACATATAGGAAATGATATATGCTGAATATTCTGATGACCTTGAATTTGACCTTTGACGGCATTTTCAAGGTCATAGGACAAAATGGCTAATATCTCGCTTGTTATCGACTCTACAGCTTGGGAATCAGTTATGAACATATAGGAAATGATATATTCAGATTATTGTCATGACCTTGAATTTGACCTTTGACCTCATTTTCAAGGTCACAGGACAAAATGGCTAATATCTCACTTATTATCGATTTTACAGCTTAGGAATCAATTGTGGACATGTAGGAAATGATATATGCTGAATATTCTCGGACCTTGAATTTGACCTCGGACCTCATTTTCAAAGTCCAAGGACAAACTGTCTCATATCTTGCTCCTCTATTGACTGTTTGGCTTGGGAATCAATTATGGACATGATATAGAAAATGATATACACTGAATATTTTGATGACCTTGAATTTGACCTTTGCCCCTTCATTTTCAAGGCCACAGCACAAAATTGCTAATATCTCGCTGATTATTGAATTTAAAGCTTAGCAATCAACTGTGGACATGATATATGCTTAATGTTATATATGCTGAATATTCCCTTGACCTTGAATTCAACCAGTGACCTGGCTAACATCTAAAATATTAAACATTGTCCGGTAACCTATCTTTGGCCCTTGGCCTAATTTTTAATTGTAGAACTTGCGGTTTTATCATTCATGTTACTTCTTTTATATCCTTGTTTGTCACTGAAATGGCCTCCTTGAGCCCAAAGTGCCGTTAAGCTTTATTTCTTCTTCCAGATGTTTCACACCAATTTTGTATTCTGACATCAGATTAGCATGTTATGATATCGGATGTGGCCTGTAAACTGGTGAAACCATATCTAGTAAAACTACGCCCTACTTTGGCGAGTGTGTCATTTTTTAGAGGGCTGTTTGATGGACTGCCGCAGTCCCACCCCCAAGGAGAGCCACTTGAGGATATTTTTGTATATGGAGGCCCTTCAATGTTGTTCTACACATACAACTTTTTTCCCATCTGTGTCTGGTTACTACTCTTCCCATCTTTGTCTGTTATTGCCAGGTCAGGTGTATAAGCGTCGACCTTCTTGCATATGTATCATTCAATAATTGAACGAGGTGTCACGTAGTTTTTACTTTTCACTACAGAATTTTCATACTTTGTAAGGTTTTACTGTTCACTACAAATTTTTAATTGCATAACTTGTGGTTTTATCATTCTTGATACTACTTTTATATCCTTGTTTGGCACTGAAATGGCCCTCTTGAGCCCAAAGTGCCGTTAAGCTTTATTTCTTCTTCTTCTTCTCGAACCTAAGATATTAACATTATTCATTGTAATTTTTACAATCTGGTTTGGCACTGAAATGGCCTTTTTGAGTCCAAAGTGCCGTCAAACTATATTCAATCATTCATTCCTTTTAACAAGTTTCAGATTTAGGTAGTAGACATTCTAGGTTAGGGTGCAGACACATTCCTGACACAATCTCCACTGTGGTGTGCAGTCCGTGCATCGGTAGACAGCCGTTAAGTCCCCATGGCATATCACAATCTGTTGAAGAGCTTTGGAGCTTGAAGAAGAGCATGAGCAAGTTAGATCTGATGGATGTCCAATTCTATTGAACCCTGATCTTGTTATCCACATCGCCGGTTTACTGGAAGGGGAGCTTGAATAAACTCTTGAATTTTGGGCCACCTCACTGCCCATTGTTCTCATTCTGCTGAAGTCTGTTGCAGTTATGGCTAGCTCACTGTTCAACGTACCTGTACTCTTGCGTTCAACTTTGAGCCGTTTCCCACAAAAATACTCTAGTTGTAAAAGTAAATTTGAACAACATTATCAGTTGGGAATGTGTGACCAGGTCAGTCAGTGCCCCCCCCCCCCCCCCAAACAAAACATGTTTTGTGATTCTACGCACCCATGCAATGATTTCTACACAATACGTTTTTTTTAGTTGAATTTGCTTTTAAATTTTTCATATTTTTTTTCAAAATGGCTGCCGTTTTCGTCGAAAAATGGTCAATTTTGAACTTTGGCGGCTATTTTCTCAAAAACTGTCTGATCAGATTTGAGATTTTTCTTTCAAAAGATTCTACTTATGTACCTCTGTGATGTGTATAAGTTTGGTTGTCCTTGAATCGCCGGTCTGCGTATGGCGGCCATTTTGAACGGGTCGACGAAAATTTTTTTTTGGCCCAAATCGCATTACTATCCATTTTGGGCCATTTCTAGACAAAATTTCGGACTTTTAGGCACTTTTTTCCTTCATAATGGGAGCTGCCATGACTGTACTCCTAGAACGCCTGAAGATAGAGCTTAGAAATTGGCACTTTCAATCAAATGGGGAGTCATATATGGCGACTTGTGTGGTGACCTTGAATTTGACCTTGGATGACCTTGAAAGGTCAAAACAGCCATTTTTGGGTCGAAAATTGCCCAACTTTGCACCTTGTCTGTCTTTTCTCGAGAACTGTCTGATCAGTTTTGAGATTTTTTTCCCAAAAGACTTCCCTTATATACCTTTATGATGTGTATAAGTTTTGTTGCCCTTGAATCGCCGATCTCTGTGTGGCGGCCATTTTGATTTTTTGACGAGTCGGCGAAAACAAGTTTTTTCGCCCCAAATCGCATTACTATCCATTTTCGGCCATTTCTAGGCAAAAAAAAATTTTCACCCTTTGGAAAATTTTTTGACTTTCGGCACTTTTTCCCTTCATAATGGGAGCTGTCAGGACTGTACTCATAGAACACTTGAAGATACAGCTTAGAAATTGGCACTTTCAAATGGGAAGTCATATATGGCGATTTGTGTGGTGACCTTGAATTTGACCTTCGA
Source organism: Terebella lapidaria (assembly GCA_949152475.1). Lineage (NCBI taxonomy): Eukaryota > Metazoa > Annelida > Polychaeta > Terebellida > Terebellidae > Terebella > Terebella lapidaria. The sequence goes on from OX424562.1 coordinate 23,250,916, forward strand.
TGACCTTGAAAGGTCAAAACAGCCATTTTGGGGTCGAAAATTGCCCAGATTTGCCTCTATAGATGAAATGCTTGCAGATAGAGCTCATGTTTGCATTATGAACATATAGCACAAGTAATGATGATTTTGAACTTGACGTCAGATGACCTTGAGTGCCAAATGTCTGACTCGTAATGTGTAAATTGACCTGAGCGGCCTAAACGATTCCACCCAGATATATCTTTGTATTATGAACATACAGAATATCAAATGCCGCACACATACATGTAATGGTGACATCGAAGTTCACACGGATGACCTTGATTGGTAAATCTCAAGGCCATATGTTCACACTGCGAACCTTCATTGGTAAATCTCAAGGTCTGTTACCTGCCAATGCTGCCATGGCCAAACCAAAATGGTCCAGTAACCTGTCTCAGCCTTTGGGCTAATTTTTTTTTTCAGTTGGGCTCTGACCATTTCTGGAGCGGCGGCCCCCCGTACAGGCTACCTATATACCACACCTCTCAATACCCTCTATACATTTATATCTAAGGCACTGTACAGTATCTCAGTGTATTTCATCTATTCAAAAAATAGTCTTCGTATATGTCCAGTATTGCCTAGACATAATACTTGACATGGAATCACGTGCACACACCGTACAATATATTCCCAAATGTCAATTGCCTGTGTACTTCCATATGTTGTACAGTCATTTGAGCATAAATCCATTTGTTGTGGGATTATGGTTTTCGCTGTTCCCTATTCTATCATCACCTCTTACAGACCTAAGAATTGCTAACTTTGTTGCTTTGTTTGCTGGTTGGGGGGTTGGTTGGCTTGAGGTGACTTGCTGGGTCATTCAAAGCAATATTCTCTCACACAGAAAACCTAAGTAGTATCAGCTCTAAACATCATGCATTTCCATTGACTATAAAGCTACAATGTGTCTTACCGACGTGGCTCACCAACACCACCAGTGCTTCCCAGGAGCCATTCTGGCACTGGAATGACATTGTTGAGCCCCTGGGTGCTGTGTAAACTATATTCATTCATAGTCCTATGAATGCTAGTTCATGTACAAAGCTGTAAAGTACCTGGACGTCATTGATTTTGCAGGGCCGTAATTTGAAAATAAACATTGAGGGGGCTATCGAGAGGGACAGCACAATTAGGCGTGGGGTCTGGGGCCTGCCTAGGGCCCCAGAAGCTGGCGACTTCTAGACGCTCTGTGGTTGATTCTGAGCATATCCTGACCACTATTTTTACTATTTGAAATCCCAGGTTTTGTAAGGAAATGACCCACAACAAATGTTTTGAAAATATTTTTAGCCAAATCAACATGCAGTAATAAATACTACTTTGCAGCATGCATGCTTGTTGGGTGCTCATTTGATTATAGGTTACTGCTAACAAATACCCGATAGAACGATAGAAAGATAACTTTTGAAAGAATTTTTATTCTTGGCTTACCGGTACATGGCGTAAAAATTGCATACTAATACTAATATTAGCCCACACATTTTCCAAAGTTACAAGTGTAACATTTTGGCAAACACCATTCTTCTACTGTCATTGCCATCAATGAATTCATTGAGGACAGATTTTAAGTCACTGCCAGCTGCGAGAGAAGATAGCCTTTTTGAATGTATCGAAAGGCACATTGTATGATTCAGTCTGTTTTGTGTCATCGTACTTCTTAGGTATGTTTTTATCCGTCGCATGCTGCTGAATGCACGTTCACTGACTGCGTTTGAAGCAGGCATGACCAGACACAACTGAACCAGTAGGGCCACCTGTTTCAGCAGAATGAGATGGCCTTGGGGGAGTGCCCGAAGGTGTGCAACTATATCCTGCAGGCATGGGTTTTGCCTAGGCACGAAGTTGAAGGATACTGCCAGGGTTTGTAGTTGAAGCTTCAGCTGTGGTATATCCAAGCAACCATAGTTTTGCTGCACAATTTCCATGTGTTCCACATAGCTATCACCCATGGCTCCCTTCAGCAAAAGCTGCTCCAGGTGCATGTATATTTTGTAGTCGGGGCGACGGGGAAGTCTCTTTTTGCGAGGTAGGACGGGATCAGGCTCACCTAGCTCCAGACGATTTGCCTCCAATTTAATCTTTTCATAGAACGCCTGAGCTTGATCGTCCGTTCGTAACGTTTTGAGTGTTTCCACCACCAAGTTTGCAGTTTTCTGTGCATCTGCTGCACACAGATTTGGACTCTGAAGCGTAGCGCTGAGATTATCCGAGTGGTTCAGCACCAACATCGATAGATGCAGCCCATACAGAAAGTGAAACTTATCCATATTCTTACCTACACCCCCAGCTCTGGCACGTATTTCTGAATCACACGTGTTGTGAGGGTCTTCGCACCACTCAAGCATGAGCTGAATTGGTGTATAGTTTCTTGCAATCGAGTGAAGGGCTTTCGCTCTGACAGTCCATCTGGTTGGACACAGAAGTTTGATTTTCGCATAGCTCTCTGATGAATCAACTGGGAGATCCAGGTCATGGATCTTCAGCTCTTCTTGTGTCCTTCTCAGTGCCGCTTGACGTTTCTGTGAATATTTAATAAGCTTGGTCAACTCGTAGGCATCATCTAGTGTCTCTTTAAGAATAGGTACATTTTTCACAGTGTCGCCTACAGCCAGGTTGAGAGCGTGGCAGTAGCAATGGGTGAGGAGACAGTTCGGAGCAGATTCCTTGAAGCGAGTTGCAACCCCAGACCTGGAGCCAGTCATCGTTGAACATCCGTCATAACACTGTCCCCTTGCATTTTCTATTGGCAGTCCTGGTCTCAACAGAACATCCTTGATAGCAGACACAATGGATACTGCATTTGCCTGTTCAAGTGGCACAAGACCTATATATTCCTCGAAGATCTCCAAGTCCCTTGTGACCCACCGGATGCATATGACAAGTTGTTGAACATTGCTTACATCAGTGCTCTCATCAGCTAATACACTGTAACAGCCACTTTCTGCAATATCCTTTGCAATGCCACGGAGGATCTTCGGAGCGAGCAACTTGAGGATTTCGTTCTAGGCAGTCGGACTCATGTGTCGGTCATATGATCTACTTATCCACTTCAGTAAGGCAGGATCATCTTTGGCTCTCAGTAGTGCAAGCTGGTGAAAGTTACTACTTTATTCTTCATCACCCAGGAGTGCGAGTCCTTGTTTCCCGAGAAAGATGATATTCTCAAGAATTTTCATGAGACAACGAGAGTTCTCTGCCTTTTGAATTGCTGCTTGTCTGCTGATTTGCTCATCTACGTGACTTGGTTTCAGCATTACGTCGACTGCATGTCGATGTGATGCACTGGAAGCATGAGCGTGAAACTTTGCAGCAGCTTTCTTCCAATTATTGAAACCCGTCTTGATGAAAACATCCTCTTTCTTTGTATGTAGTGACAGCATACCTCTACTATCTGCTACAACACATGTATGACAAAGTACTGTATCAGATTCTTGCTGGTAATGCAAAAACTGAAAATGATCAAACCAGCTTGGATTGAATGCACGTTTTTGCTTCCCGAATTGTCTCTTGGGAAATACACAATCCCTTGGTTGGTGTGGTTCATTTGGAAGTGAAATGCCTCCTTTTCCATCATCAGAATATTTCCTACAGAGATTAGCATTGCTAGTTCCAGGTTGCTCAGTATCATCATCTGGTGTGTTCCCCTTCACATCGTCACTGTGCTGATCAACCGTCAAAACAGCTTCATTATGTGGTGCATTTTGTATTTCAGGGCGTGTCACATTACCGCCTTGATTTACAGTTTCTGATTCAGAAGAATCATTGGTTTTGGTTCTTTTGGAGAAAAAACTTGTCACAGTCCTTTGACGTTTTCGCTCCATGTTTAATGTACATGTACAATTGATAGATTTCCTAGTACTTGTAATCCATTGGATGGCTGCTGCTCTGTGGAATGCAATGAACAGCACAAAAAATAACAAACAACGATCCTATTGCTTCACGAGAAGTTAGTTACCATGGATTAGAAAGGATACACGTCGCTAACAACGTTCGTCGTTGGGCTCGTTACCAGGTTACGAAGAATGTTTTGTGAGCTTGAAAGTATGACAAAGAGTACTACATGTATCATGTGCCCTACGGCTGTAGCATAGTTCTGGATTAACCATGCAAGTACACTGGCGCTTGTACCCTAGCCTGAAAGTCATTACCGTGCTAAGTACAGCGTACATGTATAGCCATGGAAAAGCCATTAAATCTCGTATGTAACACACATGTTGTTTTCTCATTTAAACAGTTTCACGAGCATTGCAATGAAAATATCGACACATGACAAAACCACAGGAATCGATGGATTTGGGAGGGGAGTTTCACCGGTCAGAAAATTTTTGGGTGAAAATATTGGGGGGGGGGGGGGGAGGCTTTAGCCCCCCCAGCCCCCCCCCCCCCCCCCAGAAATTACGGCCCTGCATTGAGGACCGTTCTACTGACCACGAGTGCCACGTTCTTCAGCTTCCCTGGCACCACTAACCTTGTAAGCTTTTACTGTTCACTACAAATTTTTAATTGTAGAACTTGCGGTTTTATCATTCTTGATACTACTTTTATATCTTTGTTTGGCACTGAAATGGCATTCTTGAGCCAAAAGTGCCGTTAAGCTTTATTTCTTCTTCTTCTTCGTCAGCTTCCCTGGTGTCGCTGTCTGATGTGTTGTTAGGGAATCTCAGTGCTCATCGCTGGCAAAAGCCATGACATGTTGCATTGTAGCCCTGTCCGTCGGGATTTTGGTCGTGAAAAAACGGTTGTTGTTTCTGGCTGTATTGAGCAGTGAAACTTAATTTATGTACCCCTCCACTTGTTTTGATTTACAAGTACCAGCTGTTATATCCTCGCTTGGTACTGAAATGGCCTTCTTGAGCCCAAAGTGCCGTTAAACTTTATTCCTTCTTCTACCTCTTATTCTTCTTTATCTGTTGATCGTTGTGACATGATAAATTGTTGATATCTATGTTTCAACTGCTAGGAGTTCTGACTTCTTCCGTGTGTGGTTGAATTTTAAGATCTGTGGGACTTTGGACTTGTGGCACTTTCTGTGCATGCGTGGCGAATTGTTGACGTAGGACAATTTATTTCAAAATGCAGCGGTATAAAGCGTTTCATGAAGGCCAAAATTCTATGCTGAAATATTTTGAAAGAACATACCAGGTATCTTCGATAATGTGTGCCCACATTTGACGATGTGTCCAAAATATAACAAGAACAGTTGGTATTACGTATCACTTCACTGATATTATGTAGCGCATGAATCAGAATCCACTAATAGTCTACACAATAAACTCTATGCAACTTTGCTACTCTACTAATACAATCACACACGTAATGCATTACTAATCTACATATACATTCTGTCTAGCACACACACATATATAGTCTATTTACAACTCTTGGCGAACGTGATGGCGAAGAGGCCACAGTGCACCAAGCCTTTCTATTGAGTAATATCGGCCCATAAGTAAGTGTTCACGTGGCCGCTGTACTTATTGTCGAAAATGTCACGTGTGCCACGCGGAGGCTGAGGTCCAATGGTAGGCTGGAGACTGTTGAACAAAATTAATACACTTCACAGTCCTGGACCGCGCATATTATCCAATGTTGTCATGCTGCTTGGTGGACAAGTTGGACACTGTTGCCCTTTGTGCTGAGGAAGGTGCATAAGGCCATGTTGTCGAGCACCAGTGTTGACTGAATGCCTGCCATCCCGGGATACTGTCTTTTTAGATGACCTTGTCGGTTAACTCATTGCCGTTCTTGATGGTTGCACAGTCCTCAGTCGTAAGGTTCCGGGGGGAAAGCCAATCAGTGCTCGACGGACTGGGAGGACATGGTGGGGGATCTGGACGGGAGCGCTTCGGAGGTCTCTGTGGCGATGTAGCTGTCATTCTGGGCTCCAAGTGCTCGTCCCAGTTGGTTTTTCGATTTAGGGAAATATTCGGAACTTACCGTACAGCGGTGTGTAAGGTTTGATTCCAACGCTCGTCCAGTCCATTCGTCATTGGGTGGTAAGCGGTGGATACCCGTTACTCGATGCCCATCAGACTGCAGAGTCGGCTGTAAACAACATTAGTATATAGATAAACTGACACATCACGCCAATATTCTGTTACATATTTGGTACATGCAAATATTAATTAGAAATGAACTGATAGAATTGAACCCATTGTCAGACTGTACAGCTTTTGGCACCACTCCAAACATGTGGAACACTGACGCCAGAACATGAACTGTTTCATGGGATGTGGGTATATCCTGGGAGGCATTCATACAGAACGACCATCCAAATCTGTGTAAAAAGAATATTGACAATCACCATAAAATTTATGAGAAAATAACGTTTACAAGTTTTTTTTTACCTTAAATTAATTCATGTCATTCACAGGGTAAATTCAGCTAGGCCAGTGTCTTGTGAAAACCACACAAACTTCTTTTCCGGGGATCACAATGAGGTAGCATGTACGTATAAAATGTATAAAACTGTAAGTGTAGAAAAGTTGAAAAGTAATTCACCATTTACCATCTTCAAGCTACACTATATGACAATACTTTTTAATCATAAGATGGAATTATAACTTACACCTATCGTGTGAAATAATCCACGATGTTCAGAATCCATCTTCTTTTGGTTGTGTCTACTGGGTGTTGGAACAGGGTTTCCAGACCAATCCTTTCCAGTGCATTCTTCATTGCAAAGTGTCGTTAAAATTCATTCCTTTTTCTTTCCAGTGGTGCATTATCATTGATGCCTGTTCCATGTACTGGAGGAAGGTTGATCGGCTCCAGGAAATGGGAGAGAACTTAAATTATACCCATTGAGTATATTTATGGGTAGTATTGTTAAACGTAACTTCTTCATTCTTGTATTTAAGTCAATGTTTGATGACTTCAATTACCTTTCATGTCAGGCAAGTTCCACACTTGTTGACATGTTCACGTACTACTTCAAATGTGATACCGATGTACTGTTCCAGTAACTGTATACCTTGTCCACAATAGGATTTGATTTTTTTTTTCGTCATTCCTTGTCTTTCCTTGTGAATGGGCCACCCTTGATGGGATTGTGGCAGATTGGAATAATATATCATATTTTGAAATCCATTCGAACTCACTTCAAATTCGATCACAAGCAGGTTAGCATGCTACAGAGGGCGACTGACAGCCAAGTGATGCAGATGCAAAGGAAATCTAATTTCTGATCTGCATGATTGTTCCTGTGTACACTGCACATGTTTTCTGATATCGCTCTGTCTGTGTTACACGTTTCATCGCTGTACTTTATTCTAATGTTTTTCACAAACTTAACGAGGTCCAAAAATATTATGTTGGTCCCATGCTGGACTGAATATTAACCTCAATATGTATGACTGTGGCATGCAAAATCGCAACCCGCAAGCAAACTGGAATATTGCATCAACATTTTAAACACGTTGAATTTCTCTCAAAGAAGAAGATACATTTTATGGCAAAACACACGTTTGTATGAATTTTCAATAATTATATCATTATTGTGCTTGGCTTCATTCAGCTCTTTTAGTAGCTAGCCGATGGTCTGAAGGTTTGTTTTTACATTGTCTTTGTCCTTTCGTCGCTGGTACTCGAAATTTTACCATTGTCTTTACATTTTTAGGTTACCGGACCTTCAGTCCATTAACCTATTGCTGTCACGTTGCGTCCGTCGTCGTCCATCTACATTTTTACCTTCAAAGTTTACGGACGAATCTTTCCCAAAGTGCCGTTAACTTTATTTCTTCTTCTTCTTCTGAAATTTTGTCCAAAAATGCCCAAAAATATTACAAGAGGGGGATATTTTTTTAATTTTATTTTTTTAATTTTTTGATTTTATAATTTTTTTTCAAACTGGCAGCCATTTTTTATGAAAAATGGATACCCGTTACTCGATGCCCATCAGACTGCAGAGTCGGCTGTAAACAACATTAGTATATAGATAAACTGACACATCACGCCAATATTCTGTTACATATTTGGTACATGCAAATATTAATTAGAAATGAACTGATAGAATTGAACCCATTGTCAGACTGTACGGCTTTTGGCACCACTCCAAACATGTGGAACACTGACGCCAGAACATGAACTGTTTCATGGGATGTGGGTATATCCTGGGAGGCATTCATACAGAACGACCATCCAAATCTGTGTAAAAAGAATATTGACAATCACCATAAAATTTATGAGAAAATAACGTTTACAAGTTTTTTTTTACCTTAAATTAATTCATGTCATTCACAGGGTAAATTCAGCTAGGCCAGTGTCTTGTGAAAACCACACAAACTTCTTTTCCGGGGATCACAATGAGGTAGCATGTACGTATAAAATGTATAAAACTGTAAGTGTAGAAAAGTTGAAAAGTAATTCACCATTTACCATCTTCAAGCTACACTATATGACAATACTTTTTAATCATAAGATGGAATTATAACTTACACCTATCGTGTGAAATAATCCACGATGTTCAGAATCCATCTTCTTTTGGTTGTGTCTACTGGGTGTTGGAACAGGGTTTCCAGACCAATCCTTTCCAGTGCATTCTTCATTGCAAAGTGTCGTTAAAATTCATTCCTTTTTCTTTCCAGTGGTGCATTATCATTGATGCCTGTTCCATGTACTGGAGGAAGGTTGATCGGCTCCAGGAAATGGGAGAGAACTTAAATTATACCCATTGAGTATATTTATGGGTAGTATTGTTAAACGTAACTTCTTCATTCTTGTATTTAAGTCAATGTTTGATGACTTCAATTACCTTTCATGTCAGGCAAGTTCCACACTTGTTGACATGTTCACGTACTACTTCAAATGTGATACCGATGTACTGTTCCAGTAACTGTATACCTTGTCCACAATAGGATTTGATTTTTTTTTTCGTCATTCCTTGTCTTTCCTTGTGAATGGGCCACCCTTGATGGGATTGTGGCAGATTGGAATAATATATCATATTTTGAAATCCATTCGAACTCACTTCAAATTCGATCACAAGCAGGTTAGCATGCTACAGAGGGCGACTGACAGCCAAGTGATGCAGATGCAAAGGAAATCTAATTTCTGATCTGCATGATTGTTCCTGTGTACACTGCACATGTTTTCTGATATCGCTCTGTCTGTGTTACACGTTTCATCGCTGTACTTTATTCTAATGTTTTTCACAAACTTAACGAGGTCCAAAAATATTATGTTGGTCCCATGCTGGACTGAATATTAACCTCAATATGTATGACTGTGGCATGCAAAATCGCAACCCGCAAGCAAACTGGAATATTGCATCAACATTTTAAACACGTTGAATTTCTCTCAAAGAAGAAGATACATTTTATGGCAAAACACACGTTTGTATGAATTTTCAATAATTATATCATTATTGTGCTTGGCTTCATTCAGCTCTTTTAGTAGCTAGCCGATGGTCTGAAGGTTTGTTTTTACATTGTCTTTGTCCTTTCGTCGCTGGTACTCGAAATTTTACCATTGTCTTTACATTTTTAGGTTACCGGACCTTCAGTCCATTAACCTATTGCTGTCACGTTGCGTCCGTCGTCGTCCATCTACATTTTTACCTTCAAAGTTTACGGACGAATCTTTCCCAAAGTGCCGTTAACTTTATTTCTTCTTCTTCTTCTGAAATTTTGTCCAAAAATGCCCAAAAATATTACAAGAGGGGGATATTTTTTTAATTTTATTTTTTTAATTTTTTGATTTTATAATTTTTTTTCAAACTGGCAGCCATTTTTTATGAAAAACGGCCAATTTTGGACATTGACGGTCGTTTTCTCAAAATCTGTTCAGACTCCTGATGTACCCCTGTGACGTGTATACGTTTCGTTTGATGCGCTTGAATCGCTCAAAGTCGTTTCGGCCCAAACTTGGCCCCAAATTTAACTTTCCCAGGTTAAATTCTCCTATGCTTTATAACGAAAGTGCTTTCCAAAATGGAGACTGATTGCATGCATTTCTGCAATTTGCGAAAATTGCACCCTGAACCAGAATTAGAGTTGAATGGTACATTGATTCCCTTTGTGGAACCATTTTTTTGTGGTATTCTTTGATAGGAAATTATCATTTTTACCCCCACATCAAGTACTGAAATGGCCTTCTTGAACCCAAAGTGTTGTTAAATTTATTCCTTCATTTTCTTCTATTGTTTCGATTTATACAATCCTCAATTTCCTTCGGGGAATCTGGGTATATTTCTATTTTTAGACAAATAAATTCTAGTCAATGCCTTTAGGTCTAGATCTAGTCATTATTTTTTCACCACTAACTTTGTAAGGTTTTACTGTTCACTACAAATTTTTAATTGCATAACTTGTGGTTTTATCATTCTTGATACTACTTTTATATCCTTGTTTGGCACTGAAATGGCCTTCTTGAGCCCAAAGTGCCGTTAAGCTTTATTTCTTCTTCTTCTTCTATTGTTTCGTGGCTGTGGTGGCTATCTCACAAAAGGAGCTGGGTCGCTCTGATTCACAGTGTTTCAGAAAGATGTCCTCGAGCTACTGCGGAGTGAGGACATCTTCCATCCACGCATTGCTTTGAAAGATGTAGGATGCGCCATCAGGTCCCTCTGAGCTTTGTACCGATGTCAGGCATTTTCTAGTCTTCCCTTTAAAAATGAACATTGGAGGCATGTTTTTTCCTGCGGCATTGATGGATGCCATCCTGGTCACATTTTCTCTAGTGATTGAAGTATGGCCGGGGACATTTTTTGACCTTGTGCGTGCGCACAAGCGAGTCGGTGCATGGCATAATGAAAGTCCACTTTCATCAGCATTCCAAATTGCATGTGTTTTTTCATGTGGACCGTTTTCGCTCATGATTTTGTCAATGTCAAGAAATACTGGCCAACAACTGGAGCATTCATTGCACGGGACCTCACTGCAGTAAGGGGCTCTGATCAAATAAGAGAAACTTGTGGATGGCGGCTAAAATTTTTTTTAGACAGTTTGTCTTCAACTCTATTAAATTCGTTTGAGTCTAGATCTAGTCATCCATACTTTCACCAATAATCTTGTAAGCTTTTACTGTTCACTAGAAATTTTTAATTGTAAAACTTGCGGTTCTATCATTCTTAATACTACTTTTATATTCTCGTTTGGCACTGAAATGGACTTCTTGAGCCCAAAATGCCATTAAGCTTTATTTCTTCTTCTTTTTCTTCTTCTTCTTCGACGGTATGACATGATATGTTGGAAAAGTTGTGCTCTCGTATCGTGCTCTATCGCTTTCTTAAACCCTAGTGGTCCAGTGTCATCCTGTATCGGGACGACAAAGGCCTCTTCCATTTCATCCTCAAGTCCAAGGATTAAGATTTTCTGTAGAACTTGTGGTTTTATCATTCTTGATTCTACTTTGATATCCTTGTTTGGCACTGAAATGGCCTTCTTGAGCCCAAAGTGCCGTTAAATTTTATTCCTTCTTCTTCTGTTCCTGTGGTATGGGTGACGAAACCTAAAGTATAAAAGTAATAATTTTCAAGGTTTAATTTATTTATGTACCTATATTTAGCATACTCTTGAATATGTGCATACTCTTTTACAAACTATTAAATTGTTTTAGGAGAGAATCGCCGTTACATAAATAGTATTGAGGCACAGGTGACGCATTTCAAGTTGGAACTACGAATGAAGATGGCCAAGACACAACATGATGTTCAACATTTTAGGTATTTACCTTCAGTTGTTATTTGTGTTGACAGTCACGTTGTTATAGACATTTGTAGAACCATTCGTCAGTTCCTGTTAGTCCCCTATTTGGAGCGACACGGTGGGATGGTCCTTCAGAGGGGCGAGTCTCACCTTGCTTGTTTCATCACTAATGGTGGCATTCCGCACAGACACCTCTTGTGCCCTGTTCCTTATCATTGCATTTTTGTATTCTGTTTTGGTACTGACATGGCCTATTGAGTCCAAATTGTCGTTAAACTTATTGTCGATAAATGCATTTAATTGTCGTTAATGCATTTGTCGTTAAATGCATTTCTGCATGCGAAGTAGCACAAGTTAAAAAGTGGGAACTGAATGATGTATAAGTATAACGTTATCAACGCACGTAGTTCATGATTAAGATCTCACCCTCACTGTATTTTCTGACTTCCATAATTTTACTGACATCAAAGACAAATTTCCTTCCTTCGTGTGATGCATATCGTCAGATCCATCTCACATACAGCTGAAATGCCTAGCTAAAAATATCAACTAAAACGAACACATGTTCAAAGAACTCAACCGCAATAAGATGCTGCTAATTTTCTCTCACCTGATCAAGAACATCGAAAAAAAGAGTTAAATGATGGTATACACACATCTACAAATCTTTAGAATATATCACATCTATGGCACCCATGCTTGGTTCGGAATGAACGTACTGGGAGGTATCAAGACATTTGATTGATCTATTATTTAAAATACATATTTGTCTTATTAAAGCTTTGTTTGTATTTTTTATGACAGCTTTTGATCAAATCGGGACTACAGAGATAATCTAGGTAAATGAACCAATACAATGAAGAAAGTAGGTCTATTACGATATAGCCTTAGACAAGTGGTAAGTGAATATGTATATGTCATTGAAAACGTGTAGCTGTAGACTAGTGTACCAGTACTGTAGATGATTGAACTGCTATCGGTGTTCAATGACTAAACAAAAGGAACCCTAGGGTTACAAATGCTTTGTGGTTTTGATTTGCTGCTACTGTCTTGTCGCTGTTTGTCAGTACTTCCTGCCAAATTCCATCTAAATGTCCTCGATACAGAGATACTCTTACCGAGTCGGGAGCCATTGAGACAACTTGCTAAACATCAAACTGCCCGTCTCTAAGAAAACCAACGAAACAGGTGCGGGGAGGACGGAGTAGCTGAAACGGCGGTCGGGCGAGATGCAGTCGCTGGTGGCGTGGCTGTCAGTGGCCAGGGTTCAGATTCCGAAGTACTGGGGGGGGGGGGGGGTCTTGGCCGCGTCCCTGGCAGCCCTGGCCTGCTCAATGATCTTCCCGCCTAGCTTTATTTCTTCTTCCAGGCGCTGAAATTCGGGAGCACTAAAGTCCGACATACAGTCCGATGATGGGCATGCTGCTCCGTTTATACAGAGCACTCGTCCGGTCAAAGCTCGATTATGGTTCGATAGTTTATGGCTTAGCCAGACCCTCCTACAAAAAGGCTTTGGATACTATCCATAACCAGGGGTTGCGTTTGTGTCTCGGTGCATTCAGAACCTCTCCCATGGCCTTCTTGAGCCCAAAGTGCCGTTTAGCTTTATTCCTTCTTCTCGATATCTCGGCGAACTTCTGTGATTCTGTGATGGCGCCAACGAACCCTCCCTTTATCGTAGGAGGGAAAAACTTTCTCTTCAGTATACCATCAAGCTGAAGTCTTTACCGAACAATCCAGCCCATAATGTCGTTTTCAAACCTAAATGTGTTCGTCTGATAGAATCCAGGCCAAATGCGATATCAACCTTTGGTATTCGCATGAAACATTTAAGTGAAACAAAGTGCTGTTAAGCTTTATTTCTTCTTCTTCCTCGTGCTGTTAGTGTCTGTTTCTCAGAGCCCTCAGTGCTGTATCCTCCAGCTGTTGATGTTTGTCTCAGAGCCCTCAGTGCTGTATCCTCTAGCTGTTGGTGTGAGTGTCAGTCAATATATGATGTTTTCAGTAATATTAATATTTATAAAATCCTCAATTTCCTTAGGGAAATTGGGGTATATTTCTATTTTTAAACATACAAATCTAGTCAATTCCTTTGAATCTAGATCTAGTCATCAATTCTTCACCACTAACCTTGTAAGCTTTTACTGTTCACTACAAATTTTTAATTGTAGAATTTTTAATTGTAGCGGTTTTATCATTCTTGATACTACTTTTATATCTTTGTTTGGCACTGAAATGGCCTTCTTGAGCCCAAAGTGCTTCTTCTTCTTCTTCAACATCATAGTCAGAGTCATCACGTCTCTGGTTTTCTGCTCCCTTTGTTAGATAATTCAATGGAGACAGGGTCAACTTCTGGGAAAGTCTCATTCTCCCCATCCGACATTGAAGATGGATATTCTGATAGCAACCTATCTGCTTCCTTGTGTGTTTCCATTAATCATATGAAACACGGTATTACCTACAATATTTCGTGACTGAGACATGTGCTTGTCAAGTCACTAAATAGAATTGGTAAGCAATACCATATTCTATTAATATTAATCTATTAATACGAATTTTCTGTTCACTTGGTGAATTAATAACACAGCGAACCGAATTGCGTCTAATGGTATTGCATGTGTCCGAGAAACATCAAAGCTGCATAAAGTAGAGATTGTCCCACTTGACATGTGAACTACTATGGACAGAATATCTACGTTCACCGGACACTACAAATTTTTAATTGTAGAACTTGCGGTTTTATCATTCTTGATACTACTTTTATATCTTTGTTTGGCACTGAAATGGCCTTCTTGAGCCCAAAGTGCCGTTAAGCTTTATTTCTTCTTCTTCTACGTTCACCGGCATGTGCTTGTGAAGTCGTTGAATAGAGTTGGTAAGTAACACCGTATTCTATTAATACTAGTAAGTCAGGGTGAATTGAATACTAATTTTCTGTTCACTTGGTGAATTAATAGTTACTGTATTCATTGTATATTCTCCGGTACAATACCAATGAATATGTCAAATATATAGTTCTTACTCAGTGCTTGGTCCTCCAATGGGGGTTGGAGATATACTTGTTCTTGAGGTGATACAGACTTCATGTCCATCGGCATTTGAGGAGTCCGCTTTCCTTGAATATCCAATCTCTTGGAACAACAGAGTTGCTGCCGTCATCAAACTTACAAACGTGGAACTGCAAATTTCAAAATCAGGACTGTTTAGATGAACTGTACCTCACGCGAATTGCAGAAGTTAATGGCAACATACTACATGTTGGTGATAGGTACTAATTTTATAACATGCAAGTACTTACATGTCAATATCAGAACAAGAGGTGAACATGAATAGAATCTATAGTTCACTTCTTATGCTTTAACAAACTGAAGAGTAAAATACCAGATTCATAGCGTATGTATCAATGGAATCTACACAACAGAGGTAGCCTGCTCCCTGTCAAAAAATGAATATTGAATCATGATTGTTGCATTGAGGAGGTGTTCCGAGCCTTTACTGTATTCATTGTATATTCTCCGTTACAATACCAATGAATATGTCAAATATATAGTTCTTGCTCAGTGCTTGGTCCTCCAATGGGGGTTGGAGATATACTTGTTCTTGAGGTGATACAGACTTCATGTCCATCGGCATTTGAGGAGTCCGCTTTCCTTGAATATCCAATCTCTTGGAACAACAGAGTTGCTGCCGCCATCAAACTTACAAACGTGGAAGTGCAAATTACAAAATCAGGATTGTTTAGATGAACTGTACCTCACGCGAATTGCAGAAGTTAATGGCAACATACTACATGTTGATGATAGGTACTAATTTTATAACATGCAAGCACTTACATGTCAATATCAGAACAAGAGGTGAACATGAATAGAATCTATAGTTCACTTCTTATGCTTTAACAAACTGAAGAGTAAACTACCAGATTCATAGCGTATGAATCAATGGAATCAACACAACAGAGGTAGCCTGCTCCCTGTCAAACAATGATTATTGAAACATGATTGTTGCACTGAGGAGGTGTTCCGAGCCTTTCCATTCCATTTTTGTGTGTTTTGCATGGATCCTCTGTGTACTCCAATGATAATCACTTGGGACTGTGTACATTGCCTTGGTTCTTGTGAAATCTCACACAGAACTATGCATTCCTTGATCTAATGCACTATGCAGTATTGTCCACTTTACAGTTTGTAGCATGCTTTCTCTTTCAGTTTTCGCGGTTTGTCAGTTTCTTCTTCTTGTTCCACAAAGTGCTAGTCGGTTTGCAATTTGAATGGTAGGTTCTCCTGTTCCCCGAACACACCTTTTGGTCATGTTGTTTTCAAACTTGTAAACAGAGCAAACATATCAATATAGTAGACAAATAGTAAGATGTTTATGATTTTGCAGTCAAGCCGATTCATAAACATGCTGAAGTCCACTTAAACATTGTACCTGATTCCTTGCATATTTGTACAGTTCCACTACGGCTGACCAGCCGCACATTCTACAGAATAGTTAAATTTTTTATCAGGTTTAGACTTATTGACAAGATTACTGGACCAGGTATATCCCTGCTTGATGTCACTCAAGTGTTTGATGTCCTCATCAATAACATCAGCAATTTTTTGTACATCGCGTCCTTGTTTAGGAGATAAATGGTAAAATGAGAAAATACTTGTAACAACATATTCAAAGTCTCTGACATACGGTGATTTGAAGAAATCCAGTGCAACAAGTTATTGTCGAGGCACGATGACGTCGAGCTCCTGTGGCGTTCGTAGGGGAGCCCGGGGAGGCACATTCGGCCAAGTCCGCTCTTGTTCCGTCTCTTCCTCACTCGTACAAAAGGGGCAGTCAAAACCCCCAGTTCCAAGGCGAAGTGGCATGAGGGTCTGAACTTGTCCCTCGGAAAGCGTAGATGGTACGGAGAAGTCGTGCACATCTCCGTTCCCGGCATGACAATTCCGCTCGTGTGACGGAATAGTATTCCAATCAATCGGACTTGTCCCGTGGGGCGTAGGTGGACGAGGAACCCGCTCCATCAGTTCTTCAACTTGGCGCCGGTACGTCTGCTGACGAAGTTCACATTGGTCATGATTTCCTTGAGTTCGAAAGAAGTCCGTGTAAGCGGAAGAATACACTCGTGATGACGTCGAGTGCGGTAACAGTGCGAGAGGACGTACAGGTGTGACTGATCGGGCCTGGGAGGACGAAGTAGCCGAAACGGCGGTCGGTCGAGATGCAGTCACTGGTGGCGTGGCTGTTAATGCCGGGGTTCAGAGTCCGAAATACTAGCCGGGGCCTTAGCCGCATCCCTGGCAGCCCTGGCCTGTTCGACAATCTTCCCGCCTTCTTCCAGGCGCAGAAGCTCAGGCGCACTAAAGTCCGACATAGAGTCCGATGATGGGCTCGGAGTACGGCGTTCTCAGCGCCGGGCGAGTTTCGCCATTACTCTCTGTCGTATGTTCTTAGGGACGTGCGGTTTTATCATTCTTGAAACTACTTTTATATCTTTATTTGGCACCGAAATGGCCTTCTTGAGCCCAAGGTGGCGTTAAGCTTTATTTCTTCTTCTTCTTCATATGTCCGGTTCAGGTCCAGAGTCTGGTTCCGTATCAGATACGGTAACCGAGTCCAAAGTAGGGGAAACTGTTCCCAAAGTCCCAGCGGCTGTCGCAGGATCTCCAATAACGATAGGATGTTCCGGATCATCCCCTGCCTGCAAAATCCTCGCACCGCTATCGGCCGTTAGTCACTTTCGGCATGAGATGCCGCTTTCTGGTTCGAAGTATCATTTCCCTCCTTATCAGAGGGTCCATCACCTAGGCAACGCGTGTACAACAAGCTCTGGTTCATCACACCAGTCCGGGGGGGGGGGGGGGGGGGCAGTAGGTTAACACACAGCTGCTCTATTTTCCATAGACCGTATCAAACTTCTGGATCACACAATCCAAACATATCACTGTCTTTCGAGCATACAGTCAAATTTACTGCACCTTTTTCGTGCTTCCACACAATATAGAGTTTTTGTGGAGGTGCCGCAGGCGGCTTCAGTGTTTATTTGTGCTGCTTGTTATCCGTGTGACCTCTTTCAATTAGTCCGTTCCTTATCTGCTCAATTAGCACACAATAAACTGTCTGATCGAATTGTTTGAATTGTTTGTAACGATCACTGTTCGTATAATTGCTGTAGTATAAATACAATGCTCTCAGAAGTTTGTTCAGTCCGTTCATTTTCATCCAGTGCCATAGATGAAGGAACCGCGATTATTTTTGTGAGGGGGTGATGGGGGTGATCTGGGCGGTCCGGCTGTGGCGCGTTGCGTAATTTTCAATGAGTGGGGTGACAGGCCGCGCGTTGGTATGCAGAGGGTTGTATATAACTGACTCCTGCTCATATAGGGCATTCCCCTGAATGGTACGTAGGGGGAGCAGAGGCTCATATCTGACGCTTGCTCCAGAGACAGCTATCCCCTCACCTCGTCCACCACAAAGTGACCTTGCTCACGGCAGGGCATGACGACTGACACATGGGTGGAATTGGTTAATTATGAAATATTTAGGCAGTGCGCAACAGGCGCGAGACGATAATGGAGAAGTACGAAGTAATATGCAAGGCATAGCATCATATACCACATCAATATTATAACGTCATATCAATAGTATATGAAAAACGCCTCACTGACATCAGTACATAAAAATGGTTATTGCAATGAATATGTACATAATATTATTCTATCATAAAATTATTTTTGGGTTGATATGACATCATAGTCCAATAGACAAGTGTATATTCATCATGGTAGAAATCAGTCCCTTAGCACAGCCGTAGTCATCTAAACCGGGCTGTTTGGCGAATCGTGCGTTTAGGTCGACTGTACGGGGCAGGCTGGGGCGTAGCCTCGCTTGTAGATGAGTCCGTAGCAATCGCGGGTTTGGGTCCACGGGTTTTTTGCGCTTGCTGTGAAGCACTAGAGTTCGACTTGCGAAATCTTCGCTTCTGGCGACGACGTCGCGGTCCGGTTGGGGTACTTCTACGACTGGCAGGTGATGACGTAGTACCAGTTTCGGTAGTCCGATCTGTAGAACTTGCGGTTTTATCATTCTTGATACTACTTTTATATCCTTGTTTGGCACTGAAATGGCCTTCTTGAGCCCAAAGTGCCGTTAAGCTTTATTTCTTCTCCTTCAAATGGGTAATGATGCTGACAATGATTGACTTGTACACAGATATTTCGGTTCTGATTAATGGGACCATCTTCCAATGATAAGTGGACTGGAATCAGGCATGATTTGATACTATGGCTAATATCGGCCATGGAGATCGGCAAAACTCAAATTGTGAAATATGATAGCCCATGAACAGCTACTTTCTGCGACCTATTTGTACATAAATCTGGCCATATCCCTCATTATTTAAATATTTTGTCCATTAGGAACAGATTAATTTTTTTGTATTTTTTTTTTTTTTTTTTTTTACTTTCTGTGTGTCTGGAAATGTTTTGGTAGTGACCATTTTGTTGGTCTTATTGTTTTCTTTTACTTTCAGATCCATTTTTTTACTTCTTGAGTTGTTTTTGTAGTTGTGGCGGAATAGCGTTACTACCGGCGGCTATTACGCCGACGAGATCGTACAGTACGATGTAGGTCGTGCGTAAAACACAAGACAGGAAGTCCGACGTAGATTCAACAATAATCCGAGGTTTATTGTGATGATTAGATTCCGATGACGATCACGGCCGCTCACACATTCACTCGTGACCCGTTATAGTCTTCTTATCACAATCTTCATAAGTGTACCTCTCAATATTTCATATATCTCTTCATATCAATCGCTCGAAGCATCTCCTACAACTCACAGAGTACAACTGACCTAGTGTCGGGGAAGCGCGGGGCTAAGTGTTGAATGTCTGTATTTTCCCGCGTCGTGTGGCAGGAGTTCATGTGATTTGTCGAATGTGAGGTAATGTCTGGGGGGGGGGGGGGGGCGTGGTCTTATGTCTTGAAATGTGCTGATTGGAGGGAATGAGGGGTGTGTCATCGTGAGCAGAGTTGTTTACATGTAGGTGCGGTGCTTGGGCGGTGCGTGCGGGTGACGTAAGGTAAGTATGAAGTCATGTGATGAATCTGTGTCTTGTATGTCAAGTGGGAGAAATGTGTCGGGGAGGGGTTTCGGGCCGATAACTGTCATAAATATTCATACATAATTTTGACTGACCAGATAGGTCCGGGACGTTTTGTAGGCGTGCATGCGTTGTTTTGACTTTCCACGGGTTTTCAACATTGTCTTGCACTGTGAGGGTATCGGCTATACTCTGTGGTAACCTTCGGGTTTGAACGGACACCTCAATAGTCAATCGTGATAATATAGGGCTATTGGATTCCTCCGTCACCGTCGTGTTTGAATGTTATGTTTTGAGAGGCTTGCTTCCACCACCAGCTTCGCCTGTTGAATTTGTTTCTGCTCGCCATCATCATATCATGGAAAGAAATTGCTGGTAGTCATATCACAAATATTACAAAGAATGTGTGTATCAATCTATTACCACCAATAAATGAATTACGAGTGGTTGTGTATTGTCGCTCTTCATTTTGCAGTTGTTTGTTTTTTTGTGTGTGTTTATGTAAAGCTTGATATCTTGTGGTTCTTGCAGTAAACATGAACACAATTCCCAAGTATGAGGTATCCCGAGCGAACAAAACCGCTTTACCTGTCCCACATGTGGCACCCGTAATGAGATAAAATAATATGCAAAGGTCTTGCTGCATACTAGTGGATAGCTGGGGGTACTTATCGATGCAAATCGTGATGACGTGCATGAAAATTCTTCAAGATAGCAATTAATCTTGGTAAAACATATCCTTCCCAGCATATGTTACCTTTATATGTTACCTTGTAAGGAGGTCCACCAGGATCTCTCGGCACATCTGTCAAGACACACTGCATCTGCAGTTCTATCTCGCTCATAGAATGTTTTTTTTCCTGTGGCTTTCTTGGAGGCAGCTCGGAAGATTAACCATATTTGCCATAAACGATTTCAATTATGTATCTCATATCATGTACAACAGAATTAGGAAAGAGCTAGGGCATACTACATTGTGACGCTAAGAGGATGGCACACAGAAATGATACTGTGAGAATAGTATGTATGGCATCTACACACATTGTCCAAATTTTAACGTCTGATGAAATATCAATATTATGAGTAAGGTCATAATTATGCTTGAGGTCAGTTTGTACCATGGACCTGAAGCACGTATGGTACATATTACCGGTGATCAGCCGGGCAATCCTCAAGCCTTCAAAACTCTCCTTGCCGTTGAACCCTGGCATCATGCCATGAGTATGTACTCAGCAGGGCGTTCGTGGCCAGTCGCCGCATGATTTTTGTCACAATGTCCTTTATCCCTACTCCACCTAATGATGAAAGGAAGTGAAGCTGAAAAGTAGAAACACCTTGATATCAGTTATGTATTGTGTTAAATCATGATCTGGACATGTGCAATGTTCATAAGGAAACTGGGACATTTGGGGACATGGGCATATTTATGTCTGTGTTCTGATCGTTTTCACAATTGAATTTACCATTTTTCTGGCGTAAGCTCCATTCTCCAGACTTCCCTCAATTCAAAGAGCTCCTCCTCGGTTGTTAGTTGCTTGAATTCCAGCAGTTCTTCCTCACTTGTTGACCCCGCTGTGATTATCCCCCCGAACCATCGTGTGCACTTCCTGTAGCATGTCCTCTAGTTGCAGGATCTTTGTTGTCACCTAGGTACGAAAAGCTGATGCAATAGAGTAGATAAATCACTTCCAATTTGTTCAGGTGAAACTTGCGAATTCACATTTTGCGATGTACTCGAAGTCGAAGATAATATAACACGACACAGAGCGCCTGCATGACACAGAGCGCCTGCTTGACACAGAGCGCCTGCGCGACACATCGCCTGCTTGACACAGTGCGACACAGAACGCCTGCTTGGCTGTGGTGACACAGAGCGCCTGCGTGACATGGAGCGCCTCGTCGGCTGTGATGACACAGAGCGCCTGCGTGACACGGAGCCTGCGTGACACAGAGCGCCCACGCGAC
Organism: Terebella lapidaria; assembly: GCA_949152475.1. Lineage (NCBI taxonomy): Eukaryota > Metazoa > Annelida > Polychaeta > Terebellida > Terebellidae > Terebella > Terebella lapidaria. The sequence goes on from OX424562.1 coordinate 23,272,649, forward strand.
ACAGAGCGCCTGCTTGGCTGTGGTGACACAGAGCACCTGCATGACACAGAGCACCTGCTCGGCTGTGGTGACACAGAGTGCCAGATTGACACAGAGAGTCGGGACTCCCAAATGAAGGCATGGCAGTTGTGGCGACACGGAATGGCATGTTGTGCCACCGTCAGACTCATCTGAAACAAATTTATGGCCGGTGTATTTGCCAATCTTAGTTTTGGGGAAAAAAGCCTGAATCTGGTACATAATCAACGATTGGATTGAACGCTGCCATAAACCAATAAAAGATGGGTTTCTGACGTTGCCTACACATTTTAGGTTACCGGACCTATGGTCCGATAACCTATTGGCATGGCGTTGCGTCCGTCGTCGTCGTCGTCGTCGTCCACATTTTTATCTTTTTTGTTTACGGGCGAATTTTTCTGAAATTTTGCAGAAAAATACTTAAAAATAATTCAAGAAGGAGGTATTTTTTAGTTTTTTGATTTTCGCTTTTTCTTCAAAATGGCGGCCGTTTTCGATGAAAAAGGCCTGATTTTGGACTTTGGTGGCCATTTTCTCAAAATCTGTTCAGTAACTTTTTTTCTCTTTGATACATAAGACTCCTCATATGTACTTCTATGATGTCTATAAATTTCGTTGCGCTTGAATCGCTCGAAGTGGGCCATTTTGGCCCAAACTCGGCCCAAATGGGACTTTCCCATGTTAAATTCTCCTATGCTTTATAATGGGACACATTAAAGCCTAATATCTCACTTAATATTGAGATTAGAGACCAGGAATCAATTGTGGACATATAGGAAATGATATATGCTGAATATTGTCGTGACTTTGAATTTGACCTCTGACCTTGGTTTCAAGGTCAGAGCGGCCGTTTTCGTCGAAAAATGGCCAATTTTGGACTTCGACGGTCGTTTTCTCAAAATCTGTTCAGTAACTTTTTTTCTTATTGATGCATGACACTCCTCCTATATACCCCTGTGACATGTATAAATTTCGTTGCCCTTGAATCGCTCGAAGTGGGCCATTTTGGGCCCAAACTCAGCCCAAATGGGACTTTCCCATGTTAAATTCTCCTATGCTTTATAATGGGACACATTAAGCCTAATATCTCACTTAATATTGAAATTAGAGACTAGGAATGAATTGTGGACATATAGGAAATGATATATGCTAAATATTCTCGTGACCTTGAATTTGACTTTTGACCTCATTTTCAAGGTCACAGGACAAAATGGCTAATATCTCGCTTATTATCGACTTTACAGCTTAGGAATCAGTTGTGAACATATAGGAAATGATATATGCTGAATATTCTTGTGACCTTGAATTTGACCTTTGACCTCATTTTCAAGGTCACATGACAAAATGGCTAATATCTCGCTTATTATCGACTTTACAGTTTAGGAATCAATTGTGAACATATAGGAAATGATATATGCTGAATATTTTCGTGACCTTGAATTTGACCTTTGACCTCATTTCCAAGGTCGCAGGACAAAATTGCTAATATCTCGCTTATTATCGACTTTACAGCTTAGGAATCAATTGTGAACATATAGGAAATGATATATGCTGAATATTCTCGTGGCCTTGAATTTGAGCTCTGACCTCATTTTCAAGGTCACAGGACAAAATGGCCAATATCTTGCTTATTAGCGACTTTACAGCTTAGGAATCGATTGTGAACATATAGGAAATGATATATGCTGAAAATTCTCGTGACCTTGAATTTGACCTTTGACCTCATTTTCAAGGTCACATGACAAAATGGCTAATATCTCGCTTATTATCGACTTTACAGTTTAGGAATCAATTGTGAACATATAGGAAATGATATATGCTGAATATTTTCATGACCTTGAATTTGACCCTGACCTCATTTCCAAGGTCACAGGACAAAATTGCTAATATCTCGCTTATTATCGACTTTACAGCTTAGGAATCAATTGTGAACATATAGGAAATGATATATGCTGGATATTCTCATGACCTTGAATTTGACCTTTGACCTCATTTTCAAGGTCACAGGACAAATTGGCCAATATCTTGCTTATTAGCGACTTTACAGCTTAGGAATCAATTGTGAACATATAGGAAATGATATATGCTGAAAATTCTCGTGACCTTGAATTTGACCTTAGACCTCATTTTCAAGGTCACAGGACAAAATGGCCAATATCTTGCTTATCAGTGACTTAACAGCTTAGAAATCAATTGTGAACATATAGGAAATGATATATGCTGAAAATTCTCATGACCTTGAATTTGACCTTTGACCTCATTTTGAAGGTCACAGGACAAAATGGCTAAGATCTCGTTTATTATCGACTTTACAGCTTAGGAATCAATTGTGAACATATAGGAAATGATATATGCAGAATATTCTCATGAGCTTGAATTTGACCTTTGACCTCATTTCCAAGGTCACAGGACAAAATTGCTGATATCTCGCTTATTATCGACTTTACAGCTTAGGAATCAATTGTGAACATAGAGGAAATGATATATGCTGAATATTCTCGTGACCTTGAATTTGACCTTTGACCTCATTTTCAAGGTCACAGGACAAAATGGCCAATATCTTGCTTATTATCGACTTTACAGCTTAGGAATCAATTGTGAACATATAGGAAATGATATATGCTGAAAATGCGCGTGACCTTGAATTTGACCTTTGACCTATTTTCAAGGTCACAGGACAAAATGGCCAATATCTTGCTTATTAGCGACTTTGCAGCTTAGGAATCAATTGTGAACATATAGGAAATGATATATGCTGAAAATGCTCGTGACCTTGAATTTGACCTTTGACCTATTTTCAAGGTCACTGGACAAAATGGCCAATATCTTGCTTATTAGCGACTTTACAGCTTAGGAATTAATTGTGAACATATAGGAAATGATATATGCTGAAAATTCTCATGACCTTGAATTTGACCTTTGACCTCATTTTCAAGGTCAACAGGACAAAAATGGCTAATATCTTGCTTATTATCGACTTTACAGCTTAGGAATCAACTGTGAACATATAGGAAATGATATATTCTGAATATTTTAATGATATTGAATTTGACCTTTGACCTAAATTTCAAGGTCAGTCATTTTATTTTCAAAGTCAGATTACAAAATGGCTTATATCTCGCTTATCATCAAATTTACAGCTTAGGGGTCCATAGTGAACATATAGGAAATGATGTATGCTGAATAGTTTGGTGATCTAGAATTTAACCTTTGATCCCATTTTCACGGTTAGAGATATGGCGATTTCAGTGGTCACCTTGAATTTGACTTTCAACTTTCTCGGCTTAACTCTGTATATTTCTCCGGTAACCTTACTAGCCCATTGGGCTAATTTTTCAGTTTGTTATAACATACAAAGGATGCCTTAAACAAAAACAGATGTCACACATGTACCTGAAATACATTTTCGTTTTCTTGCATACTGTGGTGCTTCAGGAGGTCTGATGGTTTCAGCTCCTGAAACATGATGTACATGTACACGTATTACAGGAAATGGAGGAGACATGAATATGCTAGTTAAGAAGGTGTCATGCAATAATACCTGCCGGTATATTTAAGGGTGGCCATCGCCCAGGAATTTTTATTTTCAGACAAACCACACTGTTGTACGTTTTTCTCCATATCTCCGTGAATTATGATCAGATCTATTTCAAATTTGGTCCATGGCTGCTATGTGTCAGTCCAATGGATTATACTATGTTACAACGAGGGTTCATTATGAAATTAGATAATTGAATGTACGCAACAGATAACAAGGTACAACTTTCTCATGATGGTGTTGTTTGTGATGATACTTGCACGACAATAACAATAAGTTCATATGTTGGTGATCACGAACTGAGAATTGATTTTTTTCGTGAAAAAAAAAGATGTACATGTACAATATACAAGTAAGTTCATTCAATTACTTCTTTTTCCAGTAGGCCTATGCATGGCGACGAAAAGCTGGTATATTTCAAAACTGTAAGTCGCATATGTTGTAGCATTAGGCCATTCCTGATTGATTTTCTGTTTTCGTCCTCTGGAAAATCAAAAGCTAGGAGGGAGGGCGGAAAAAAACAAACGGACTTCCAAATTAAAACCACATAACTTGCAATGATTCTCTGAAAGCATGCAATGTTGAGGTAGAGGGCCTATTTGTCTGAGCATCAATAGATACATCATAGTTCCATATCGAATCCTAGAACTTTACTTGTGGTACGAATTGTTACTTAAAATGTTACTTTAAACAAAACACAGAATACATCTTGTATACTCACTCGCCAGTCGGATAAGTTGTGCTGCAATACCACTATGAGAGAGCTTTACAGAGATTGGCGGAATTCTGTGTTTCAAAATCGCATTTATTTCTAAATATTACATACTTATCATGTTTTTTCTCAGAATTTCGGCAGAAGCTAGGCGCGCTGGGACGAGAAACAGAAAACTAAACGGGAATGCCTTGCTTGCTAAATTCTCTGAGTTGAGTATACGAGATGATTTCCGTTGAGTTCAACGCCCGAGAAATATAAATTCGCTTGAGCAGAGTCACGGTCAATGTAACACATACAGCGTAATGCGCTCATGTATGTGCACGGACCGCTGCAGCGAGTGAGTCATAATGAATGCCGTATGCTATTACCGACAAATTTGCTACATCTGCCGGCCCAAGTATCATACACTGCGCCTTAATACTACTCGTCCACTAAATGAATGCCATTTAATCCGTCTGTCACCGTTTTAATCCTTATTGAATTTAGAGGAAGGCGCAGTGTATGATACTTGGGCCCATCTGCCAAATCTGAAATCTCATCACACATCAATGGACATCATCAAGAAAGTGGCCCAAGTATCATACACTGCGCTTTAATTCTACTCGTCCACTGAATGAATGCCATTTAATCCGTCTGTCACCTTTTTAATCCTTATTGAATTTAGAGGGAGGCGCAGTGTATGATACTTGGGCTCTCGGTTAGTGATCTATATCATGTCGCCCCACTATCGCCCCACTATCCTGGAAATTTCCACAAGTAAATGAATGGAAGATCAACCTCGTAATCTATCGGTGATGTTCAACTGTCTGTACTCATTAGACTTTTTTCGTGTCGGGGTTATTTCGAGGATGTTTCGGGAGTACTTCGGGGTGAAGTACCGCGGTCAAGTGAGTAGGGGTTTTTGCGCATTGAAGCGTGGCGAATATAACTCAGATTCATTAATCAGCGCCTGTTAGGCCACACAAAATAGAACCGAACTCTAGCAGAGGTATGCTATACTGAATTTTCTTTTATCTCTAATCAGGATTAAAAGGGTGTCAGACGGATTAAATGAGATGTTTCCCGTTGTCGCGCAGTGTTCATGGGAAGCATACTAAAGTCGGCCCAAATACCGTACGTTATTCCTTAATACTACTCGTCCAATGAAAACATACCATTTAATCCGTCTCGCACCTTTTCAATCCTTATTGAATATAGAGGAAGGCGCAGGATTTGATACTTGGGCGCATGTAGCGCAGCTTACTTTTTCTTCTAAATTCAATGAAAATTAAAAATGTGCCAGATTGATTAAATATGGTATACATCAAATGGGTGAGTAGTATTAACAGATTGGGCCCTACAGGCTTAGACAACCCTGAACATATCACCTTTTGTAAATTTTATTGCTAAAATATGATATATTTCACCTAAGGTATCTGTTATTCGCTCTTTCAGTCGCTCTCATCTTTGTATGCACAAATAACATCAGACATTCAGAAATCGTGCAACATCAGAATACTTTATTAATATTGGGCGAAACACGCTAAATTAATTTGCAGGGGAAAAATAATGGAGTGCGAAAATTAACATGACAATGGTGAAATATGGTTGGTGATTGTATATTGGTCAACATCAGTTCCATTGCAACCAGTTACTTTCATGTGTTTCACCAATGTAACACGAGTTGGTGACATATGTATTTAAGTTTGTTGGTATAATTTGTCGATTTCACCAGAATAAACATTCTGGTGTGATTTTGAGATACTTGTCTATAAAGTAAAGACAGGGGATTCACTATTATAGACCGCCCGTAATAAACACATTTCTTACGACATTTCTATTTTCATGATTGTACGACTCTCGTGTTTCTCAGTCTTAGACTTTCGGATCCATTGTATAGCTGGGTTCTGTTATAATGGGTGAATTGTAACAAAATGCCACAGGCATCCTCCTTAGGTAATATCGTCAGTGTTTGGCTAGTAAGCAATCGGCCAGTTTCATGATTTGTGTGTGAAAAGTGTAACCTGGAGCAAAATCAATGACACTGCGGTCATTAAAGTTATGTGTCTGTGGTTTTAACAGGGCTATCATTAGGCCTATAGGTTTATCACTCATCGAATTTGACCGTTCATGACACTGATTTTGTAAGTATCATTCATGAATCACTCCTAAAATATGGATTTGTCTATATCGATATCCATTCGTCAGTAGGCCTATACATATGTAACGTGAGACCAAAAAATTCAGTGATCCCCAAAAGTCCCCCCGCCCCTAAAAAAGGATCAAAAACACGCTGACCGGCGCTTTTTAATTCGAATGACATTTACTGCTCTGATATACAACATTTATCGTAGGAATAGCATATATAGCTGTCTGTACTTCCAATGAAACATTATGTGAATATAAAACAGACTACTCCTCCCGACGTGTATAGAACATGATTCGTTTCATATATAAATATAAACATGCTTTCGCATATCAAATTCTTCTAATTTGAATCCGAATTATAACAAACGACTCAAATCTCGACGGTGACACACTACACGTTCTTGCCAAAAACATGTGTGAGGTGAACACTGGACCATTGAGCTACTGAGACCCGATGAAACAAAAATCCTTGCATAAGTCACCCACGGAGATTGTAATACAATGAACAGTAATAGTGGTAAATTAGTTAGACACTATAAACTGGTTTATAATTTTGTTTGGCCTCAATCTCTGTGGAGTGTCGACTGGAAATCGCTCTTGTGGGATTAGGATGGGGCTTGAGAATTGAAATGCTTCAAAATAGTTGAACAGAATGGTTCTACCAAATTTTACGACAAAATGAATTTTAAAAAACACCCCCAAATCCTCCAAAACGCTTGGTTTCACGTTTCCTCTTGTTACTTAAAGAACCATCCTCTTCTTTCGAGGTCTCTTCCCACCGCCTACACCATCTGCTTGCCTGCATATATACCTCTGAAAAAAAACGAAAATAAACAGTCGCAAATTACATAGAGGTGTCTTAATTTGCAAACACTTAAGATCGTATTTGCATCAAGTTTCATGACGTAGAGTGCCATATCAGTGCACATGGCATACATGTACATGTATGTTGAATAGTAAGCAATACCTGTTGATTGTTTAAGGATGTCGAGTGTAGTTGCCACAACGTCACATCCGGAAGCTCTATTCTCTGGCATCTCCAGGATGGTCCTGTGTGTAGGACCATCTTCGTATCTCATACGTATGAAATAAGTTAGTATCTCATACGTATGACTTAGTATCTCATACGTATGACTTAGTATCTCCTACGTATGAGTTAAATAATGTCACCGGCATATGGTGTGTTTGTTTCTCAACTTATACGCTATTCCAGAGCTAGTTGCAAATATGAGGACTTTGTCTATCGAAGTGCCCAGCTAGTCTCTAAACTGCTACGACAAGGATATGTTTTACCAAGACTTATCGCTGCGTTTAAGAAATTCTATGGACGTCATCATGATCTGGTTGATAATTACAGCAAATCCATGTCTGCCATGCAACTAGATCTATTTTCATGTTAATTTTGGGGAATTCATGACGGGTGCCACTAGTGGGGCAGGAAATGCTCACTCTTTCCGGAACACCTGATTTCACCTCATGATGGCCATTTACGGGGGTTCATGAGTTTCCCTGTCATTTTTGTTTTCTCTCACTTCGTATGCCTGATATGACTTTCTGTCCCCGGACTATGAGATTGGATAACGGACCTTGTTTTGTTTGCTCGGAATACTTAATACTGGGTATTGATTCCACGTCTATTAGTATCTTCTACGTATGTCATAGTATGTCCTACGTATGACTTGTTATCTCATACGTATGACTTATTATAACTTCCTTTTTTGGTGGCATGAACGAGGCGCCATAGAAAACTGCTACAGGATAATTCATCAGGAATCTTATTACTTGTGTTGTGAGGTTTCGGACTGCATTTATTTCTTCTTCTTCTTCTTCCGCCTTGTTTCAGGTTGTCAGAAATTCGGACCAAGCTCTGTTACCATAATGATGGCTCCCCAATAGAACTGCCTGGCGAATGTCTTATGAGAAGAACGGGATGCACTGTTATCTGCTTATATGGGATGGTCTGTTAGGCCCATGTAGCGCAGCTTACTATTTCTTCTAAATTCAAGTAGGGTATACATTCAGTGGGTGAGTAGTATTAACAGAGTAAGGTGCGCTATTTGGGCCGACTGGGGTGTAATACCGGTATATGGTTTCAAAAAAATAGTATAATCCCTTCCAGATACAAGTTTTTGTGAAGAAAAGTGACATTCACATTGCAAACTTGTGGAGAAAAGTGACATTCACATTGCCTCCGTATACAATTTGATTGACGAAAAAATCCATTAACCAACTTCACAATTTGATGTGACCTAATCCATTGCCATGAAATTGAACGTTGCTGTAATATGCACTTCAACTATGTGTATATTGCGGTTTGATCATTCCTAATACTAATTTTATATCCTTGTTTGGCACTGAAATGGCCTTCTTGAGCCCAACGTGCCGTTAAACTTTATTTATCCTTCTTCTTCTTTTTGGTGCATTGTTTATGTCACACGAAAACTATTACCTTACCTAATACCTAGCATTCCACCGTGGTAGAAAACATACATCTTGGGAGCGAAGTGATTTAGAACACTGTGGAAGGCTTACAAGGTTGAGGTCTGGTGCTGCCCTGATAAATTTGCCACACCCTTCACATTCTTAGGGTCAGGAATGAACTTCTCCAACTTGACAGTAAAGTTGGTGGCTGAAAAAACAATGTACTGATGCATCACAGTGTATACATTAGTATTATTAGGCAAACCGTGAAAACAAATAAAATACTGAGCTAAACGTCTTTCAAGGGAAAGCATTATAGGAACTCACATGGTTTGAGCCATTTTTGACGGTCTTTTCCATGGTTTTATCATTCTTGATACTACTTTTATATCCTTGTTTGGCACTGAAATGGCCTTCTTGAGCCCAAAGTGCCGTTAAGCTTTATTTCTTTTTCTTCCATGGATGGTATCATGTGCACATTCAGGAAATGCATCGCCAAGGCCAGTGTGCACATCCTGAATATGGTTCACGATCGAATGCCACTTTGCCACCACAATGTCTCCACTCCCTGTTGGTGTGGATGCTGCGGGCCAGTATATGTGGTTGACAATACTGTGTATCCAGGGCTTCAGGTCATGGCACTCTTTGAGTAGGGCAATAGCGTGAAGCTTTCGATCAATACCTACAAAACGTGAAAGTAACACACTTTTTACATTTGACGTACAATATGAAAGGCAAAGGTCTGGACAATGGCCTTTTGCGAAGTGCCAGATGTCATACAAATGATGGACTTCAGGCAGGTTTTCTCTGATCCACTTTCCGATTTGCCTGCATAAAAATATGATGAAAGTCCATGGTTGCTATTCCACTGAAGGTTTTTCACAATATATTATCGCAATAAACTCAAGTTGTCAAGTAAATTAGTGAACTTGTACAATATTCCGGGACAGAGTTCTCAGCGAAGGCCATTCATACCTGTGTCTGTCTGTGACCAATGTGCCAACTCTCAGCCCCATGGATTCCAAGAAGGCCACACATCGCTGAAGGCATGTCAGTTCCATGTGGTAACTACCGCCACATTCATTGCTCTGAAACCAATCAAGGAAAATACTTGGAGCCAACAGAGACCTGAATGCACTTGTAAGCTTTTACTGTTCACTGCATTTTTTTCAATTATAGAACTTGCTGTCATTGCATAATATTCTAAGAATGCCCTTGGAAAGGACACCAACATGAGAGAGGCAAGAGAAAGACTGGCCAGCAGGAGAAAGACTGGCCTTCACATTGCGATTCCTTGCCTCAGGTATAGTGGACGAATTCCTTGTTTGTCTAATACACGTGTATTCTTTAGCTCAATCCATAGGACGGCATAAACTAGATGTCCATCCAGAAACAGGGTTCCCTGGATGCATTGTACAAGTTAGTATATTTTATTATAAAATGTACATATAGTATATAATATACATGTATTGTATTTTATACACAAAATTTACGCAATCTGAGAATTTGTACCTAATAGCTGACAGTAAATTATCAGCTAATGATTTTTTTCATGGACACTATGATGCAGGAAACAGTTACCAAGGCCTGAGCTACTTGTACAGAATTCCTTCGATTTTATCATTCTTGAAACTACTTTTACATCTTTGTTTGGCACTGAAATGGCCTTCTTGAGCCCAAAGTGCCGTTAAGCTTTATTTCTTCTTCTTCCTTCGAACACGATATCCAACATAATGCCTGAGACCTGCGCAGTAATAGATGATGTTCTCAGCAATTAATACATAAAGGTAACAAATATTATTTGATTACAGATTTGTTTACTGACACTCTATAAATGTATTCATGTACCATGCATTCGCAACAAATTTGACATATTATGTGGTGCTAGTTGGGTTGGGTCCAATTGGAAATCCGATGTGATTGCGGAACGACCAGAACCCCCAGTATTTTGAATGTCCGGCCGCCCAGCGATGGCACCGAAATTCTCATAGGTGTGACGTGGCTGTGGCAAGTAGAAAGTGGGCCTTTATTGTTGTGATGATGGTTGCGGGATGATACTTGGAGCTATAGCTGAATGTGAACCATATTGTGCCTCACACAACACATTTTGAAATCTGAATTTCACCAGCTGCTTTATGCGAGGATCTTTGATTCCCCGCGTTTCAGAGGCAATGAATTGCCGAAATATGGCGTCCTCGTTGTCTTTAATCGGTGCAGGTGGAACAGCTGGTGCCCAGGATGTGGATGCGATGCTCATAAGGGGATTTGTGGATTCCTTCAGTAACACATCCTCCGACTTAGTCTTCTTCTTACCGTTGGCCATTCTGGCAGCAGCTTTTCTTTTGAGGGGTTGTTGGGATGTTGGAGACATCAAGTGAAGGTTGTCTTCCACAAAACTATCAAACAATATTGTGGCAATGTTGATGAACAATATTACCAGAATATTATTTATTGTTCACAATATTGTAGGAATACTGTGACAATAAAAGAATAAATGACAATATTGCAATTAATACATAAAGGTAACAAATATTATTTGATTACAGATTTGTTTACTGACACTCTATAAATGTATTCATGTACCATGCATTCGCAACAAATTTGACATATTATGTGGTGCTAGTTGGGTTGGGTCCAATTGGAAATCCGATGTGATTGCGGAACGACCAGAACCCCCAGTATTTTGAATGTCCGGCTGCCCAGCGATGGCACCGAAATTCTCATAGGTGTGACGTGGCTGTGGCAAGTAGAAAGTGGGCCTTTATTGTTGTGATGATGGTTGCGGGATGATACTTGGAGCTATAGCTGAATGTGAACCATATTGTGCCTCACACAACACATTTTGAAATCTGAATTTCACCAGCTGCTTTATGCGAGGATCTTTGATTCCCCGCGTTTCAGAGGCAATGAATTGCCGAAATATGGCGTCCTCGTTGTCTTTAATCGGTGCAGGTGGAACAGCTGGTGCCCAGGATGTGGATGCGATGCTCATAAGGGGATTTGTGGATTCCTTCAGTAACACATCCTCCGACTTAGTCTTCTTCTTACCGTTGGCCATTCTGGCAGCAGCTTTTCTTTTGAGGGGTTGTTGGGATGTTGGAGACATCAAGTGAAGGTTGTCTTCCACAAAACTATCAAACAATATTGTGGCAATGTTGATGAACAATATTACCAGAATATTATTTATTGTTCACAATATTGTAGGAATACTGTGACAATAAAAGAATAAATGACAATATTGTGACAACATTACTACCAATGTTGATGTGAAATATTTTGGCAAGATTATTGAAATCTTGCCACAATTTTGTTTGTTTGCTGGGCAGTCATATCAGAAATATTACAAAGAATGTAGGTATCAAGCTGTTACCACCAATACATGAATTACGAGTGGTCGTGTATTGTCGTTTCTCATTTTGCAGTTGTTTCGTTTTTGTGTGTGCCTATGTAAAGCTTGTGTTGATATCTCTGTTGTTCTTGCAGTAAACATGGACCCAAATTCTATGTATGAGGTATTACGAGCGAACAAAACCCGAGTTCGTTATCCAATCTCAAAGTTCAGTGTCAGGCAAGATCGATGGAATTTCATGGACCACCCACATACGGCCATAAGGAGGCAAAATCAGGTGTTGCGGTAAGAGTCCCGCCAAAATGCGGATCGAGAGCAGCGAGCGAAGCCCTTGTGGTCTGGGGTTGATGAGGGGGGGGGGGGGGGAATTTGGCGCCGTAACCCTCCGAGAAAATTTTGTGTTTTAGAGTGTTCATGTATATTGACTGTTCATTTAAAACTGATTATAAATCTGGAGATGCAGTATATAATATGGGATATATATATATATATATATATATATATATATGGTTTATTCGTACATAAAAAGTACACTAGTGCATATACATGTAACTGAATAAATAATACATAAAACAAGTGACAACGAAGCAAAAACACACATATAAAACCAAAGGCACACATTTAAAATGTATCATCACCAATATGGGTTTCGACCTAAGCATTCCACTATCCACCCGGTTTTACATTTTCTGAAACATTGTGGCGAAGTGAGCAATATGATCCACCCCAAATATACTATAGCGATATTTTGTGACCTCTCAAAGGCGTTCGACGTCATTAACCATGAAATTTTGTTACATAAACTCAATATGATGGGCTTCAGAGGAGTGGTGAATGATTGGTTTAGAAACTATTTGACTGATAGAAAACAATACGTAAGCTTTAACAATCGAAATTCAACATATTTAAATATATCCTGCGGTGTCCCCCAAGGATCTATTCTTGGGCCCCTATTGTACTTACTCTACGTGAACGATATAAAATTTTCGTGCCCCAGTTCTATATTGTCATTTGCTGACGATACAACCATGTACATGTCGGACACAAATCTGAAATCCCTATTTCAAAATACAAATACTGAAGTAAACAAACTATATCAATGGTTTTGTGCAAATAGACTTGCTTTAAATGCAACGAAGACCAAATACATTGTAATCAAACCTAGTAATAGAATATGTGATTTTGGAGGATTATCTCTGAGTATAGGTAGTACACTACTATCCAGAATTGGAAGCGACTGCGGGGAGTGTTCTACAAAATTCCTGGGCATCCATGTTGACGACTCACTGTCATGGAAATGTCACATTAACAGTATCAATGTCAAATTAGCTAAAACATTATATATATTAAAACAAGTCAGGAATACCCTCCCACTGGAATGTTTGAAAACCCTATATTATACTCTAATACATCCGCATATAAACTATGGAATTCTAGCTTGGGGTTGTGCAAAGCCGACATTCTTGAATAAAACAATTCTACTTTAGAAACGTGCCATACGCATTATTTGTAATGCAGCGTACAATGCCCATACTGAACCCCTTTTCAAAACATTATGCATATTGAAACTCGCCGATCTTTTCAAATACAATGTACTGTTGTTTATGCATGATTTTTATTTAGGAAAACTACCAATTTCATTCAAAGATATGTATAGTTATAACCGTGAAGTTCAGACTATGCAGAGGACGAGACAATCAAATATGTTTCATATTCCATGCTACAACTCATCCTTCACTCGGTCATTACCAATATACGTTTTTCCACGGCTGTGGAACGAATGGGTCGGCAGATCACTGGTCCCGGAATCCAAATCGGTTTTTAAAGAAAATGTAAAGCAATCTTTTCTTGCAAGTTATCATAATTCCATAGTTTGTTCCAATAAATATTGCAAGTCATGTACATCAAAATGATAGAGGATTATACATATTCTAGTATATTATGAACACAGTGATCCAAAATGATCCCTAATACTTATACATTATGCATCAATCACGCCATGACTCTCTGCAGGCGGGACTAATTCGACTGCTCATATTATGAATATCATCATATCACCTTTGTCGCTTTTATCTGTAGTATTATTGTTATTATTTTCTAGTATACAGGGCAGGCTGGAAGACAGCATTTGCTAAGTCATGTCCTGCTTTTCTCTTGTTAACTATTATGACCACCGGTATTGTTTTTACACGTGTATTCATGAAATTGTCGGGAAAGGAAATAAATTCAGTTCAGTTCAGTTCAGTTCATAACAGCGACATGTAATGGAGTATATTGGGTCAGTATTACGATCGCCTTCTCCAGCCGATGAAAGAAATAGCTTCGGCAATTTCCGTGATCGTGACGTCAGTTGAGGCAGAATGTGCTTTGATGGTTCGCCGAAAACGTAAAATACGTAATCTGGTGGCCAGCTCAAAGAAGGGAAAATCACTTCAAAATGCTTGCGATTCAACAGAAAATACGCAAAAACCAGCAAATACTGGACATATTGCAGTTCAACAAACCTCCGTTCTGGGTGATTAATAGTGCTGATTCTGAATATCAAGACAAGAAATGCCGTATTTCTGCCATCTCACCCCTTCACTTGAATTGTCAAACATACATCAGGGGAATGAATATGCGACGTGAATTTATCTTGCTGGCTACATGTACTTTCAGGTCTGCCTCAACTGACGTCACCAACCACGTGACCCACTCTAAAATCAGGATCAAAATCTTCGGCAATTTACGGAAGGAGTGCCTATTTGGTTCAATATCTCGAAACCCATTGATTGTATTTGTAAAATTTGTTCGAATTTATTGAAAACTATTCATAATAGACTAAATGAAAAGCACTTTCATCGGCATGCAGCTAGGTCTTTAAGTGCAATAAACTTTCTCTAGTTCCATTTGATATTTATGCATCCCATAAAATTACATAAAATCGATGAACAATTAGGAAGCGACCACTAGTGACCACTTCCGAGTGTGGTTCCTGGGTCACCGAGTCCGATTCCTTGGCCGGTTCCGAAACCGTTTCCATGGGAACGGCTGAGTCCGAAGTCTTGGCCGTATCCGCTTCGACCGTGGGTCGACTTGGCAAGGGCGGATATTCGTCCGGGGGTGGCACGAGTCCTTCCCGGACACTATAGTCCGTAACATTAGGCGCTGTGGGCCTTTCAACAGTCCGACGTTTGGGTATCGCCCCGGAGGGCGAACTCCGGGCGGGAGTCGAATCTCCTGTGGCTGGTGAGGCCGAAGTACGAGGTTCGGCCGCCTTCATGGCCGAGGTCTGATAGACAAAAGGGCGGTCGAAGTAGAACGCCCCTGGTTTCCGGTAACGGACGTGCCGATTGATCAACTGTATGTCGCGTACCATATGTTCGAGTTTTACTTCGTCAGCCCTGGTTTTCAGCTGAGCAAATTCTTTTCGATCCAGCACCAGCTGGACCTCCGGTGCGACGTTCGGCGGATATTGGGACATCAGTGCAGGTGCCATCGCCCATATTCCGAATGTAAGTACGGAGTCTGGTGTTCGTCTAAAGATCGGCGCGTGCGCCGGTACGCGGGGTGGGCGATAGTTCGGGTTAGGTTGCATATCAACCCTGCATCGTTTGGCAAAACGAGTGACCATGTTTTCCGTGGCCATCAATGATCCCCGTTGAAAGATTGGGAATCGGTCCGCGTGACTCGCCGTAGGTGTAGAAATGTGCTGGATCATGTCCGACAATGTTAGAGTCAGGTACCCGTACCGTGCGGGGCACACGAAAAAGCGAACAAATGGCATGTGATATGCCAGAACATGAGCATCCAGCTCCTGTGGGGTGTGAAGCGGGGCCCGGCGAGGTACCGTGGGCCAGGTACGTTCGTGCTCCGATTCCTCTTCACTTGTGCAAAAAGGATAGTCGAAGCCTCCTGTCCCGAGACGTAACAGCATGAGAGTCAGGTACTGGCTCCGGCAATGTCGATGGTGCGGAGAAGTCATGGACATGTCCGTATCCCGCTTGTCGGTTCCGGTCGTGAAATGGGACCGCGTCCCAGTCGATCGGGCTCGTCCCGTGGGGTGTGGGGGGACGAGGCACAAGTTACATTAACTCGTCAACCTGACGGCGATATGTCCGTTGCCGTAAATCCCGTGACTCGTGATTTCCTTGAGTCTGGAATATGTCTGTATATGCTGAGGAATATCTTCGCGATGTTGACGCGTGTGGTAACAACGCGAGAGGTCATTCAGGCTTGGCCGGTTTGGCCGAAGCAGGCGAAGTAGCCGACACGGCGGTCGGTCCTGAGACCGTCGCTGGTGGATTGGTCGTCATTGGTTTGGGTCCGGAGTTCGAAATGTTAGCCGGGGCTTTTGTCGCATCTCTGGCAGCCCTGGCCTGTTCCACGATCTTCCCGCCTTCTTCCAGGCGCTGGAAGTCAGGCGCACTAAAGTCCGACATGGAGTCCGAGGATGGACTCGGGGTGTGGCGCTCTCCGCGCTTGGCGAGCTTCGCCATCACTTTCTGGCGAATGTCCGTTTCGGGCCCGGAGGCCGTTTCTGTGTCCAATATAGTGATCAAGTCCGAAGTAGGGGAAACTGTTCCCGATGCTCTGTCGGCTGTCGCCGGTTCTTCAAGTACGATGGGATGTTCTGGCTCCTCCCCAGCCTCCACTATTCTAACCGCTAGTGGGAGTCCGTCATGATCGGCATCAACTGCCGCTTTCTTTTCCGGCGGTTTATCTCCCTCTCTGTCAGAGGAAGACATAGTCCGAATTTCCACTCACTGTCGTGAGCACACACTCACTAGTCCGACTTCCTCTAATAATACAAAGTGCGTACCAGGATTAATCACAAAGTTCGTGAAATATTATTCAATAGTCTGTGCAATTGCCGTAGCAGATTATCCACTAAGTTGTATTTGTTTGTCTCTCAGAACACTGTTATCAGTCAACACTTTATCCGCTCGATGTTTTCTCTCCAGTGTCCGCAGCCAGAATGACCCACTTTCAAAACTTTCCACTTATCTGGCATCCGTACACACACAAAGTGCTGACAGTGTCTTTTGCCGTTTTCCACAATCGGGGGTCGCGCTCTGTCTATTGTCTTTATGCGTTTTTTTTACGTTCGTTTGATCCATCTCGGCTCTCAGTCGTGCGAAGAGGGGGCGGTCCATCACCTAGGCAACGCGGTTACATCAAAGCTCTGGTTCATCACACCAGTCCAGCGGGGCAGTAGGTATACACACAGCTGCTCTATTTTCCCATAGTCCGACACAAACTTCTGGATAACGCAATCCAATCATTTCACTGTCCTTCTAGCATACAGTCAACATTATTGCACCTTTTACGTGCTTCCACTCTCTATTGTATTAGCTGGGAAAGTTTATGGGGGTGCCGCGAGCGGCTTCAATGTCTACCTGTGCTTCATGCTTTTCCGTGTGAACTCTTGCAATTAGTCCGTTCCTTATCTGCACAATTAGCACACAATAAACTTTTGATCAACTTGTTTATAACAGATGATCACTGTCCGTACATATTCTGAGGTATAAATACCAAGCTCACAGAAGTTTGCTCAGTCCGTTCATTTTCATCCAGTGCCGTAGATGACGAAACCGCTGATATTATCGTGAGGGGTTGATGGGGTGATCTGGACGGCCCTGCCGTGGCGCGTTACGTAATTTTCAATGAATGCGATGACAGATCGCGCGTTGGAATGCAGAGGTTTATTTACATAGACGAATCCTGCTCCTTCTGGGCATTCCCCTGAATTGTACGTAGGGGGAGCAGAGGCTCTTATCAGACGCTTGCTCGGGAGATGGCTATCCTCTCACCTCGTCCGCGACAAAGTGATCTTGCTCACGGCAGGACATGACGGCTGACACATGGGTGGAATTGTTAGTCATGCAATATTTAAGCAGTGCGCAACTGGCGCGAGATGGTATGGAGAAGTACCAAGTTATATGCAATGCATAACACACATATACCACATTATATCATCTTAACCAGCATCAATATTATAACGTCATATCAAAAATATATATGAAAATTGCCTCACTGACATCAGTACATAAAAATGGTTATTGAAATGAATATGTACATAATATTATAAATATATTTTGGGGTGATATGACATCATAGTCCAATAGACAGGCATTTATTCATCATCATAGAGATCAGTCCCTTGGCACAGCCGTGGTTATCTGAACCGGGCTGGGTGGCGAATCGTGCGTCTGGGTCGATTGTACGGAGCAGGCTGGGGCGTAGCCTCGCTTGTTGATGAGTCCGTAGCAATCGCGGGTTTGGGTCCGCGGGGTTTTGGCGCTCGCTGTGAAGCGCTGGAGTTCGACTTGCGTGATGTTCGCTTTCGACGTCGACGTCGCGGTCCGATTATGGGACTTCTCCGACTGGCGGGTGATGACGTAGTATCAGTTTCGGTAGTCCGATCTGTGTCTGACGATTTGTCTTGTACTGTGACATCCCAAGGGTAGAGGAATTCCTTGAGGAGCTCCAGGGGATCGTTCGATGGTTCGGTCTTGGAATCTGTGCTGCTTGACGACTCAGGTGGCGATCCGACTTGAGGTTGAAGGTTCAGCAACTGTGCGTCACCTTCGTACGGTTTAATGACGTCCAGATGGACGACTCTAGTATTTCGTGGATTGGAGACTAGAGCAATTCGATAGTCTACCTCAGTAACGCGTTCCAGGACTCTCCAGGGTCCGGTCCAGGGTCGGGCGAATTTGTTGTTCTGTGTGAGGGGCAGGTAGTAGTACCGTACCAACTAGAGCCCTGCGCGGGCCGAAAAAGGTGGCCCGCACCTGCCCCGCCCCGCAAGTATTAAACCCGCGCTGAGTTGTATCTGAGTCCATAGAACATGCAATAATTACATGTGTCAGGTAGCATCTGAAAAGGACTCAATGAAATCAAATATATCACATGCCATAACAACGCTGCGGGTTATCAAGAAACCCGCACATGGATTTTTCGACCCGCACCCGCCCCGCACCCCCACCAGTTCTGCAGCGGGTACCCGCACCCACACCGCCTTATAGAGATACAAGCCGCACCCGCCCCGCACCCGCAACATGACAATGCGGGTAACCCGCACCCGCCCCGCAGCCCACTCGGGTACCCACGACCCGCACAGGGCTCTAGTACCAACTCCCGGCTGGAACTGAGGGCGAGATTTCGCATGTGCGTCGTACCCCATTTTCTGGCGGGTTGCAGCTTTTTGCAGATGATCTTGCGCAAACCCATGGGCAGCTCTGATAGCAGTTCGGAGATACTCGACGTATTCGGGCCCGCATGGAGGTAGCGGTTCTGGGTCATACGTAGGAAATATCAAGTCAACAGGCAAATTGCATTCATGTCCGTATACCATCAGGTGTGGTGTACACCCAGTAGAAGAATGCACCGAGGTGCGGTACGCCATGAGTACATATGGTAAGTGCAAATCCCAGTCATTTCCACGATCATTGACGAATGCACTTAACATATTCAACAAAGTCCGATTGAATCGTTCGACTTGACCGTCACTTTGTGGGCGGTAGGGCGTGGTCCGAATTTTCTTGGCACCCAGAAGGCGTACAACGCTCCGAAATAATGACGACTCAAATTCCGTTCCTTGGTCGCTGTGTATGGCTTTCGGTACCCCGTGGTACACGATCCAACGATTCACCAAAACATCAGCGACATTTTGGCCGTATGGCGGCGGAGCGGGAATGCGTCCGTGTACTTTGAAAAGTAGTCCGATATGACAAGAATGTACCTGTTTCCACGTCCAGTAACTTTATGGGTATCTAAGATATCCATGGCAATACGATCGAATGGCGCCCCAGTGGGTAGTTGCGTGAGAGGCGATCTCTTGGGCGCTGGTTTTCCTTTCCGTGACACACACTGCGGGCAGCGGGCACACCAGCGGGCAACATCCAAGGCGAGACCTGGCCAGTAAAACCGGCGCTTTACTCTCTCAACAGTCCGTTGTATTCCGAGGTGGCCTACGACCTTGAGGTCGTGGAGTTGGTGTAGAACCACCGTTCGTAATGCCGCTGGTAACACAGTTTGTACGACAGTCCGACCAGCTGGGTCCGGCTTGGTATTTTGTATGAGGACTCCATCCTGTAGCGCTAACAAAGTCCATCGTGAAACCAGAGTTTTCACTTCCTCACCGTAGCGGGCGTGGGTTTTGTACCGTTCAGTACCCACTGAACCTCCGTCGGGGAAAGTGATGTCATGTCTGTGTGGGCGGAGTCATGTGTCTGGAAATGTGGTGATTGGAGGGAATGTAGGAAGTGATAGCATGAGCGGTGTTGTTTACATGTAGGTGCGGTGCGAGGACGGTGCGTGCCCGGTGACGTAAGGTAAGTAAGTATGAAGCCATGTGATGAATCTGTGTAGTATATGTCGAGTGGGAGAATGTGTCAGGGACGGGTTTCGGGCCATAACAGTCATAAATATTCTACAGTCTGTTTGAATCCAGGCCAAATGCAATACCAACCTTTGGTATTCGCATGAAACATCTATTTGCGGATTTAAACATTGACTTGAACACAATAGCTGAGTCAAAAATTTCAAAGGTTCCACCATGGGAATTGAAAACTCCCATAACTGACTTTTCTCTCATGATTGGGAAGAAGTCTACCATCAACCCTTTAGATTTTCACAGTGGTTTTAATGATGTTTAAGTTTATGTATACTGATGGTTCTAAGGATGGTAATAAAGTAGGCTGTGCCGCTGTCGCCTCGGGTAGAACATACAAACAACGTCTCCCTGATGTGTGTTCAGTGTACACAGCTGAGTTGAAAGCAATACTGTTAGCACTGTCCCACATCCGCCGGTCCGGGGAAGTGGCTTTTGTCATTTGTTCAGATTCTCTATCAGCCCTCCAAGCCATAGAGAATCGTAATATTGACCATCCTCTACTTTTGGATATTTTAACTGAACATCAACGTACTTTTCAAATGCATAAAGTTGTGGTATTTTGTTGGGTACCCAGTCATGTGGACATTCCTGGGAATGAACGTGCCGATGTCCAGGCGTGATCAACTGGTCATGTCACGGGCTCGTATAGGGCATACATACCTTACTCAGGGTTACCTGCTCCGTGGGGAGGAGGCCCCTGTGTGTGTGCCCTGTAGAGAGTGGCTGACCGTTGAACATGTTCTGGTACATTGTCAAGATTTGGCTGACACTCGTCGTTTGTCTTATGAGTGTCAGTCAATATATAATGTTTTCAGTGATATTAATATTTATAAAATCCTCAATTTCCTTCGGGAAATTGGGGTATATTTCTATTTTTAGACATACAAATCTAGTCAATTCCTTCGAATCTAGATCTAGTCATCAATTCTTAACCACTAATCTTGTAAGCTATTACTGTTCACTACAAATTTTTAATTGTAGAACTTGCGGTTTTATCATTCTTGATACTACTTTCATATCCTTGTTTGGCACTGAAATGGCCTTCTTGAGCCCAAAGTGCCGTTAAGCTTTATTTCTTCTTCTTTGTAGAGTCGACCGCCCGTTGGGGAAGAAATGGTCCGTTATGGTCTCTCTTAGTACGTCGAGATCAAGGTCTTTCCTCAAATCAATCTGATGTGGACCTACACCATTTTCCAGTGATATCAATTTCAAAGTTCCATTCACTAGGTGTTTCCTACCTACAGTGATCCGTTTTGTTGGGCATTCTTCTCGGTTCTGACCATCAACCCTTTGGATTTTCACAGTAGTTTTAGTGATGTTCAGTTAAATTATCCAAATTTTAAGTTTATCTATACTGATGGTTCTAAGGATGGTAATAAAGTAGGCTGTGCTGCTGTCACCTCAGGGAGAACATACAAACAACGTCTCCCTGATGTGTGTTCAGTGTACACAGCGGAGTTGAAAGCAATACTGTTAGCACTGTCCCACATCCGCCGGTCCGGAGAACTGGGTTTTGTCATTTGTTCAGATTCTCTATCAGCCCTTCAAGCCATAGAGAATCGTAATATTGACCATCCTCTACTTTTGGATATTTTAACTGAACATCAACGTACTTTTCAAATGCATAAAGTTGTGGTATTTTGTTGGGTACCCAGTCATGTGGACATTCCTGGGAATGAACGTGCCGACAAGGCTGCCAGGGCAGCTCTTGATCTGGACGTCACATTTTCCAGGGTGCCACATTCTGATTTCAAGCTGCTCATCCACACGTACTTGTACGCAGAATGGCAGTCATTCTGGGATGAGCAGGTTGATAACAAATTACACAAAGTCAAACCAACGATTGGTTGTTGTACCCCAATAAACGAAATGTCCAGGCGTGATCAACTGGTCATGTCACGGGCTCGTATAGGGCATACATACCTTACTCAGGGTTACCTGCTCCGTGGGGAGGAGGCCCCTGTGTGTGTGCCCTGTCGAGAGTGGCTGACCGTTGAACATGTCCTGGTACATTGTCAAGATTTGGCTGGCACTCGTCGTTTGTTTTACGAGTGTCAGTCAATGCATGATGTTTTTAACGATATTAATATTTATAAAATCCTCAATTTCCTTCGGGAAATTGGGGTATATTTCTATTTTTAGACAAATAAATTCTAGTCAATGCCTTTGGGTCTAGATCTAGTCATTATTTTTTCACCACTAACTTTGTAAGGTTTTACTGTTCACTACAAATTTTTAATTGCATAACTTGTGGTTTTATCATTCTTGATACTACTTTTATATCCTTGTTTGGCACTGAAATGGCCTTCTTGAGCCCAAAGTGCCGTTAAGCTTTATTTCTTCTTCTCGGTTCTGACTTTTCTGCCTGCTATTTCTGCTGGTCCCTATTCCGCTTGTCATTTTCTGTGGGACACCTTCTCTCCGCATACTTTGGAGTCCTTTGAAAGTGTCTAATGTGTGGTCCATTTCGTCTGGTAGATCAGGGGCGGATTAAACGACAGAGTGGCCTGGGGCTGGAAAATATAAATGGGCCTAAAGCTATCCAGTCTGGGGTTTAGTAAATTTATTGAGGATTTTGTAAATTTATTGAGGATTCCAAATAATTATTGAAGTTGACCCCTTAAAAAATCAGTGAGTTTTTTTTTTCTTCAGAGTAAAAAATCTAACATATTGTGGTATATGCAGTTGTTTATTATAAACAGTGAAACACAAATTTCTGATGTAATCAATTTTTATTTTATGATCATACCTTTTTGTGTGCAAATATGTTGATGGCAGGAGTAGGCGAGGCCTATCATGGATACCTTCTGTAGGATTAAGCCCACTTGTGTGAAAAGGAGACACACTAACACCCGCAGAAAAATATAGGTCCGCAAGTTTTAAAAAAAACACATTTTCAATCTGCGGCCTACAATAGGCCTATTAGTGAGAAGAGGGACGAATAAGAACTCGCAAAAGTAGGACCCAAGTTTTAAAAAAAAACTGCAGTTAAAAATAGGCCCCTAGTTTATAGCCCCTAAATGTAAGTTGAAAATAAAGCCCTTGTAACGTCGCCGAACTCATCATGTACTGAATTTGAATAAATGAATGTATATAGTACATTACAAAAGTTTCAAAACAACCATATTCGCACGAATTTAATATAGTGTTCGAAAAAGAGTGAATTTGCTTGATATATTATTCGCATGATGAGATTTTCAGTGATTGTGAAACAATTATATAGGTAACCTTCGTGATTCCAGATTTCTATCGCCCTGAGCAACCTTTTCCCATAATGAAAATGCAAATAAACAAATATGGCATCCAGGGTTTCGTATGAGCAGGTTGATAACAAATTACACAGAGTCGAACCAACGCTCGGTTGTTGTACCCCAATAAACGAAATGTCCAGGCGTGATCAACTGGTCATGTCACAGGCTCGTATAGGGTATACATACCTTACTCAGGGTTACCTGCTCCGTGGGGAGGAGGCCCCTGTGTGTGTGCCCTGTCGAGAGTGGCTGACGGTCGAACATGTCCTGGTAATTGTCAAGATTTGGCTGATACTCGTCGTTCGTTTTATGAGTGTCAGTCAATATATGATGTTTTCAGTGATATTAATATTTCTAAAATTCTCATATATATATGGGGTATATTTCTATTTTTAGACATACAGATCTAGTCAATTCCTTAGCGTGCATAGTACGCATGCGTAATGCAGATGCGAAAAAACGATATAATGAAAAGATGACACGAAATAGTGAAAAGACGAAACGAAAAGTCAATGCCTTTGAGTTTAGATCTAGTCATCAATTCTTCACCACTAACCTTGTAAGCTTTTACTGTTCACTACAATTTTTTAATTGTAGAACTGGCGGTTTTATCATTCTTGATACTACTTTTATATCTTTGTTTGGCACTGAAATGGCCTTCTTGAGCCCAAAGTGCCGTTAAACTTTATTTCTTCTTCTTCTACCTGTGAATCCAAAATCTCGCCAAGGGTTTGTGTCATTTCTTCCATGGCTTCGTCTCAGCCAACACCAGATACAACATTGGAGGGGTTTTCACATTCCCACATATTTATTTCTTCTCATAATAGGGGGTTATCAAACATCATTCAGCAGAGGGCAGCATTGTACTATCAGTCCTTTTTGGCGCCAAAATCATAAACGGATATCGTCTGTAATCATTAATGACGTACGTTTTGGCGGGAAAATTACGTTTATATTGATAACGCCAGCAAAAACAGTAACATAACGTCATAGGGCTGGACAGTGAGATTTGAAACGTTGCGTTATTTTACGTGATTTCGTCATTCTGGAGACAAACATCTTTCCCGCCAAATTTTCTGCCAAATTTGGAAAATTCTAATTGTTCGATTCTGCATAATATTATTGCAAATTATCGGAAATACACCAGACTTTCAGATACAATTATTGACATGTGTCCGTCGGTATAGAGTCAATAAATAATAATTGTGCATCATCATATCCTGTTCATTTAGGGGTCTGAATACCGTATGTTTGTGGTCATCGTTACGACTACCAAGACCGCAGAAAAAGAAATGTTGCTAAAAGGATATATGTCCGGGGAATCTGATTCTAGGGTTTAGGGAAATATAGGTGGTGTCACACATATACAGTACAAAATTCGTATTAGCAGCACATGACACCTTGTGTTTTAAATAGATTTGTAGTTAAAAACGGCACTTCAAAACACTTTCTTGACAGGCAGCATTTTGAAGGTAATACTTTGAACATATACTTATTCCATTATCACCATCGACTTATTCAGAATGTCTTTATTGACCTGAAGGAAGAATCCGAAAAATATGACGAATTATAATTTCTCGGGGTGCTGGTGAAATCGCAGAAAATCAGGAAAAATGACCACGTGGCAATGTTTATCTCCAAAATGAATATATGACGTCATGAAAACGTCATTTAGGACGTATATAGAACGAGACTGTCCAGCCCTATAAGACTGATAAAGCAGTGCTGCCAGCTGGTGATTGCTGAAATTTCTGATAACCCCTCATTTAGAAAGCATCACATATTTACGTTTAGCATTAGAACACCATCACGACATTATCATACTAGTATTGCACACGTTGTTTCATGTTTGGACATATTATTAACATTCCAACGTCATCTAATACATCTTTGTTGTCATCTTTGTTGTCAACAAAAATGCATCTTTGTTGTCAGATTGATGTCATGAACTGTGTTATGAGTGCACATACAAGTACATGGAGTCCATTGATGATCGGTTGCACATATACTGGTTCCAAGTGATGTGGCAGATTGTTCATCAGTATTGTTTCCGTGTCGTGGTCACAGGGAAGATGCCACTTTGAGGGGCTTATACGGTAGCCACTTATTCGTTTTACCACACCTACTGAACACGTTGATTGTGGTGTTCAAAATAGAATCCATGGTTAATACCTCCTTTTCAGTCCCTCAGATTCCAAGAGAAACCATTTAGAGATATTGGTGTGGGCTGCCACCTTTGGACACGTGTCCGTGTTCTCCATTATGTGTGATACGATGAAGGTCCTGAAGAAGTCATGGTTGTCCTGGGTACCAGTGACGACATGGCTGAACGTTCTGAGCAAGCAGATGCCGTCAGCTATGATCAGGGACGACCTGGCGTGCTCGTCGATGTTTGGGTGTCGTTTCCTATTCGCATGTCGAATACCGTTTGTCCATGCCACATCCAAACCAAGCCTGGCTGCTTTCTCACGCTGCCATTGCTCACAGATTGGGCTAACTCTGTAAGTTTCAGGGCCATATGCAGAAATCAGACTTTATCAGTGCTTTGGTGAAAGTGAGCTCTGCTGGCGTGCTCGTCGATGTTTGGGTGTCGTTTCCTATTCGCATGTCGAATACCGTTTGTCCATGCCACATCCAAACCAAGCCTGGCTGCTTTCTCACGCTGCCATTGCTCACAGATTGGGCTAACTCTGTACGTTTCAGGGCCATATGCAGAAATCAGACTTTATCAGTGCTTTGGTGAAAGTGAGCTCTGCTCAATCACCGTTTCCACTTTTCTTATGCACAAAATAGACTGTGGCTGTAGCCATACTTTGTGAGTTCTTTCTGAGCTCAATTTGAAAGTCAGAACGAAGCCATCGTTGACCCAAGCTTTGTGGGTACTTAGATCATCAGTTGAAAATATTTAAATCAGTTGAGTGACCAGTGGAAACTCTACCTTGGGTATCTACAATTTTACGTTTGCCGTGTTTTAATACATGCTGTATAGTGTGTAACATGTTTGACATCATATGCCCCAAAACAGAAATACATAACGAGAGTTTATGTATTTCTGCCCAAAAGTATTCCAAGTGGAGACGAAAACCATCTCCTGTCAAGCTATAATTGTGTTATGTTTTTCAATCTTCATGTTGAGTGTCGGGTGATGCAATGTTATTGCTCTGGATTAAAGTAAAGGCGACCAATCAGTTGACTACGATGTTTGTAATAGAAATGAGCTAATTGCTGTTTTGTGAAAATGCAAATAGTACGACGCCCGATTTGGATATGATAGAAATTGTATCATCAGTACAAACAATTTATAACAATAGCCCTAGAACAGAACCACGGAAATTGCAAAATGGATTATAGTTTTCATCAAGAAAAGTGACAAGCTGTATGCAAATTATTCACTGATGAATAATGGTAATTGTAATAATAATAGAATGTGACTGCAAGTTGACCCAGTCGGTTCATAGAACCGAATGGGTTTAGACACATTCCACGATGAGTATGTTTCATGATTGGCCATACAAGACTCACGTTCACCAACAAGACACACAATACTCGATGTCTTCCAAAATTAGAGTTGTCGTCCTCTACTACTTTGTCTGCTTTAGTCAACTTCAGCTCAGCCATGTGAAAACGCGCTTGGAGCTGTCGTTACAAAGTTTGCTTTTACTCAAAGTGTTGCTCTACTCAATGTTGGATATATGCATACGGCCCTCAGTCCTGTTTGTCACACCAGCAACTTTCAGGACGTCATTGAGTTTTCTTTTCCTGGATGGATCTTTCTTGACAGCAACTAATAAAGTTGGCATGAAAGAAGGAGTTGACTACTTTGTCTGTCATTTTGTAAGTAATGTTTGTTGTGACATCTCATCATAAAGATGTGATATTTGGATTAATGCCAAACATTCATACATTTAATTACAGTCACTCGTTAAAAATGTCTAGCATGTCACAGATGATTAGATCAAGACGCTGGTCATCCTTGCTGCCGGGTATGGTATATTCAGTAAAATGGTTCGCGGGATTAAGTTCCTGCAGTGCTTGACGGGACTGGCGGGTTCTCATGTGGCTGAGCAGCTGCGTCCGTTTGTTCCATAATTTTAACTTGAACTCCTTGAAAGTTAAAGTTGGCTTCGGAACATCATCAGCCACATCATTCTCAGTCGCCATTTGCTTGCGATAGGCATACTGGGTCTTGGTGGACCTCCTACTCCGTTTAACACCACGAGGATTTCCATAGGTCCCTGGCATATGGGTCACACGAGCTAGATCATGGTCAGTCGAAAATTCTTTCCAGATTTTGGATGCTTCAATTTTTATTGAGGTCAGAGCTTTCAGTTCACCAGCTGTTCGAAGCTCTATTGCTGGCGGCACATCTGACTCGCATACCCAGGACAGTTTCTTGTAAAGTAGTTTTCGTTTTTAGACAAAACCACATCGCCCTCTTGTATGGCGGTTGACCCTCATTTATGGTGGTGATGCTAAAAAATTCATAGATTACTGTTTAGAGTGTGGTCTGTTGTCGCCAAGAAAGGCCTGTCCAGCATGCCACATCCAATTAAAATTGTCTCAAGACCTCAGATTGATATTTAGTACATATCAAATTGAGTTTTTACCAGTATTCCTGTCCTGTGATTCATTTTAAACATACTTTTAACTTTACATGGCCTTATAAATTATTAATATGTCCTTACCCTTGGGTTTCACTAGTGACACTGGTTAAATACCGAAATTATTTCGGTAGAGATGTACGGCAGTACCCAATAGCAATATATTCTCATCATAATGTGACATCTTCAACAGTCTTGCATGTGCAAAGTGAATACTCTTTTTGTTTGCTTTGTCACCGCACACAGTCAATTCCCATATCCGACCTGTGGGTGGACTTTGAACTGAGCAGCCTGAAAGACAACAAAATTATGTAAGTGACCTTGTGTTCAACGAGACGATGAAGGTTATTAGATGCCTGATTGAAACTACATTAAAGTCCACCCGATGACATCATGAATTCGAATTTGCATCTCAAATTGACTTATTATTACATGTTTATTGCACACAATTACAACCTATACCCATCATCGTATGTGCAACTAAAATGTGTATTTATGACTCTCTTGTCAAGCTATAATTGTGTTATATTTTTCAATCTTCATGTTGAGTGTCCCGTGATGCAATGATATTGCTCTGGATTAAAGTACAGGAGACCAATCAGTTGACTTCAATGTTTGTAATAGAAATGAGCTAATTGCTGTTTCGTGAAAATGCAAATAGTACGACGCCCGATTTGCATATGATAGAAATTATGTCACCAGTACAAACAATTTATAACAATAGCCCTAGGACAGAACCACGGAAATTGCCAAATGGATTATAGTTTTCATCAAGAAAAGTGACAAGCTGTATTCAAACTTATCACTGATGAATAATGGTAATTGTAATAATAATAGAATGTGACTGCAAGTTGACCCATTCGGTTCATAGAACCGAATGGGTTTAGACACATCCCACGATGAGTATGTTCATGATTGGCTCCATACAAGACTCACGTTCACCAACAAGACACACAATACTCGATGTCTTCCAAAATTGGAGTTGTCGTCCTCTACCTCTTTGTCTGCTCTAGTCAACTTTAGCTCAGCCATGTGAAAGCGCGCTTGGAGCTGTCGTTACAAAGTTTGCTTTTACTCAAAGTGTTGCTCTACTCAAAGTTGGATATATGCATACACCCCTTAGTCCTGTTTGTCACACCAGCAACTTTCAGGACGTCATTGAGTTCTCTTTCCCTCAATGGATCTTTTATGCCAGCAACTAATGAAGTTGATGATTTAACCATGAATAAAGTTGGCATGAAAAAAGGAGTTGATTACTTTCTTTGTTTTTTTTGTAAGTAATGTTTATTGTGACATCCATCATAAAATGTGATATTTGAATTAATGTCATACAATCATACATTTAATTACAATCACTCGTTAAAAATGTCTAGCATGTCACAGATGATTAGATCAAGACGCTGACAATACTTGCTGCCGGGTATGGTATAGTCAAAAACATGGTTCGCGGGATTAAGTTCCTGCAGTGATTGACGGGACTGGCGGGTTCTCATATGGCTGAACATCTGCGCCCGTCTCTTCCATAATTTTAACTTGAACTCCTCGAAAGTTAAAGTTGGGTTGGGAACATCATCAACCGCAGCATTCTCAATAGCCCTGTGCTTGCGATAGGCATTCTGGGTCTTGTTGACCTCCTACTCCGTTTAACACCACGAGGATTTCCATCGGTCCTGGCATATGGGTCACACGAGCTGGGTCAAAGTCGGTCAAATTTTTTTTCCAGATTTTGGATGCTTCAATTTTTATTGAGGTCAGAGCTTTCAGCTCGCCAGCGGTTACCTTCCTTCGAAGCTCGATTGCTGGCGGCACATCTGACTCCCATACCCAGGCCAGTTTCTTGTTAAGTAGTTTTTCGTTTTTAGACAGAACCGCATCTTTCTTTTGTATGTTACTGTTCACTACAAATTTTTAATTGTAGAACTTGCGGTTTTATCATTCTTGATACTACTTTTATATCTTTGTTTGGCACTGAAATGGCCTTCTTGAGCCCAAAGTGCCGTTAAGCTTTATTTCTTCTTCTTCTTTTGTATGGCATTGACCCTTATCTATGGTGGTGACGCCAAAAAAAGTCGTTGTATGCCTGTCCAGCATGCCACAGTCCAAGGAAAATTGTCTCGATACCTCAGTTGTCTGACAAATTTGCTTGGCATTGTAAAAAGCACCAGTGCGGCTCAAGGGCATACCACTCCCTTCGCGAGAAGTCTTCTTCTGCCAAGAGCAAAGTGCCCCTGACAAAACACATCCATTTGATGTACTTGTGGGCTCAGGGTACTTGTCAAAAATC
Source organism: Terebella lapidaria (assembly GCA_949152475.1). NCBI lineage: Eukaryota > Metazoa > Annelida > Polychaeta > Terebellida > Terebellidae > Terebella > Terebella lapidaria. The sequence continues at coordinate 23,303,333 of OX424562.1, forward strand.
CTGCTGATACACTAGGACTCAGTCGCCAGTCTGTGCATTATCTGTTTTTGCGTGAGGTGTGCTCTACGAAACTCATCAACGATCCACAGCTTCTCGGTGGTGATGGCGTTAGTGTGCAGAATGATGAGCCCTGCAGTGCTTGACGGGACTGGCAGGTTCTCATGTGGACATCTGCGCCCGTGTGTTCCATAATTTCAACTTGAACTCATCGGCCCAAGTAGCGCACCTTACTCCGTTATTACTACTCACCCACTGAATATATACCATATTTAATCCGTCTGGCACATATTTAATCTTCATTGAATTTAGAAGAAATATTAAGCTGCGCTACATGGGCCGCATTCTCAATAGCCCTGTGCTTGCGTTAGGCATACTGAGCCCAAAGTGCCGTTAACACCCGTGGGTATGGCTTAAATTAAATGACAAACAAGATTTAAGAGAAAAAAAAAACAGTATACAACACAACATTGAATGGCACACACCTGTAACAACATCGTTGTCGGTTTTTTTTTCTGCACCTTACGTTTGCCATGACGTTCATTTTCCTCCTCTTCCTCAGGCTGTTCATACGAGGTTGTCTGATTAAAAGTTTCACAGTCATGTCTTCTCTCCGTGTGCATAAATATGTGATGTTCTAAATATAGACTACAAAAGCGAAGTCTATATATCCAGTACTTGATACAAAATGCATTCATTCTCATATATAACAATTTAGTTAGTATGCACATATGTCTGAATGTTGTAAAACAAAATCAAATCCAGGCCATTGACAGTTTGCTGTCTGATAAACCAAGATAATCAAATTTAATCTGTAAATTTTATCAACACAGCCAGTATAGAACCTGAGGTATGTTTGACTTTTAGAAGTTTAAACTCCCACCACCCATTTGTTGCCGGTTTCGTCATGTTCCGAAACGCTTTTGACTCATACTTTTGTGGCCAATACAATACCTGATTCTTGCAGTTGATCCACACGTCTGGAACAGTCCCTTCTTCCCCCATTATACCTTCCACCCACACCACACGTGCCCACAAAGCCATATTAACTGAAACAAAAATGTAGGTTGATGTCAGAATAGGTAACAGTAGCACAAGCACAAGTCATCAGCGGGCACAATGATGTAACTGTCGGAAAATTGAAGTCCCGATTTCTATAAGGTAGATAACTGGGCGGGCAAGGCCTGACGACTCTGAAGTAGAGGATGAAGTTCAATTACTACCTGACTGGGAACTGGAGATGTGTCGTCAATGTCGCCTGCGCTTGTGATGGTGACGGTGGGGTGCTGGGGAGAAGCTGGACTCACTCTCTGAGCTGGAGGACGTGGCCGAGGTCAACGGACATGTGACTTGCCACTTGACCGGGAGTGTTTGCTTCTGCAAGTGACACTGAAATGGCCTTCTTGAGCCCAAAGTGCCGTTAAACTTTATTTCTTCTTCTTCTTCTTCTGCAAGTGATTCGGTGTTTTGATGAATGAGTGTCGGAAAACCGATGTTTGCTTCTACCACGTGATTGTTGGTGAGAACGAGATCGCGCGGTGGCAGATGTTCGACGTGTATGGGAGGCTTGTTGTGACGTAGATGGATGTGGGGGTCACTAGAGGCATTCATGGAATTGCATGCATACTATTGACGCCTCGAGCGGCAACTTCTGGTGCTATGGGCTGGAGGTTTTTGCTGAAGTAGGGTGCCATTATCAGAACCTGGAGAATACTCCATGACCTGTGAGTTTAGCTGTGACTGAAGGTGTTGATCATTGGTTGCGAGATGGCGTGGAGCTTTGCTGCTCGGTCTATGGGCCATGTCTGTTGCCACTGTATTCCGAAGAGTGCAGACTTTGTCGTATAGGGCTTGTGCTTCTGAAAGGCCGGATGATGGACGTGCAGGGTTTTTTTCACTTCCCCATACTGGTGGTTGAGGAGTGTCATTGAGCCACCAGGTGGGCAGTGGGATTGGAGAAGTGTAGTGGAAAGCCAGGTAGAAATTGGCAGTACCGTCAGATGATGCACGGTAGAAGGTCACCTGCAAAATAAACACAAGAACATAATATATGAAAATTGGAATTTGTGGAAGTGGAATTGTGGAGATTATAGAAGTAATGCCTGGAATTAGACAAAGTGAATAGGGGTAGATGGATAACGGAAAAGTGAGGTGGTAATGCCGCATTTAGGAAAAAAATAATCTGATTGCGTCCTGAATGACAAAGCATAAAATATGGGAATTATTTATGCATTATTCTATGTGGCGTGTTGATGGAGAAATATCCCATGACGGAGTCTACTCCTGTAGGTTGACAGGCCTTGTCTGGTATTGCAGTGGATCCCGTCGTTGGACCACCACGTGAATCAGTCAGCGGCTGTGTTGGCAGGAAATTGCAGGCCTTGTAGTCCACGGAGTTTATTGAAGAATACCTTTTTCTCAACGGCACAAAATGTAAACAGATATTTGTTGAATGTTCTAGAATTCCACAAAAAGTCTGAGGGGGAAGATTTCAATTTATCTGTGCGGGGCAGAGCAGCGTGTATGATTACAGGGATGTTGAGGTATTTCAGAAAGTCAAATAGGTCTGTCGCCAGTTGCAGGCACTTATCGGGGGGTTTTCCCAGGTAGGTGAGCCAATATCGATAATGAGCATTAAGGGCTGGATAAATCTCAATCACAACCGGAGATATTTCTATTTTCGTGAATTACTTTTTTCCAATCTATCAGCATTTTGCAGGACCTAATTAATTATTATAATTAGATATTCATGACGTCATATTAGTCAAGTACCATAATTAGCTATCTAAATCTCGTTTATGCAAGGGTTTTAGTGTAGATAAAGGTTCCTACAGGAACTGATATGTTTTGTGGTAATGCATAGTCATTCTTATGTTATGCCAGCATATTGTCAAGGCTACACATTCAGAGCTAGCGCCCCTTAGCAACCAGTTGTTGGGTGGGTTGCTATGGACAATTGAACTGCTAGGACATGTGAAGGTGCTATTTTCTTTTAACACTTTTACAAAGGATCATAAAGTAACAAAAGTTGAGGTCCTAATAATGTGGTATCATCAGTGGTTAGCAACAAAATCACCATAGCAACGTGGTTGCTATGGGCCATATTCCGGCTCTGGTTGCCATGACACCAACAGAATTTATTTAAAGTTTGAATATTTTCTGTATGGAGTCATTATGTGGAAAAACAATTATTTTCACGTTTCTTAATATTATGCTGTACTGGTTTCAATGAGCTCATTATCTTTCAGTGACTCATATGACGGGATCATTGCTCATTTGGATATTTGCATATGACCTCGAAATGTCAATAGGACATGTCATGAACAAACCTCCGTAAGATAGTGACTATTCAGGATATTTCATTTTTGTAATAACGGAAATGATCCCCAGACTTCCGTCTTTGATATTGACACTAAACAAAAAAAAAGTTATTTTTTCACTCTAGTTAGGCTTTAAATGGCCTACTTGAGTCCTAAGTGCCGTTAAATACGCAGAATGGCAGTCATTCTGGGATGAGCAGGTTGATAACAAATTACACAAAGTCAAACCAACTCTTGGTTGTTGTACCCCAATAAACGAAATGTCCAGGCGTGATCAACTGGTCATGTCACAGGCTCGTATAGGGCATACATACCTTACTCAGGGTTACCTGCTCCGTGGGGAGGAGGCCCCTGTGTGTGTACCCTGTCGAGAGTGGCTGACGGTTGAACATGTCCTGGTACATTGTCAAGATTTGGCGGACACTTGTCGTTTGTTTTACGAGTGTCAGTCAACATATGATGTTTTCAACGATATTAATATTTATAAAATCCTCAATTTCCTTCAGGAAATCGGGGTTTATTTCTATTTTTAGATGTACAACTCTAGTCAACTCGTTTGAGTCTAGATCTTGTCATCAATTCTTTCACCATTAACTTTATAAGCTTATAACATTCACTAGAATTTCAATTGTAGAACTTGCGGTTTTATCATTCTTAACACTACTTTTATATCCTTGTTTGGCACTGAAATGACCTTCTCGAGCCCAAAGTGCCGTTAAACTTTATTTCTTTTTCTTCTTCAATAACATATAATAGAACGTCAATTACAGCAGTGCCTTGCGCGAATTGAGAAATGGGCAGACCGGAACGGTTTTCGCTTCTCCAAAACGAAAACTGTCTGCATGCATTTCTGCAATTTGCGCAAGTTGCACCCTGAACCAGAATTAAAGTTAAATGGTACAGTTATTCCCTTGGTGGAACAGTTCAAGTTTTTGGGGGTATTCTTTGATAGGAAACTATCATTCATACCCCACATCAAGTACATTAAAACAAAGTGTCACAAGGCTCTGAACCTTCTCAAGGTAGTATCACATATGGATTGGGGAGCTGATCGTGACGTGCTGCTCCGTTTATACAGAGCACTCGTCCGGTCAAAGCTCGACTATGGTTCGATAGTTTATGGCTCAGCCAGACCCTCCTACATAAAGGCTTTGGATACTATCCATAACCAGGGGTTGCGTTTGTGTCTCGGTGCATTCAGAACCTCTCCCATGGAGAGCCTGTATGTTGAGGCCAACGAACCCTCTCTTTATCGTAGGAGGGAAAAACTCTCACTTCAGTATACCATCAAGCTGAAGTCTCTACCGAACAATCCAGCCCATAATGTTGTTTTCAAAGCTAAGTGTGTTCGTCTGTTTGAATCCAGGCCAAATGCAATACCAACCTTTGGTATTCGCATGAAACATCTATTGGCGGATTTAAACATTGACTTGAACACAATAGCCGAGTCAAAAATGTCAAAGGTTCCACCATGGGAATTGAAAACTCCCATAACTGACTTCTCTCTCAGGATTGGGAAGAAGTCTACCATCAACCCTTTGGATTTTCACAGTAGTTTTAGTGATGTTCAGTTAAATTATCCAAATTTTAAGTTTATCTATACTGATGGTTCTAAGGATGGTAATAAAGTAGGCTGTGCTGCTGTCACCTCAGGGAGAACATACAAACAACGTCTCCCTGATGTGTGTTCAGTGTACACAGCGGAGTTGAAAGCAATACTGTTAGCACTGTCCCACATCCGCCGGTCCGGAGAACTGGGTTTTGTCATTTGTTCAGATTCTCTATCAGCCCTTCAAGCCATAGAGAATCGTAATATTGACCATCCTCTACTTTTGGATATTTTAACTGAACATCAACGTACTTTTCAAATGCATAAAGTTGTGGTATTTTGTTGGGTATCCAGTCATGTGGACATTCCTGGGAATGAACGTGCCGACAAGGCTGCCAGGGCAGCTCTTGATCTGGACGTCACATTTTCCAGGGTGCCACATTCTGATTTCAAGCTTTCTGATTTCAAGCTGCTCATCCACACGTACTTTTACGCAGAATGGCAGTCATTCTGGGATGAGCAGGTTGATAACAAATTACACAAAGTCAAACCAACGATTGGTTGTTGTACCCCAATAAACGAAATGTCCAGGCGTGATCAACTGGTCATGTCACGGGCTCGTATAGGGCATACATACCTTACTCAGGGTTACCTGCTCCCTGTGTGTGTGCCCTGTCGAGAGTGGCTGACCGTTGAACATGTCCTGGTACATTGTCAAGATTTGGCTGACACTCGTCGTTTGTTTTACGAGTGTCAGTCAATGCATGATGTTTTTAACGATATTAATATTTATAAAATCCTCAATTTCCTTTGGGAAATTGGGGTATATTTCTATTTTTAGACAAATAAATTCTAGTCAATGCCTTTGGGTCTAGATCTAGTCATTATTTTTTCACCACTAACTTTGTAAGGTTTTACTGTTCACTACAAATTTTTAATTGCATAACTTGTGGTTTTATCATTCTTGATACTACTTTTATATCCTTGTTTGGCACTGAAATGGCCTTCTTGAGCCCAAAGTGCCGTTAAGCTTTATTTCTTCTTCTTCTTCCCTGATGTGTGTTCAGTGTACACAGCGGAGTTGAAAGCAATACTGTTAGCACTGTCCCACATCCGCCGGTCCGGAGAACTGGGTTTTGTCATTTGTTCAGATTCTCTATCAGCCCTTCAAGCCATAGAGAATCGTAATATTGACCATCCTCTACTTTTGGATATTTTAACTGAACATCAACGTACTTTTCAAATGCATAAAGTTGTGGTATTTTGTTGGGTACCCAGTCATGTGGACATTCCTGGGAATGAACGTGCCGACAAGGCTGCCAGGGCAGCTCTTGATCTGGACGTCACATTTTCCAGGGTGCCACATTCTGATTTCAAGCTGCTCATCCACACGTACTTGTACGCAGAATGGCAGTCATTCTGGGATGAGCAGGTTGATAACAAATTACACAAAGTCAAACCAACGATTGGTTGTTGTACCCCAATAAACGAAATGTCCAGGCGTGATCAACTGGTCATGTCACGGGCTCGTATAGGGCATACATACCTTACTCAGGGTTACCTGCTCCGTGGGGAGGAGGCCCCTGTGTGTGTGCCCTGTCGAGAGTGGCTGACCGTTGAACATGTCCTGGTACATTGTCAAGATTTGGCTGACACTCGTCGTTTGTTTTACCAGTGTCAGTCAATGCATGATGTTTTTAACGATATTAATATTTATAAAATCCTCAATTTCCTTCGGGAAATTGGGGTATATTTCTATTTTTAGACAAATAAATTCTAGTCAATGCCTTTGGGTCTAGATCTAGTCATTATTTTTTCACCACTAACTTTGTAAGGTTTTACTGTTCACTACAAATTTTTAATTGCATAACTTGTGGTTTTATCATTCTTGATACTACTTTTATATCCTTGTTTGGCACTGAAATGGCCTTCTTGAGCCCAAAGTGCCGTTAAGCTTTATTTCTTCTTCTTCTTCTTCTTCTTCAAACATAACCTGTCATAGGATAACCTATGCTGATACGTGATACTGTGAAATATGCAAAACGACACAATATGATAGCAAAATACAAAAGTATCGCACATTCCTGAAACTCACATGAATTTTACAGTAACGTGTAGGCTAAACCTGTCTAATTGCCATAATTACTGGACCTTCGTGCCCTTTCTTTTTTCTTCGCGGTTGGTGATGCAGTGCGGTGCCATGGTTTATTGAGACGTTTGATCAAATCCAAAATCCTCTGGAGTAAGAATCTCCCGCCATAGATACACTGAACAGTCAAGTTCAGTTTCCCAGCGAGGCTTTGCAGGGATCGCCTCGTGATATTGCGGGAGTCTTTGACACTCAGGAGTGTGTGCTCGATATCCCGGAGCTTCTCAGCGGGAAGCTCAATAGTCATATGGTGGGTGTAGAGGGTAATTCCGGGAAAAGTTAGGTGCTGTGCTGGACCCTCCACCTTATTATTGTTAATCCAGAAACTGAGATTGCGCAATGTGGTTATGAGTTCGTTAAGGGCCTGTATGCACTCCTCGGGGTTATCTCCCGCCAGGATGAAATCGTCGAGGTACGCGGTTATCCTGTCGTATCCTTTTTCTTTCATGATTGCTTCGGGCAGTATCTTCGGCCAAGAATTGTCCTGACGCCACAAGGGCGTGCATGAGGCGCATGTTTGCGGCGCCGCATTCACTGAGGTGAACTCCAGCATACGGCTGCTCGTCCTCGGCTTTGAGCGATCGCGGCTGGTGCGGTAGTGATGACACCCTCTGCATTGATTTGATCAAAAGTCTTACCGTCAGAGAAAACATCCTGAATGTGCAGGTCCTTTGGCGTGATGTTCAGTGGAGGCAACATTTCTGTCACTTCAGCATCTGACTCGGTCGGCTGGTCTGCCGCTGTGGCGGTGGCAGTATCAACGTTCACAGCTGGTGGAAGATCTGTGCCCTTTGTTGACTTCATAGTGTCCACGGCTGCCTGGATCAACTTTCGCTGGCCTGTTGGCAACGGCATCAGGTTGAAATCTCTCTCAGTGAGAAGGATAAGTGTTCTTTGCGATGTGAGCTCTTCAGTACACAAGTATTTCTGCGTCTTTTTAGGTTACCGGACCTATGGTCCGATAACCTATTGCCGTGGCGTTGCGTCCGTCCGTCCGTCCGTCCGTCCGTCCGTCCGGGCAAACCAGAAGGGTTTATGGGGATTTCTTAGGGGGAATAAAGCTGAAAACGCCCCACAACCACAGTTTAAGCCAAAAGTGCGGTCTTGTTTGATGGTCGACTCACGTTGGGTGTTGATTGAGTTGGTTAGCGAGACCAACACGGATGACAGATCCGCGTGGTCGCTCTTGTTGTTGTTTATGTTCTCGTCGCCCATTTCCGCTTCGGATTGGTCAGAAGTTGGGAACGAGGCCGTGACGTCGGCGGGCGGCTGTTGCTCTTGTTGAACTGCAGCTGGAGTCGACTTCTGTCCTCTCTTCGAACCGCTTCTGGTTAGCATTTCTATACACTTGTAGGAGAGATTTATGTCTGTGCTGTAATCCTTTTCAATTTTTCTATAGTCAACTGTTTCTGCGAGTTCTTGACTTCTTGTTGCAGTTGTTTTGTTTTTTTTCGTGTCAGCTTCAATTATCCGCGGAGGGTGGCAAACGGAACAGCCGTGCAATGCAGACCCGTGGCGGTGATTATGGGGATTTTTTCAGGACTTATGGGGAAAGTTAAGATAGGAAATTTAACATTGGGTCCGCCCGTAACGTCCGTCCGTCCGTCTGTCCGTCCGTCGGCGGCGGCGTCGTCGTCGTCGTCCGTCCACATTTTTATTTTTAAAGTTTACGGTCCAATCTTTCTAAAAATTTGGGAAAAAATACCTTAAAATAGTTTGAGAAGGAGATATTTTTTATTTTTTAATATTTTTCAAAATGGCGGCCGTTTTCGTCGAAAAACGGTCAATTTTGAACTTTGGCGGCCATTTTCTCAAAAACTGTCTGAACAGTTTTGAGATTTTTGTTTCAAAAGATTCTCCTTATATACTTTTGTGATGTGTATTAGTTTGGTTGCCCTTGAATCGCCGGTCTGCGTATGGCGGCCATTTTGAATTTTCGACGGGTCGATGAAAAAAAAAATTTTCGGCCCAAATTGCAATACTATCCATTTTGGGCCATTTCTAGACAAAAAAAAAATTTTCCCCTTTGAAAAAAATTTTGTCCTTCATAATAGGAGCTGTTGGGACTGTACTCATAGAACGCTTGAAGATAGAGCTTAGATATTGGCACTTTCAAATAGGAAGTCATATATGGCGATTTGTGTAGTGACCTTGAATTTGACCTTGGATGATCTTGAAAGGTCAAAACAGCCATTTTTGGGTCGAAAAATGCTCAAATTTGCACCTGGTCTGTCTTTTCTCGAAAACTGTCTGATCAGTTTTGAGATTATTGTTTCAAAAGATTCTGCTTATGTACCTTTATGATGTTTGTAAGTTTTGTTGCCTTTGAATCGCCGGTCTCCGTGTGGCGGCCATTTTGAATTTTTGGCGGGTCGGCGAAAAAAATTTTTTTTGACCCAAATCGAATTACTATCCATTTTGGGTCATTTCTAGGCGAAAAAAATTTTCACCCTTTGAAAAAATTTTTGGCTCCCATAATGGGAGCTGCCGGGACTGTACTCATAAAATGCTTGAAGATAGAGCTTAGATATTGGCACTTTCAAATTGGTAGTCATATATGGCGATTTGGGAGGTGAACTTGAATTTGACCTTTGATGACCTTGAAAGGTCAAAACAGCCATTTTTGGGTGAAAAAAATGCTCAAATTTGCCTGTACAGATGAAATGCATGTAGATAGAGCTTCAGTTTGCATTATGAACATATAGGAAGTCATGTATGGAACAACTGATGATGACCTTGACCTCAGATGACCTTGAGTGCTAAATGTCCGATGTGAAATGTGTAAATTAGCCACAGAGGCTTAAACACTTGCACATACGATTAGGATTGTGTATAAGCTTACAAGAAGTCATGTCTTTATAGCACATCTCTTGGAGACCTTGAATTTGACCTTATATATAACCTTGAAATCCAAATCTCACAACCTTGCCTGACCTGACATTTGTAAATTGGCCTCTACAGACTAAATGCTTGTTGATATAGCTTATATGTTTGTATTATGAACATATATGAAGTCATATGCAGCATACCTAATGGTGATATTGCAGTTCACAAAGATGACCTTGATTGGTAAATCTCAAAGTCATATGTCACTTGCAATGCCAAAATTGTCCGGTAACCTATCTTAGCCCTTGGGCTAATTTTCATTTCGGCCGCACACGACGCGAGGGCGTAAAACTTCTCGTCCATCACAGCCGAGCGAGCGTACAAAAGGAAGTTCTCCTCATATAGGTGTTTTATTTTGTCATCCAATTTTTTCTCGAATGACTGCAGGTAGCTGTCGATAGCCTGCATCGTCACAACAGGGAACTGAAGTGAAAAAAAAAATCACACTTTTATTATCTTTCACTCTAGTGGGTCATGTCTAAGTATACATGTACTTAATTCAACCTTGTGGAAAATCAAGTGTTCTAAAACCATACAGTATTGATACATGCAGCTTCTCAAGTCATTCATTATGATAGGTTCTTTTTAAGCACTAGCTTCAACTGATTTGCTATTCAATACATAACCAATATTAGATACATAGTACTAGTATATTCACAATATTTGCAATGGAGGCACTCAAAACTTACTTTCATGTTGATCACCTACTAATCAGGTATTAGGTATTAGTGGGTATCCAGCTTTCAGATAGAAATCATAGCACCAAGGGTGCTGTAGCTTACCGGCAATCATGAGAAACGCAGAGTATTGATTTTCCAACATATAAATTGTTACACTGATCTTGAACTCTAATTGTCAAAACATGTTCGTAAATGTTGCTGGAAACACATTTTCTGTATGGACTATAGTACGAAATCAAATTACACATCACAAAGGTACATAAAGAGAATCTTATACAGGATTTTGAGAAAAACTGTCTGACTAGATTTAGACAAAATGGCCACCAAAGAGAAAATTCATCGTTTTTGACCTTCCAAGGTCATTGAAGGTCAAATTCAAGGTCATCACTCAAACCGCAATATATGATTTCCCATTTGAATGTGCCAATACTTAGGCTCTATTTTGAAGTCTTCTATGAGTTTACTCCACACAGCTCCCATTATGATGGTAAAGTTGGGTGAAATTTTCCAAGTCCAAAAAATTTTTCAATGGCCAAAAAAATTTTTTATTTTATTTTTGGCTGGAAATGGCTCGAAACGAATAGTGACTTGATTTTGGACAAAAAAAAAATTTTTTTGCCGAACCGTCAAAAATTCAAAATGGCCGCCACACGCAGACAGGCGATTCAAGGGCAACGAAACTTATACACATCATAGAGGTATATGAGAGGAATGTTATAAAACAAAAATCTCAAAACTGATCAGACAGTTTTTGAGAAAATGGCAATCAAAGTCCAAAATTGGTCATTTTTCGACAAAAAAGGTCGTTTTGACCTTCCAAGGTCATTGAAGGTCAAATTCAAGGTAATCACTCAAACCGCAATATATGGTTTCCCATTTGAATGTGCCATTTCTTAGACTCGATCTTCAAGTGTTCTATGAGTTTACTCCGCACAGCTCCCATTATGGAGGAAAATTGTCCAAAAAATTTTTCAATGGCCAAAAAATTTTTTTTTTTTTGCTGGAAATGGCTCAAAATGAATAAGTGACTTGTTTTGAGACAAAATTTTTTTTTTCGCAGAACCATCAAAAAATCAAAATGGCCGCCACACACAGACCGGCGATTCAAGGGCAACGAAACTTATACACATTATAAAGGTACATGAGAGGAATGTTTTGAAACCAAAATCTCAAAACTGATCAGACAGTTTTTGAGAAAATGGCCTCCAAAGTCCAAAATTGGCAATTTTTCGTCAAAAATGGCCGCCAAATCGGCAAAAACGATTCAATCAAAAAAATTAAAAAAACGTCTTTAGATACTGGCCCAAGGTATGTTCTGACAAATTTATGGGGAAATTCATCACGTCAAAAAAAAGTTACAGACCCGGACGGACGACAGACGACGGACGAAATACCACGACAATAGCTTATCGGCCCAAAGGGCCGGTAACCTAATAAAACAAACAGGTTCATGAAAACATCAATCAAACACAAACTTATATTAACTAGAACTAACTCAAATATCATATTCATGGCTGGTACTGAAACAAAAATTTAGTCGGCTACACATGCTTTATTCGCCAGTATCAAGGCATGCACTGGATTTTTGTCACCTACCTTGGTGTCTGCATTTATGTCCTTGTATTGTGTCCTTGCTGGGGTGCTAATGCTGTAAGCGTGTTCATCCTCTTGAACAACACGGCGACCAACACGGTTATTCTGGTCATAGAATTCAAGTCTGAGAAAATATCAGTCCAATTGATTGAACTTACTACTTACTATAACTTTCTTTGTTTGATCAGTTAAAATAGCTCTAGTGTTATACTGAATACTAGTATACCTTTTGACCAGGTCTGCCTTCTTGCCAGTTTTCTTGGCACCCCTCTTTCCGAGCTCCTCCTTCAACTTCATGAGGGTCCAAGATCCGTACCCATCCTCCATTTCTCTCAGCGGTGAGCGTATGTGATGAGTAGATGTACCAGTTGCCCTGGACTACCGGTAATAGTAACTGTAACTGTGTAAGCCGAGTAGGATTACACAGTTTTCTGCAAAATTATATTTAAAAAAACAATCATACCCCAATAAACGAAATGTCCACGCGTGATCAACTGGTCATGTCACGGGCTCGTATAGGGCATACATATCTTACTCACGGTTACCTGCTCCGTGGGGAGGAGGCCCCTGTGTGTGTGCCCTGTCGAGAGTGGCTGACCGCTGAACATGTCCTGGCACATTGTCAAGATTTGGCTGACACTCGTCGTTTGTTTTAGGAGTGTCAGTCAATATATGATGTTTTCAGTGATATTAATATTATAAAATCCTCAATTTCCTTCGCAAAATTTGGGTATATTTATATTTTTAGACATACAAATCTAGTCAGTTCCTTTAAATCTAGATCTAGTCATCAATTCTTCACCACTAACCTTGTAAGCTTTTACTGTTCACTACAAATTTTTAATTGTAGAACTTGCGGTTTTATCATTCTTGATACTACTTTTATATCTTTGTTTGGCACTGAAATGGCGTTCTTGAGCCCAAAGTGCCGTTAAGCTTTATTTCTTCTTCTTCTTCCGTGACTTGTACTTCCTTGGCTCCTCTGGCTATTGCTTCGTACAAAAGTGGGGGCAGGAAAGACGGACTAGAGCCTTGGTGTACAATATTGTACGCCATGAGTTTGCCACACGCGAAGTACATCCGTTTGTCCAATGCTGAAATAAATGAATAAATTTATGAGATATCATGGACAAACTTGTCGTAATGTTGACGTCTATTACTCAATTTGCGACAAACCTTTGTAGTCTCGGGAAAGGAACATGGCACCGGCCTGGCCTTCAAATATAGGCAATGCCTGAATAGCTGTGTTCGCCAAGCGCATGAACTCCTTCATGGGCCCCCCGGTATCAATTCCATCCTCTCCGCTGAATCTGACGAACAGCTTTGCCCTCGGGTCGAACCGAGCATGCATGAACGCACGGAGGCCGCCTTGCAAAACGTCGTCTCTGTCGACGTTGACGAGATTCTTTTTGGCGTCATTGCTAACTTGGGAGTTCAGTTTGAAGACCAACTCTTCCAACACAACAGGCCTGTACATTTGAAAATTACTGAGGTGTCAAATATGAACCCAAGTAACTTCTTAATGACTGAATGTATATTTGGTAAAACAACCCTTCATGTAATCATCTGAACAGTAAACTATCCCTTTGTCGGGATGTAGGGGGCTCATTGTCGTTAGTCCCACTTCCCCGTCTCCTTCTCAGTGACAAGCGTGACCTATCGCCCTAAAAGTAACCAACATGACACTGAAATACTTATACATGTAGTTTGAACATTTAAATGCATATTATATTCAAGTATCGCTTCTGTTTCTTTCTTGTTCTGCGTATTCATGTGCAAATGTTCGCATATTATATGCAATTTTATTTGCTTATTTATTCACAAGGTTATATGTCGATTCATAAATTGAGATCGCTTTTAGCGGAATTATCGCTTCTTGATAGCTAGATTATTCTCTTACCGGTAAACCGTCACTGCTATTTGTTGGAGGCAAAGGTGGTAGTGACTCTTCAGATCTGTTTGATCCTGGGGAGCAGTCAATTGTGTCGGTATGTGTCCTGATGGGGGGATTCTCGATCCTGTTATCCGGTCTGTCGCCTTGATCGTTTCTCGAGTCGTTCACTTCCAGAGGAGTCACATCGTTCTGTTCACGAGCAGTCGTTGATTGGACGTTGCTGGCAGCGTTGGCGCTACATGCACCCATAGCACCCTCACAGGAGAAGGATGTACTTCCAAGCTGGAAGACGAGGGGCAGTTCAGTATCTGGTTCGTTGTTGGCGCCAAGGAAGAAGTGACTACTCGTTGATGCGACGTTTCCACTCGATTCTGGAGCATGATGCAACAGTTGGCGAGCGTTGTTCGCTGACGTCCTTCTGTCGGAGTCCTCCGTTTGGAGCGTATCAGCAGAATTGGCACCGCCGATAACACAAAGAAACTCATTTTCCACAGAAACACATTGTGCTGGTCCTTCAATCTCGATTTCACCTGTGACAATGGGTAAGACACACGCTGAGAGACTGCCTGGCTGCGTAGGCTCCGCCAACTGTGTGGATGATGTCCCTACATTCCGTTCTGAACGAGTTTGCAGATAAACCCTCATGGGAGTACATTTTACTTCGTCGATGTACCCACCAACAGTGAAGGTTTTTCCCGATTTCAACATGCTTGGTATTTCATTTCCATTGAATCTCCCCAGGTAACAGGTCAGGTCATCCCGTCTCAAATCCTGTGGTTTGGAGTAGCCATCTGGGAAAAAATGGTTGATAACTTCTTCTCTCAACTCTGGAAGGTTCATCCCTCTGATGACGTCTACGTAATTGGGACCTCCACCGCTCTTTGATGGAACAAGTGTATACGAATTCTTCTTCATGTGTTTCCATCCCACTACTATTCGTCTGGTATTTGTGTCTTCCTTCTTGGAATTATTCGCTTTCTGGGTGCAATTCTCTTCATCGCTGGAGTTCTCCACAATATTTCCTTTCATGACATTTTTCCGCAGATTTTTTTGTGGACGTGATTTTCGTCGCATTTTGCGTATTTCAAGAAAATTCTGCAGCACGTCCGATTCTTCTGCAATTGACCACAACAAGAAGCATTTGTGCAGTAAGTACATGATCTCTGTAGAAACGCAAGGAATATGGTTATGGTTCGAACTCGACTCCAGAATACATGGTTTGGACCTGCGCTACAGACGAGCTACACGTATATGATTGCGGGTTTTTATCTCTGCCAGAGTAAGAAAAATATAATATCACGGTATTGTAGCTTACATGCAATTTGTTCAGATTTTCAATAAATGCTTAGTAACTTAGTGGTCCATCTACACATGTCATGTTGTGGTAAATATAATGTTCACTCATCATAGTCATCTCAGTTACCTTCAATGTTGCTAAAAAAATGTAAAATGCATGATTCCTACATAACGACAATATAAACTCAAGCTCTTATTCAAGCTTTTGCCTCTCAGTAACGTCACCTTAGGTTACGTTATACTCTTCAAACTTCAAGAGTTTTATCTTCAATTTCTGAAATTCAATTGTTCTACCTCCAATTTACTCATGCTATGTAGACAAAATACAGACGTGAGCACTTTAGGTCATCTCAGGTCAAGTTCGTGGTCACCTCAACTCGAAACAAATAAGCCGGTACTATCATTGTGCATCGCGTTTCACGAAAAGCTTATTGGGTACTGTTTATTGCCGCCCAGACTCAACCAACTTGATGTCCTCAATTTCAGGTAGTCCCCTAGGCTAATTGCGAGTCGTGTTGTGCTTATTGCAATTTTCAATTTCAAAGGTCCGGTACCCTCAAAATACTGTACTCTATGAAATTCCCATTACGACATCGACATACAACTTGTGACATTCAAGTTGTATGCTTACAGTAGATCTAGCTATGGTCTACAGCCTGCAAGTGAAACAAGAAAATGCAGCAAACTGCGGAAGACGACATTAGAGCTTGAGCACATCATCAACACCACGACAGCTGAATGTATCTTACACAACGTTACCCTCTCCCCCCCCCCCCCCGAAAAAAAAAGAGAAGCCATAATTTTATCCCCTACATTATTCGAATTCATTTCCGTATACTAGGATGAAAAACATGGCCTACTTTATTCATATTACTAATAAGTAAACATTTATTTTAAAATCGATCAATGGAACAGATACGCCTGCTAAAATGATATGGAACCTCATTAAAATATCCTCAAAACACTGGAAATTATGAGGAATATCTGCATCTGATATCATCAGATATAGCCTAACACATGCCTTTACTGGGCAAATTAAAATACCAGGAATGAAAAGACTTCGCAATCCAGCACAGAACACCAGCTTAATTGTAAATACGTCAAATTACGGTAAATGTAGCCGTGGCATCGCAGACGAATCGTTGTGTTTACTTCATACTGCCAAAAATGTCACATCACATGCATGTATGCATGCACGAATTGCTGAACAGAAATTGTGTTCCAAAATACGCGTGATTGTGCTAAAATTTGCTTTGCATTCTGGGAACGTCAATTTCCATCGGATCCGCCATTTTGGGAAGTTTTTAGATAAATGAACATTTTACGTAATTTTCTCAAACCTAGCACATCGATTTATGCCTGATATATCTGTGGAATTGTCAAAGTTTCCCATCAATTCGAGAGATTTTATGTCAAGGACGAAGAAAATCCTCATTTGAAGTAGGTATCTAAACGCTTACATGCCAAAACGTGCGTCGATAGGTTGGCATGAAACCTCCATAAAAAAGTCAGCACATAGACATGTAGAGGGTTGGGGGCTTTGCCCCCAACGCTCTAATGTCAAAAAAATGTATACATATCTAAAGATCTGTATGCATGCGAATGGCGAAGATCCCACAATAAACAGAATTACCGGTATATGCCTAGAGGCTCCAGTGGGCTAACTGATATAATTTTCAAATTTCAATATAATTTCGAAATACGTAGGCCTAGAAGCAATTCGATACTTGCGTACAATAGGCAATGTACGCAACTCACAATGCTATTACCAGCTTGCCAGATATTACCAATATCATACATCTACGATATAGGCCTATGAGGCGCTATATATTCACGTGCCACAAACATGAATATTCAAACATGTAGTGCTCAAATGACTATATAAATTTTCGGGTAGATATAACTTTCAATTTGGAAGCTCTACGTAATCTCAAATCGAGTTCAAAGCACCATTATTATGTGACGTTTGATATATGCTCATAATACAAACCAAAGCTCTATCTTGAAGCAGGATATGTCAAACTTAGCGAGTTGGGCGACTCTCTGTTTTCACACTCGTATTATAGGTATATACCCGGAGTGGCGGCCAGCCGGCACCTTTCCCTCAATCGACTGCGATCGCCGATGGTTTTCACACCGATTGCTATCAATTCCTCGTCTTTCAGGAATTTGACGTCCTCGACGCCAACCTGGGATGACGAAATATGTAACGCTATTTTATCGAGACTATTAGAAAGCAGATAGTCCTATCTAGAAAGAAGCATATCAATCATCATTGACAAAACAGCAGGAAAGTTTAAGGATTTCAAAGAATACGATTGGCATAATAAAAACCTTATTAGCTCTGAACGAATCCAGCAGTTCGCTCAGCCCGATATCTTCTAATATGGATTCCAGGTTCATTTTCCTGTAGTCAATAGAACGGAAAAAATACGTTAAAGGCGATTTCAGTCGCACTCTCCGAGTTTTAAGGTTAGAGACATACCATAATCGTGGTGTCAATGCTTGGCCCTGAAGTGTTAATGTAGGTTTCGCACGTGTATGAGGTGCGTTGCAATGCAGGTACATGTAGGAGAATACATGCATACTAGTTCAGTTACAAGCCACTGTTATTCAGAAGTGTAAGCATACGTGTATTGCGTGCTTGGAACGTTTTCATTGTTGTACAATAATACATGGGTAAAAATATACTAAAGGGGGCCAGAAGTGTTACATATGGACTGATTTTAAAAAATGACACTTCCCGTTAGTTTCACGCTTTATTAGGTCCACTGTTATGTCTTGTTTTATTACCAAGTATGCATTCATGGGTTATTATACAGGACTACCGAGAAATTTGAGATATATGCGACTACCGAAAATGTGACGTACATCACTCTGCAAGGTTTGACATGTTTTTTTAAAAAAATACTCTCAACTTTATTCACGGAAATGAATTATCATCATCAAAAGTGTACCACAATATTACAAAACAACAATAAAAATCGTCGTTTACTGGTAAACGACAGAAGACCCAGGTATTTGACAGAAAGACCAAAAAGTCTGGATACAATTTTTTGTGTGAACTGTATCCTACTTCACGCAGACAACATTTGATCCACTTAGTTTGTCTTTTTATCAGGTGGGTGACCATGACTCCTACAGCAATATAGCCAAACTAGTGATGGAATGGGTTTAGTACATCACCTTTGACTCTAAGGTGATGTACGTGACAAGTGATGTTTAGTCAATTTGTCAACGGTGATGTACATTGTATTCGAAAACAAAAGAGGTAAGAAACAATTAATAGCCACAATTTTCAACTACCCCATGTCAAATATAAACTACATTCCATAAACAACATTCGAAGACTGTTTTTGTGTTGTGTCACAAGTTTTTAAATAAAAACCACAGAATAACCATTTTAAAAATAATGATATTTGGATTGATTTTCTGTTTTGAGACAATGCTTTGTGGTTAATTATAAAAACACTATCTTCAACGCATATGAGGAATGTATTGTTAAAAACGTTTACAGAATGTTTCTCCTTTATTTCCGAATTCCAAGCCTTCAAAAAGTCCCTTCTTTCCATCTGAAATGAATAAAACAATCACTAGTATTAACTACTTGGTATTATTTTTAAACTTTTAAGGTGGGTTCTAAGAAAGTTCTAGGAAAAGCAAGTGAAGAATATTCCTAACACCTATTTGGTAAAAGTATTTTGTTTAAAACTCTACGGTAATAGAATTAATTCAAAGTAATCAGCAAAAGTAGCAGTGCAGATATTCAAACCAGGCTTACAATCTGACAAAAACTTTTTATAGCTTACCAATAACTGGACCTGCTGCCACACTTAATGGTTTCAGGACAGGGTATTGGTCGGATGTCCTCCAATTCTGAGCCATACCTATCAATTAAAGTTTTTTATTAGAAAGACATGAAGCAGATAATACTAGTACTTATAATTTCCTTATCAACAAATGGAATGATCACAATTGGCACAATTACTAACTACATTCAATAATACCATGTGCCTACTTCTCAAACTATAATACTCACTTGAAGAAAAATCTGTGAGACATTAGCACCCACTTTCCCCGTGACTTCTTATAGAAAATGGCCCACAGCCCGTCAGCCTCAGTCTCCACCTGTGAAATACAAAAGTGTGTAAAAAGCAGGTCAGAAATTAAACATTCTATGGACATGAGGTATTTGCGGTCAGTCTGAGTTATCACTAATTAAGTAAAGTCGTTATGTCATGGACAATATTTCAGTTGTAATATTGTTTCCATTGATTGAACATGATTTGAAGTGGCACTACATAAAAATTGTTTTGAACAATAACACAAGCTGTACTGTATTTGACTACTAGCATTTGATGGAGATGAAACACACAACGAAATCAACCTTAAATATGTTCACAGCAACAGAGCATGACCTAACTTATACAAACCACTTTCAAAGGCAGGAAATGGTTTCCATGAGGGATTGCCCAGTGGGAACCTATTTCTGGTATCCTAAATTCAACAAATCTACATTTTCGATGTACAGTACTGATAGAAATTTTAAGATAGATAATAGCACTACAGAATGTACGACCCAGCTATAAATGTTGCTCAGATAGTTTGGGCTGCTGGGCATACCTCTGACTCCTTCCACACGCCTCTGTCACTGACACTCCAGACTCCTCTGTCACCGTCACTTCAGACTCCTCTGTCTCCTCTGTCACCGTCATTCCAGATTTCTCTGTCTTTTCTGTCACCGTCACTCCAGATTTCTCTGTCTTCTCTGTCACCGTCACTCCAGACTTCTCTGTCACCGACACTCCAGACTCCTCTGTCTTCTCTGTCACCGTCACTCCAGACTCCTGTGTCTTCTCTGTCACCGTCACTCCAGACTCCTGTGTCTTCTCTGACACCGTCACTCCAGACTCATCTGTCTTCTCTGTCACTCCAGACTCCTCTGTCTCCTCTGTCACTGTCACTCCAGACTCCTCTGTCTTCTCTGTCACCGTCACTCCAGACTCCTCTGTCTGCTCTGTCACTGTCACTCCAGACTCCTCTATCTTCTGTCACCGTCACTTCAGACTCCTCTGTCTTCTCTGTCACTGTCACTCCAGACTCCTGTGTCTCCTCTGTCACCGTCACTGCAGACTCCTGTGTCTCCTCTGTCACCGTCACTCCAGATTCCTCTGTCTTCTCTGTCATCGTCACTCCAGACTCCTGTGTCTCCTCTGTCACCGTCACTCCAGACTCCTCTGTCTTCTCTGTCACTCCAGACTTCTCTGTCACCGTCACTCCAGACTCCTGTGTCTCCTCTGTCACCGTCACTCCAGACTCCTGTGTCTCCTCAATCACTGACACTCCAGACTCCTCTGTCTTCTCTGTCACTGTCACTCCAGACTCCTCTGTCTTCTCTGTCACTCCAGACTTCTCTGTCACCGTCACTCCAGACTCCTGTGTCTCCTCTGTCACTCCAGACTCCTCTGTCTTCTCTGTCTCCGTCACTCCAGACTCCTCTGTCTTCTCTGTCACCGTCACTCCAGACTCCTGTGTCTCCTCTGTCACCGTCACTCCAGACTCCTCTGTCTCCTCAATCACTGACACTCCAGACTCCTCTGTCTTCTCTGTCACCGTCACTCCAGACTCCTCTGTCTTCACTCCAGACTCCTCTGTCTGCTCTGTCACTGTCACTCCGGACTCCTCTGTCTCCTCTGCCACTGTCACTACATACTCCTCTATCTTCTCTGTCACCGTCACTCCAGACTCCTCTGTCTCCTCAATCACTGACACTCCAGACTCCTCTGTCTTCTCTGTCACCGTCACTCCAGACTCCTCTGTCTGCTCTGTCACTGTCACTCCGGACTCCTCTGTCTCCTCTTCCACTGTCACTACATACTCCTTTATCTCCTCTGAAACCGTCACTCCAGACTCCTATGTCTTCACTCCAGACTCCTCTGTCTGCTCTGTCACTGTCACTCCGGACTCCTCTGTCTCCTCTGCCACTGTCACTACATACTCCTCTATCTTCTCTGACACCGTCACTCCAGACTCCTCTGTCTTTTCTGTCACCATCACTCCAGACTCCTCTGTCTTCTCTGTCACCGTCACTCCAGACTCCTCTGTCTCCTCAATCACTGACACTCCAGACTCCTCTGTCTTCTCTGTCACTGTCACGCCAGACTCCTCTGTCTTCTCTGACACCGTCACTCCAGACTCCTGTGTCTTCTCTGTCACCGTCACTCCAGACTCCTCTGTCTTCTCTGTCACCGTCACTCCAGACTCCTCTGTCTCCTCTGTCACCGTCACTCCAGACTCCTCTGTCTTCTCTGTCACCGTCACTTCAGACTCTTCTGTCTTCACTCCAGACTCCTATGTCTGCTCTGTCACTCCGGACTCCTCTGTCTCCTCTGCCACTGTCACTACAGACTCCTCTGCCACTGTTTCTCCACTCTGCTGTTTGGAGCCAGACTCCAGAAGGGGGACAAAATGGTTTGGTATCCCTTTGGGATCACTCACTGTGCAGTAAGTCCATAAAATGGACTTAGCAGGCTTTTGTGATTCTTCTATTGGATGCAATGTTCTGCTGAAGAAATCCTGTAGAGGCTTGCTGCACAATCGAGGGTAATGTGACTGTATGGGACACTTGAACACATTGCTGCCATCGCAAATGCCCAAATTCCACAATATGTTCCATGTTTGGCTAGTGATAGAACTTCAGCCTGGTAGATTCGCTCGACTACAGCTTCAGTCAGAATGTCTCCAGGTGTGTACTCTTGGGAGTATTGGGCAAAGATCACTGGCAGACTTGCTTTTCTGACAGTATTTGCTCCACATTGCAAATATTCATCCGTCAGGTATAGATCTTGATTGATAACACCTTCATATGTAAGTCGGGCTCGCATTTCTTCTCTATGGTATTCATTTCCATAATGCAGAACTGACAAGGTTCTTGGGAAACAATTTCCATCCCCAACCACAGAAACTGGGAACAACTCGGTATCTGTAAGTCCCGAGGACACCTTATCCACTGAACATCGTGAACTCTCAACAGTAGGTTTGGGCACTTCAGGCAGAGGGTGACCTTGGTTGTTTCTGCAATACTCCTGCAGATCTTCAAACGTTTGAAGGTTCTGCATCTCTTGAAATATTTTCGTCCAATTCTTAACTCTCATGCAAATTTTTTTCTTGGGAGAATACCTAGTATTCTTAGGAGTAAGGTTTCCTGATAAGGGATCCAGTTTGCCTTTGGATGATCTACCTACTGGACTATTTGATGTTGTTGTCCTGGTTGCAGCATTGTTCTTTGGAATTCGCTTCAGTGCTTTTCCCACTGGTTGGTGGGCTAGTGGACCTTGTTCTGGCTGCAGCGCTGCCTTTCGGAGTGTTGTTCTTTGGAGTTTCGCTCAAAGCTCTCTGAGCGTATGATAGGCTATTTGCTCTTGTCGTTCTGGCTGCACTGCTGCTCTTCGTATTTTGGTGCAGTGCTTTCCCACTGGATGATGGGCTATTTGCTCTTGTCGTTCTGGCTGCACTGCTGCTCTTAGTATTTCGGTGCAGTGCTTTCCCACTGGATGATGGGCTAACTGATCTGGTTGTTCTGGCTGCACTGCTGCTCTTAGTATTTCGGTGCAGTGCTTTCCCACTGGATGATGGGCTAGCTGACCTGGTTGTTCTTAGTGCAGGATTGTTCTTTGTAGATCGGCTACTTGATCTTGTTCGTCTGGGTGAGGTATTGGTTGTCAGTGCTTGGGGAGAAACGCAACCTTTCTTTGATTGATCCATAACTTTTCGAAGCTGCTTCCTGGATTTGGATTGTTTTGGATTGTCTTCCTTGAAGACTGATCTTTACGTCATGTGAACAGATGCACTGTAAACATACTCAGCATTTTCACAATGCTCTGCCGCGCTGTTTGTTTCATTGAAGAGCTTCCCTCTGCAAAAGTTACAGAAGCATGCCAGATTCCAGAGATTTGCTTCAATGTCCTGTGTACCCTGAATCATATGCACTCTTCTTGTGCCGTTTACAGGCTTTGCAGTGTATTCTGTGGAACGGTCAATGGTTTTCACGTTAACAAACATGCATTTTGAATGACAGCAATCATCTGAAGGGTTTTTTGGTCTTGTCAAGTTGTCCTTGCAATATCTGTGCATGTCAGTTGCATTCTGTATTTTTTCACCGTTTTTTACTGCCCGTCTTGCTGCTTGCTTGACAACAGCTGTGACACCATCACTGGGTCCTTTCCCATGCCTGGACCCGAAGAATACTCGAACAACTGTGGCACCTAATCTGCCCGACGACGCACTCACATCTTGAAATGCTAATGACGACTTGTACTGACTTGCTGCTCCGTCATCAAACTCGATAACAGTCTTGAAGTTCACTCCTGAACTTCTCAGCTCATCTATGGCCATTCCTTCAAATGTCGCCACAGCATGTACATCATGCTTTAGGTCGTCGCTCAACATCACAATTTCCTGGCGAACTGTGCTGCCACACTCACAGGGATAGAAGCAGACCATCGGGTGGATAGTCACCTGTGAGTGACCGTCCCAGTGGAGTTGTTGCGGTTCGTCCTGGTGTAGACAGAGATAGTTTTGTCCGAAGTCCATCACCATAATGAGTGTGTCCTCAGGCTGAGATTCTCTGATGGATTTGTACATGTACTGCTGCCATCTGGCGACAAAGATGTGTCGAGCAAAGTCTTGCAATATCTCGTTCAGGAATGATGCAACTCTGGCCAAATTTCCCCTCATTGAGGCAAGTATCATCTTCTTCTTTCCTGCGCTGTTCAGAATAAGTTCCCACCTGTACCAAGACAGTACATCCACTCCATGGACAGCCAAGTGCTGCACCCTTTCTGTCAAGTTTGTTGCTCCACAATCATCGCATTCACGGGAAATGCACCTCTGTCGGTGAAAGATGGTATTTGTCACGCACATTGTTGCTGAAACAGTGGCCAGGTGGTCTGAGAAAACTTCTGTGAGCTCCTTGCATTCCCTACAGTCCTTCGAGAATCTCTTTGTCTGCTTCTGGATGGAATCAGCTATCTGTGATACATTCGCACACTGATCACAGACACAGTTTCTGAGGTTCTGTTTCTGTTGAAGTTTTACATCTCTTGGTCTCAGCTTTTGGAATTTACTGAGGCTGACATTAGGTGCATCATTTGTTTCCTTGTATTCTAAGTATGCCTTGGTGATAGACATCTGCAACACTTTAACAGATCCAGCTTTTGTGGCTCTTTTGGCATCAGGAAGTTCCACGGACACATCTGGTGTACGGTAGAAGTCTTGTATGAAGCCAACTGCTTGCTTTGGTAAGGCGTCAGTTCTGGTATCTAAGATCTCCCTGTTACTAATATTGATCTTCTGAAGGTATGACCATCGTAGGCCAAGTTGACGAGAATTTTCTCGAAGAATCAAGGATTTGTTTATGGCTGCCTTCACAATGAGCTGTCTCTGTTTATGGATCTTCTTACTTTTGCAGCTTTTGAGCGTTTCAAGCTTTTCTCTGATGGGGTTGACGACAGTTGACACAGCTGTTCTCATTTTCTTTCTTCTGAGCTGAAGATCGTCCAGTGCCTTCCTCTTTTTGGGCGTTACATTTTCAATCAGGTGCGACATTGTTTGTGCGAACTTAGAGGGTGATTTTGGCAACGCTCGTCTTGCACGACATGCAGCAGCTCGAATAGAAGTACTCTTGTATATATGAACAGTTAATGGGCGATTATTTTTCTTTCGTGCTCTCGACTCCTGTTGTTTTTTACGCCAATACTCTCTTTGCTTGTCTCGTTGTTGCTTTGTCAATCTTTTATTTGTTTTTCCTGTAGTCTGAGTCTCATTCTTTTCCTTTTTCTTCTTGAGTCTGTACTTGCGAGACCTAAAATAATACTCAAAACTAGAGCACCTGGCTGCAAACGACCATGTAGGTGTATTCCCCCGACACCCTGTCATCCCGGTGAACTGGCAATTAGGCTGCTATCATTCTATAATTCGGTAACAACATCAATTATTAATATTATTCGAACCACATTATGTCTGCAGTTCAAAAAATGTAACTCATTGAGTCCAATAATAAATGTTTCTGGACATGACTATTTTTATTCACATCAGTAATAGACTTAACTAGTAACAAGTTATGGTTAAAAACCTAAAGTCTAAAGTTAGCTTATCAGGTACTTGTATTAAGATTTCCCTAGGAAACAATACTTTCAGGTTTGCACATGTATTAAAGGAGTAATTCCCAGCGATGTGTCTTGGCTTCAATCCACCTTTTATGGTTGATACTCTAATAACACAAATATATTTCAATATATTCATATGGAAGGGACTTTGTGTACACATCAAAATACACATATATTTATTGAATACAAATACATAGTATGGGAGATGTATCATGAAGAAAACATGTAAATTTTCATTTTTTTTCCTCCATTCAGACACATGTTGAAAATGGTTGGAAAAATCTGATTTTCTGCATTTCACCTGACTAAAATGTCTTTATGTGGGCTAATTTCGGCACAGAAAGTATTGCCCTTCAGGCAAATTGGACGCTGCGGTGGACGTGGCGGACCGTGACGATCACAGATCCATAGTATCTCCCGAACTTCCTTCAGGGGACAAAATATACTCCCATCAATACAGTAAACAACATGTATCCTGAATATGATGACATTGAAGTGAGATCCTACCTTTCACGCTGTAAGTGCTTGATCCTGTCCACAAGAACCAGAGCCTCCATGTCCCCTGAGGCGCTCCGTTCTTTTATTTGTTTTCTGTAGGC
This sequence comes from Terebella lapidaria, assembly GCA_949152475.1. Lineage (NCBI taxonomy): Eukaryota > Metazoa > Annelida > Polychaeta > Terebellida > Terebellidae > Terebella > Terebella lapidaria. The sequence goes on from OX424562.1 coordinate 23,329,462, forward strand.
TCTCAGTCTTTCGCGTTCTTTTTTTCTGAATCTGGTAAATAAATAAAAAACGTAAATGCATGAAACTACAAAACAAAGCACAACTAAAAACAGTGTATCTTAATTACTGTTCCCCTGAGAAGTAGTCCCTGGTTACCATATTTAAATTTTTCCTCGTACAAATTAGTTCAACTGATAGCAACAGATTTAACAGACACAAGGAGAGCACAAGTTGGAATGTGGCACACTCGGGGCCATAACTGAAGGAGTGTGTGTACATCTACATCATGTCTACTAGAACAGCAAACAGAATCAGGTATACTGTTCGCACTACTGACCGACGGACAGACCAACACAGGTACAGCAACATGTCATCCCAGTCTGACATAATAATTTCAATATATTCCACTGAATCCACTCTGTCTAGCACAGATTGTGGAGATATTTTACCGTACCGCTCAAGCTTTTCATCCAAAGAACCAACTTCGTCTTCTGTTTCTTCATCACTTTCTTGCATTTTGTGCCTTTTCACTTTCGGATTGGCACTGCTCCATGTGAGTTTCCGTTTTACACCCCTTCAAAAATGAAATTGAAAGATCGAAAGTATTGAAAAGGCGTTTGGAACAAGGCTCGACAACTGTGCGACATATTAAATGAATAAAGCAACCCGTATTATGTTAAGCATGGTCAGATACTATCAAGCAATGAGTTATTTCAAATAATTTCATTCAATACTATATTGAGCTGTTTGAGACTGAGATGAACATTTTAACTACATACCTGTTTCCTCGTTGCCTCACCCTCGTAAGTAATTCAGCTGTTTTCTCTGTCTTTTCCATTCATCCGCTCTGTACAATTATTGTAAATAAATTAATCATGGTGAATGCATGCATGCATATAAAAACTTTGTAAACTTGCCACGGAAGAAAATCAAAATAACCTGGAAATGGGTAACCTACCCTGAAGAGTGTTCATCTTGTGTCATGTCTTCCTCTGTCCAGGTGTCCGTACCATTTACTTGCATTTTCCGACGTTTTTGCTGCTTCTTAGTAGTTCTGAAATTCAAATTAATAAGAAACTGAACAGCTAACATGGATCTTTCGTCAAAGTTGATGTACTAAATACATCACCATAATTCAGCAATATGTGCAGTAAGTTAACAAAATCATGCAGTTCAAAAGAGAATCCTGTTTCATCAGAGCTACACTGCACTTAGCTATGAAATGTTTGCATCAATTTGCATTAAGCACAATTTCAAATGAGTCTGTGACTTTTGACATTCAGATTATCATACGGCGTGTCCAGAGTGATGTACTGAGTGACTCACTGACTATAACATTGGCGAGTATTTGATAGTTCACCAAGGAAGTTCGTAGTTCTTAGGAAGCAATACTACATCACTGTACGAATATTGCCTTGTACATGCACTATTTTATACAGCTGCATAACGTTAACATTCCATTTGAATAATACAATTGGATTAATGTTAAAGTTGAAGTTCATATACAGTGGGTACGATACGGCAGGTAGAGTAAATATGTATACCTCATGCACCATATTGGCCGCCACTCGGATCATTAACTACAAGAAAATATCAAACAGTGTACAAATATTTCACTGTAATACCACATTATGCACATGCTTACTGGATTCACGATAGCTGGTGCTAAATTCTAGTCGACGGGCGCTCTATGTACATCAATATATTGTACCTTTAACATGTCGGGAATATGGCAAATTAATTTAACAATACATGATTGATTGATTGATTGATTATTTTTATTTTTGTCTCACCCAGCATACATTCTTAATAATAAAAACATTTTATCATCTTAAAACTTCTTTGGCTCTAACTTCTTTGGCCGCCTCCTAATGGACCTAAAACGTGCCAACTCTCCTACTAACAATCCTAAACCCTCTCGCTCTTCACCTCCATCTTCAAATAACACCCCTCCCTCTGTGTCCACTTCTAACCGCTTCCAACTCCTTGATACCCTCTCTAACCCTCCTTGCCTATCATCATCTGATGATTGGCCACCTCTCTCTCGCTCTTCTCCTGATAACCGCCTTAGTGCCACGCCCAAACGGCGTCCGCGCTCTCCTTCTTCTCCTGAACTCTCACCCTCCACTCTACCTAAAGGCAAATGCACTCGCTTTGTCTCTCCTAAAAACTCTCCTAACACCACTTTCCATGTCTCTCCTTCCACTATCAGAGGACCCAAAACTCTTTGGGCCCTTCCTAAACTAACCTCCTCCACTGTCATCCTCGGCTCTTCTAACCTTTCTCGCATCACCAAATCCCCTGTCAGTGATATCCAAGTTGTGTCTTATCCTGGAGCTTTGTTCAACCATCTAAGAATGATGTTCACGGCCTGTAAAAAATCATTTGATGCCCCCCAAAACTTAATCTTAAGTGTAGGCCTGAACAATCGAAGCTCCAAACCAAGTGTTACTTCAATTCCAGAGCTGAGGAATATGCTCAGCAGTGCTTTCCGAATCTTCCCCCACTCCAAAATTCTCATTCCAAAAATTAACTACTCAGACAATCTTCCGTCTGTAGAGAAACGCAACTTGGATATGATTAACAGGGCTTTGGATGACATGAGTTCACGTTTCAGCAATCTCACAGTTGTTAAGCAGTTGGATCCAATCAAGTTTTCTACACAGACAGATAACATTCATTGGACTGAACAAACGGCCAATGAAATGTTGAAATTCTGGCTCAGTCATTTAAACTAAATCATTCTGAGAGTCCACCGAACTCCAGTACGACTAATAATGTTGTAAACCTTTCCAAATTTACACTTTCGGACACACAAATCGCTCTTCTAAATCGTGGTTTGACATTTGTTCCCACACCCAAAATAACATTGGATCCAATTGAACAAGCTGTGCAAGATTTTGGTAGAAAACTCAAACTTCATAATTATTTTTCTCACCGTCCAAATTCATTTACAAATAGATCAAAATTCACTCCAAAATCTACCTGGACTCCACCGAGTTCCATGATTGACAAGCCTGTTTTAGATTGCATTTCGGCAATATCAAAAGAAATTGAAAATTTGAAAATTCAACCCGAAACCAAAAACCTAACAAAAATTGAATATAAAACTATAAAGGATTTACAAAATAACTTAGACTTGGTAATTAAAAAAGCAGATAAAGGTAGTGCAGTCGTAATTATGGATAAGCAAAAATATATTAATGAAGGCTTTCGTCAACTATACAATCCAGCTCATTACAGATAAATTGACACTCCTCTTTACCTAGAAAATTCAGAAAAAATAACAAAAATTTTAAAAGGATTACGCAATTCTGGATGCCTTTCTGAAAAAGTATTCCAATTTCTTCTACCACCAGAACGCCCTCGTCAAAGAAGATTTTATATGCTACCTAAAATTCATAAACCCAAAGACTCCTGGCCAATTCCAAATGTAATGCCTCCAGGGCGCCCAATTGTATCTGACTGCAGCAGTGAATCTGAAAAAGTAGCTATGTATATTGATTCATATATAAAAGATCAAGCAAATAAGCATCCGTCATATATAAAAAACACGTATGACTTTTTAGATAAAGTTAGAGGGCTTGAACTAGATCCAAATTCTTTACTAATCACTTTAGATGTTGAAAGTATGTATACTAATATAAATCATGAAGAAGGTATCCAAGCACTTAAAAATGCATTCCCGACTCTGAAAAACAATGAACTATTCAAAGGTATAATAGAATTATTGGAAATTTCACTTAAATGTAATGACTTTGAATTTGACGGTAAGACATTCCTACAAGTTTCAGGTACAGCCATGGGTCAGAAATATGCACCTCATTATGCAGATATTTATATGGCTGAATTTGAAAAGCAAGCATTACAAAAGTGTCCATTCCAACCAGATTGCTATTATAGGTATTTAGATGACATTTTCCTCATTTGGCCACACGGCATTTCCAAATTTAATCAGTTTCTCGAAATATTCAATTCTCATAGGACATCAATCAAGTTCAAAGCTGAAATTAGTACTGATTCAGTTAATTTTTTGGATACTACTTTGTTCAGGAGCAAAGAAAACACATTAGAAGCAAAAGTTTTCTTCAAGCCAACGGATACTCATCAGTTGTTGCATAAGCTCTCTTTTCATCCAAAACACACTTATAAAGGACTAATCAAGTCCCAAGTTTTTCGATTTTTCCAAATTTGCTCATATCCAGATGATGTTGAATCAGCTTGTCAAATATTATTCAAGGCACTTTCGAAACGTAACTATTCAAAACGTTGGCTTCGCAAAATCAAGAATGAAACATTGAGAATTTTGAACAGTGAGGAAAGATTAGGTTCTGATTTTCAATTGCCCACTTCCAGCTCGTCTGGCTCAAAACCTTGTAATTCTAGACAATGTCAGACATGTCATTTAGTTCCAAATTGTCAAAATTTCTCGGGATCAGTTTTTGAACAAACCTACTCAATCAACTCAGCTTTGGATTGCAACTCAGAAAATATAATTTATCTATACACTTGTAAGCTTTGCGAAAAACAATATGTAGGTGAAACCGGTAAATCACTCAAATTCAGAAACAATCGTCACCGTGCTGCAATAACTAGCTGCAATGAGGAAAATGCATTATACAGTCATCTATCTAAATTTCACAGCAAAACTGAATTTTCCATCGAATGTTTTTCTCTTTTACCAATTGAACAGGTTTCCGATCTTGGTGATGAACTTTTAAACAAACAATGGCGACTTGAAAGGGAATATTGTTGGATTGATACTCTAGGCACTTTCGAACCTCATGGCCTCAACGTTCAAAAATTTACAAAGTATGACCCTTTGAACAAAAGTAAAAATAAATTCGACCTGGTGTATATAGTACCCTTCTCAAAAACAGGTGCTCTTTCGGCCCAAATTGTTAAAAAGCATATGAAACAACTCAACAAAAATACTGATGGTGATATTAAAATAGCAACAGCTTACAAGAAGCATCAAAACCTTAAAGAACTTTTAGTCAGAAGCAGACTTAAATAATCCAACAAAATTTGTTCAATGTCGCTCATTGAATTTTTATTGCTGTTTTATGTTATGTGTTACTCTTACAATTATCTTGTGCCAGTGCATTTTTTATTCTCTCCAAAACATACTTAGCCCGTGCCTAGCATATTGTAAGGGTCAAAACACATTTTATAAATATTTTGTTTTTCAGTTCATTTTAGTACATTTTGTTTTTATTTCATCTCATTTTATTTGAAGTCTCCTGAAGCAATGCAAGTCAATTTGACACATCTTCAGTTTCAAAAAACAATTTCATGCCTAATAAAATCTCTGCCTAAGAATCTATTGCTGGAAAGCACCGCAGTAATACCATTTTGAAAATTATTTATTTTAGCATACTTCAGAAAATATAACTTCAAACGTTAATTATGTTTGTCAATCAACTAACTGCTAATTGTTTTACTCAGTGTCAGATACGCATATCAAAAACAATTGAATTCATTAACTGTTAATTATCTATACTCAACATATGTCACTTTTCTTGGCAAACTGTTCTGAAAACTGCTAATTGATTTGCTCAACCATTGGTAAACTGTTAATTGATTTACTCAAACAAAATTGACATTGGCACAAGCCAATATTTCCTATAAATACTGCAACCACAGTAGGTTCTTTAGACTTCAGCACTTGACAAAGGATTCAACTCCGAAACCGGTCGTGCAACAGGCAGAGTACATTGTGAGTAACCTCTTTTATATTGTTTTGTATTATTTTGTTGTGTTTTAGATACTGGTCAGATTATTGACCATATCTTTGCATTCAGGTTTCTCCAAACGTTTTGTTCTCATTTTATACAATTGTTTTTATTTTTCATAATTTTATCTTTTGGTTTTATCATCCAAATCAATCACGTTCTGGTTTTAATACTTTCAAAATTAATTGCTGAAACGTATCATGGCTCTTTCTAAACCTCCTCACTTCCGTTCTTTTTACACTCTTCTTCAATGCTTTCACCATCTGTCACTAATGCTCCAGCAGTCTCAAGGTCAAGTCACCAGGGCTTTCAGTAAAAAACAACAACACCTGGATGACTTCATTAAACCTGCTTGTTCTGGTCCTCTAATCAAACAAAAAATCTCCAAAATTAATCAAAATTGGGTACAAAACGTGACCAAACATTTGGTGGAACACTATGAGAGCTCAATTCAAAACCTTTTGGCCCACATTTCCTCTTTAGGTTTATCAGATTCGGACATTGCAAATTCGGTAGCTCTCGTCATTCAGCAGGCTAAATCTCATTTCGGCAAAAAACTTCAGGCTTCCACCATCCAGAAATTCAAAACCTCTACTCTTCCAAATTCCCCTATTCCAAATTCTAACTCTCAATCAAAACCTCAGACTTGCGAGGTAAAAGGTCACAAACACCCACTTAGTAATTTCTTCCCATGTAATATATCCTATCGTGGTATGAGATTCCCTAGCCTTGAGCACATCTATCAGTATCACAAAGCCCGGTACCATGACTGTCAACACCTAGCCAATCGGATCCTCAGGGCTCCCCATGCAGGAGTGGCCAAACGTTTGGCTAGTGAAATTCCTAGCCTGTCCCCATTCTGGCATAAAAGTAAAAATGGAATCATGCGTCAACTTCTTCAAGTTAAGTTTAATTCTTGCAAATTGTTCCGTGACACTCTGATGGGTCTTCCTGAAGGGTGTCACATTGTCCATCCAGTTCCTGACAGCCACTGGGGTGTTAACCGTCATGGTCAAGGCTCTAACTTCTTTGGCCGCCTCCTAATGGACCTAAAACGTGCCAACTCTCCTACTAACAATCCTAAACCCTCTCGCTCTTCACCTCCATCTTCAAATAACACCCCTCCCTCTGTGTCCACTTCTAACCGCTTCCAACTCCTTGATACCCTCTCTAACCCTCCTTGCCAATCATCATCTGATGATTGGCCACCTCTCTCTCGCTCTTCTCCTGATAACCGCCTTAGTGCCACGCCCAAACGGCGTCCGCGCTCTCCTTCTTCTCCTGAACTCTCACCCTCCACTCTACCTAAAGGCAAACGCACTCGCTTTGTCTCTCCTAAAAACTCTCCTAACACCACTTTCCATGTCTCTCCTTCCACTATCAGAGGACCCAAAACTCTTTGGGCCCTTCCTAAACTAACCTCCTCCACTGTCATCCTCGGCTCTTCTAACCTTTCTCGCATCACCAAATCCCCTGTCAGTGATATCCAAGTTGTGTCTTATCCTGGAGCTTTGTTCAACCATCTAAGAATGATGTTCACGGCCTGTAAAAAATCATTTGATGCCCCCCAAAACTTAATCTTAAGTGTAGGCCTGAACAATCGAAGCTCCAAACCAAGTGTTACTTCAATTCCAGAGCTGAGGAATATGCTCAGCAGTGCTTTCCGAATCTTCCCCCACTCCAAAATTCTCATTCCAAAAATTAACTACTCAGACAATCTTCCGTCTGTAGAGAAACGCAACTTGGATATGATTAACAGGGCTTTGGATGACATGAGTTCACGTTTCAGCAATCTCACAGTTGTTAAGCAGTTGGATCCAATCAAGTTTTCTACACAGACAGATAACATTCATTGGACTGAACAAACGGCCAATGAAATGTTGAAATTCTGGCTCAGTCATTTAAACTAAATCATTCTGAGAGTCCACCGAACTCCAGTACGACTAATAATGTTGTAAACCTTTCCAAATTTACACTTTCGGACACACAAATCGCTCTTCTAAATCGTGGTTTGACATTTGTTCCCACACCCAAAATAACATTGGATCCAATTGAACAAGCTGTGCAAGATTTTGATAGAAAACTCAAACTTCATAATTATTTTTCTCACCGTCCAAATTCATTTACAAATAGATCAAAATTCACTCCAAAATCTACCTGGACTCCACCGAGTTCCATGATTGACAAGCCTGTTTTAGATTGCATTTCGGCAATATCAAAAGAAATTGAAAATTTGAAAATTCAACCCGAAACCAAAAACCTAACAAAAATTGAATATAAAACTATAAAGGATTTACAAAATAACTTAGACTTGGTAATTAAAAAAGCAGATAAAGGTAGTGCAGTCGTAATTATGGATAAGCAAAAATATATTAATGAAGGCTTTCGTCAACTATACAATCCAGCTCATTACAGATAAATTGACACTCCTCTTTACCTAGAAAATTCAGAAAAAATAACAAAAATTTTAAAAGGATTACGCAATTCTGGATGCCTTTGTGAAAAAGTATTCCAATTTCTTCTACCACCAGAACGCCCTCGTCAAAGAAGATTTTATATGCTACCTAAAATTCATAAACCCAAAGACTCCTGGCCAATTCCAAATGTAATGCCTCCAGGGCGCCCAATTGTATCTGACTGCAGCAGTGAATCTGAAAAAGTAGCTATGTATATTGATTCATATATAAAAGATCAAGCAAATAAGCATCCGTCATATATAAAAAACACGTATGACTTTTTAGATAAAGTTAGAGGGCTTGAACTAGATCCAAATTCTTTACTAATCACTTTAGATGTTGAAAGTATGTATACTAATATAAATCATGAAGAAGGTATCCAAGCACTTAAAAATGCATTCCCGACTCTGAAAAACAATGAACTATTCAAAGGTATAATAGAATTATTGGAAATTTCACTTAAATGTAATGACTTTGAATTTGACGGTAAGACATTCCTACAAGTTTCAGGTACAGCCATGGGTCAGAAATATGCACCTCATTATGCAGATATTTATATGGCTGAATTTGAAAAGCAAGCATTACAAAAGTGTCCATTCCAACCAGATTGCTATTATAGGTATTTAGATGACATTTTCCTCATTTGGCCACACGGCATTTCCAAATTTAATCAGTTTCTCGAAATATTCAATTCTCATAGGACATCAATCAAGTTCAAAGCTGAAATTAGTACTGATTCAGTTAATTTTCTGGATACTACTTTGTTCAGGAGCAAAGAAAACACATTAGAAGCAAAAGTTTTCTTCAAGCCAACGGATACTCATCAGTTGTTGCATAAGCTCTCTTTTCATCCAAAACACACTTATAAAGGACTAATCAAGTCCCAAGTTTTTCGATTTTTCCAAATTTGCTCATATCCAGATGATGTTGAATCAGCTTGTCAAATATTATTCAAGGCACTTTCGAAACGTAACTATTCAAAACGTTGGCTTCGCAAAATCAAGAATGAAACATTGAGAATTTTGAACAGTGAGGAAAGATTAGGTTCTGATTTTCAATTGCCCACTTCCAGCTCGTCTGGCTCAAAACCTTGTAATTCTAGACAATGTCAGACATGTCATTTAGTTCCAAATTGTCAAAATTTCTCGGGATCAGTTTTTGAACAAACCTACTCAATCAACTCAGCTTTGGATTGCAACTCAGAAAATATAATTTATCTATACACTTGTAAGCTTTGCGAAAAACAATATGTAGGTGAAACCGGTAAATCACTCAAATTCAGAAACAATCGTCACCGTGCTGCAATAACTAGCTGCAATGAGGAAAATGCATTATACAGTCATCTATCTAAATTTCACAGCAAAACTGAATTTTCCATCGAATGTTTTTCTCTTTTACCAATTGAACAGGTTTCCGATCTTGGTGATGAACTTTTAAACAAACAATGGCGACTTGAAAGGGAATATTGTTGGATTGATACTCTAGGCACTTTCGAACCTCATGGCCTCAACGTTCAAAAATTTACAAAGTATGACCCTTTGAACAAAAGTAAAAATAAATTCGACCTGGTGTATATAGTACCCTTCTCAAAAACAGGTGCTCTTTCGGCCCAAATTGTTAAAAAGCATATGAAACAACTCAACAAAAATACTGATGGTGATATTAAAATAGCAACAGCTTACAAGAAGCATCAAAACCTTAAAGAACTTTTAGTCAGAAGCAGACTTAAATAATCCAACAAAATTTGTTCAATGTCGCTCATTGAATTTTTATTGCTGTTTTATGTTATGTGTTACTCTTACAATTATCTTGTGCCAGTGCATTTTTTATTCTCTCCAAAACATACTTAGCCCGTGCCTAGCATATTGTAAGGGTCAAAACACATTTTATAAATATTTTGTTTTTCAGTTCATTTTAGTACATTTTGTTTTTATTTCATCTCATTTTATTTGAAGTCTCCTGAAGCAATGCAAGTCAATTTGACACATCTTCAGTTTCAAAAAACAATTTCATGCCTAATAAAATCTCTGCCTAAGAATCTATTGCTGGAAAGCACCGCAGTAATACCATTTTGAAAATTATTTATTTTAGCATACTTCAGAAAATATAACTTCAAACGTTAATTATGTTTGTCAATCAACTAACTGCTAATTGTTTTACTCAGTGTCAGATACGCATATCAAAAACAATTGAATTCATTAACTGTTAATTATCTATACTCAACATATGTCACTTTTCTTGGCAAACTGTTCTGAAAACTGCTAATTGATTTGCTCAACCATTGGTAAACTGTTAATTGATTTACTCAAACAAAATTGACATTGGCACAAGCCAATATTTCCTATAAATACTGCAACCACAGTAGGTTCTTTAGACTTCAGCACTTGACAAAGGATTCAACTCCGAAACCGGTCGTGCAACAGGCAGAGTACATTGTGAGTAACCTCTTTTATATTGTTTTGTATTATTTTGTTGTGTTTTAGATACTGGTCAGATTATTGACCATATCTTTGCATTCAGGTTTCTCCAAACGTTTTGTTCTCATTTTATACAATTGTTTTTATTTTTCATAATTTTATCTTTTGGTTTTATCATCCAAATCAATCACGTTCTGGTTTTAATACTTTCAAAATTAATTGCTGAAACGTATCATGGCTCTTTCTAAACCTCCTCACTTCCGTTCTTTTTACACTCTTCTTCAATGCTTTCACCATCTGTCACTAATGCTCCAGCAGTCTCAAGGTCAAGTCACCAGGGCTTTCAGTAAAAAACAACAACACCTGGATGACTTCATTAAACCTGCTTGTTCTGGTCCTCTAATCAAACAAAAAATCTCCAAAATTAATCAAAATTGGGTACAAAACGTGACCAAACATTTGGTGGAACACTATGAGAGCTCAATTCAAAACCTTTTGGCCCACATTTCCTCTTTAGGTTTATCAGATTCGGACATTGCAAATTCGGTAGCTCTCGTCATTCAGCAGGCTAAATCTCATTTCGGCAAAAAACTTCAGGCTTCCACCATCCAGAAATTCAAAACCTCTACTCTTCCAAATTCCCCTATTCCAAATTCTAACTCTCAATCAAAACCTCAGACTTGCGAGGTAAAAGGTCACAAACACCCACTTAGTAATTTCTTCCCATGTAATATATCCTATCGTGGTATGAGATTCCCTAGCCTTGAGCACATCTATCAGTATCACAAAGCCCGGTACCATGACTGTCAACACCTAGCCAATCGGATCCTCAGGGCTCCCCATGCAGGAGTGGCCAAACGTTTGGCTAGTGAAATTCCTAGCCTGTCCCCATTCTGGCATAAAAGTAAAAATGGAATCATGCGTCAACTTCTTCAAGTTAAGTTTAATTCTTGCAAATTGTTCCGTGACACTCTGATGGGTCTTCCTGAAGGGTGTCACATTGTCCATCCAGTTCCTGACAGCCACTGGGGTGTTAACCGTCATGGTCAAGGCTCTAACTTCTTTGGCCGCCTCCTAATGGACCTAAAACGTGCCAACTCTCCTACTAACAATCCTAAACCCTCTCGCTCTTCACCTCCATCTTCAAATAACACCCCTCCCTCTGTGTCCACTTCTAACCGCTTCCAACTCCTTGATACCCTCTCTAACCCTCCTTGCCTATCATCATCTGATGATTGGCCACCTCTCTCTCGCTCTTCTCCTGATAACCGCCTTAGTGCCACGCCCAAACGGCGTCCGCGCTCTCCTTCTTCTCCTGAACTCTCACCCTCCACTCTACCTAAAGGCAAACGCACTCGCTTTGTCTCTCCTAAAAACTCTCCTAACACCACTTTCCATGTCTCTCCTTCCACTATCAGAGGACCCAAAACTCTTTGGGCCCTTCCTAAACTAACCTCCTCCACTGTCATCCTCGGCTCTTCTAACCTTTCTCGCATCACCAAATCCCCTGTCAGTGATATCCAAGTTGTGTCTTATCCTGGAGCTTTGTTCAACCATCTAAGAATGATGTTCACGGCCTGTAAAAAATCATTTGATGCCCCCCAAAACTTAATCTTAAGTGTAGGCCTGAACAATCGAAGCTCCAAACCAAGTGTTACTTCAATTCCAGAGCTGAGGAATATGCTCAGCAGTGCTTTCCGAATCTTCCCCCACTCCAAAATTCTCATTCCAAAAATTAACTACTCAGACAATCTTCCGTCTGTAGAGAAACGCAACTTGGATATGATTAACAGGGCTTTAGATGACATGAGTTCACGTTTCAGCAATCTCACAGTTGTTAAGCAGTTGGATCCAATCAGGTTCTCTACACAGCCAGATAACATTCATTGGACTGAACAAACGGCCAATGAAATGTTGAAATGCTGGCTCAGTCATTTAAACTAAATCATTCTGAGAGTCCACCGAACTCCAGTACGACTAATAATGTTGTAAACCTTTCCAAATTTACACTTTCGGACACACAAATCGCTCTTCTAAATCGTGGTTTGACTTTTGTTCCCACACCCAAAATAACATTGGATCCAATTGAACAGGCTGTGCAAGATTTTGGTAGAAAACTCAAACTTAAAAATTATTTTTCTCACCGTCCAAATTCATTTACAAATAGATCCAAATTCACTCCAAAATCTACCTGGACTCCACCCAGTTCCATGATTGACAAGCCTGTTTTAGATTGCATTTCGGCAATATCTAAAGAAATTGAAAATTTGAAAATTCAACCAGAAACCAAAAACCTAACAAAAATGGAATATAAAACTATAAAGGATTTACAAAATAACGTAGACTTGGTAATCAAAAAAGCAGATAAAGGTAGTGCAGTCGTAATTATGGATAGGCAAAATTATATTAATGAAGGCCTTCGTCAATTATACAATCCAGCTCATTACAGAGAAATTGACACTCCTCTTTACCCAGAAAATTCAGAAAAAATAACAAAAATTTTAAAAGGATTACGCAGTTCTGGATGCCTTTCTGAAAAAGTATTCCAATTTCTTTTACCACCAGAACGCCCTCGTCAAAGAAGATTTTATATGCTACCTAAAATTCATAAACCCAAAGACTCCTGGCCAATTCCAAATGTAATGCCTCCAGGGCGCCCAATTGTATCTGACTGCAGCAGTGAATCTGAAAAAGTAGCTATGTATATTGATTCATATATAAAAGATCAAGCAAATAAACATCCGTCATATATAAAAAACACGTATGACTTTTTAGATAAAGTTAGAGGGCTTGAACTAGATCCAAATTCGTTACTAATCACTTTAGATGTTGAAAGTATGTATACTAATATAAATCATGAAGAAGGTATCCAAGCAATTAAAAATGCATTCCCGACTCTGAAAAACAATGAACTATTCAAAGGTATAATAGAATTATTGGAAATTTCACTTAAATGTAATGACTTTGAATTTGACGGTAAGACATTCCTACAAGTTTCAGGTACAGCCATGGGTCAGAAATATGCACCTCATTATGCAGATATTTATATGGCTGAATTTGAAAAGCAAGCATTACAAAAGTGTCCATTCCAACCAGATTGCTATTATAGGTATTTAGATGACATTTTCCTCATTTGGCCACACGGCATTTCCAAATTTAATCAGTTTCTCGAAATATTCAATTCTCATAGGGCATCAATCAAGTTCAAAGCTGAAATTAGTACTGATTCAGTTAATTTTTTGGATACTACTTTGTTCAGGAGCAAAGAAAACACATTAGAAGCAAAAGTTTTCTTCAAGCCAACGGATACTCATCAGTTGTTGCATAAGCTCTCTTTTCATCCAAAACACACTTATAAAGGACTAATCAAGTCCCAAGTTTTTCGATTTTTCCAAATTTGCTCATATCCAGATGATGTTGAATTAGCTTGCCAAACATTATTCAAGGCACTTTCGAAACGTAACTATTCAAAACGTTGGCTTCGCAAAATCAAGAATGAAACATTGAGAATTCTAAACAGTGAGGAAAGGCTAGGTGCTGATTTTCAGTTGCCCACTTCCAGCTCATCTGGCTCAAAACCTTGTAATTCTAGACAATGTCAGACATGTCATTTAGTTCCAAATTGTCAAAATTTCTCGGGATCAGTTTTTGAACAAACCTACTCAATCAACTCAGCTTTGGATTGCAACTCAGAAAATATAATTTATCTATACACTTGTAAGCTTTGCGAAAAACAATATGTAGGTGAAACCGGTAAATCACTCAAATTCAGAAACAATCGTCACCGTGCTGCAATAACTAGCTGCAATGAGGAAAATGCATTATACAGTCATCTATCTAAATTTCACAGCAAAACTGAATTTTCCATCGAATGTTTTTCTCTTTTACCAATTGAACAGGTTTCCGATCTTGGTGATGAACTTTTAAACAAACAATGGCGACTTGAAAGGGAATATTGTTGGATTGATACTCTAGGCACTTTCGAACCTCATGGCCTCAACGTTCAAAAATTTACAAAGTATGACCCTTTGAACAAAAGTAAAAATAAATTCGACCTGGTGTATATAGTACCCTTCTCAAAAACAGGTGCTCTTTCGGCCCAAATTGTTAAAAAGCATATGAAACAACTCAACAAAAATACTGATGGTGATATTAAAATAGCAACAGCTTACAAGAAGCATCAAAACCTTAAAGAACTTTTAGTCAGAAGCAGACTTAAATAATCCAACAAAATTTGTTCAATGTCGCTCATTGAATTTTTATTGCTGTTTTATGTTATGTGTTACTCTTACAATTATCTTGTGCCAGTGCATTTTTTATTCTCTCCAAAACATACCTACATAATACATACACACATACATACACACACACATACATACATACATACGTACATACACATACGCATGTAGGCAACTTTCTCATACATATATACCCACCGATAAATATATATACATACACACACAATAGTTATATCTATAGATTCATTGCCGATCATAAAGCGTACACTGCCTTCTCTGGTTTATCTGAAACAGCGTTCTAGCACTATCCTTAGCCACTGCTGGTGAACTCAATATAAAGCATAGTTTCTGATGATCAGATAGCTCCATGAAGCTAGGCTCACAGGCCACACATTTGTGGTACAAATGCTGTCGGAGGTCACTATACAGTGGGCATGCAGTGACGACATGCAATTCGTCCTCTACTGACTCTAGACATCTGAAGCATCTTCTATCCTCCACTGGTAAGCCCTCATATCTGCCTGTTTCGATTCTCAAGGGTGCTGATCCGCATCTAAACATCGCAAGTGCACGTCGGTAGCTCCAAGGCATCGTCATTGATACATATGTCTCAAGTGCATAGGAGAATTTTAATTGCCGGTATAACCGGAGCTTGTTTCCACCCTGGCCTCTTACTGCTGTCATCCGTGCCATGTCGTCCTTCCAAACTTCCTCTGATCGACGAGCCATGATACGACTCAGGTCTTGGCAAAGTGTTGCTGTGTGTAGTGGTCCTTCAGGGTCACACCAGCTTTCCCGTTCAATGTTGCAAAAGTGTTGTTTTGTCCGAAACACCCAGTTCTTGACAGGTCGGTGCCTTTCAGCTAGTGTCTCAGCCCACGAGAACACAAGTTTGGTAATTCGGTTCATACTCAGATTCCTCATGCGACACCATAGTCGCCCGATCGCTTTCCATTGATGTTCGTAAGGCATGGACCAGGTAAGTTCTCCGTGTACTGCGGTGTTTGGTGTATTCTTGCCAATCCCCAGGTAGAAGCGTGATGCACGATTATGAACTGCGTTAATACACGAAAATTCACGGTGACCCCAAATCGCTGCGCCGTACGTGATAATCGGTACCACTAAGCAGTGGTATAGTTTAGTATACACTGCGAATGGCATCCCAACATTGACTTTGGATTTTGCTATCAGTAATCCAAGAGCGCGGTGGGCTGAATTAGCTACTTCCTTAGCTGTAATGTTATAATCCAAATGTTCTGTTATCCAAAGGCCTAGGTACTTATATTTGTCAACTATATCCACATCAGAGTCGCCACAAGTAAATTTCCAGTTTGTTAGTGGTTGACAAGGGGTTCGAAAATGTACAACTTTACTCTTTGTCCCATTTATTCTAAAGTTCCAGTCCATACACCATCTATGCAGTATATCCAGTGTGTCCTGTAAATATTGTTCCGACTCCGACAATAAAATCACATCGTCAGCTTCCCTAGCCTTGAGCACATCTATCAGTATCACACAGCCCGGTACCATGACTGTCAACACCTAGCCAATCGGATCCTTAGGGCTCCCCATGCAGGAGTGGCCAAACGTTTGGCTAGTGAAATTCCTAGCCTGTCCCCGTTCTGGCATAAAAGTAAAAATGGAATTATGCGTCAACTTCTTCAAGTTAAGTTTAATTCTTGCAAATTGTTCCGTGACACTCTGATGGGTCTACCGGAAGGGTGTCACATTGTCCATCCAGTTCCTGACAGCCACTGGGGTGTTAATCATCATGGTCAAGGCTCTAACTTCTTTGGCCGCCTCCTAATGGACCTAAAACGTGCCAACTCTCCTACTAACAATCCTAAACCCTCTCGCTCTTCACCTCCATCTTCAAATAACACCCTCCCTAAAACCCTTCCCTCTGTGTCCACTTCTAACCGCTTCCAACTCCTTGACACCCTCTCTAATCCTCCTTGCCTCTCATCATCTGATGATTGGCCACCTCTCTCTCGTTCTTCTCCTGATAACCGCCTTAGTGCCACGCCCAGACGGCGTCCGCGCTCTCCTTCTTCTCCTGAACTCTCACCTTCCTCTCTACCTAAAGGCAAACGCTCTCGCTTTGCCTCTCCTAAAAACTCTCCTAACACCACTTTCCATGTCTCCCCTTCCACTATCAGAGGGCCCAAAACTCTTTGGACCCTTCCTAGACTAACCTCCTCCACTGTCGTCCTCGGCTCTTCTAACCTCTCTCGCATCACCAAATCCCCCGTTAGTGATATCCAAGTTGTGTCTTATCCTGGAGCTTTGTTCAACCATCTGAGAATGATGTTCACGGCCTGTAAAAAAACATTTGATGCCCCCAAAAACTTAATCTTAAGTGTTGGCCTGAACAATCGAAGCTCCAAACCAAGTGTTACTTCAATTCCAGAGCTGAGGAATATGCTCAGCAGTGCTTTCCGAATCTTCCCCCACTCCAAAATTCTTATTCCAAAAATTAACTACTCAGACAATCTTCCGTCTGTAGAGAAACGCAACTTGGATATGATTAACAGGGCTTTAGATGACATGAGTTCACGTTTCAGCAATCTCACAGTTGTTAAACAATTGGATCCAATCAGGTTCTCTACACAGCCAGATAACATTCATTGGACTGAACAAACGGCCAATGAAATGTTGAAATGCTGGCTCAGTCATTTAAACTAAATCATTCTGAGAGTCCACCGAACTCCAGTACGACTAATAATGTTGTAAACCTTTCCAAATTTACACTTTCGGACACACAAATCGCTCTTCTAAATCGTGGTTTGACTTTTGTTCCCACACCCAAAATAACATTGGATCCAATTGAACAGGCTGTGCAAGATTTTGGTAGAAAACTCAAACTTAAAAATTATTTTTCTCACCGTCCAAATTCATTTACAAATAGATCCAAATTCACTCCAAAATCTACCTGGACTCCACCCAGTTCCATGATTGACAAGCCTGTTTTAGATTGCATTTCGGCAATATCTAAAGAAATTGAAAATTTGAAAATTCAACCAGAAACCAAAAACCTAACGAAAATGGAATATAAAACTATAAAGGATTTACAAAATAACGTAGACTTGGTAATCAAAAAAGCAGATAAAGGTAGTGCAGTCGTAATTATGGCTAGGCAAAATTATATTAATGAAGGCCTTCGTCAATTATACAATCCAGCTCATTACAGAGAAATTGACACTCCTCTTTACCCAGAAAATTCAGAAAAAATAACAAAAATTTTAAAAGGATTACGCAGTTCTGGATGCCTTTCTGAAAAAGTATTCCAATTTCTTTTACCACCAGAACGCCCTCGTCAAAGAAGATTTTATATGCTACCTAAAATTCATAAACCCAAAGACTCCTGGCCAATTCCAAATGTAATGCCTCCAGGGCGCCCAATTGTATCTGACTGCAGCAGTGAATCTGAAAAAGTAGCTATGTATATTGATTCATATATAAAAGATCAAGCAAATAAACATCCGTCATATATAAAAAAACACGTATGACTTTTTAAATAAAGTTAGAGGGCTTGAACTAGATCCAAATTCGTTACTAATCACTTTAGATGTTGAAAGTATGTATACTAATATAAATCATGAAGAAGGTATCCAAGCAATTAAAAATGCATTCCCGACTCTGAAAAACAATGAACTATTCAAAGGTATAATAGAATTATTGGAAATTTCACTTAAATGTAATGACTTTGAATTTGACGGTAAGACATTCCTACAAGTTTCAGGTACAGCCATGGGTCAGAAATATGCACCTCATTATGCAGATATTTATATGGCTGAATTTGAAAAGCAAGCATTACAAAAGTGTCCATTCCAACCAGATTGCTATTATAGGTATTTAGATGACATTTTCCTCATTTGGCCACACGGCATTTCCAAATTTAATCAGTTTCTCGAAATATTCAATTCTCATAGGGCATCAATCAAGTTCAAAGCTGAAATTAGTACTGATTCAGTTAATTTTTTGGATACTACTTTGTTCAGGAGCAAAGAAAACACATTAGAAGCAAAAGTTTTCTTCAAGCCAACGGATACTCATCAGTTGTTGCATAAGCTCTCTTTTCATCCAAAACACACTTATAAAGGACTAATCAAGTCCCAAGTTTTTCGATTTTTCCAAATTTGCTCATATCCAGATGATGTTGAATCAGCTTGTCAAATATTATTCAAGGCACTTTCGAAACGTAACTATTCAAAACGTTGGCTTCGCAAAATCAAGGATGAAACATTGAGAATTTTGAACAGTGAGGAAAGATTAGGTTCTGATTTTCAATTGCCCACTTCCAGCTCGTCTGGCTCAAAACCTTGTAATTCTAGACAATGTCAGACATGTCATTTAGTTCCAAATTGTCAAAATTTCTCGGGATCAGTTTTTGAACAAACCTACTCAATCAACTCAGCTTTGGATTGCAACTCAGAAAATATAATTTATCTATACACTTGTAAGCTTTGCGAAAAACAATATGTAGGTGAAACCGGTAAATCACTCAAAGTCAGAAACAATCGTCACCGTGCTACAATAACTAGCTGCAATGAGGAAAATGCATTATACAGTCATCTATCTAAATTTCACAGCAAAACTGAATTTTCCATCGAATGTTTTTCTCTTTTACCAATTGAACAGGTTTCCGATCTTGGTGATGAACTTTTAAACAAACAATGGCGACTTGAAAGGGAATATTGTTGGATTGATACTCTAGGCACTTTCGAACCTCATGGCCTCAACGTTCAAAAATTTACAAAGTATGACCCTTTGAACAAAAGTAAAAATAAATTCGACCTGGTGTATATAGTACCCTTCTCAAAAACAGGTGCTCTTTCGGCCCAAATTGTTAAAAAGCATATGAAACAACTCAACAAAAATACTGATGGTGATATTAAAATAGCAACAGCTTACAAGAAGCATCAAAACCTTAAAGAACTTTTAGTCAGAAGCAGACTTAAATAATCCAACAAAATTTGTTCAATGTCGCTCATTGAATTTTTATTGCTGTTTTATGTTATGTGTTACTCTTACAATTATCTTGTGCCAGTGCATTTTTTATTCTCTCCAAAACATACATACATACATACATACATACATACATACATATATACATACATACATACCTACATAATACATACACACATACATACACACACATATACATACATACATACGTACATACACATACACACGCATGTAGGCAACTTTCTCATACATATATACCCACCGATAAATATATATACATACACACACAATAGTTATATCTATAGATTCATTGCCGATCATAAAGCGTACACTGCCTTCTCTGGTTTATCTGAAACAGCGTTCTAGCACTATCCTTAGCCACTGCTGGTGAACTCAATATAAATCATAGTTTCTGATGATCAGATAGCTCCATGAAGCTAGGCTCACAGGCCACACATTTGTGGTACAAATGCTGTCGGAGGTCACTATACAGTGGGCATGCAGTGACGACATGCAATTCGTCCTCTACTGACTCTAGACATCTGAAGCATCTTCGATCCTCCACTGGTAAGCCCTCATATCTGCCTGTTTCGATTCTCAAGGGTGCTGATCCGCATCTAAACATCGCAAGTGCACGTCGGTAGCTCCAAGGCATCGTCATTGATACATATGTCTCAAGTGCATAAGAGAATTTTAATTGCCGGTATAACCGGAGCTTGTTTCCACCCTGGCCTCTTACTGCTGTCATCCGTGCCATGTCGTCCTTCCAAACTTCCTCTGATCGACGAGCCATGATACAACTCAGGCTTGGCAAAGTGTTGCTGTGTGTAGTGGTCCTTCAGGGTCACACCAGCTTTCCCGTTCAATGTTGCAAAAGTGTTGTTTTGTCCGAAACACCCAGTTCTTGACAGGTCGGTGCCTTTCAGCTAGTGTCTCAGCCCACGAGAACACAAGTTTGGTAATTCGGTTCATACTCAGATTCCTCATGCGACACCATAGTCGCCCGATCGCTTTCCATTGATGTTCGTAAGGCATGGACCAGGTAAGTTCTCCGTGTACTGCGGTGTTTGGTGTATTCTTGCCAATCCCCAGGTAGAAGCGTGATGCACGATTATGAACTGCGTTAATACACGAAAATTCACGGTGACCCCAAATCGCTGCGCCGTACGTGATAATCGGTACCACTAAGCAGTGGTATAGTTTAGTATACACTGCGAATGGCATCCCAACATTGACTTTGGATTTTGCTATCAGTAATCCAAGAGCGCGGTGGGCTGAATTAGCTACTTCCTTAGCTGTAATGTTATAATCCAAATGTTCTGTTATCCAAAGGCCTAGGTACTTATATTTGTCAACTATATCCACATCAGAGTCGCCACAAGTAAATGTCCAGTTTGTTAGTGGTTGACAAGGGGTTCGAAAATGTACAACTTTACTCTTTGTCCCATTTATTCTAAAGTTCCAGTCCATACACCATCTATGCAGTATATCCAGTGTGTCCTGTAAATATTGTTCCGACTCCGACAATAAAATCACATCGTCAGCATATAGCAGCAAGGACAATTCAGTCCCCGCTCCATCATCCAGGTGGATGCCTTTATTCAGTGATTTAATTTCACGGGCACAGTCATTCATGAAAAGACTGAATAATACAGGTGACAGCGAGCATCCTTGTTTTAATCCTGTTGTCACCTCAAAGAAGTCTGATTTTATCCCGTTCAGGTTGACACAACATTTGACATCATGATATAGTGACTGTAGGGCCGACAATACATACACAGTAAACTCAGCATACACGTTCTCGTTTTCCGCATACTATTTCATACCATTCTTTTTTTAAACCAAAATATTATTCGTTATTATTATCAAGTGTTATTTGTTTCATGCATAATAATTAGTGTTTCTATACCCACAGGGTCAGACTATAATTGCGGTGTTACCAACTATACGAGCCGATAAACTCGTATTCAAAATGCCCACGGGATTCGATATGTAGACCAGATTCATGTATTTTATCCAAGATGTTGAATGCGAAAGGAGTCTTGCATTTAATTATGTGACACTACCAGCCAATAGGGACTTATATAGGAGTGTGTCTGCATGTCAATATTTGGGTACGCCTGTGAAAATACATCGCTTCTACTTTTCTTTCCAATGTCACTCAAAATATGCAAGTACACTTTAATGCGTGTATACCCCTAATGTACGTCTGGTACAGTGATAGGCCTACAATGGCGATCATAAACCATGGGCGATAATCAGTGATTAGAATGAACTTTTTCTAAATAAACGCATTTTCATTGTTGTCCAGCATTAAATTACAGCGGAATTATATCCCAGACATGACGATGTACAGCTTGGTTTGCTATGTTTATAAAAAGATTGTCAATATACATTAGAACATCATAAAAATATAGCATATTGACTTACTATCAATCGGTATACCCGGTCGCCATCTTGAAAGTTGTAGACACAAATTCACGAAAACGTGAAATGGCGACAAGAAAGGTCGAAATGAAAACTTCGTTGTTTTGTGTCGCCCTTTCGTTGTTTCTTATCACACTTTCGTTGTTTTGTATCGTGCTGTCGTTATTTCATATCGCCGTTTCGTTGTTGTATATCGCAGTCTCGCTCTTTCGTATCGTACTGTCGTTGTTTCGTATCGCCGTTTCGTTGTTTCGCATCGCACTTTCGTTGTTTTGTATCGCCGTTTCGTTGTTTCGCATCGCACTTTCGTTGTTTTGTATCGCCATTTCGTTATTTCGTATCGACTTTACTCCGCGAAACAGCGAAAGGGCGAACGGACGCCATCGTACACCATACAAACTAGAGTGTTTGAAATCCAGTTCAGCTGGGTTTTCACATTTTATAACATCTTGGGCAGCCACTAAAGAATAGCACGAAAGCCGACTTCCATCTTCCTCATCCAAGGTGGGTAGCTCCCGAATTAGCAACATGATCACTAGCTGATATCAACGTTGCTCCCAGGGGTGGCGTCACCATCGAAGACCCAGCAGACGGCGGTCCAGTTGTCATAGGTGATGTCACCATCGAAGACCCAGCAGACGGCAGTCCAGTTGTCAGAGGTGGTGTCACTATCGAAGACCCAGCAGGGTACGGTCCAAAGTGCCGTTAAGCTTTATTTCTTCTTCTTCGAAGACCCAGCAGAATGCGGTCCAGTTGTCAGAGGTGATGTCACAATCGAAGACCCAGCAACATCTTGGGCAGCCTCTAAAGAATAGCACGAAAGCCGACTTCCATCCTCCTCATCCAAGGTGGGTAGCTCCCGAATTAGCAACATGATCACTAGCTGATATCAACGTTGCTCCCAGGGGTGGCGTCACCATCGAAGACCCAGCAGACGGCGGTCCAGTTGTCAGAGGTGGTGTCACCATCAAAGACCCAGCAGACGGTGGTCCAGTTGGCAGAGGTGGTGTGACTATCGAAGACCCAGCAGGGTGCGGTCCAGTTGTCAGAGGTGGTGTCACCTTCGGAGACCCAGCAGACGGTGGTCCAGTTGTCAGAGGTGGTGTCACCATCGAAGACCCAGCAGACGGTGGTCCAGTTGTCAGAGGTGGTGTCACCATCGAAGACCCAGCAGACGGTGGTCCAGTTGTCAGAGGTGGTGTCACTATCGAAGACCCAGCAGGGTGCGGTCCAGTTGTCAGAGGTGGTGTCACCTTCGGAGACCCAGCAGACGGTGGTTCAGTTCTCAGATGTGGTGTCACCATCAAAGACCCAGCAGAGTGTGATCCAGTTGTCAAGCTGCCGTCAGACTATGCGAGTCAGTCGCAGCGACCGAGTCGCAGGTCCCCGGTCGCATGTCCGGTCGCATAGTGTGTGACATGGGCGTGCGACTCAGGCGCAGGTGAGGTGCGACTGAGTCGCATGTATCAAACGTGTTCGATTTCATGCGACTCAGTGAGTCGCATGTGATTAACCAATCGCGATGGTGAGTATTGTCACGTTAAAATTTCAAAATAGACCGACCACATGCGGACAGTTGAATCGACAAGATGGAGTGGACACAGGCTGCCGACGATACTCTTGTGGACATCCGTTGACCTTTCTTCACAAATTATTACTTCATACCTATCCACAGTGTTGCATTCGTTGATATCTAACAACATTCAAATATCAGTAATATGCCTTAGTCAAAATGTGTTTAACAGTAATGTATGTGTATGTAGGTACCAGTTTTATCACTGTCATTATACTATAACAGGTTATCTAGATCTAAATTATCGTTTTTCACTGTCATTAAACTATAGCAGGTGTATCTATCTAAATGACCGTTTTTCACTGGCATTATACTATAATAGGTGAATATATCTAAATGACCGTTTTAACTGGCATTATACTATAACAGGTGTAGGCCTATCTATCTAGATGACCGTTCTTCACTAGCATTATAGTATGACAATATCGGTCTTCTCTTTTTAGGTTACCGGACCTTTGGTCCGATAACCTATTGCCGTGGCGTTCCATGTGTCGTCCGTCGTCGTCGTCCGTCGTCGTCGTCCACATTATTTTTATTTTTGTCTTTTTTGCTTACGGGCGAACTTTTCTGAAATATTGCACAAAAATACTTAAAAATAAATCAAGAAGGAGGTATTTTTTAGTTTTTTGATTTTCAAATTTTTTTCAAAATGGCGTCCGTTTTCGACAAAAAATGCCTGATTTTGGACTTTGGCGGCCATTTTCTCAAAATCTGTTCAGTGACTTTTTAGCTTACCGGACCTATGGTCCGATAAGCTATTGTCGTCAGGTTGCGTCCGGCGTCCGTCCGTCGGTGTTGGCATCCGCGTCGGCATTGGTGTCGGTGTTGGTGTTGTCAAACGCTGGGAAAAATCTGTTCGATGAATATTACTGTAATTCACAAAATATGTTCTATGGGCCCATATCTCCGGACCAATTTTTTTTCGTCGATTGAATCGTTTTTTTCCAAAATGGCGGCCATTTTTGTCGAAAAATGGCCAATTTTGGACTTTGGCGGCCATTGTCTCAAAAACTGTCTGATCAGTTCTGAGATTTTTGTTTCAAAAGATTCCCCTGATATACCTTTGTTATGTGTATAATTTTCGTTCCCATTGAATCGTCGCTCTGCGTGTGGCAGCCATTTTGATTTTTTCGACGTGTCTCAGATAGGACTTTCCCATGTTAAATTAGCCTATGCTTTATAATGGGGACAAATTTCTCCTAATATCTCACTTAATATTGGGATTAGACATTAGGAATCAATTGTGCACATATAGGAAATTATATATGCCGAGTATTCTCGTGACCTTGAATTTGACCTTCGACCTAATTTTCAAGGTCACAGCACAAAATGGCTAATATCTCACTTATTATCGACTTTACAGTTTAGGAATCAATTGTCAGCATATAGGAAATGATTTATTCTGAATATTATCGTGACCTTGAATTTGACCTTTGACCTCATTTTCAAGGCCACAGGACAAAATGGCTAATGTCTCGCTTATTATCGACTTTACAGCTTAGGAATCCAGGGAGAGGGCTAGAGCATTTGAACAGTGGGTCAGTTGGCTCCTTGACATTCAAAGCAATGGGACATTCTAAGTTTCAAGGTCAGAGCACAAAATCTCTAATATCTTGGTTTTTATCGACTTTACAGCTTAGGCATCAATTGTGGACATATAGGAAATTATATATGCCAAATATTCTTGTGAGCTTAAATTTGACATTTGACCTCAATAAACTGAAACTGATACAAAAGCAAAGAATATCTTTGACAGTATTAGTCAGTTCCATTCTAGTTTCATATCATTGTATATTAGGCTCTAACACGATCGACTTACGTAGAGCAAGTTTTAAGCGTGAATGATTTCCAATTATTCTAATGACTTCATGACATTGCTTTCAGCTTACATAAAACTGAAACATATATCTTGGGTCCGGTAAACGCAGAGCCCTACGGTTCTATATTTTTCTTTTTGATACATAACACTCCTCATATGTACTCCTATGATGTCTATAAATTTCGTTGCGCTTGAATCGCTCGAAGTGGGCCATTTTGGCCTAAACTTGGCCCAAATGGGACTTTCCCATGTTAAATTCTCCTATGCTTTATAATCGGACACATTGTGCCTAATATCTCACTAAATATTGAGATTAGAGACTAGGAATCAATTGTAGACATATAGGAAATGATAGCTGCTTAATATTCTCGTGAGCTTGAATTTGACCTCTGACCTCATTTACAAGGTCAAGAGCACAAAATGGTTAATATCTCGCTTATCGACATATAGGAAATGACTTGCGCCGAATATTTTGATGACCTTGAATTTGACCTTTGACTTCATTTTCAAGGTCACAGGAAAAATGACTAAAATTTTGCTTATTATCGACTTCACACCTTACAAATCAATTGGGGCCCTATAGGAAGCCTAGGAATCAATTATGAACATATAGGAAATGATATATGCAAATTATTGTCATGACCTTGAATTTGACCTTTGACCTCATTTTCAAGGTCACAGGACAAAATGGCTAATATCTCGCTTATTATCGATTTTACAGCTTATGAATCAATTGTGGACATATAGGGAATGATATATGCTGAATATATTGTTGTGACCTTGAACTTGACCTCTGACCTCATTTTCAAGGTCAAGAGCACAAAATGGTTAATATCTCGCTTATCGACATATAGGAAATGATTTACGCCGAATATGCTGATGACCTTGAATTTGACCTTTGACTTCATTTTCAAGGTCACAGGAAAAAATGGCTAAAATCTCGTTTGTTATCGACTTCACACCTTACAAATCAATTGGGGGCGTTATAGGAAGTGATATATGCTGAATACTGTCATGACCTTGAACTTGACCTTTGACCTTATTTTCAAGGTCAGAGCATTAAATGGATAATACCTCGCCTATTATCAACTATACAACTCAGGAATCTATTGTGGACATATGGGAAATGATATATTCCGAATATTCTGATGACCTTGAATTTGACGTTTGACATCATTTTCAAAGTAAAAGAACACAATGGCTAATATCTCACTTGTTATTGACTTTAAAGCTTAGGAATCAATTGTGGACATATGGGAAGTGATGTATGTTGAATATTTAGATGACCCTGAATTTGACATTTGACCTCATTTTCAAGGACAAAGAACAAAATGGTTAATATCTCGTTTATTATCGACCTTACAACTTTGCAATCAAGTGAGCATATATAGGAAATGAAATGATATATGTATACTGAATATTGTCAAGACCTTGAACTTGACCTTTGATTTAATTTTCAAGTCAGAGCATAGAATGCCTAATATCTTGCTTATTATCAACTTTACAGCTTAATAATCAACTGTGAACATATGGTAAATAATATATACTGAATATTGTCATGACTTTGAATTTGACCTTCGACCTCATTTTCAAGGTCAAAGCACAAAATGGCTAATATCTCGCTTCTTATTGACATTACAGCTTTACAATCAATTGAGCAGATATAGGAAATGATATATGCTGAATATTCTCATGACCTTGAATTTGATCTCATCTCCAAGGTCAGAGCACAAAATGGTTAATATCTTGCCTATTGTCAATTTTGCAGCTTAGGAATCAATTGTGGACATGAAATGATATATATGCTGAATATTCTTGTGACCTTGAATTTGACCTTTGACCTTGTTTTCAAGGTCACGGGACAAAATAGTGTGTGGGTTGGGTATGTTCGAGGTACTGTCAAGACCACCATCATGCAGACCAGTAGACAATGACTCTGTAACATACCCGTTGCCAGAAACCTTAAAGTTAAGGCCAGCCTCTCTCCGACGGAGATCGCTTCCCTGAAGCTGGTGTCTTTTTTTCTGATCTCCTCGGAAACCAGTTTCTCCAATTCCTCAAATGAAGTGATATTCATTCGCAGGAAGTTGGTGAATGAGCTCGGATCATTCTCCTTAAGCTCCTGTAGCAGATTACTGTAGGCTCCACTTTCGCTCCGGACGCCGTTTCAGCCATGGCTTCACCCACACGCTCCTTTTGTATTTCCTGCTTTGCTTTTGCCTTCTCTTTCGCCTTCTGCGCATAATTTGTTTTGCCAAAAATACAACAAGGCGCCGACGCGCATCTTCGTTCATGTTGGAACTACAGAAACACCCGTCTACCAACCGATTCTTTCTAATTCGCGCTCAAATATATTGTCACGTGACATGCGACTCGATCGCACAGTGTGACCAGCGACCAGATCGCATGCGAGTGGGTTGCGACTCGGTCGCTGCGACTGACTCGCATAGTCTGATGGCAGCTTAAGAGGTGGTGTCACTATCGAAGACCCAGCAGACGGTGGTCCAGTTCTCAGAGGTGGTGTCACCATCAAAGACCCAAAAGGGTGTGATCCAGTTGTCAGAGGTGGTGTCCCCATCGGAGACCCAGCAGACGGTGGTCCAGTTCTCAGAGGTGGTGTCACCATGGAAGACCCAGCAGACAGTGGTCCAGTTGTCAGAGGTGGTCTCACCATCGGAGACCCAGGAGACGGTGATCCAGTTGTCAGAGGTTGTGTCACCATCAAAGACCCATCAGAGTGTGATCCATTTGTCAGAGGTGGTGTCACCATGGAAGACCCAGCAGACGGTGGTCCAGTTGTCAGAGGTGGTCTCACCATCAAAGACCCAGCAGAGTGTGGTCAAGTTGTCAGAATTGGTGTCACCATCGAAGACCCAACAGAGTGTGATCCAGTTGTCAGAGGTGGTGTCACCATCGAGGACCCAGCAGACGGTGGTCCAGTTGTCAGGGGTGGTGTCACCATCAAAGACCCAGCAGAGTGCAGTCCAGTTGTCAGAGGTGGTGTCACCATCGAAGACCCAGCAGACTGTGGTCCAGTTGTCAGAGGTGATGTCACCATCGGAGACCCAGCATAGTGTGATCCAGTTGGCAGAGGTGGTGTCACCATCAAAGACCCAGCAGACGATGGTCCAGTTGTCAGGGGTGGTTGCGCTTACGAAGAACTTGCTGGATCTCCTGCTTCCGTTTCGCGCCAATGAGCTTGTAAAGTTTCCTGCAATTTGATGTGTTGTTGTATTATACTTACTGTCTTCTCTGTCTTTGCCTCTGTCTTCACCTTGTTTGGCACTGAAATGGCCTTCTTGAGCCCAAAGTGCCGTTAAGCTTTATTTCTTCTTCTTCTTCTTCTGTCTTCACCAGGTCGAAAGGTAAAAATGTAAATGTGGCAGCACTGTTCTTTCGAAAACTTTCTGAACTGTTGTTCATAGTTCGCTAGGGTAAATTTTCGTGCACCTGTAATCCATGAGCGAGCAAGTGACGACGTCCTTAAGTAGTCTTGATCGCATTGAACCTTTTTTTTTTGCCATTGAAGGAGGTCGTTTTGAACTCTCAGCTTCTGGTGCGCGGCGATTCAGTTCACTTCTCGGCCTCATGAGTAGGGTCTTTTGCTGGCTCTGCATAAAAATATAAGGTCAATATTTGCAGCTTACATGTCGTTATTACGATAATACTAGACGTCAAGGCCTATAGATTCTCATTTGAGATCCTCTATGGTGTATAATTATACGTTACCTCATGTAAAATTAATGGATATCCGACCCATAGTGTTGGTAAGCTACTGGTAAAAATTCTTACATTGGTAGTACGTGGTGGGTCATCTTCTCCATTCTGTTGACTGGGCATGGTTAATCTGTGATCAATCTGAAATGTAACAAACTGAGAATTCAACCTCAGCATCCGGAGAAGTGGGTTTTGTCATTTGTTCAGATTCTCTATCAGCCCTTCAAGCCATAGAGAATCGTAATATTGACCATCACCTACGTTTGGATATTTTAACTGAACATCAACGTAGTTTTCAAATGCATAAAGTTGTGGTATTTTGTTGGGTACCCAGTCATGTGGGCATTCCTGGGAATGAACGTGCCGACAAGGCTGCCAGGGCAGCTCTTGATCTGGACGTCACATTTTTCAGGGTGTAACATTCAAGCTGCTCATCCACACGTACTTGTACGCAGAATGGCAGTCATTCTGGGATGAGCAGGTTGATAACAAATTACACAAAGGCAAACCAATGATTTGATTGTTGTACCCCAATAAACGAAATGTCCAGGCGTGATCAACTGGTTATGTCACGGGCTCGTATAGGGCATACATACCTTACTCAAGGTTACCTGCTCCGTGGGGAGGAGGCCCCTGTATGTGTGCCCTGTCGAGATTTGGCTGACACTCGTCATTTGTTTTATGAGTGTCAGTCAATGTATGATGTTTTCAGTGATATTATTATTATAAAATCCTCAATTTTACTGTTCACTGCAAATTTTTATTTGTAGAACTTGCGGTTTTATCATTCTTGATTCTACTTTTATATCCTTGTTTGGCACTGAAATGGCCTTCTTGAGCCCAAAGTGCCGTTAAACTTTATTTCTTCTTTTTCTTCGCATGTTCTACGAGTGTCAGTCCATATACAGTGAAACCTCAACATTAAGGTCAGTGAGCAGACTGACCTCAGATGACCTGATTAGTGGGGTGACCTTATTAATGAATACAACCTCCGAAGAGATATTTTTAGGAACACACTCAAGTGAAGATAATCATCAAATTTTATTGAAAGGAAATTGTTGCATTACATTGTTTGTCAACAAGAAAGCAATTACTTCAAAATTGGGCATCGATTGCTTGCACGAACATTCAGAACATTTACACTTCAAAACAAAACAAAATATTGTCAGATTGGCACTGTTAATGTCACTTGATTTTCAGGCAAGAGTCCATCTTTGATTGCTTTCCCTGGCTTTTCACCTCAACACTTTGTTCCGCGAGCTGGTCCTCTGCATTGGCGAATATTTGCCACAAGTCGAGTCCCTTTGAAACACAAAACAGTTTCAATCTGGCAGCCATGGCAGTGGCGTCTTCCAATGTCATGTCATCTCTTTCGGCTGGAACACTGACATCCTTTTCTCCTTCAGAGTCGGGATGCACATTTGAGGTCGTGCTGCCTGCCACAAAATCCCTCACCAGGCGCTCCTCCCAGTTATCCTCGAGTGTATCACCGGTGGGTGTATCACTGTGAATGTTGACATACTCCAGTGGGTCAGTGATGACGTCAGTGAGGTCAGATGAGCGAACGCGAGCCAAAAGTTCTGAGAGGGGAATGTGGTCTTCAGGGTCATCGTCAGGTGGTGGTGAGGGTGCCGAGGGCGAGGGGAAGCCAGCCTTCACAAAACACTTGGTGATGGTTGTGGTTTTGATGGCCTTCACGGAATCTGCTCTCCAATGGACTGCATCGAGCACATTTATGTCCTTCACCAGTTGGGATGATTGAGATTTTTGTACAAATGTACAAACTTTTCAGTGATTTTAATATTTGTAAAATCCTCAATTTCCTTCGGGAATTTAGGGTATATTTTTGTTTTCAGACATACAACTCTAGTCAACTCGTTTGAGTCTAGATCTAGTCATCAATATTTTCACAATTAATCTTGTAAGCTTTTACTGTTCACTGCTAATTTTTAATTGTAGAACTTGCGGTTTTATCAATCTCGATACTACTTTTATACCCTGGTTTGGCACCGAAATGGCCTTCTTGAGCCCAAAGTGCCGTTAAACTTTATTTCTTCTTCTTCTTCGTTGTCGTTTCCTTGTCGCGGGGAAGGGAGTCAAATGTCCGTCTTCTAAACACTGTGTCAGATGCTGTCGTAGATCCTGCTGCGTCAGTCGGTAGTCCTCGGTAGTCCTCTGTCAAAGCAAAGAAACGTCGCGAAGGCCGCAGCGAAGAGTCCACAGTCAAATACTCCTTTCTGTTGGGAAAGTCAGTCGTGAGGTAGCTGTCGAGGTGTCCTTAGATAGTGTCGGAAGATTCGTCGCGTGCTGGTTGTATCTTGTGAAGATAGCGTCGGCTGCAAACTGTCGCGGACGACTTCATGCACGAGTTGTACAGAGTCTTCAGTACCTACACGAGTTGCCAGGTCAGGGTTGGGGAGAACCAAGGTCGATTGTAGTCTGTGGACATCAGGGAACTGAGTGTTGAGAAGTCTAGAAGAGGCGTCCATTATCTTGTCGTTAAGGCACCTGCCCTCACTGAGCAGAAGTCTGTCGTCCTTGTCGAGGTTGAGGTCGGGGATCCTGTCGTTGTCCGTCCGAGATCGCTCGAAGGGTGTGGGGGGTGGGGATGGCGTTCAGAGATGCCTGACACGCTGTCTGACGGGGGCTCTAGCTGGAGATGTCGGCTCGTTGGGCAGAGGCGAGTGGTCTGTGTCGGTCTTTTCACGGAAGAATTTGAAACGCCTTCCTGTGACAACGTGAAAAATTTGACTTTAATGGCATTCAATATTATTTTTACTATAAATTGGTCCGCTTTGCATATCTAGGCCCTACTTCAAATCTGCTTGTATGTAATTCCAACCTGAGAGCCGTTTGAAGGGTTTGATTCCAACGCTCGTCAAGTCCGTTGGTCTGTGGATGGTAGGCTGTTGAGATGCGCTTGAGTGTCAATTGCCATTAGTTCTTGCAGTGTCGTCGGAAGCATTTAAAAGTGAAGGGGCCCAATATGTCTGGTCTGGAGGGTTGAGGGGGAGTTGGGGTGTGGGCGCCCTAACCCCCCCCCCTCCCCCACCCCCCAAAAAATTTTGGAATTTGGTGTACCTTGGATCCAGTTCAATGTTATGTTTGTGGGCTATTCAATTTTTCTTTAATTGGAAAATTATCATCTAAAATAGGCCCAAAAGAAATTCAAACCACTCCATCTTTTAAAATCTTGATGAAAAGTTACTGAGCAGAACAGATGGGCAAGATTTGAAATAGATAGATTGTATGATTTCTATGTCGGTATTATGACTCAATTCAACTTCATCATCTCTTCAAGGGTGGCACCAGAACCCCCCTGACATGGTGTCTGAGCTCCCTGTTGGAGGGGGTCTGAAATCTATATGTACACAGATCGCAACCGAGCAGAGGGAGGGAGCCAGCGTACAGCGTGTGGGGCCCCTTGAGCGGGCCCCAGAAGCCAGAGCTTTTTGGTGTTCTGGGGTTGATTCTTAACTTCTACTGGCTCTTAACTGACCTGGTTTCCATTCCCGCGATTTCATAACTTTTTAGAAATATTCTTCTGACTTTATTTTTTTATCATTCAAGCCCATATCGATCATGTTTGAAGTTGCGTGCTTTCTCCCACCCAAATTGTGTGTGAATTCTTACTTCTTTCATGTAAACGAAATATACTTCCATTTTTTTTTTTTTGAGAATTCAGACGAGGTTCACAATAGAATAATGAGAATACATCATTTACATGTTTTACCGACAATTACACATTTTTCCCAGACGGAGGTGTGGGGGTATGTAGCTCCCCTGACCCCCCTTTGCTGCCGCCCCTGCCTCACCGGTGCAGTAACCCACTCACAGATCTACTTATTTTTTAGTTGTATATATCGTTGGTTTCCCAACGAGTGTCAGTCAATATATGATGTTTTCAATTATTTTAATATTTATAAAATCTTCAACTTCCTTCGGGAAATTGGGGTACATTTTTATTTCTAGACATTTTGTCTAGAACTCTAGTCAACTCGTTTGGGCCTAGTTCTAGCCATTAATATTTTCACCATTAACTTTGTAGCTTTTACCGTTCACTTAAAAAATGTATCTATAGAACATGTTAGATATGATGATAAAATTCTTGAAACTGCTTTTATATTCTCGTTTGGCACTGAAATGGCCTTCTTGAACCCAAAGTCCCGGTAAACTTTATTCCTTCTTTCATTCCTTCTTGGGATTGAGATTCTGGGATTCCTATATATGATTCTTAAAGCGTACACTCCCACAATTGTTACCCATATCCTTGAGACATGAGCGTGTGCGCCACTGAAATGACCCACTGTGAAATGTGTATTGTTGATTCATTCGTTCCAAAGAACAAATACATTATATTTCACAGGTGAAATCTGCTATCTACCAACACCTAGTGACGTCTGGACACCACCTGGTGCCGTCTGGGCAATACCTAGTGCCGTCTGGACAACACCTGGTGCCGTCTCGACAATACCTGGTGACGTGTGGACAACACCTGGTGTGACGTCTGAACAACACCTAGTGACGTCTGGATATGTATCTAATCCCCAAAGCTCTCCAACACTGGATAATTCTCTTCACACCCAGTGTTGGTCGCTACTCATCGTTGAAATGGTAAGTAAGACAGTTGGAAAGAAAATAACCGAACATTGCGACGAGTAATCGGGATTCATCTATACACGTATGCCATGATTATTGACGGACGACGCTATATGATTAGCATGACCCCCGGTACGCCCGAACCCTATCTTAGACACGAGGACAGACAGTGAAACGTGAGTGAATCAAGCATGAACTGATGACGTGACATGCACCTCGACGAGCTATCGACGGACAAATTGACCTGGTCAGTCTGATCAATCAAAGCTCCCGGACGAACGATTGCGCATAGACCCAAAGCAGATAGATGCTCTTTTGATACTCGGGACAGTTATCAAGAGAAATTGCCTCTCATTGTGCATTTATTCGGACAATCGTTGGACTCCTTTTAAATTTGAGAAAATACTGAGGACTGATCTATGTATTT
This sequence comes from Terebella lapidaria, assembly GCA_949152475.1. Taxonomy (NCBI): domain Eukaryota; kingdom Metazoa; phylum Annelida; class Polychaeta; order Terebellida; family Terebellidae; genus Terebella; species Terebella lapidaria. The sequence goes on from OX424562.1 coordinate 23,363,818, forward strand.
GTGAATGAACATGGAACAGTTAAGGCATCGCCGTGTGAAATACAATTTACGAGAACTAGATCCACTTGTGAATCAGTGCCGTCGTGAACAGCTCTTGTGAACGTTCAACGAGCGACCACACACACTCCAACCGACACCATGAACTAAGACAGCACCAGCTGTCCAAGGCTTCTTGGAGGCTGAAAGTAGTCTACATATAGGCAGGATGTAGTCTGACTGAGTATGGAGAATATTCGGAATTAAATATTTCTTTTACAGGTGACAGCTTGTCGTGCCTTCCGCGAACACTCGGTGACCTCTCTACAAGATGGATGTCTAATACATGACGGATGTCTTCTTCTTTGAGAGCGTGTGTATGATTGAACTGCAGTGTTGAGCAACTGCTGACAATTGTACAGGTAGGTCAACTCACTGGTCCTGGGAGATTCACCATAAAATGAAAGAATGTTACACGGAGCTGGGATTAGATCTTAGCCTCGAATAGCTGTGATGGTTTGTTTGCAAAGAAAAAGTTTCAGAACTGTGGAAAGCTTCTAATTATACGAACTCAAATAAAATAAATTTATCCCTTTCAGGCAGACGTAAATGGTTTGGTTGTGTAGCCTGGTATGCCCAGTTGGTACCTACAACAAGCAACCGAAGTGACTAAATACTCTGCCCTGCCGGAAATGCTGCAAGCACAATGAGGAATCGTGGGTTATGACACCAAAACCACGGAACATTAAAGAAATTAATTTCTGAATGTCCTACTATATGTATAAATATGCCTTGAATGCAGAAATAAATTTCTTATGAACGGATGCACTCTTTATTCTACTAGTATGCCAGGTGCACTCATGAATATTTGCCACTAAGGGCTAATTTACACTCAATTCAAGATTTCAAGTAGATGTCAGCTTGGGGTCGGGTTAAAAGTTAAAGGTCGAAAATATCCCCGGTGTTCAACCAGACCCCAAATATGTAGTTATACCGTATTACCCCGCATATAGGCGCATGCGCCTATAAGTGAAACAGCGCCTTTTGAGAAGTTGTGAAAATATTAACTGGTTTCATTTATAGGCGCATGCGCCTATAACTGAAACTAGGCGCATGCGCCTATAAGTGAATCATGCTTTATAAACATTTATATAGGCCGTAGGCTAGGTACAGGCCTACACATCTCCTGATTTTGACGCGGACTTGAAATATATAGCCTAATATAAACTTCACATACGTAACGTAAGCTTCGAAACACATTCTGTTATCCCACGTAGATATAATTCGGTATTACATATACAGACATGGGGTAACAAACTCATCACTGATTGAAAACGAGACTTGCAAGGGCTACGGAAATTCGTATCGAAGGTGGCGCGTGCCAAATTAGATATTCAGGATACAGGTTTATATCACCGTTGTGGGTGGCCAATCACAGTCTCGGCTCTGTGTTCAGTCACTGATAATACTATATTTTCCCGTTCATACAATCCAACATATTTTGACGTCGGCATTGTATGGAGTTGAGGGTATCTGTGATATATGTGAACTCCCCTGATTGTGCTTTAATCAAAACGTGACCATGGAAAACTCAATCAACTTCGAAAAATCTCAGGGTTTTGCATATTTTTCGGTTGCACGCACACTGGTCAACAGTATGAAGCAAGTTTCACTTATAGGCGCACCAACTCGTGCAAAATTTAACCAACTTCATTTACAGGCACATGCGCCTATAAATGAAGCTAGGCGCACCTTCACTTATAGGCGCATGCGCCTATATGCGGGGTAATACGGTATGTAGTTCATCTTTAGATGACCTTATACGTCACCTCAGATGAATCTGAGTGCACAAGTTACCTACCTTAGAATGCTTTTTATCATGGACAGGCAAGAACTCTAGATAATGAATGAGCAGTGGCTTTTTCATGGTAGGCAATGATTTAGAGTAATGTTTAAGTCAGTAGGCCGGATGTATATTACTGTGCCCTATCACGTGAAAACTGTGGGTGTAAATTATTTATATCTCTCTCTCTATCTCACTCTCTCTCAATAACTCAAAATTTGATAGTTTGTTGCCATCGATTCTTGCGAGCAAAATTTGAGATTTGAAGAAAATTGACCGTTTGGTTCATGGAAATTAAATGGCTTGTAATGCTCATAATATCAAATCTAGGTCATCAAAGGTCAAATTCTTGGTCACCACAAAAAGTACCATATATGACTTCCCATCTGGAAGTATTGTTTTAGGAATTTACTCTTTAAAACATGTGGCTCATTATAAAGCATAGGAGAATTTAACATCGGAAAGTCCTATTTGGGCCCCGTAAAACATCAAAATGGCCGCCACACGCAGATCGGCGATTCAAGAGCATCCAAACTTATACACATTTTAAGGATACATGAGGGGAACATTTTGAAAGTAAAATTTTAAAACTGATCACACAGTTCTTGAGAAAATAATTTTTAAAGTTGAAAACATGCAAAAATGACCATTTCGGCATAAAAATGGCCGCCAAAACTGCAAAATCGATTCAATAAAAAAAAAATGAAAAAAATTAGCCCAAGGGCTAAGATAGGTTACCGGACAATTTTGGTTGAAGCACGACGGGTGAGATATGATATTCAGATTAACCATTTGAGGTTATCTTCGTGAACTTCAATGTCACCATCAAGTGTGCAGCATAAAAACTTGTATATGTTCAAAATACAAACACAAGGTCTATCTACAAGTATTTCGTCTTTAGACAAAATTTACATATTTTAGTCCCAAAATTTTCTTCAAAGGGTGAAAAAAATTTTTTGCCTAGAAATGGCCCAAATTGAATAGTAATGCGATTTGAGGCAAAAAAATGTTTTTTTCTGCCGACCCGTGAAAAATTCAAAATGACTGCCACACGTAGACCGGCGATTCAAGGGCAACAAAACTTATACACATCATAAAGGTATATTTGAAGGGGAATTTTTTTAAACGAAAATCTCAAAACTGATCAGACAGTTTTCGACAAAACACAGACGAGGTGCAAATTTAGGCATTTTTTTACCGCCAAATGGCTGTTTTGACTTTCAAAGTCATCCAAGGTCAAATTCAAGGTCACCACACAAGTCGCCATATATGACTTCCCATTTGAAAGTGCCAATTTCTAAGCTCTATCTCCAAGCGTTCTATGAGTACAGTCCTGGCAGCTCCCATTATGAGGGAAAAAAGTCCAAAATTTTTTTCAGAGGGTGAAAACAATTTTTTGTCTAGAAATGGCCCAAAATGGATAGTAACGCGATTTGCGATTTTTAGGTTACCGGACCTATGGTCCGATAACCTATTGGCATGGCGTTGCATCCGTCGGCGTCGTCCGTCCACATTTTTATCTTTAAAGTTTACGATCGGATCTATCTGAAATTTTGCACAAAAATACCTAAAAATATTTCAAGACGGGGTTATTTTTTTTGTTTTTTGATTTTCGCATTTTTTTTAAAATGGCGGCCATTTTCGCTGAAAAACGGCCAATTTCTGACTTTGGTGGCCATTTTCTCAAAAACTGTTCACAAAGTTTTGAGATTTTTATTTCAAAAGATTGCTCTCACATACCTCTGTGATGTGTATGGGTTTCGTTGCCCCTGAATCGCCGGTCGGCGTGTAGCGGCCATTTTCATTTTCTCGACGGGTCCCAAATGGGACTTTTCCATGTTAAATTCTCCTGTGCTTTATAATGGGACACATTATGCTTAATATCTCACTTGGTATTGAGATTAGAGACTAGGAATCAACTATGGACACATAGGAAATGATATATGCTGATTATTGTCATGTGCTTGAATTTGACCTTTGACCTCATTTTCAAGGTCAGAGCACAAAATGGCTAATATCTTGCTTATTATCGACGTTACAGCTTATGAATCAATTGTGCACATATAGGAAATGATATAATCCAAATATTCTGATGACCTTGAATTTGACCTTCGACCTCATTTTCAAGGTCAAAGAACAAAACAGCTAGTATCTCGCTTATTATCAACTTTACAGCGTTGGAATGAATTGTGCACATATAGGAAATGATATAGTCCTAATATTTTGATGACTTTGAATTTGACCTTTGACCTCATCTTCAAAGTCAAAGCACAAAATGGCTAATATCTCGCTCATTATCGACTTTACAGCTTAGGAATCAATTGTGCGCATATAGGAAATGATATAGTCTGAATATTTTGATGACCTTGAATTTGACCTTTGACCTCATTTTCAAGGTCAAAGTACAAAATGGCTAATATCCCACTTCATATCGACTTTACAGCTTAGGAATCAATTGTGGTCATATAGGAAGTGATATATGCTGAATATTCTTGTGATCTTGAATTTGACATTTGCCCTCATTTTCAAGGTCAGATCACGAAATTGCTAATATCTCGCTTATTATCGACTTTACAGCTTTGGAATCAATTGTGAACATTTAGGAAATGATATACGCCGAATATTCTGACAATCTTGAATTTGACTTTTAACCTCATTTTCAAGGTGAGAGCACAAAATGGCTAATATCTCACTTATTATCGACTTTACAACCTTGAATATACATTGTGTACATATACAAAATGATGTATGCTCAATGTTTTGATGAACTTCAAATTGACCTGTGACCTCATTTTTAAGGTCAGAGCACATAATGGCTAATCTCTCACTTATTAAGTTATTATTGACTTTACATCTTAGGAATCACTTGTGGACATGAAGTGATATATATCCTGAATATCATCGTTACCTTTAATTTAACGTTTGACCTCATTTCCAAGGTCAGGGGACAAAATGACCAATATCTAAAATATAAAAACATTGTCCGGTAACCTTTCCTAGCCCGTGGGCTAATTTTTTTTTTCGTCGAAAATTCAAAATAGCCGCCATATGCAGACCGGCGATTTAAGGGCAACCAAACTTATACACATCACAGAGGTACATTAGGAGAATCTTTTGAAACAAAAATCTCAAATCTGATCGGACAGTATTTGAGAAAATGGCCGCCAAAGTTCAAAACTGACCGTTTTTTTAACGAAAACGGCCGCCATTTTGAAAACAATTTAAAAATCAAATAGCTAAAAAATACCCCCTTCTTCAAATTTTCAGAAAGATTGTACCGTAAACTTTAAAGATAAAATTGTGGATGGACGACGACGACGACGACGGACGGACGCCGAACGCAACGCCATATTATGATTGACCTTGAACTTGATCAGGAAAATAAGGTCATATGAGAAAAACTTCAAGGTCAACTTTTAAAACTAACTGAAACCTATCAAGTAGTATATAAAATGAAAGGTCTTGATTCCCTGGTACATACTTTCTCATCAGTTTTGAGATGTGACGTTTATTGACGTCACAGTGACGTCATAAACGTTAATTTTTCGAAATTTCAAACGGTCATAGTGTCCACAAATCTTTTTAGATTCTGATGAAATTACACAGGTATAATATATGTCTTCATGCACAGGCAATGCACAATTTTCGTGACTCAAGGTCAAAGGTCAAGATCAATGAAAAGGTCAAAATCACATAAATGGCCATAATTTAGGAACTAATCGCCATAAAGAGTTCAAACTAGGACCATGTTGTAGCATATCAAAAGGTCTTTCTTATGTGTCTTTGAAGGTGACCTTTGACCTTGACCTTCAGAAGTTCGCCATAGGTCAATGCCATGTACGAAGGTCAGTGCACCATATCAAGTAGCATACTATTAGAAAGGTCCGGTAACCTAAAAACGTCTGGGGGTATTGACCCAATACATATTCACACAAATTTATGGACAAATTCATCAGCCCGAAAAAAGAAAGAAATATGTGTAACAGATGATGTGGCGAACGACGACTATGACGACGGACGAAAAACCACGACAATAGCTTATCGGCCTTTAATGAAAGGCAAAGTTATTGAAAATGTTGAAAAAAAAACTGTTGTTTGTTATTGATGTGTTTTGTTATTGGAAATGGAAACTCTTTTGTACGGAAACTCTTGTATGGAAATGGAAACTCTTTTGCATGTAGCGGCTAGTACATATTTAGTGCCAGGTGTGACCTTGAGCTTTAGCCATCAATGTCATCTGAAGGTCAAGTTCAAGTTCCCCACATGATGTGCGATACAAAACTTCCTATATGCTTATAGTACGAACTTGAGTTTTTTCGGCAAGAGTTGTAACCTCAGAGGCCAATTTATATAAATCACGTCAGACGTGAGATTGAGCACTCAAGGTCATCGGATGTCAAGCTCAAACGACACCGTTCAGTATGCCATATATGACTCCCTATGTGCTCATAATACAAATATTAGATATGTCTACAAGTAAGCACTTTGTCTGTACAAGCCAACTACATATTTCCGGTCAGGGTGTCAGTTATGAATGACAATGTCATTCAGCTTTCACAGGCCCGGAGGCCATCTGAGGTCAAGTTCAAGGTCAGCAAAAGATGCACCAGATATGACTTCCTATACGCTTATACTACAGACATAAGATCTATGTAAAAATGTTTTGTCTCCAGAAGCCAATTTGGGCATACAAAGCCTTCATGGGCGTTTCATTCCTACATATCAGGCCTTCCGAGCTATTTAGAGCTCTCCATCATTACATGCAAAACCAAGGACCTTTATTAGCATGTTCTGTCCAAAATATCTTTCAAAGAGTGAACTTTTTTTTTTTGCCTAAAAATGGCCAAAAATGGATAGTAGTGCGATTTGGGGCAAAAAATCAAAATAGCAGCCACACACAGACCGGCAGTTCAAGGCCAACCAAACATATAAACTTTCCAGAGGTACATAACGGGAATCTTTTGAAACAAAAACAAAAATCTCAAAACTGTTTGGACGCCATTTTGAAAAAGTATCCAAAAACGAAAAAAAGACCTTTCCTGGGAATATTTTTAGGTATTTTTTCAGCAAAATTTCAGAAAGATTCGACCGAAAACTTTAAAGATAAAAATGTGGATAGACGGTGGATGACGGACGAACGGATGTACGCCAGACGCAACACCATGCCAATAGGTTATGGGGCCAAAGACCAAGTAACCTTTGAAATGCGAAATAAAAAAAATTAAAACGACTTTACTCTTGAAATATTTTTAGGCATTTTTAGGCAAAATTTCAGAAAGATTCGACCGTAAACTTCAAAGTTTATCCTATGTATGTTTATCCTACAATACCAACTTCTATCCACAATTGACCTTACGACATGTATGCTTTGAGTTGTTTGTCCGATGGGATTACTATTGTTCGGCAATATTTGTCCGAGCTGTACGCTTGACAGAAAAGGTGTTCAACCATGACAGTCGTAAAGTCAATTGTTTGCACACATAATCTAAGTCAACCTTGACCTGTAGGCTTACCAGTCAATACCATTCGATGTTAGATTCTTCCTACATCTTCGTAATATAACGCTGAGCTATATCTACAAAGATATTGTCTGTAAGAGCCAATTCGCACATTTTCTCGAACTCGGATCAAACGTGATATTGAGATTTAATACTGAAGGTAGTCTGTGGTCATTTCCAAAGTCACCAACATACTAGTAACCACCATATGATTCCCTCGATTCCCGTGAAAGATCCCCAAAATATATCATTTTCTCTGCAAAGGCCGATTTACAAAGTTCACGTTTAGTGCGACCTTGATATTTACCACTCAGGGTCGTCTGAGGTAAAATCCGAGGTCACCAAAAGATCAAATTTATATGATTTCCTATATACTCTTAATCATCCATCATAAGCTTTTTGCCATTCACCGTGGGTCGCGGCGGACGCACGCCCGCTATCCCGGATCCTCGCTGATAGTCCGCTCACCGAGGGTCACTGCAGGCGCAGTATCTACTTCAGAAACGTTAACCAGGTAGCAGCCCGCCTAGCAAGCCCAGACGTACGGACACCACTTACATACTGGATCATCACCGTGGTGTTAACTATGGCCGGCTCGCCGACGGCACTGCTGCAGGGATAGAAACTTGGACAGCCCGACGGTCTGTCAGAGCCTGTGATGCACCATCCCAGGGCGAGAGACCGGTATCACAGGGACGAGCCCCGAATCATCACGGTCCCCCTCCTGGGCCCCCAATCAGAAGTCGTCCTCAGGGCCCTCGCGGGCTTTAGCCAGTAAGCAGGGACGTAGAGCTCATGGCCGAGCCCTCCAGCGTCCTCTCGCCTTGCCAGCACTGAGACAACTCCACAGAACAAGACGGCTTCAGAATATTTATAACCCCTGAAGCACGAGACACTAGGGATGACGTAAGACCATTGTTACATCACAATGGAGCGAGAGGATTTGAGGGCGTTGCTATGCAGCGCACGTAGTTCGAATACGAAGCAGCCAAAACAAGAGTAGTGTTTACAAAGAATCTCCTGCCGTGATCTTTGGGCCAAATCGCCACACATATTTCAGGTCGAGATGTTTCACTTAAGGTCAATTGAGGTCAACTTCAATCATCAAAGGATCCAACATTACCCCTATATGCTCATAATATACAAATCTAAGCACTATCTACAAGCGTTTTGTCTGCATTGACCAATTTACACAAAACGAGACGTCAAGGCCTAAAGATGCCTTGGAGGCATTTCGGTGTTAAGACTAATTAATAATGTTTATAATTTGTTTTCAATGGGATATCGACGAAAATGAAAAATGTCGACTTAGACATGTTTGTCTAGCGGGACCAATCTGAAAATAATGTCCGTTTCGTCCTAAGAAGCACTGTTTCCGAGATATCGCCAGAAACGAAAAATGCAGACTCGGCAAAATAAATTTCAGGTCAAGGTCAAAGTTCATCCCCAATACCCCATAGACATATTTGTCTAGGGCGACGGGTCCGAGAATAACGTCCGTTTCGTTCTACGATACACCGTTTCCGAGATATCGCTGAAAACGAAAAATGCCGACTCGGCAGAAAAATTCGAAGGTCAAGGTCAAAGTTCATACCTAATACCCCTTAGACATGTTTGTCTAGGGCTACGTGTCCGAAAATAACGTCCGTTTCGCTGTATGACACCATTTCCGAGATATCGCCGAAAACGAAAAATGACAACTCACCAAAATAAGGTCATATGAGAAAAACTTCAAGGTCAACTTTTAAAACTAACTGAAACCTATCAAGTAGTATATAAAATGAAAGGTCTTGATTCCCTGGTACATACTTTCTCATCAGTTTTGAGATGTGACGTTTATTGACGTCACAGTGACGTCATAAACGTTAATTTTTCGAAATTTCAAACGGTCATAGTGTCCACAAATCTTTTTAGATTCTGATGAAATTACACAGGTATAATATATGTCTTCATGCACAGGCAATGCACAATTTTCGTGACTCAAGGTCAAAGGTCAAGATCAATGAAAAGGTCAAAATCACATAAATGGCCATAATTTAGGAACTAATCGCCATAAAGAGTTCAAACTAGGACCATGTTGTAGCATATCAAAAGGTCTTTCTTATGTGTCTTTGAAGGTGACCTTTGACCTTGACCTTCAGAAGTTCGCCATAGGTCAATGCCATGTACGAAGGTCAGTGCACCATATCAAGTAGCATACTATTAGAAAGGTCCGGTAACCTAAAAACGTCTGGGGGTATTGACCCAATACATATTCACACAAATTTATGGACAAATTCATCAGCCCGAAAAAAGAAAGAAAAATGTGTAACAGATGATGTGGCGAACGACGACTATGACGACGGACGAAAAACCACGACAATAGCTTATCGGCCTTTAATGAAAGGCAAAGTTATTGAAAATGTTGAAAAAAAAAACTGTTGTTTGTTATTGATGTGTTTTGTTATTGGAAATGGAAACTCTTTTGTACGGAAACTCTTGTATGGAAATGGAAACTCTTTTGCATGTAGCGGCTAGTACATATTTAGTGCCAGGTGTGACCTTGAGCTTTAGCCATCAATGTCATCTGAAGGTCAAGTTCAAGTTCCCCACATGATGTGCGATACAAAACTTCCTATATGCTTATAGTACGAACTTGAGTTTTTTCGGCAAGAGTTGTAACCTCAGAGGCCAATTTATATAAATCACGTCAGACGTGAGATTGAGCACTCAAGGTCATCGGATGTCAAGCTCAAACGACACCGTTCAGTATGCCATATATGACTCCCTGTGTGCTCAAAATACAAATATTAGATATGTCTACAAGTAAGCACTTTGTCTGTACAAGCCAACTACATATTTCCGGTCAGGGTGTCAGTTATGAATGACAATGTCATTCAGCTTTCACAGGCCCGGAGGCCATCTGAGGTCAAGTTCAAGGTCAGCAAAAGATGCACCAGATATGACTTCCTATACGCTTATACTACAGACATAAGATCTATGTAAAAATGTTTTGTCTCCAGAAGCCAATTTGGGCATACAAAGCCTTCATGGGCGTTTCATTCCTACATATCAGGCCTTCCGAGCTATTTAGAGCTCTCCATCATTACATGCAAAACCAAGGACCTTTATTAGCATGTTCTGTCCAAAATATCTTTCAAAGAGTGAACTTTTTTTTTTTGCCTAAAAATGGCCAAAAATGGATAGTAGTGCGATTTGGGGCAAAAAATCAAAATAGCAGCCACGCACAGACCGGCAGTTCAAGGCCAACCAAACATATAAACTTTCCAGAGGTACATAACGGGAATCTTTTGAAACAAAAACAAAAATCTCAAAACTGTTTGGACGCCATTTTGAAAAAGTATCCAAAAACGAAAAAAAGACCTTTCCTGGGAATATTTTTAGGTATTTTTTCAGCAAAATTTCAGAAAGATTCGACCGAAAACTTTAAAGATAAAAATGTGGATAGACGGTGGATGACGGACGAACGGATGTACGCCAGACGCAACACCATGCCAATAGGTTATCGGGCCAAAGACCAAGTAACCTTTGAAATGCGAAATAAAAAAAATTAAAACGACTTTACTCTTGAAATATTTTTAGGCATTTTTAGGCAAAATTTCAGAAAGATTCGACCGTAAACTTCATAATTTTTTCCTATGTATGTTTATCCTACAATACCAACTTCTATCCACAATTGACCTTACGACATGTATGCTTTGAGTTGTTTGTCCGATGGGATTACTATTGTTCGGCAATATTTGTCCGAGCTGTACGCTTGACAGAAAAGGTGTTCAACCATGACAGTCGTAAAGTCAATTGTTTGCACACATAATCTAAGTCAACCTTGACCTGTAGGCTTACCAGTCAATACCATTCGATGTTAGATTCTTCCTACATCTTCGTAATATAACGCTGAGCTATATCTACAAAGATATTGTCTGTAAGAGCCAATTCGCACATTTTCTCGAACTCGGATCAAACGTGATATTGAGATTTAATACTGAAGGTAGTCTGTGGTCATTTCCAAAGTCACCAACATACTAGTAACCACCATATGATTCCCTCGATTCCCGTGAAAGATCCCCAAAATATATCATTTTCTCTGCAAAGGCCGATTTACAAAGTTCACGTTTAGTGCGACCTTGATATTTACCACTCAGGGTCGTCTGAGGTAAAATCCGAGGTCACCAAAAGATCAAATTTATATGATTTCCTATATACTCTTAATCATCCATCATAAGCTTTTTGCCATTCACCGTGGGTCGCGGCGGACGCACGCCCGCTATCCCGGATCCTCGCTGATAGTCCGCTCACCGAGGGTCACTGCAGGCGCAGTATCTACTTCAGAAACGTTAACCAGGTAGCAGCCCGCCTAGCAAGCCCAGACGTACGGACACCACTTACATACTGGATCATCACCGTGGTGTTAACTATGGCCGGCTCGCCGACGGCACTGCTGCAGGGATAGAAACTTGGACAGCCCGACGGTCTGTCAGAGCCTGTGACGCACCATCCCAGGGCGAGAGACCGGTATCACAGGGACGAGCCCCGAATCATCACGGTCCCCCTCCTGGGCCCCCAATCAGAAGTCGTCCTCAGGGCCCTCGCGGGCTTTAGCCAGTAAGCAGGGACGTAGAGCTCATGGCCGAGCCCTCCAGCGTCCTCTCGCCTTGCCAGCACTGAGACAACTCCACAGAACAAGACGGCTTCAGAATATTTATAACCCCTGAAGCACGAGACACTAGGGATGACGTAAGACCATTGTTACATCACAATGGAGCGAGAGGATTTGAGGGCGTTGCTATGCAGCGCACGTAGTTCGAATACGCAGCGGCCAAAACAAGAGTAGTGTTTACAAAGAATCTCCTGCCGTGATCTTTGGGCCAAATCGCCACACATATTTCAGGTCGAGATGTTTCACTTAAGGTCAATTGAGGTCAACTTCAATCATCAAAGGATCCAACATTACCCCTATATGCTCATAATATACAAATCTAAGCACTATCTACAAGCGTTTTGTCTGCATTGACCAATTTACACAAAACGAGACGTCAAGGCCTAAAGATGCCTTGGAGGCATTTCGGTGTTAAGACTAATTAATAATGTTTATAATTTGTTTTCAATGGGATATCGACGAAAATGAAAAATGTCGACTTAGACATGTTTGTCTAGCGGGACCAATCTGAAAATAATGTCCGTTTCGTCCTAAGAAGCACTGTTTCCGAGATATCGCCAGAAACGAAAAATGCAGACTCGGCAAAATAAATTTCAGGTCAAGGTCAAAGTTCATCCCCAATACCCCATAGACATATTTGTCTAGGGCGACGGGTCCGAGAATAACGTCCGTTTCGTTCTACGATACACCGTTTCCGAGATATCGCTGAAAACGAAAAATGCCGACTCGGCAGAAAAATTCGAAGGTCAAGGTCAAAGTTCATACCTAATACCCCTTAGACATGTTTGTCTAGGGCTACGTGTCCGAAAATAACGTCCGTTTCGCTGTATGACACCATTTCCGAGATATCGCCGAAAACGAAAAATGACAACTCACCAGAAAAATTTCAGGTCAAGGTCAAAAGTCATCCCTAATATGCCTAAATCATGTTTGTCCAGGGCGACCAGTCCGAAAATGACGTCCGTTTCGCTCTACGACGCACCGTTTCCTAGATATCGACGAAAACGAAAAATGCCTACTCAGAAACCAAAATTCAAGGTCAAGGTCAAAGTTCATCCTTAATACCCATAAAACATATTCGTCTAGGGCGACGAGTCCGAAAGTAACGTCTGTTTCGCTCTACGACGCACGGTTTCCAACATATTGACGAAAACGAAAATCGCCGAATCAGCAGAAAATTTCATGGTCAAGGTCAAAGTGCGACGAGTCCGAAAATAACGTCCGTTTCGCTCTACGACGCACGGTTTCCGATATATCGACGAAAACGAAAATCGCCGACTCAGCAGAAGATGTCAAGGTCAAAGTTCATCCCTAATACCCCTAAAACATGTTTCTTTAGGGCGACGAGTCCAAAAATAATGTCCGTTTCTCTCTACAACGCACCATTTCCGAGATATTGACGAAAACGAAAATCGCCGAATCAGCAGAAAATTTCAAGGTCAAGGTCAAAGTTCATCCCTAATACCGTAAAACATGTTTGTCTAGGGAGACAAGTCCGAAAATAACGTCCGTTTCGCTCTACGACGCAGGGTTTCCGAGATATCGACGAAAACGAAAATCCTCGACTCAGCAGAAAATTTCAAGGTCAAAGTCAAAGATCATCCCTAATACCCCTAAAACATGTTTGTCTAGGGCGACGAGTCCAAAAATAATGTCCGTTTCTCTACGACGCACTGTTTCCGAGATATCGATGAGAACAAAAAAATGCCGACTCGGCAAAAAAATTCCAGGTCAAGGTCAAAGTTCATCCCTTATACCCCATAGACATGTTTGTCTAGGACGACGAGTCCGAAAATAACATCTGTTTCGCTGTATGACACACCGTTTCCGAGATATTGACGAAAACGAAAAATGCCGACTCGGCAGAAAAATTCAAGGTCAAGGTCAAAGTTCATCCATAATACCCCTTAGACATGTTTGTCTAGGACGATGAGTCCAAAAATAATGTCCGTTTCCCTCTACGACGCACGGTTTCCGAGATATCGACGAGAACGAAAAATGCCGACTCGGCAGAAAAGTTCAAGGTCAAAGGTCATCCCTAATACCCCTTAAACATGTTTGTCTAGAGCGACGAGTCCGAAAATAACGTCCGTTGCCCTCTACGACGCACCATTTACGAGATATCGACGAAAACGAAAAATGCCGACTCGGCAAAAAATTTCAAGGTCAAGGTCAAAGGTCATCCCTAATACCCCTTAAACTTGTTTGTCGAGGCGACGAGTCTGTAAATAACGTCCGTTTCGCTCTACGACGCACTATTTCTGAGATATCGACGAAAACAAAAAATGCTGACTCGGCAGAAAAATTCAAGGTCAAGGTCATCCCTAATACCCCTTAGACATGTTTGTCTAGGACGACGAGTCGTTCTACGATGCACCGTTTCCGAGATATGCAGGAAACCTCAAGGATGACTGGGCGAAAAATCTTCCGACCTCTAGGTCAAAGGTCGTTTGACGGATAGATCCCAAAATCGATAGGGTTCTTCCCTGTTGATATATGAACCTCCATGCAAAGTTTCGCAGCCATTGTCTGAACAGTTTTTGAGTTATCGTGCGGAAACGAAGTCCAAAAAATGACCTCACGGACCTCGGATCCGGCTTCAAAACTATACAGCACATCTACATAATATGTCTGAACAGTGGTGAAAATTTCAAGTCAATCCGTAAAGGCGTTCTCGAGTTATCGCGCGGAATCGAAAATGGCGGAAGAAGAAAAAGAAAAATTTTAGAAAAAAGAAGCATTCTGACAAAACCATAAAGGCATTTCTGCCCAAATGCCGAAATGCCTTAATTCAGATTATACTTGATGCTGAGTTAGGTCATTAATAGATCCATCATACATGACTACCTATGTGCTCATAATACATTCTTGAGCTCTACCTACAATTTCTGATCAGTTTCAAGGTCATCAATGGATCCATCATACATGACTTCATGTATGCTCATATACTACAAACTATAAGCGCTACCTACAATTTCAGGTCAGACGTGACCTTGCGGTTTACCACTTGTTTGAGGTCAAATTCAAAGTCACCAGAAGACCGTGTCATATATGACTCCCTATTGTGTTCATGATGCAAACCTAATCTCTATTTACATTTCTGCCCCCGTAGGTCAATTTGTGTACTTTGACTTACAATTTGGGCCACCATCTCCACACACGTCACAAAAATGTTATGGTTGTACAGAATTACAGTTTGAGTTCGAAATTGGTTAAATTGTCCATTTCGGCACACCATGGCCAAGAACGATTGGATATTAGTCCAATATATATCATGGCAAATTCATCACAACAAAACAGAAAAATATTCGACGACAAATGGGAATCCATGACAATAGGTTTTTGACACGACCACAATAGCTCATCAACCATAGTAGATCGGTAACCTAAAAACATAATCCACGATGAGAAGAATTTCGGCTTGAAATGGCTCAATACACATCATCTCAGACAAATATGCCAGAAACGAACCACCCAAGACTTCCCACATGTTCATAATTTTGACTTTGATCACCCGAGGTCATCACAGGTCAAGGTTGCCAAAACGATGGACCAAATATGATTGGAGTCATTCATCTCCAATTGTTTTGCTTCTAATGGCCAATTCAAACATCTCAAAGTAGCCATAACTTTGCGTTTAGCAATCATGGTCCATGAGGTTAAGTTCATGTGACCAAAAATTCCACCAGACAAGACTTCTCACATATTCATAATATATATATATCTAAACTCTTTGTCACCATAGCCAGGTTGCACCTGTTGAGGTAGTCATATAAATATAAATTTGTGTTTGTGCTCTCAAGGTCACATGTCAAGTTCAAGGTTACCAAAGGATGCAACACAAGACTTTGCTAATAATGTGTATGTAAGCTCTATCTGCAGCATTTTACATGTGTTTTACATATCTTTACATATCTTATATTTCTGCAAAATGCTCATATTAGCAAACACGGTGGATCTATCTGCAACATTTTTACCTCCACTGACCAATTTACACATCTTGACATGGCTATTAACCATGAGTTTGAGCAGTAACATAAATATCAGGTCAAGTTAAATGTCAACGAAAGATGCACAACAAAACTGTGCTAATGATGCATAAGGAAGCTCTCTCTGCAACATTTTTTGCACAACACAGCTTTATCTGCCGAATAAAAAAATGATTTCTTTTGATAAATCACAGATTTTATTGCTTCAACACAGTCTTCTATATACAGTGTACATCGAATTGAATATTAATCATCACGAAGGCATAGAATCTGATGGTTCAGATTTTAATCCACTTCTCTGTTTAGCATACGACTTCTTGATCTTCGACTTCACATCTGTTTTCTTTCTTTTTATCTGCTCAGCATCTGGATCCTATATGTGAGTGGAATATTTTTATTTATAGTGAAAAGATTTTGTATTCTGTAGTAATTGTATTCTGCAGTAATTTCAAAGGTATATATCTGACTAATTTTTTACTAAATTCAAAACAAAATTGTACTTACTTTCCCTTCCAATATCAACTTCTTCCTTTTGTTGATGGCTTTCTGTTCTCCAAAATCTTGTTCATCTAGGCGCTATGGAGAGCAGAACACCATAGTTAGTATTATCACCTGATACTATTACATGTACATTTATAGGCAAAAGATACATGTCAACAGAGATACAATGTGACTGTCATGTAGCTTACAGGCATAGCACTTTTATTGAGTTTTACCAATTGCCAGTGACTAGCTGGTAAATTTTAAAGGTTACTGAAGGTCAGCCATTGTCATCAATCTTTATGAATGTTCACTGCACAAGCACAAAAACTGAGACAATTTCAGTAAGGTTTCAAGATCACCAAATGATATGCAGTATATGAATTCAAATACTTTCTGTGGTTCAACAATTTGTTTCAAAAGATGAGCTTGATATACCTGGTAGAACACTCAAGGTTTCCTGTCTCTAAAATGCGAGGCAAAAATGTAATTAATCCGTCCAATTGGCCAAATTTGTTCAGGTGATATATTGGATATATTGTGAGGCAACAACCTTTTTATCATGCTAGTAATTCAACATGCAGCTAAAAGGTCAACAAAAGTATACACACGATTTCAGCCTCGCGCCGGGCAACAGCCACTTCCGTCACTATCTTTGTGACCTCCGTCTCGTTGACTGGGTATTCCTCAAGCTTTACTTCTGTAAACAAGTTAACAATGTGAAGTGTCCTTCTTTCATCAATTCATATGTAGGACAATGGGCCATGGTGTAGGTTTTAACATTCATCACTAAACAATAACACCAACATTGCTGGTACATGTGATTGAAAATATTGATATATGGATCGACATATTATGAAATATCGTAGTAAAATTCATAAATATTCTTATTGATACTCTCATTCCAATTATTTACCAAATTAACAAACAACAGGTTTTGAGGTTTGCTTGTCAGCAGAAAATGAGACTGAATCCATTCATCAGTATCAATATTACTCACTGACTTTCTCCTCAATGGCATGAACCAGTTTGATGTCAAACTGCGTCACCAAGGTAACCGCCATACCACCTCGTCCTGACAACAGCAAAACAAATATAATTTAATTTTTCAGTGAAAAAAATACTTCCCGGATATAAATGACACATTCTAGTAATTCACACAATATTCTGTTAACTTCCGCAAAAAAAACAAATCCCCTTGCTTATTTGTTACTTATGGTTTAAGATGTAAATGTTATGAGAGAATTTGAGAAACTAGTGTCTGCAGACAGGCACCTGCTCGAGCTGTGCGTCCCACTCTGTGGATATAGTTCTTGGGGCGTGTGGGGACGTTATGATTGATGACGAGGTCTACCGTTGGAATATCCAGACCTCTGAAAAATACACACAAAATATTGATCATTTGCTAGAAACAATTGCACAACCAAAAAAAAATTGTTTTGCAGGGAGAATGGAATCAACTTTTGATGAAAGCACACAGGATATGAGATTTGCATTTGAAAAGTAAACGGCAAAGATTTAAACTTCATGATTCGGAAATTTTTTCGGACAATTTCTGCAGATGAGCTATTTTCAAGGAAATTGCATACCTTTGGTATCTATAAACAGAACCCGATAAGACCAGGCAGATACCAATACAAACCTGCTGGCGACATCAGTGACGATCAGGAGACGAACTTCATGGGACTTGAACTTGGCAAGGGACGCGAGCCTCTGCCGTTGAGGGATCAGCGAGTGTAAGGTCATCGAGGCGAACCCAAGGTCACGACACATCATATCCAGAACCTGACAATCCCTGGAACAACGGCAAGTATTCACAATTGTAAGGTATGATCTAAGTGCTATAGACAATATTTACCGGTAAGTAAAATAATAGTTCAACCAGTACTAAAACATCATTGTTTAAGCATAACAAGATTATTTTATTATTTATCAACAATCCCACATATTGGAATTCAGTTTCCATGCAAGTATGTATTTAATTTACATGTATTTATTTCAAGAAGATACTGTTAAGACATATATTTGGGGTGTATTTATTTTCTGGAAATGTTTTTTTTTTTCAACTGCAAAATTAAATCGACTGCAAAAATTTATATCTTCTAAATACATAACACAGTGGTCCCTGTAAGATAAGACTTCACCTTTTGCAGAAAAAATGAGGTCTTATCTTACAGGAAGTCTTATTCCAAAAGTTCATTTACATGTTAAATCGATTCTTGGAGAATAGAAATAGGTCTTTATAGACAGGGAAGTGTTATTTCGGAGATGTTTTATCTTACAGGGACCACTTTACACATGACAGCTAAAATCCGCAAACTTAAGTATGCGCAAATTATTTGGACATAAAAACTGCAAATATTTCTAGCCCCAAATATTTGTTTTTTTACGGTAAAATCATCAACCTATCATTGTGCTCAAAATAGATTATTGACTAACGGAATACACGTCATATAACCATGATAACTATAGATATACATACTTGCAGGTCTGACAGAAGATCATAACTAGACTTTTCGGATGTTTTTCCTGGAACGTGTCAATGAGTCTCATCAAGTAGGCATCTTTGACGTCTGCAGGCACCAAGATATATCTCTGGTCAAGCTCGGCCACTGTGCTGGTCCTGTGGGAATACAGGAATATTAAACACATCAAGTTAAACAAAATCAGGGCAGATTATGCTCCAAAGTTTCAGATATATAATGGTGAAATGTGTGGAAGCAACCTGTATTCCTAATATTTGAAATATTCAACATAGATATCACATGAAACAAACACTGATATGTAAGTTAATATTCTGAAATATAACATGTGGTTTTTCGAAAATGCTTCACTGTATTAATACCTGTCACTTTTGATGTGAGGATTTACCGAGGAATAGTCACAACAATTAATGATATTTTATGTCATGGATTAAAACTATATAAATACATGTAACAATGTAATAAGAGAGCTTACTCGGCCTTTGATTCCCAGAAGAACGGCTTGTTCAGTGCAATCTGCTCGAGCTCACGCAATGTTTCTGTCATTGTAGCACTGAACAGGAGGGTCTGCCGTTTCTTGGACAGTCTGCTGAATATCGTCTGCAGCTGTTCACCAAAATTGTCTTCCAGCAAACGATCAGCCTCATCGAGCACCTGGGTGGAGAATTTAGAGCTTTTAAAACATTTTGAACATACACAATTGTTTTTTTGCTCATGGTATCTTCGGGTTTGTTTTCGTATGGTTTTGACATATGGAGGTTTATTGCTGCCCTACATAAACCCATCTTGTATCTACTAATGATCAAATATAATCACAGCTATTCAACGGCGATGACGATAGAAGTATACGAGACAAAACCATAGCCCATTGGCATGATTCAAGGTGAATCAATGATCACAAGACAAAGGGAATAGTGTGACACATGCTAGGATTCAAGTTCACTTTCTAGGGTGCTAGGTATGTCGCACAGACTTTGCCACAGAACAACGATCCAAATGTCAAATGAACATGACTACACTGCCTTGGTGTTTTGCTGAACCACCACGCCAAATTTGAAACGAATATGACACATTGGATTATTAATTGGATGAATGAATAAATAGTTCAATATGCCACTGGATACCAATGCTTATTATGTGTTGGTGTGTGAGGTAAAAAGCAGATATCATTGATAAATCCAGCTGCACTCACCAAGAATCTCAGTTTCCGGAGGCCGATATTCGTGCCACTATCAATATGATCAGCCAGTCGACCAGGAGTTGATACAACTATGTGGGGTTTATCGGTCAATGCTTTAGCTTGTACAATCATATCTGTAGAGAATTCACACACAAAAATGATTTTGATAACACAATATCATGTACATTGTTTGAATCGTCAATACTGGTGTTATTTCTGAAAAAAAAAACCAGATATACTTATATACAATATAAACACAAAAACATACATACCACTACCTCCCGTGATGACCAGACTTTTGAGACCAATGGGTTTCCCCAACACAGCAAACTGCTCGGAGATCTGATGAGCCAGTTCCCTAAAACACAATTAACTTTCTTGCATACATTGTGTTTCAAGTATTATTAGTCAGCTGAAAAAGAGAACATTCAACAATTCAATCGTGATATTAATTATCTGACAAAATTGGCTGCACTATATATGATAAAATTATGGAGATATGATCTTTCATTCGTGTATGTTCATTTGTGTATACTAGTACATCATGTATAACCCAAGTTTATCAGGGATGAAAAACTTCTAGTCTGCATGATATGAGTTACAGTGTGCAAACTGTGAACCTACCTTGTAGGTGTGATGACCAGGGCAAATATCCCATATGGATCCTCACACAGTTTCTGTAAAACTGGCAAAGCAAAGGCTGCTGTCTTTCCACTTCCAGTTTTAGCACAACCGATGCAGTCCTCGCCTGTATTGGAAGTAAACATTATGAACTATAAGACACCATTACGAACTATAAAAAGACAACACTAAATTTCAGAACATTTTGTGCAAACGCACTGAAGTTACAGAAAGATCTCTGGTTTTTTTAACCACTACATAAAGATCAGATGCATATAAAATGCAACAACAATCCCAGAATATACAGCATTATGCCTGGTTAGGCTATCATTCATGAATTTAATATAATTTATCTTCAGATGATGCGATTCAATTATAATTGCGGATTGATGTCGATGATGGGCGTATTTATAAATGCACCTGTGTACCATGCTGAGCGGAAATGTGGGCTGCCAAATTTTAGGGGTGTCAAATCCATCCCCGAGGTATATAACCAACACAGGTTTGATCTACCTGTCCAGCATTCCTTGGAAATGGAGATGCAAATTGAGTGCTGTGCAGGTAGGGGTGGTGCTTCTACCAGCTTTCATGTTCTAAAATGTTTACTACATGTTGCGTATTTGGATGTTAAAATCTATAAATGGTAAAGTGTTTCTCAAAGGCACACAATGCTATAACAAAGCGCGCTGAATCACTGACCACTTGAACCTCAAATCTCATTGTTACTACAACACGCATATCAATCTGGGATATTTAGGGAACAAGTTTCAGGGTAAACAAATAGCTCATGTGTAGTTCCAAGATGGGGCAGACATCTCACATGGTTAACCACAGCAAGGGACTGGCAAATTCAAAATGCTTTTTTTTGCATGTTTCACCTCATTTTCCAGGTTTTAGGCTACCTGTCTCGCATTGTAATATTGTTGTTAAGGACTTTTTGCACCTAACATACCGGTGACTGCATTGAGACACTTTTCCATTGACTTATAATGTGAAAGTAAAGGTAACAAAATCACCAAGACTGAACAATCCCCTGACCTAAAACTTGGCTAGCACACACACATAATATACTCATGGATAATGAACCGAGACATGGTTTCATGAATGATATCCCGGAAGCTGTGCAATTTGATGATTAGATAAATCATTTTATACATTTCACCAAAACGAACATTCGTGTGTTCCGCTTGACAAACACTGGCTGCTGCGTACATTAATTCTAGGTTGTGGTCAAAATAATGAGAATATCTAGGGCTATACTTTCTGTGAGATGAAGACAATGAGCTGAACATTCATAATCCCAAACACCTCAGTGCACCCGAGTGCATATCACCTATGAGTTTTACTGGCCTTACTAGCTATTTGCTGTACAGCTTAATCCTTTTGCTCGCCCTGTTGTGAGTGTATTTTGTATACTGAGAAATAGGTCGGGAAATGACACATGAAAACAATGAATTCAACAAATTTAACATTGTTTAGTAACAAAGTCTAACAATCAGAAAGGCAAAGTGTCACGTTGATTGGAAGTGTGTAAATTCATGAATTTGTTACCTTTATATTTGCATTATAAATGAATGGACAGCTGGTTGATTCCAGGTTCATGACCATTACATGCAATCAATCCTTAATTGATACACTATGGTTTATATTCCATGGATTAACCTGCATAAACTGGTAAGGCCAAAAAAAAAAATTATATGTTTCTGGTTACAATGGTCTTCCAATGCGATGATGCAAATTTTTTTTTTTCTTTTTTTTTTTCCTGAATCGGCACGCATCGTGTTCGCCGAAGCCATGAAAGCTACTTTTGCCTCACTAAAACACCTATCTATGTTAAATATATTATGTGCATAGAACATCCTACTGTTTTTTTTTTATATTCTAAACAAAACATTTATATTCTTTAATAACATTTCATTACCTAAGCTTTATGTGGCCCGAATGCTTTGTAGCATTACGCAGGTGTTGTACATAAGGTTGTCCAAGTTGCTTCCGTGTTTTATTAATTCCTTTCGTCCATATTCATACCAATTTGCATTTGCATTTCATTCATTCC
The DNA here is from genome assembly GCA_949152475.1 of Terebella lapidaria. Taxonomy (NCBI): domain Eukaryota; kingdom Metazoa; phylum Annelida; class Polychaeta; order Terebellida; family Terebellidae; genus Terebella; species Terebella lapidaria. Next base: position 23,386,601 of record OX424562.1, read on the forward strand.
ATGGATGTGATAACTAGGTAAGTATTGCCGGCCGCGCACGTATAAAACAGTTTGTTACCCGTTCGTAGCCGTGATTTGCCACTCATTCGACTGATAACGATTACACCGCACAGTTACTCACTCGACATTATTATTGCTTTCAAATTGCGGCACTGACTGAATCTATATTGTTAGTAATATCATCGTTTGTGATATTTGAGCTGACACACAACACAACACGAACACGGCTACATTTATGTATTGATGAACTTTCAGTAGGCCTATATTCTTCAACACAAACACACTTACAAATTTGCATAACTTAATAACTGCTACTTAATGTAAAAGATGTAGAATATGACACTGTATGTGCTCTTTTATCATTCAATAACCAAATGTCGAGGGCGGTGTTACAAAAAAAATATAAAAAACGAAGTGACGCGAGGTATTTTAAGTGATGCACGTTATTTTTTTTTTTAAAAAAGGAAATGATGCGCGGGGTTTGGAGTGACGCGCGCGATAACCAGAAACATATAATTTTTTTTTTGGGCCTAACGTAGTGATACAATATACAAATATCCTATGTTATAGGGCAAGAATCACAGCATCGATTGTTGTACATAATATGTAGGATACAGTGGGAACCCCCGTAAATACCGGTAAGCCCCGGGCGTATTTACGGAAATCGCCCTCAGAGAACTATAAAATTGAAATCGAAAATACGCCCGGGGGCGTATTTTGGGAATACACTTTTGAACATTTTGTGAAAATACAGTGGATCTATTTAGGCCGCGCTGTCGAATACTGATTATATCGTTAACAGTAGCACTGCCCACTTGCATGTGTTATGTACATTCTTCACATCCTTGAAAATATTACTACTGTCAATACAGCTTTGGTAAAAAAGATAATTCGTGAAATTTGTTTCTCAGAAAATATGATACCATATTATACTGAAGAGAGAATATTATAGCAGCTGAATATTATATGTAGGTATGAAACGATGTCAAACTCATATATTATATGTAGGCCTCGGTAAAACGGTTAACTAACATTATTCATTGGTACACTGCATGGGAACTAAAAAACGGTATAGGGTCCACAGAAGAAACAACCGCAACTACAATGGTAACTATTAGTACATGTAACATTTTCGGTTTCTGCCATGGAACAAAAACATGCAAAAAATACGCCCTGGTCGTATTTTCGGAAAGCTCTTCCGTTAATACGCCCATGGGCCAATTATCGGGAGGGCTTATTTACGGGGGTTCCCGGTAGTCCCATGCAATATTTTATGATGTACTCAACCAAAGCGGGGCGGAGCAGGGCGGAGCAGGGCGGAGCCGCCAAAGCGACGTCGCTTTAGCTGTACTCAATAATGAACATCATTTATTCTACATGTAAGCCGATTATTTTTAGGGAGATTGCCATGGGACGCCGAAGTGTGGCCATTCAAAACTGAGTTAAAGGGGTCATGAATTCTGGATGTTGATCTACTCAAAATTAGCTTGTGGCAAAATCAATGTATCCTCCCCAATTATCGCTCAAATATCCATGTGTGAAAGTTGTATTAAAACGAAGAAAGAACCTTTAAGGATTTGTGGAATACAGTTCCTTTGAATTTCAGTTGGTTTCATCAATCCCAGGGCCTGGCACTGATTGACCAGCCAGTCGTTCAAGCCAAGGGATGCAAAAGATACATTCCCAGATGTACTTTGTTTTTCTTGACCATCCATCTCTATGGAAAGGCACAATCTAATAAAGCAGATCTAAGTGCCACTTACGACATTTGAAAGACCTAACGTTACTATACATTAACACATGAAAAGCTGGAAACGTGTACACCGGTGACTGAGTGCTTATGAAAAATATACATTATCATAAACCTTACGCATGATGAAGGTATAGGTGAAGCTGTTGAGTAAAAAAAAAAAAGGTGTATGAATGTGCATGTTTACAGTGTATATATACATAACTCGCCCGAACTCGGCCCAAATGGGACTTTCCTATGCAAAATTCTCCTATGCTTTATAAGGCAAAAAAAAATCTCATGTTTCTGGTTATCGCGCACGTCACTCCAAACCCCGCGCATCATTTCATTGTAAAAGAAAAATTGTGCGCATCACTTAAAATACCGCGCGTCACTTCGCTTTTTATATTTGTTTTTAACCGCTGCCCTCGACAATTGGTTATTGAATGATGAAAGAGCACATACAGTGTCATATTCTACAGGTTTTACATTCAGTAGCAGTTATCAAGTTTTGCAAAATTGTGAGTTGTGTTTGTATGGAAGAATATAGGCCTACTAAAAGTTCAATACATAAATGTATTTGATTTGATTTGATTTATTTCAGTCATTCATACATGAAAATATATACAATGAATAATGAATAAATTTAGCCGTACGTGTTCGTGTTGTGTTGTGTGTCAGCTCAAATATCACAAACGCTGATAATAATAACAATGTGGATTTGGTCAGCGTGGCTATCTGAAAGCAATGAGGGCAAAAATCGCGGCTACGGACGGGTAACAAACTGTTTTATACGTGCGCGGCCGGCAATACTTCAACCTGTTATCAGGGTAGAAGCCAGGAATAGACCTGGGGATGCCTCACACATTTAGGATTCCGTTTTAAGTGACGTCATTTCGCCAGATGTATGGTTGCCTAGGGAGACAACGCGAAGCGATATTGATCCACGTGCTGGTTTATTTTGCGTGTGTGGAAGTCTGGTTTTGGGAAAAGCAAAAATTCCGATGGTATTTCCCGGGATTTGGAGTAGAGAAAGGTTTTGCTGAATGTATGCTATGTCGGCAATTGCGATCTGAAAACGAGCTAAATTGACGGGGTCCTGTTCAACGTCATTTTATGAAAAATTGGTACTATCATGCTCTATAGTGACCTAGATTTTATTGAAGTACTATGATTATACTATCACACCCTGTCAACCGCTAAGCCCTAATTTTTTTTTGGGAAGGTGAAACGCATACCCGAAGTTGCCCAATTTAACATTGATTTAAATGCAGCCAATAATTGGTCATATCAACCCATCACATCCATGAGATGAATGAAATGCAGATGCAAATTGGTATGAATACGGACGAAAGGAATTAATAAAACACGGAAGCAACTTGGACAATCATATGTACAAAACATGCGTAATGCTACAAAGCATCCTGGCCTCATAAGGCTTAAAATGTTTATCAAAGAATACAAATGTTTTTCTCAGAATATAACAAACAGTAGGATGTTCTATGCACATAATATATTTAACATATAGGTGTTTTACTGAGGCAAATGTAGCTTTCATGGCTTCGGCGAGCACGACTCGCGCCGATTTAGGGGAAAAAAAAGAAGAAAAAAATTTGCATCACCGCATCACTTTTGGAAGACCATTGTAACCAGAAACATAGAATTTTTTTTTTTGGTCTAATGGGACACATTTTTTTTCTAAATATCTCACTTAATAATGCGATTAGAGATTAGGTATAAATTGTGGACATATAAGAAATGATATATGCTGAATATTCTCGTGACCTTGAATTTGGCCTCTGACCTCATTTTCAAGGTCAGAGCACAAAATGGCTAATATTTCGCTTTTTACTAATATCGACTTTACAGCTTAGGAATCAATTGTGGACATATAGGAAATGATATACGCCGAATATTCTGATGACCTTGAATTTGACCTTTGACCTCATTTTCAAGATCATAGCACAAAATGGCTAATATCTCGCTTATTATCGACTTTACAGCCTAGGAATCCATAGTGAACATATAGGGAATGATATATGCTGATTATTCTCATGACCTTGAATTTGACCTCTGACCTCATTTCCAAGGTCAGAGCACAAAATGGCTAATATCTCGCTTATTACTAGTATCGACTTTACAGCTTAGGAATCAATTGTGGACCTCATTCACATTTTTCAATTTCAACCTCATTTTCAAGGTCAGAGCACATAATGGCTAATATCTCGCTTATTACTAGCATCGACTTTACAGCTTAGGAATCAATTGTGGACATATAGGAAATGATATGCGCCGAATATTTTGATGACCTTGAATTTGACCAGTGACCTCATAGCACAAAATGGCTAATATCTCACTTATTATCGACTTTACCGCTTAGGAATCAATTGTGCATATATAGAAAATGATATATGCTGAATATTGTCGTGACTCTGAATTCGACCTTTGACCTCCTTTTCAAGGTCAGAGCACAAAATGGCTGATATCTCGGTTATTATCGATTTTACAGCTTAGGAATCAATTACAAGTAGGAAATGATATACGCCGAATATTATGATGACCTTGAATTTGACCAGTGACCTTATTTTCAAGGTAATCGGGATAAAATGGCTAATATCTAAAATATAAAAAATATATTGTCCGGTAACCTGTCTTAGACTTTGGGCTAATTTTTTTAGGTACTAATTACATGTTTTGGGTCATACAGTAATGAAAAAAAACTCTTCTTCCTTTGATTTAAAATCTTGGTAAATACTTGAGGTACATCAACAATAATTTATACCAATATTTTATGGTATACACACAAGATGGAAATATATATACAAAAAAAAACATTCAATTTAATCAAATGTATGATTTTTAAAAATACTCAAATAAAATGTCACCATTATGATTTTTTTCAGTAATATCTTGACAACGGAGATATCTTTGCAACGTTATCGCATCGTCAGTGTGTGCATCCCCATCGAAGTTTCCTCGTAATCGTTTTACATAGGCCTACAGCATCATTTCGCACGAGTTGTTTCATAATTACTGCCGACATGCCTTTATGGTTTTGTCTGAGATTTTTTTTTTCTTTTTCTTCTTCTTTCACTTCCCCACTGTTTTCGTTTCCGCGTAATAACTCGAGAATGCCGCAACGGATCGACTTGAAATTTTCACCACTGCTCAGACATATTGTGTAGATGTGCTGTATAGTTTTAGGGCCGAATGTGAGGTCCGTGAGGATGCAATTGATGACAATTTTTGGACTTTCAAGCAATGGCAGCGAAACTTGCAAGAAGGTCCATATATCACCAGGGAAGAACCCTATCGATTTTGGGTCATATGGTCAAACGACCTTCGAACTAGAGGTCGAAAACGTTTTCACTGAGTTATCCTTGTTGCTTCCTGCATATTTCGCAAACGCTGCGTCATAGAGCTAAACGGATGTTATTTTCGCACTCGTTGCCCTAGACAAACATGTCTTAGGGGGTATTTGGGATGAACTTTGACCTTGACCTCAATTATTTTGTTGAGTTGGCATTTTTCTTTTTCTTTGATATCTCGGAAAAAGTGAATATTAGGGCAAAGCGAACGTTATTTACGGACTCGTCGCCCCAGACAAATATGTCTAAGGGGTATTATGGGTGAGCTTTAATCTTGACCTGAATTTTTTTTGTTGAGTTGGCGTTTTCCGTTTTCATCGATCTCAAAAATGGTGCATCATGGAGCAAAATGATCGTTATTTTCAGACACGTCACCCCAAACAAACATATCTAAGTGGTATTTGAGATAATAATAATATTAATAATAATAATAATATCGATCGGGGTAAGTCCGACTTTGGTCGTACTTACCCTATGGGGTAAGTGCGACTCGCATTTACTTGCTCAACTATAGTTCAATAAAGAAAAGCCAGTATACTGGCTTTTCCTGTACTGGCTTTTCCTTATTACGGGTACGCCAGTATTCGGGTACGCCAGCGACTCGCATTTACTTGCTCAACTATAGTTTAATAAAGAAAAGCCAGTATACTGGCTTTTCCTGTACTGGCTTTTCCTTATTACGGGTACGCCAGTATTCCATACCAGCTTCACGCCGTCCCAAACCCCCACCACCAGCCCTACTCAGATATCTAGGCCCATAGAAATGAATCCAGATACATTTGTGGTGTTACTAAGATGGCATGACATACTCCATTTATGGGGTATGTCTCCCCATCGATATTGTAATAATAATAATAATAATAATAATAATAATAATAATAATAATAATATGCCAAACTTCAGCATATTCCATTCGCGTTGATATCTTGGAAATGGTGTGTAGTAGAGCGAAACGAAACGTTATTTTCGGACTAGTCGCCTTAGACAAACATGCCTAAGGTATTAGAGGTGAGCTTTGACCTTGATCTGAATTTTTTTTTGCTGAGGCGGCATTTTTCATTTCCATCGAAATGGTCGATACGATCGATATCTCAGCGGAGTTTATTTTCTGACTTGCCAGCCCAGACAAACATGTCTCATCATCTATCTCTCATGGGTATAGAGGAATAACATTTTTCATTTTCGTCTTTATCTCGGACACGGTGTGTCATAGAGAAAAGGACATTATTTTTGTACCCGTGGCCATAGGCAAACTTTTTCTTGGGTATATTCAGTGAACTTTGACCTCGGACTAAAAATTTTCTGCTTAGTCGGCATTCTTCATTTTCGTCGATATCTCAGAAACAGCAGATAGGATGTTATTTTCAGACGAACTAGACAAAGATGCCTAACGGGTACGTCATTTGAACTTTGACCATGGTTCTACACAAGGTATCTTAGGGATATGCTAGGTAGGAATAGAGCTTCACACGAAGTGCCCCAAGGCATCTTTAGGCCTTGACGTCTACGACATACCCCTGCGACATGTTTGTCTAGGATGACGAGTTCAAAAATACACCCGTTTCGCTCTATGATAGACCGTCTCCAAGATATCGACAAAAATGAAAAATGTTGACTCAGCAAAAAAAAAAAGAATTAGAAAGAAAACGGCATATCTATTTCTGAAATTTACAACTCAACACCCATATGCATGTAAGACTATTGAACGTGCACATGAACTTCGTTTGTCTGTCAAGGAATGTAAGTGTATTGGCAAAAAACTATATATTTTTATCACAAAATGAAACGAATTCCATCAACAGGGTTAGTTTATGTTTTTTTTAGTATTATGTATATTTTTGATAAGAAACTAAAAGCATGACAATTTGTAAAAGGTATGACTTGTTACAGACACTCCAAATGTAACACATATTTAGAAAGCTTTCAAGGAGTTTACTCCCGCCAATTACACCATAAAGCGTATCTCTTGATCCAACCCCAATCAAAAATTGTTGAGATTCTTCTGCAAGAATGCACACATACTTTGCTTGTATTCAGCGTAGTTAAAGCTACTGCCTTCGAATGTATGCAATATTTTTTTTTCAAAACTACATTTTTGTGCAACACATCTAGTGCAAGATAACAAAAGGTGTGCTCATTGATTTTGACGACTACAGTTGTCCGAATTGTCTTTTCTTCCGTTTTAACACTTACTTTGTGCCGGATTCGTACATAAATAATCGAATTGTATCCATCAAACCCAAATGTAAACAAATGTCTGAATCGTGCTTAAAAGTCCACATCGAGTACATTTTCCAGTTCGTCTCTGCAAATATAGTGTAGTTATGAGAAAATAATCAGTGATATACCATGATGTACGTGGAATTGTCAGTCCATCTGGCACTTCTATGCTTTGTTTACATCTGCGTGTGATGGATACAGTACCTCTATTAACACATGAACCGCCTGCTCAAATGAGCAAAATTTTGTTTTTTTTTAAAAATCGAATTGTATCCATCAAACCCGAATGTAAACAAATGTCTAAATCGTGCTTAAAAGTCCACATGGAATACATTTTCCAGTTCGTATCTGCATAGTGTAGTTATGAGAAAATAATCAGTGATATACCATGATGTACGTGGAATTGTCAGTCAATCTGGCACTTCTATGCTTTGTTTACATCTGCGTGTGATGGATACAGTACCTCTATTAAATGCGTGAACCGCTTGCTCAAATGAGCAGAATTTCCCGAGGGACTGGTTATAGTCATGACATTTAATGTGAGTACGTCTCATTCATTTAATTTAGCATGTTTAATATGAAATGAAGTTTTCAAAAAATATTGACTGGTTTCGAAGTCAGTTGCTTTAATAAATATGGCGGTTTATAGTTACAAATCTTTGACTTTGTAACTTGTCCTTAGTAACCTGCGTGACATGAATAAATTGTTTTGAATTATTCACTTGGAGAATTCTCTCCGAATGTACAGAAAGTCACTAATTCGATTAATACTAAAATTCTATTTAAAAATTTGGATTGAATATTCAACACACAATATATGTCAAATTTAGCAACGCCATCATCACTCGAATTACAGACACTGCAATATTTCAGCCAACTAAAATATGTCAGAGTGTATGGTATAACCCGAACAGGACCTAGAACTCCAAATTGAAATTCTGCCTTCCTAATTTTAGGTGGTAATGCAATTAGGTCTATTTTTCGTGAGATTGATACATACGATTACACAACAGTATGAATCACGTGAATTGAATTGAATTGAAAATGATTTTTATTCAGTTCCTTTCATCAGAAAAATAATAATTGAAACAATACATGAAACATAATAAATAATACATACATATTAATGGCATTGGGACTGAAAGAGACCAGGCAAAGCCATGGGGCAAAAAAATATATAAAACTCACAGAACTGGAAAAAACGGAATATCAAACTTATAAATAGGAAAAGTATCTCAAGGTTACAGACACCATGTTTATTGTTACAAATTCAACAATTTTTGTCCACAAATGTTCAAAATTATTTCACATTTGCTAGTGTCGTATATATTCTCTTGTAATCTCAGAAGAATTACAAAGAGATGATATATATTTACCAAGGTGTCTGGTCGTACCAAATTAAAATCAAGATATCTCTACTAATTCTGAAATGGAAATAAAATGTAATTGGTCTATAAAATATAATTGGTCTTTATTAGATAGTTACTGAGCATTCGTAATGCTCTCACCGTCATTTGCTGAAATTTGAATATCAAAACTTTTTTTTTCAATTTTATGACTACTTTCTTTTTTAATTTTGCTATTGTTAGGGAATGTATTAAGCTACATGTACTGTGTAAAGTTCGGCGACCCCACGATAAAGAGGTATACCCCGTTACTGGAGTGTCGCCGAATGTCTTATAAATCCGCCCACACTGCAGCATCATAATCGTGGTGTCACTACTCGCGCACACCACGTCACAACGCTACATACTGTTTCTCATATTTCCTTGTATCATTGCTTACATATAAGTCCTCGTTTCATATATTATGTGATGTACAAATGTGCATGATGAACAAATGTTTTTGAATTGAATTGAGATTGTGTAGATCTATGTATATTTTTGGAGCTCTCTCATGCCGTATTTGACAATTCTATTCGACATCGTTTGGCCTTCCATCAACTAGCAGGTGCTCTGCGCATGCGCATCATTCAATGTATGCAAATGATGCAGGAACAAAGGAGGCCATTTTGGTAGCCGCTGCTTTTATTTAGAAATTTTACCCTGATAACAGGTTTGTTATTGGTAATTTCGATAACATACAAAATATAACATGCTATAGAATACCCAGGCATGCGAAATGAATGAAGGACTGACATTCTTCAATGTCAAATATTGATTTTTCGTGAGAAGATTAGAGCATCACCGGCAGCCTCGTTTTCGATTTGAAGCGTGATGCCGATTCGAAAAGTAGCATGCGGGTTCCGGGGGACATGCGATTGCGACGACATAGTTGAGGAAAAATCTCTAAAAATGTACCAATTGGCGATAGATCGTTGTTGACGACGCCTAAAATATGAAACAAACTTAATATCAAGCTAGATCTAGCCAAAGTCAAGTTCGAATGAATTGGTTTGGTATGTATGAAGTAGTCTAGGCTAGACGTCTTGACTTGACTTTTGAACTGGAAAAATTTGACTTGACTTTTGAACTGGACAAATTGACGATAGATTAAAGACACTGCTCCAGATCAACGACACTAAATTCCCAGTTGGATTTGTCCAGTTTTATTCTGGTACGAGCCATCTGTCCTAAATTCGCCGCATTCCAAAATTCGCCAACTCAATATCATCAGAGCTCGGAAGCTCGGTTTGTGGAAAACAAACTGCTGGTTGGATATGAGAGGCTTGACTGTGAGATCAGCTTCTGACGAATAACGAATAGCAAATTTCGTAACTGGTTGATGGCAAATTCGTAACCGTTTCGAGTTACTCGGGTACTCTTTCTAGCACTATTTAGAATGAATGGTCTATTTGTCAAGGCATGTTGTACTTTGATTGATTCTGCTATGCTTTGACATGGTGATAAAAATTGCCCGCTGTATCCTACTTGTGTTTCATTTATGTGTACCTATGCTGATCAAAGGCCAGTGCTATTTTCATTCTCAGGCCTGTCTATATATTTGTGGGAGATTTGCATGTAACACTACAGTAATTTTTATCTTTGCAGATTTTTACGAAGCTTTTAAAGAAATACTGAGTATAAACTACAACCAGGAAGACAGAATTTGTCCAGTAGTCCAAGATGAAGCCATACCAAGAACGACTAATCGCCTTGCTCAAAGACACCATAACTCTTTTATGTCGTAATGGGCTAGAGTATGACCAGGAATTCTGTGTTGAAGGCCTACTGGGTGTCACTCTGGACAAAAATGATGTGTTTTTGATTCCAATCAAAGAACTTATAACTGACAAAGGAACAGGGACAGATATTGCCCTGGAAGACCAGTCAGAGAAGGTCAGTGATTCGGACGCTGAGACAAATTCGACTCAAGTTCGAAGTGAGCGTTCACGGAAGCGGAGGCGACACAGAGAGCAGACTGCAGACGGTGGGGGAAGTCCCAAACATGCAGCATTTGATAGTGGTACATCAGGCTGGGATGAAAATGTATCACAAAACCAGTCACAGGAAGGTGAGGATCCAGCGTCACAGGATTCGACAACACAAGGAGAGACTGCTTCGAAACGACCGCGACAGAAACATAACCCCATCGATATCAAATCAGAGGACGTAGTTGTAATCAAAGAGGAAGTAGATGATGCCGAATTTGCCAGTGCCTTTCATGACAGTTCAATGGATAGCAACACACAACGTGATGGACAAATGGACTTCTTCTCACAGCCCGGAACTTCGCAAGGACAACTCGGATTTCCCATGGAGCAGCTTCAAGGAACAGGAATGCCCGGTGATATGCAAGGAATGACATCTGGTGAAGGAGATGGTTCATGGTTACAGAATCCTGGTGACATGCAGCATTCACAAGATTGGCAACAGCAAAAACATCAGGTGTGTATTACATTCCATATTCATAACTGTTCAGTACAGTAGGCAGATTCATGAGAGCTCAAGATATTTTGCTGGCAGAAAACCTGATGTGCTTCATAATCCATTTCATATCAGAATCATGATCAGTAGAGTTAAATTTGAAGAATGTGTTCGTCGTATATATATTTAAGTTTTTCTGCAATCAGGTTTTCTATTCGAGTAAAATGGGTTTTGAGTGACGTGAATATTTTGGCAAGAAATGGGTCAGTGAGCTTACCAGTGCTTGGCGATAGAGATAAACGAATTTGAGCGTGGAAATAATATTAACATTTAATGTGTGACGAGTCATGACCACTTGAAGTTATATATTTGCTTTTTGCACAGTTCCAAATTTGAAAATTCGAGATTTGTTTTATAGACCTCATGACGTTACAGCTCACTGATCCAACATTGATGCAAATTTTCTCTCGCTGTGATTTTTTAGTCAACTTGCAGCACAGACAGTGGTTGGTCTAATGTGCATCTTTCGCCTGAATGAGAGAAGTATATGACTTAGAACAAATCAAGACAAATTTGCAGAATTCAAAATCGAATAAAGACTGCAGTCCTAGAACACTGTTTGTGATGAAGTTGACTTTGATATTGCACATAACTATTGGCATGCTGTCAATAGTTTGTAAGGTAAGAGATAAAAATAACATTTATTCAGATTGCTTTGCCACACTGAAAAATATTCTAAGATAAATCAAAAAGTATAAAATTCGATTCGGAAGTTCAACTTTGCATTTCATGTTACCGTTATGTTTGGGTATACAACACACACAGCTTAAAGTCACGGTAAGGGTTTGCAGCTATACCTTGATAGTCCTGGTTGATTCACAGATTTGATGTGATCACCTGACCTTATCACTGTACATAGGGAACAATTTTATACACTCAACCGTGTGAGCAGGAACTCGTTTGTTTTTAACACTGTGTGTCATTCAGAATGAAATCAATAGCCGAAATCAATGAGTTTAGATAAGAATGAATACTAAGAGAATTCATGGTGAATAAATGCTCTCTAAATGTTGTGATTTATATAGTATTAATTTCACGATACAGATTTAAATTAGTTCCCACAACAAATTTCATCAGAGGTACACTATCCAGCTTTCAGGGGGGTTTCATATCACAAAACAATGAAGTTTTTCCACAACAATAAAATTCTACTATTCCTGATTGGGCCAAAGAAGTACTTTTTGATGATTGTTTTCAACACATGTTTTAATTTCAATCTACGGAATAATACACAATTTTCACCAACAAAAGAATGACATGCCCTGGTTATTGACCATTTTCTGGTGCAATCCAGCAGTCATAAATTCCAAAGACTATGAATATGAAGGTTTTTTGGGGGTATGTCCTGCATATCAGACATAAATTATAGCCAGTATTCAGAAGCATTAAAGTGTTTTATACCCAATCATATCTGGTATGGTCATCAGTGCATGGACGATTGATCGAATAATCGGTCGATTAACGGTCTCAAGTCTCAACCGATTAATCGATCCTCTGATTAGATAATCAATTTTTTTCTCAGTTAATAAACCAGACACACGAGTGAACTTTCTGAACCGTGCAATTTTGACAACAATCCAGTCCATTAAATACAATATTTTCTGGATTTCCACAGCCAAAGTGTTTTCCGGTTTCAGCATAAGTAAATTCAGCATTTTACATCATTATTTCGCACTCAACAAAACCTCATGGTGACCATACGTTTGCTGATGTCGTGGCATAACAAGGAATAACTGATGCCATTTCCGTATTGCAACGTTATATAACTTAGCATAACACAAAGTTGAAAGCAAACGTTCAACCTAACAGACTGTTCTTGGAATCGGAAAATAATAAAAGTGTGGTTGTTGATAAAATCTCGGGGGATCTCTTGGTTTCTTGGAATTTGAGCGATAATGTGGTAAAATAAATACTTTTTGGCCTGCCCCACTTATTCACCAAACGGCGATTATTAATCGATGATCGCTAGCTCCTGAGGGCCGATTAATCGATCCCAGATTTCAGGACCGAGTCCATGCACTAATGGTCAATATGTCTTTTGGTGCATGTCACTGTAATAGTTAAGTCACAAATTGGTATCACACATCACCCAGATTCAACAATTTCACAAAGCAATCGGGATAATGATTACTAACATTAGTTAGTGCAAGCAACAAAATTACCAGTATTTTAAATCAAGAAAAAATATGCACATGTCAGTGACAAATAAATAAGTTTTCACTGTTCTTCAAATATTCCAAAATATTAATATTGGTTTCTTTGTTGTTTTGCACTGTTAGTTTTAACGAATGATTAAAGTAATGAGTCGATAAAATTTCAACTAAAAAAATCCAGCAAGTCTGATGACTATCTGTTCCTATTCATACAGACTAAAATCGTAAATACTAAAGATCTCCTGGAATAAATGCCACACAATTTCCGAGTATCGACTCATTACTTGTTTGTAAATAGTTCGAAGCAGTACTGACTGGTAAGTCTTTTCTTTTCTATCACTATGAAATTGTTGAGGTCAATATATATAGTAACAAATTATATGTATGATAGCTTTTAGTAAGTAATTGTGAATAATCGGTAATAAGATTTTTTGATAAAAATCAGTTGAATCTGTATTAATGGTATATGGTAATCAAATTATTGGTATCAAATGATGTTTATGATGTTTTACATGACCACATATATATGAACTTAACACTAGCATTTGTTCAGATATGGCAAAATAATAAAGTAAAGTAAGTTCCTAGTATATATGTCATATAGCAATATTTTATCTTTTGGAAAACAATTAAAAACAGGACATATCTGTAGTTTCATTGTTGTTTTTGTGGGTTAGTTGTTTTGCCTATATCTGAACAAATTGCTTTTACACACAATGTACATTCATCTCACTTAACATTTTGTGTACATGTAACGCATTTGGTTTGCCAAGATCATTATCTTTTTGTTACCAGTCATGCATAACAGTAACTTGGAATATCAACTTTAGTAACTTTTCAGAATATCAATCTTCTATTTTGAAGTTTAATCAAAATTTATTCATCTAAATTTTGCAACAAAATATTGCATACACCAAATTCCAATCAGAAAATTAGATCATGATGTTGGCATATCATGTGAAAACCAACATACTAATACATATCAGAACTCAATTAGGCAACAAATTTCATGCATGTACGAACCAGCATTGGCACACCATGACATGGATGCTACGATGAGAATAAGAACACAGATGATGGCCATATTTCTGAATCCGTCTGAAGTACAATGTAGTTCAGGGGCGTTTCAGATAAAAAAAGTGGCCTTAATTCTGTACCTTGGAAGCATTCTTCGCGATTGATACTTTTCCAGTTCATTGAGAAATAGGTTCCTGTTCTTAAATTCTTCATTTGTATATTTTAGATTGGCTACTTCCGAGTTTAGGTCATTCTTGCCATGGTTGCTTAGGTTGTATGTAAACGTTTGTCGCAAATTATTGAAAGTTACTCAGGCCATTATGTAATAGAGAAAGTACGAGTAACTGTCCATTCGTAGATCTGAAAGGCCGAGGCCCGAAGGGCCGAGGCTTTTCAGATCTACGCATGGACAGTTTACGAGTGCTTTCTCTGACTTAAAATACACCCCCAGACTGTCCATTCTTAGACTCAATAAGAATGGACTACATTCTTTTATTTCTGTCCATTCCTGAAAAAGAATGGAGCGAACAAACAATAGTGTGACGTCACAGGTGTATTTTAAAGGAAATTGTCCAACAAAACTGCTTTGAGGAATATTCTCGTTCTCATTCTAAATACCAGAATGGTTTCACTGTGGACTATTGCTATCATAACAGCTGCAGAACGATTACCGCCCCCACCTCTTGTGAAGTTTGTGCTAATTCCACGTTGAATCGCTGGAACTACAAAATTAAAGAACTGTGTGGCCAGTGTTGTAATAGCAGTAGTTTACAGTGCGATGTTTGGAAATCATGATGTTACTGTATTAATGGTACATTAGTACTGATGTGATAAGTTGTGATTGTTGTTTTACATTCAAGTTGCTCTGATAGGACTACTTTTAATTTTCATCCAGACCGTCTGTTACCAGTGCGAGAAGACGTTTGTGAGTCCTCATCTGTTACGCCGACACATACAGAGTGTACATCAGAAATCCCGGTTTTCGTGTTCCATATGTGGAAACTCTTATACACGGCACGACAATCTCCAAAGACATATTAAAATAAGTCATGACTTATCGTCACAGTCGATACCTAAAGAGACTGGCACACCACACATGTGAACATTTTTGTTTGCCCACTGAATAGGGTTATTTTTCTGTACCACCATCACCAAAGTGAGATGTTTCAATTTATATGCTGCAGGGTGAATACCGGTGCGAATCATGTGGATCATCATACACATACTATAGTGCTTTACTTCGGCATCAACGCTCTGCACACCTGAACATAATGTTCTCCTGTGATATTTGCCATCGAGCATTCACCAGATCGACAGCTCTCACGAAGCACAAGCAACAAAAACATTAGTTGTGACATGTTTTTAGCTAACGCCATCACACAGTATAATGCAGTAAAGGCAAGCTATCTATTTCTTCCCAGGAAGGAGGATTCCATTGCGACATATGTGGAGCAGCATATAACAGTACAGCTCGTGTGAATCGCCATAAAAAAGCTGTGCACCATAACATCCGCTATACCTGCAAATTTTGTGGCAAGAAATACACGAGGAATCACACACTAAGGGAGCACGTTATTCTCAAGCATGGCCAGTCCTTTGATAGTCCACCAGCTGACGTTGAATGAAACTGATTGTTGATTACACCCAGACTTGTTCTTTGAAAATCTACAAGTTGATGTTGAATAAGCTGATTGTCAATTATACCCAGAATATAATCATCTTTGTTTCTTCTCTGTAGGAGGTATGTGACCTGTGTGGGAAACCCTTTTCCCAAAACTGGCTACTTCAGAGGCATATCCGCTCTGTTCACATGAAAGTTCGTCACCCATGCTACGTCTGTGGAAGTGTATATCATAGAGCTGATGTGGTCAAGGCTCATATAAAGATGAAACATCCAGGAATGCCTCTCGAAAATATGAATGCTGTAGATATTGAGAAACATGTGAAGTTGAATGTGCCGACAATGTGAGAGTTCATAGAAATTTGAAGTTTATATTGGTATCGAATATAATAGAAATAAATTGTTTTATTAATTGCCTTGTTTTTTTCCCCTGTAATATATTCCAACTATTGTACAAACCAAGTTTAGCAGATTGTTATCGACATAACAATATGTCTACAAGCAGATATCATAAGAGACCATAGGCGCGGTCAAGCGATTCTCATAAAACAAATGCGTACGTACTGTTGGAAGATTCTTTTAGGTTTCGGTTGTTGTTGGCCCATTATACCCCGATCAACTTTCAGATGAATGTAATCAAGGTACACTACATGTGTAGACAACATTATCTGCCAGTTTGTGAGAGACAATGGGAAGTAGCCGAGACGTCTTTGCTTGTCATGAAAATTGAGTACATATCAAAAATTAAATAAAAAATGTGATAACAAGAACACATTGATACATTTGTACAGGTCCATTTGGGATTAGTTATTTGGCAGAAAACATTAACATTCTTATTTTGTTGATGCAGGGCTTTGAATGTGACGTTTGCGGAATGACGTTCTGCAGGATTTCAGTCATGAAACGGCACAAACTCTCAGTACATATGAAGATGCGCTATCCATGCCATCTATGTGGAAAATCTTACACACGCAAACACAATGTTCGTGAACACATGCTCGAAAGGCATCCAACACAGCTAATGTCATCAGAATGCGGAAAAGGAAAGGATGCAAGCACAGAAGGTTCTTTCCATTAATCAGTTGGCCATGGAGAATTATGTTTAAATCATTTTGACAAAAAGGAGGAAAAATTACCTTTTTAGTTGGATCCTTTATAGTTGGACGTGTGTGTTTTCCTCTTGATATGACGGGACCTGTATTACATCTTGTTTATCATAATGATTTGAATAATTCATGATAGAAGTTCCTTTATGGTGTTCAATGCTTGTTGTTTGTTTAATCATTTTCCTTTTGTTTCTAGGTACTGTGTTCGGAATGCAAGAGGGAGTTCCAAACAAAATGGAAGATGCGTAGACATTATGAGTCGGTTCACTTGAAACTACGGATCAATTGTCCAATTTGTCCATTTCATTGTTCACGGAAGGACAAACTGACGAGTCATATCAAAGCGAAGCACACAGTTTCCAATGATATTGTTTAACACACACAATGTGATCCCAATATAGATATTGATCCAAATATTGATAGGTCCACTTCGCTTTTGTACACTGGCATAACTGTTCATATGTAACAATCACCATTCTGTTGGTTGGTTTCTACTCATTTTAATTACATTGTTATTTGGTTTTTTTCTAGATCTCTTGTGAATATTGTGGTCGAGCCTTCACTAACACATCCGATTTGAAACGGCACAAAAAGTCTGTGCACATGAACCAACGTTTTCCCTGTGAATTGTGCAATGCAACATTCAACAGAAAAGACAACCTCCTTGCTCATATCCGACAAAAACATTTGTGAGATTGCATTAGACTTATATGGAAGTTAGATTTTGATATAACTAATGCACAACTAATTGTACACAGGAATTAATTGAATATACATAACACATCATACCCCATTTAGTAATCTATTTTTAAAAAAATTGTTCTTGATAGCTTAAATATACTCAAGATTGAGTAGTGTTGATTTGTATCCCTCAAACGAAGGTAGGCGGATACTGAGGATTTGTGATTGTGGTGCCAACGCCTTTTTGGTGATCTTCTAGTGAATGCACTAATGACTTACATTTGTTAATAGTAAGACGATGATCGTATCAATTATTGACTATCACCCACCGTTGCACATAAGCCAACAGAATATGCACTGAAAAATTCCCCCCCCCCCTATGCAGATCGTTGGGAGGGGTTCAATGGGTACAGGACATGCTCGGGGTGGTGTGGAACTGCAGTCACATGAAATGTATTGCTCTTACATGTATCAAATGAATATCATTACATTCAGGGGCTGACTCAGTAGAACAATCTAAAATAATTAGTTTCACATTTGTGACACTTAAATTATCCGTAACTTCAAAAGTGTGATTCACCTTTACATTTTTTACATTACTTACTACATTTGTGAATTTTGTGAGAACATTATAAAACTACTAAATAAACAAAATAATATTTACTAACATAAATTATAAGTTGATATTATTGACCACAATGAAAATGGAAAAACCCTCGATATTGGGCTCAGCAATGAAACACCCTTGTCCAGCATAGATGTTTACATATATTTATGATAATTAATAGCTATTATTGTAAATTCATTTGAACAATTGTATAACAGGAACATGTGAAATATTTAAATAATGAGTTGATGAATTTGAATAATTGCGTTACGGCACGTTGCAGGTATAGCGGTTGTTATGGTGCACAGTAGCCATTAAGAATATATAGGGTCTGGAGTTGTTACGGCGCACACTAGGAATATATAGGGTCTGGAGTAGTTATTAGCTACATTCAGGGAATACATTGACTGTGAAATGGATATATTTCATCTGCGTTTGCATTTTTACGGTGACTCAGAGAATGGGGGCATCGGGGGATACACCCACATGGTCATCCACAGCCATCTATTCATTTATTGTGTAAAGTGTAATGAATTTTGATACTGGAAATATTGATAATACGTGTTCAATTATAGTTTGTTGCTTTTATTATTTTAGATACTCTGTGGTGTCTG
The DNA here is from genome assembly GCA_949152475.1 of Terebella lapidaria. Lineage (NCBI taxonomy): Eukaryota > Metazoa > Annelida > Polychaeta > Terebellida > Terebellidae > Terebella > Terebella lapidaria. The sequence continues at coordinate 23,405,583 of OX424562.1, forward strand.
TAAGAAGACTTTTCGAACAAATTGGAAGCTGCGTAGGCATTATGAGTGTGTCCATTTGAAACTGAGAGTTTATTGTCCAAACTGTGAATTCCACTGTTCGAGAAAGGATCTCCTGACAGCTCATCTTAAAGCCAAACATCCAGAAGCACTCTAGTTGTTAAAGTTTGAAAGTGCAAGAATGTACACGATTTGATAGGAATTTTGGATATGTCAGATTTTTTCATCCGATGTGATTTTTTGTTTGTTTTGATGAACATTTTGTGTCTCTTTATGCGAGTACAACTAATAAACTAATCTGGATACACACAATGCAAATTGGACAGGATGCACAAAACATTGGGAGGACATTTCAAACACGAAATTGGGAGCACATTTCAAACACGGAATTTGCATGGAACACATACAGCTAACATTATTATTAACCCTAAGATAATTACATTGTGATGATGACAAAAACAATCTCGAAAGTCATGGAAGAAAATAAAATGTTGTGATCGATATTTTGTTGATTTTGTTTGCTTCAGGTCAAGTGTGATATATGTGCTCGAGTATTTTGCAAACCATCACGACTAAAGCGACACATGTTGTCAGTGCATTACAATGTGCGGTTCAAATGCACCATGTGTGAACGTACATTCTGTCGACATGACCATCTAAGACGACACATGAAAAATATTCACCCTGGTCAGGAGTGACTGATGAAAATGAGACCGAACATTATTGCAACATTCACCTTAATGATTGTTATTGAATTGATATGTACAATGCGTCAAATCGATTAAGGGTTTAAAAATGTTAATTTTACATGAAAAAGGTACTTGAGCGTCTTACCTGAGTGACATGTCAAGAAAAGTAAATGAGTCTGATAAATTGATAATGGTGTTTAACAGTATAGTACTAGTCCTGATAGAAGCATGAGACATTTACCTGCATCTACCCTCATGTTTAAGTAAGTAAGTAAGTAACTTATTCTATGTGGCAGAACATTGGAAAACAATTTGATTTGTAAGTAGTGAGTTATATTTGTTCATTTGGCCTGCGGAAAGGCGGGGTTGGGGGGGGGGGGGGGGGAGGGGTTGTGAGTGCTTCTATCATGATTGTTATGATGACTGTTGTATTCACCTCATTGTTATTATTATTATGATACCCATTTTCATCCAACCCCAGATAATGTGCCAAGTGTGCAGGAAGGAATTTGGATCTACCTGGTTGTTACGTAGGCACTTCCAGTCAGTTCACCTGAGACTGCGCTATAGGTGTACATTGTGTAATTACACGTTCTCGAGAATGGACCACTTCAAAAACCATGCTAAATCGAAACACCCAGGAGTGTCAAACTGCCATTACCTGGAAGAACACTAGATCAAAATGTTTTGGGAAATGTTATGTTACTTAGTTTAAATCAGTTATGTTTTTTTGTTCGCAGAACTATATGATTATAAACACCGTACAGAACAGTATAGGATGATATGTGTGCTACAAATGTAGTTGGTTCAGTGAAACAATGAAGTGTAAAGTGTTGTAACTTCAAGATGTTCTTATTTATAGATGGGTTGTAACTACTGTGGTCGTTCGTTTGCTGATTCATGGCTGCTGAGGCGTCACGTGAATTCGGTTCATTTGAATCAACGTGTGTCATGCAAGTACTGCCCAGCCACGTTTAATAGAAAAGATAACCTTTCTGTTCATATGAAAAATAAGCATGTAAATTGTACAACAGTGAGTTCCAACTTGTGACTTGTATTATCAGACTTGTATTTACTTGTATGCAATAAAATATATCACTATAAATGGAATGGTTTTATTGTTATTGGTACATCAACATTTCGAAAAAGAAAAATGGATACTGGCAAGTGACACAAGTTATATAATTTTATGAGCAGTACAAATGAACACACACCAACAGTTACATGATGTACATCATATGTGCAACAGCTTGTCAGCTGTTCACTAGCAAAGAGCTTAAAATACCGAAAGTAGTCTACCAGTATTATATCTTTCATATAATGTCCGTGTAAGATTAATTGTCTTTGTGTATATGGCCATGGGATTGATTTGATATGGTAATCGTTGACTGACTACTGGACATTCAAGCATATTGTTCACAACCAATTGTGCAATAGTCAGAAAATTTCTACAGCACCACCAACGATGAATGCAAACTACCAATTCACAAGAAAAAAAATGATGATATTGATCTTTACTTCAGAAGCAGTGCCGTTGGTGCCCGTATAAATCAGCTTACACATCACACATCAGAAGACATGAGCAGTCCATTCACTTGCTCTTCCGATATTCCTGCTCAACTTGTGGAAAATCTTACAGTGATCCAGATAATATGAAAAAACATCGGAAATTTTGCCGTGTATAGTACTACATGCCGCTTAAACCATGATACTGTTGAGGACACTCAGTAGATTGCATTGTTCTCTGCAGGGATTCTGCTCATGGTGTCGACGAGACTTCGGGAAACCATCACGCCTCAAGCGCCATCTGGATTCTGTACACTACAACATTCGACATATCTGTGACATTTGTGGAAAATCCTATAACAGGGTAGATGTGCTGCGGAAGCATACACGAGAAGCACATTCAGAACCACATGTGGCATCTGAGATATCATAGTTGTGCAGTAAGACACACAATTCATAGATGTCAATATGACACGCTGAAACACACTGGCACCAAATGAGTAACTGAATAACCTAGTGTTCGCCGATGTACTTGACCAATAAATAGAATCAGGATTCTACTTTACAAGAACTCTGTTCGTTCATGTCTGTTTCAGTTCGGGAATGAATGTGACATCTGTGGAAAGCAGTACAGCATGTCGCATCATCTGCGACGGCACCAAAGAATTGTTCATTTTGGTTTGAGATATTCCTGTAATTTGTGTGATAAAACCTTCACTAGGGCTGAAAGTTTACGCTTTCATGAAAAGCAATACCACATGTGAGAAATAAAAGTAAGTTGTGTTACAAAATGAATACATTTCTTCACTATATTTGCTCTCATACTTGTTCCTGGTACTATACCCACTTAAAATGTGAGGTCGGATTTCATGGCAATTTGACCTGTATGCGACCATTTAATAGATATTGGTCTCCTTCAGGTTGTGTGCCAGTGGTGTACAAAGACGTTCCCAAAGCCATCCCGGCTCAGAAGACACCAACTATCAGTGCATCAGAACGTACGATATAATTGTTACGTATGTGGACGGTCGTATAACCGCGTGGATAACTTGAAAATGCATATCAAGGACAGACATGGTGCAGATGCATTGTCCCGTGCCTCGACGTATGACTTGGTGGAGACTCAACAGTAGAACATTGCTACCTATCAACATTTCAAGATGTGAATACCTATCACCATTACAAGATATGATAACCTATCAACATTACAAGATGTTTGTCGATGTGTTTTGTCCCACAATGTCAATCAATCGTTTTGCTTGTGGGGAGTATCATTAATTTTCGATATATATTTGTTTTCCTGTCAGGATAGTCTGTATTTCACTTACTGAACGTAATTCCAAAGCATATCAAGGTATATAAATCATGCCATATCCATGTTGAACATGTTTGTTTACTATGATAAAAATTCATTCATGTGTTGTGTGAATTTTACAACATGCACACACATTGACACATTATATATAAATCTGATGTTTACTGAAAAGCAGTGTTTGCGTTGTCTCTACGTATGTGAAAACTCAATGAAATGACCGGAACTGTGACTGTTAGAAACATTTTGTTTTGTAGGGCTCTGAGTGTAGTACGTGTGGAAAGAAGTTTGGAACTCATCGAGATTTGAAGCGACACGTTCAGGGTGTGCACCTCAAAATGCGCTTTCCGTGCGGGTACTGTGGTAGATCATACAGCCAAGAAAATAACTTGAATACTCATGTTCGAAAGCATCACCCAAATGTTCCAACAACCATGTTACCGTGAACTTATTGTGCATTAATGTGTATTTTATTGATGTCACTTGATACGTGTTGATTCGAAGCGTCATATGCATGAAGATAGCAAGAAACGTTATTATTCACAGTTTCTTCCTTGTAATGAGTTTCAGTTCGGCATTGGTATCAATAAAATTCCGTGAGAATTAAAGAATGTGTTTCCTGTCATGTGGGTTTTGATTATTACAATATTATCTGATGATGGAAACATGAAATGAATGGGAGTGTAAAAGCAACCTTATATGTGTAAGGTATTTTGGAAACACTGTACGTTCTGTACTCAACGGTGATGACCTTGCTATATAATATGCTGTAGAGTACTATCTATATATCGGCAGTCATTAATGAATATTTTTTTTATTTTCTAGGGAATTGTTTGTAGGATATGTGGGAGGAGATTTGGACGTAAAACACACCTATCGCGGCATATCCAGGGTGTCCACCTGAAAGTACGCTATAGCTGCACTCACTGTGGGAAATCGTACAGCCAAGAAAATGACTTGAACACTCATATGAAAAAATCCCATGCCATGTGTACGGATCATACTGAGTAGAAGGTCTGCCTTCATAGAATTTTGAAGCTTCTAAACAATTTTCAAAACATTGAACAGTTCAATTGGAACAATAACTGCAAAGCAATTAGAGCAATAAGCTGCAAAACAGTTGTCCTCACTAGTTGTAGTGATGACGAAAATTGTATGAATGAAAGGTTTACACCTTCATTCTCTTTCAAATTTGGGCAATTTCTGCAGCATGATATCTATCCATGAGGTTAAATGTACAGCAGAGACATTGTCAGGAAGTTAATTTTATTGTGCTAGCTAATTATGTCAGTGTAGGTGTATGGTATGAATTTCAGATGATTGTGCAAACACGCTCGCTTTATGATACTATGGTTAGGAAAATGTACATATACTGTTCTAAAATATATTGTGGTATGGAAACATGTCGCATGCCCCCTTCTGATTTTTCTCCAATTAATAAATGATGTCGCTAGATGTGAGATATTTATCTTTTTCATAGAAATAGAAACAACACATTATCCAGTTTATTTTTGCAGACAATTCGAATTGTTTCAGAGAAACGGATGTTCTCGCAATCTCTGATCGAGCACCTGTTGCTGGTCTGACCACAAGAGAAAGTTGTCTGACGTGTTTTTTTTTCTAATGGATATTCATCGTCATCAGATATCTGTCCCATTACACTACCACTTGTGAGGATGCTTGTTCAGTATGCAAGGGAACGAAGGAATTGCTTCTAACTCATTTATACATAGCAAACCTCGAAGGAACTTACCAACTCAGATCAGGCGATCATCGTTGACACTTTTATATCAGCTCAAATGAGATACCGTTGAATTTCTACTAGATGTTCATACTAGGTGATACCATTTACATAGTTGTGAAGCTTATAGTAGAAACACACTGAATTATGGTTCAAATGCTAATACTGACATATGTTGACAAGGACTAGGTTTGAGACACAAAATGAACAATATTTACAATAAAAAAACACAACTGGCAATTACTTTTATTATTCAATAAATGAGCACCAACGATGTGATACTGGAAATTATGACACAGTTTCACCAATCAGTACAAGTGATACAACAGCAGCCACTTCTGCTCTTTATCACTCATCTAGAGAATAACAATTGAACTGTGCCTCAGCCTGCTTGTAAACATGATGGAGTATACTGTCTATTATATACAGAAATGATAGAAAAATTATCTACCAATTGTATATTCCGCTATTTAACCGTTGGAATAAAGGCCTATAAATCTGAATTGCCTTAATTTTTGGCGCAACAACTTTGTGCAAATGAGCAACGTGAACATGTTCCATAATCAAAGTAAGGAAAGTAGCATATTCACTTGATGAAGTACGAGCCTTATATGACCAATGGCTCATACCAATACTCCCGCCGAATATTTCGTGGGCATTCGTTTTTCATGGCAGAATGTACAGCATTAGTGGAAAAATGAAATAAAGTTTTTTTTTCTGTTCAGTGGACCCGTCAATCAAGTTGTCAAAGACTTGACACTTTACTTATTTTCTGATAATATGTTCAGATGACTCAGCACAGAAAACAAAATATTGAATTATTACCAAATAAAATCCTCACAAGTTTATAAAATGCCCAATGCCAAATTCAAATGTATTATATACATACATAGTTCAACGCTGATGACCTTCGTGGGACAGTTAGTCTACAATTGATTTGGTACAATGTAAAGCTGCAGTTACAACATCATGCCTACATATCTGTACCAAATAACACACAGTATTAAATTGTTTTATATAGTTATTTAAGAGCTTTTCCTTTGAAGCCATTGGCCCGTGATGTAATCTCGTCATAGAAATCACTTAGATGAAATGCGAGGGCAAATGCTGGTTCTCAGCACCGACACTTCGTTATGTTCGTTTCCACATCTCTTCAGCTAGTCTTTTCTATGTATTGTACATTTTGATGCATTGATAATACTGAATAATGATTGACATTCTGAATATCACAATATCACTTCATACAACAAAAAACACAGAAACGTTCGACTGTTATGTAGATATCATAATATACTCACTAATCACTTGGAAAATCAATGATGTCGGGACAACAAAGCAACCGATTATATATTTCATTTTTTCCAGCACACGTGTCCCGAATGTGGCAAGATATTCAGTTCGAAGTGGTTTCTGACCAGACATATGAAGGGAGTTCATCTGAAGCTACGCTTTCCATGTGATATTTGTGGGAAGAGCTACTCACAAACGGACAACCTTGTTCAACACAAACGAGTTGTGCATTCTATTTATCCTGCTGTTACATTTACCCAGGGAGACAGAATGAATGATAGCATCAGATAAATCTGACATTGTCATTGGATAACTAAAATTCACATGTATGTTTTCATTTTCATCGCAATATAAAAAAGTGGTCATTAGAGGTCATGATGACCATATTTGCACAACTTATTAGAATTTGTGATATCACCAGTGTAGTAAATAAGATAATGTAAGATGTAGTACGGCATTTGTCTCACTGGACATCAAACAGGTGAAATAATTTGTGAGGTATAATGTGAAAGATTGATTTATAATTCGATCTCAAAGATCATACCGCTATTTTCTGTTTAGGTGGATTGTGATATATGTGGTAAGACCTTCGACTGTCCTGCACATCTCCTACGCCACAAAAAAGGTGTGCACTTGAAACTGCGCCATCACTGTGACCTTTGTGACAAATCTTACAGTCAACGAGACAACTTACTCCAGCACAAAAAGAGAGTTCACGGGCAGTCTCACGAAAAATTCACCAGAATATACATGCCAAGCGACTTTCCACCTATGACATAATACCATGCATTATACTCTTGCAGTCACGTTCGTGAATTGATGAAATAATAATAATCAAAGATGCTTAGTATGCTATAGTTTCCGTTGGATCAATCAAACATTGAAGATCCATATCTAGTTTCATGTGTGGTTGCGTAACTTATGTATATTTGCTTAATTGGTTGTATGGTAACGAGGTTCTAATCTCCAATCAGATATATCAGTAGCGGAACGTTTTTGTTGAAAGTATGGTATGATATTCTAGTGATGTGCATATTGTTGATATGCATACTTTTGATTGAATTCCATATGTAGTTGTTTCGCTGACCTATTGAAATATGTCAAACCAGGAAGGATGTATGGTGTGGACAATTTTCCAAGCATAGCCGATAGATCAAATGTGTACATAATATGTACTACATATGCATGTAACACAAGACATGAAATAAATTATATAAAAACGTTGTTTTGTACTGTATGTCAAGACTAGTAAGACAAAATTGTAATGACGTATCAAAGTGTGTCAAACCAGGAATGATGTGTGCTGTGGATGATTTTCCATAATAGCCGATAGACCAAATTTGTACTTAATATGTACTATGTATACATGTAAACACATGACCTAAAATAATTATATAGAAAACGTTGTTTTGTACTGTGTGTCAAGACTAGTGAGACAGAAATGTAAGAAAGGTTGAAATTTTATTTTTCAGTGCCCCGAATGTAGAAAGATATTCAGTGCGAAGTGGTTTCTGAACAGACATATAAAAGGAGTCCATCTCAAGTTACGTTTCCCATGTGATATGTGTGAGAAGACCTATTCACAAGCTGGGAAGCTCGTTCAGCACAAACGCGCTGTTCATGCAGTGGATCATCCATCAGACGATATGCTTCCCATGTGATACGTGTGAGAATACCTATCCACAGGCCAGAAAGCTCGTTCATCACACACTGTTCATTCAATTCACCTTGATCTTCACGAGATAATAAAATTTCTTTTTTTGTTAGTTGGAAATACGAACAACTTGATGCAACAAGGTATATGTTTGCGGTGTAGCAATTTTTTAAATAGTCTGAAAATATGGTCAATGCAAATACATTTGTGTATTGTATGTTGGCAAATACATGTTGTGTGTCGTTAACAACAATAAATCTTGTATTAAATAAACCTGATGTGTTAATGTAAATTATTTATTCACTGTGGACATGATTACACTTATTATATCAAATGTTACTTTCTGGTAGATCACTGCAAAATACAATTAACTCTAAGAGTAAAGGACTGAGGTATGTTGTGACATGTGGCGATTTTCAAATTTTATTCAGATATTAGTAATGGTATGTTGGATTAATTTGATTTTTTGGCTTTTTTTACAGTGTTCTGAATGTGGGAGGTGTTTCGAACTACGATCTCGGCTACTAAGGCATTATCAGGGTGTGCACTTGAAAGTTCGTCATACGTGTGACATCTGCGATAAAACATATTCACAGGCGGATAATTTGGCTCAACATAGGAAAAAAGTCCATGGGATCCCGAATAGAGAATGGCAATCAAAAGACATGAGATGAATTCAGGAGTTTTGAGTTAGTGGATAGTTGGTTGTAGAATATTTCTCTCACCTGTCTGATCACAGTGCTGTTATTGTGGATGGAATTGCTTTTGTTGGTGTCTTATTCATGGCAGTGATTAAACACACACAACTGTCCTCTAATTGATCTTTAAATTTTGTGTTGTTAATCAACAAATGTCAGATGACAAAATTACCATCAATTTATATTGCTTGTTTATGTGTTTCAGTATGTATGTGCTGATTGTGGGAAGCGCTACCATTCGAAACGGAACCTTTTGCGACACATAGAGAGTACACATGAAATGAAAGTGTACACTTGTGAATTTTGCAGCAAACAATTCAGAAGAAAAGATAGTATTGCACGCCACATTAAAGATTCAAGTTGTCGAGTGGCAAATGATATGGCTTTAGCTCGGCTGTCCACCGTTCAACAAATGTAACCAGGATCAATAATTTGATATGCATGCCACATTAGGATTCAAGCTGTTCACTGGCAAATGATATGACTTCAGCTCGACTGGCTACCATTCAACTAATATGACCAGGATCATACCAATCATGAAGTGTATTGGTGTTTATTCTGTATGAATGTAATGCACACAAAAATCTATTACTGGAAGTACCAATAAAAGTAACTAGGGACACTTTTATCTCAGAATGTCTACACATTTGTGGAAAAGCATACTGTTTGAAAAAAAAAACATATTACAGACCACTGGAATAGAAGTGCTTGTTTACCATGGCTATACTCTGATTTTTCTACCTTCTTTACACCTATGATATATTTTTTTACTTCATAATTATTGCAATCCTGAATGTATCATTTTGGCAACCTCCCATAATGTTAATTGTAGCCCCATCATAAAATTTCTTGATCCGTTTGCGATTTCGTACATTTTCTTGCTATTATAGCTGTGCAATCACTAATGAGTTGTTTCTATGTGCACCTTACATCCTAGTCCCAAATTACAACAATAGTTCCATTCCTTGTTAATATAAATACAACAAAATACTGGAAATGTGCTAAGATTCCTGAGATGCCATTTTCGGCTGACATTTTAATTTGGGGTAGACTTGCCAGATTTTCCAATTTTTGCTTTAGAAGTCTGAAACATTGACGTTTGACTCGCCGATGGAGTATGCCAAGTCATAACATGATACCATTTAGCATCACAATATTAGCAAAAACAAGGTGTAAACCAGTTTAAAAGAACAGCGTGAATACTGGGGAAAATGTTCAATAGAAAAGACGAAGTTGCGCGGCACTATTCGGACCTCGTACTAAATTGTTCCGATCAATTCAGTATGTATATTACATATGTCACAATCAGAACATACATGCTGAAACACATGAACAAGCAATATCAAGCAATATCAATTATTGTTTATCAATCAATATTGTTTGTTTGTGTGTTTCAGCATGTGTGTTGTGATTGTGGAAAGAACTACTATTCGAAATGGAACCTTTTGCGGCACATGGAAAGTACACACCAAATGAAAGTGTACAGTTGTGAATTTTGCAGCAAACAATTCAGAAGAAAAGATAGTATTGCACGCCACATTAAAGATTCAAGCTGTCGACTGTTCAGCAAATGTAATCAGGATCAATAACTTGATGATAGCAATCGTGAAGTGTATTGGTGTTTATGCTGACTGAATGTCAATGCTTACAATGTGATAGACAATACTAACAATACTTTTTGTTGTTAGGAATACCAATTAACGTTACTAGTGACACTTTTATTTCAGAATGTCTGCACACTTTGTGGAAAAACATACTCGTTGAAAAAACATTTGACACGTCACTGGAACCGAACTCACGGAAGTGCTTGTTTACCGTGTGTGTACTGTGGGAAAATGTTCAATCGAAAAGACAACTTAAAGCGGCATGTTCTCACTCACAATCAAGGACCAGTTTGATGATCCTGAACAGTATATATTATATATAATTTGAGAAAACACCCTATCATCTGATTTTGGTATGTCTACATAACGCTGATGCGTGTACTTTGTAGTATTCTGAGCTCGCTACTGTTGTTCACATTAATTCAATGTGTATTTCACATATGTCGAATGAATTGTATTTGTAATAATAATATACTGCATTGAATTAAACATTTGCATATAATTTTATTGTGTTGTTTATTTTCAGTTTCCATTTTGGTCGTTGGATAACGATACTGAGGGTGGAAGTGTTTCTGATGAGCTAAAAGAACATTCTAGCTGTACTGTCAGTGAACAGAGATTTCCATGTGATTTTTGTGGTAAAACCTTTCATGGTTCATACAGTTTATCAAGACATGTAGAAAGTGTGCATTTGAAGGTTAGGTGCGCTTGTGATATCTGTGGCAGAACGTATTGTGATACAGACACACTGAATAGGCACAAGAGAATGAAACACAAACATTGAATAAAGTCCGATTGATATATTCATGATTGGCATGTGATGTATGTTGTGAGACAATGCGATTTATTGAAATGAACTATTTCAAAATGAAGTTATAATGAAGCTACAAGTTGTGCATTAGATTTGATTCTTCTATACATCACTAAGGTTAACTACTACACGCTCCTTTTCGATCATGTGGATCGTTCTGGATAGAAAATTCGCATGATTGAAACTAGGCACGATCGTCTGCCTCTGACTGTGCTCCTTTTCCCGCCAAATATTTTGGTTCACCCCCGTTATTCCTGGCAGAATATAAAGCAAACACTACTTATTCATTCTGCAGCATTCATTATGTCACAGCTTACGATATCAACACAAAACATCACTTCTCACCAGACATGACTGTAGTGAATGTAATAACAGTTTCCAACACATGTCGAATAATTCGCCCGCCAGAAAGAAGTCGAAAATAAAAGCAGTGAAGTAATGTCATGCATAACATTATGCAACTTTACTTTTCATCCAGTGCAAGTACTGTGGCAAGGCATTTGAACATGCAGCTTGGTTATCGAGACACATCAAGGGAGTACATCTGAAAATACGGTATCGATGCGAGATTTGTGGACATGGATATTCACAGCAAGCTAAACTCAATCATCATATCAAGAATGTTCATTCTCATTTGTATAACACACAGTGTATGAGGTAATGTTGATTATTCAGTTCACCATGTCTGACGGTGTTGACCATATATGTCTGTAAGATGTTCCAGAATGTCCCAGGAATGAATCTTTCGAAATATACCAAATGTTGGTTTTTGTAATGGAATACCCAGAAATAAACCTGTCATGGTATACTACATTTTGGTGTTTGTTATGTATCAAAGTAATTTTTGTATTCAACATTCATTCTCGCTGAAAGATGCCACATAGCGTGTTGGAAGGGCCTTTTGACCAAAGCCCAGACACGACAGCCAGTGTTTCTCTGAAAGAATGAATATAAAAAAAAGTCCTTGAATCAACTCGTAAAGTACATAAATAACACAGTGCAGTAAGAATAGTACAGCTCAGAAACATTTACTAGTGAAATTGATGACAGACACTAGCTTAGCGGCAAAGATATTTTATTTGTTCTGAGTGACAAATATAATGAGGCATCGGGTGGATACAACCACACAGTCGTCGATTTATGGTTTCATAATAATGACCACACTGACATGATTCACACTCGAAGCACACTTCACACTCGAAGGAATTCATCCACAAGAAATATGTAGGATTATATTTCAAATGAAAATCAGTATTTTACATATAAAAATTTTACATTTCATCCAGTGCAGGTACTGCGGCAAGGAATTTTTACATGCAGCTTGGTTATCGAGACACATCAAGGGAGTGCACCTTAAGATACGGTATCATTGCGATATATGTGGACATGGATATACACAACAATCTCAACTGAACCATCACATAAAGCATGTCCATCCTTTGCTGCATAGAGCAGGAAACGATGTGAACCAGAATTGATAAGACAAAAGCCATTTTGGGTTAACAATGTTTTTTCATCATCTGTGACCATCATGGCGGTATTGTTCTGTTGTTTCGTATACCACCATCAAATGCATGTACCTACTCGTGGTATTTTAGCGAACTTTGTAAAAAAAAGAAGAAAAAGAATAGCGTTTGTCGTGTTTTATAAATATTCTCTTTGTAATCCTGATGATATGCGAGAATCCAAACCACTTTCCAATCATTGTAATCTTTTCATTATTCAATGGTAGGGTCTGCATGACCATCATGTATGTTGCATGACGAGGGAACACTTCGAGGTTTGTCAGGATGAGGTGCACTTATTACTTACACTATTGGTGGTGGTGCTGAATATAATTTAAAAAAAAAAAACAGCACTGCTCATACACTTACACACATCGTAGATAATTGATGAGGAGGATGATGGTGATTACAAATGATGATTTACAACTGATGTTCTAAAACTATCAATTAACATTGTAACTCTGCCTTTATTTTGACAACAGTGTAAAGTCTGTGGGAAGGAATTCGCGAGTCAGTTTCTGAGAAGAAGACATGAACAGGGAGTACACATGAAAATCAGGTTTCCATGTGATTATTGTGGAAACCACTACACTCAACGAGACAACCTCAAACGTCATCAGAAAATGGCTCATCCCGAGTTCATGAATCACTGACTGTCCTGACAAAAAAAAACGTCGTAATATTTCGTTTTGTTTCAATGTATATTTTTGCAGTGTGGTATGTGTGGGAAAGGATTTGTTCGTACTTTTGACCTCCGTCGGCACTGCGACGCCATTCATTTGAGACGAAAATTCACCTGCGACGTGTGTGGGAAACAGTATACTCAAAAGGATAATCTGCTTCGCCATAAAAAGTCCGTCGGTCACACACCATCCCATGGACACGAGACGAGAAAACTGGAATTTTGAAGAAAGCATATGTTGACATTTCACTTCAGTAGAGATGAGTGTGGTGATACATTTGACAATAATTGTATCGTTCTGATTTTCACGTTCGATACGTGGTAATTCCGAGTCAGTTGTTTGTATTTTGTTCGAAACCTTTGCAAACCCTTGCTGTGTTGCTGCGTTTAGTTCAAGTACTCCGTGCGAAGTGTTCACAGTCTCTTGATCTTCCGATTCATGGAGTCTATTATGGAAGTGTGTCTGAAAAGTATGGGAGTGTTTCTACTCTCTGTACATATCAAATTGATTACAAGCTTGTACGCTATTGTTTACTTCCAATAAATGTTCGTTTGCTATCTGAAATACATGTTGCACATTACCGGGAACAGGGAATGCAAACAAAGATGAAATTTACATGTGATTATCGTGAAAACACTCAACGATTCAACTTCGAACGTTATCAGATATCGTAATGTTATTTTGTTTCAATGTATATTTTTGCAGTGTGACATGTGTGGGAAAGGATTCGATCGTTTATTTGCCCTCCGTCGGCACCGGGACGCCATTCATTTGAGGCGAAAAGTTGAATGTAACGTGTGTGGGAAGCAATATACTCGAGAGGATAATCTGTTTCGCCATAAAAAGACCGTCGGTCACACATAATCCAGTGGACACGAGAGGGAAAACAGGAAAACTGAAGAGCGCAAGAGTTGACTTTTCACTTTTGTAGAGATGAATGTGTTGGTGCATTTTATCATAGTACTTGCGTTGTTTTGATGTTCACATTCAAGACTTCGTCATTCCGCGGCATGCATACATGATCTCAGATGTTTTGTAATTCGTCTGACACTGAACCAGATTCATAACGGAGCCCTTTTTGTGTACCTGCTGTCAGTACTCCATCCAAAGCATTAGGCATATTCTTGATTTCTTGATGTTCCAATTCGGTAGGGGGGGTATCTTGAACAGGCGGCAGTGTTCCTACCATGCCCTATGTATGCACCCTTCAAATGTAAGAATGCATGCGATTGTTTACTCCTGATAAACTTTCCATTGATTACTTAAATACCTATTTCAGTGCAACAAATGTGGGAAGTCGTTTGAGCGCAAGTACGACATGAGAAGGCACGTGGAAGCTGTCCACTTGAAGGTACGCTACAAGTGTGATATTTGTGGGAAGGAATCGTCTCGTCGTGACCATGCCAACTACCACCGTAGGCGTGCTCATCCAGAGAGCGTAGTCGATCAAAGTACAACTGTATTCAACACTTCAACGTGGAGCGCACAAAGCACGACTGCTCAGGAAGATCGTGACAAGCCATAAGACCTGAATTTTTGACAGCTCTATGCCAGTACATATTGTAAGAAGGGCGTATCGTTAGTTCGTTTGTTATCATGGTCTGGTTTGTTGAGGCTTTGTTCATAGTATTGGTTTAAAATATTTATGAATTCACTCTCGCACTGAAATTGCCTTATCGGAGGTATAGTTAATAGTCCTTTTGTCCATGTAGGTTTTGTTTCACTTTGTAGTCGAGAGTAACGATTTCTGACGTTGGGTTTTCCTCAACGATGTTATGTAGTTGCTATGTATGCTCTGAAAGAGATAACTCCTTAGTGGTGCCATATATTGTTAATATTGTCCATAATTTATTGTTATGTACACATTAACTCATACCATATTCTATTGATTATACACATAATGTGTGTGTCTTGAGAATATTTGTTACAATACAAAATCACAAACAAAAAACACTAGAATCATCCAGATTGGACGTCTCTCAAATACCAAATATATGTGCTGAAACCGTAATTCAAAATACTACTACATCCCACAACAGTAAAACTATTGTGATTAGGAAACAAAATGTACAAAGAATAATGTGGTGATATCTCTTCTGTGCATGTTTTCATATTTTTCGCCGTGTTGACAATAATACTCGAAGGGGAACCGAATGCATACTATCGTTCCAGAATCTGATGTCACGGTACATTTCTCGTTTCAGTGTGACTTATGTCTACGAAGCTTCCATCGCAGATACGACCTGCACCGACACAGAATTGCTGTACATTTAAAAGTTAAATTTCCGTGTCCCTATTGTAAAAAACGATTTTCACAAAAGGGTACTGTATCCACGCACATTCGACTGTATCATAACAATCGTGTGTGAAGGTAGAGACTGTATTGGACCACTCCATTTATTCTGTGGAATTTTAATTCATTTGTGCTTAATTTTTCAAATAGAGGTTATTCGTTGAATAGTGGCATTAATGGATGTACTAATGTCTAATCCAGTCAGAAAGAAATAGTATTTTCTTGTTGGAAGGTAATATTGGTTATGTCAAACATAGAATGGTAATAGAAACGGAATTTCAGGTATTTGTAACGTTGCGGAGAACCATTGTTTGGTGTCGTTTGCCACTGCAGTGAATGAACACATTGAACAGTGTTCTATGGAATGATTGTCATGGTATCTGGATGCAAGTATTGTAGCACGTTGTTAGCATTCACTTTCCACAACATTGTTTCGACGCGACATTATTGCATGTTTGTGTTGTGTATTTCATAGTGGTGAGTGGTTCATATTTCATGTGTGGATTAATTTACTTTACAGTGTGAAATATGTGCGAAGTCTTTTGAGCGGATCTACGAGTTGAAGCGACACACAGATGCCGTGCATTTCGGAGTTAGATTCCCTTGCCCTATATGCAGCAGGTCATTCACACAGAAGGGAGGAGTTTATAGACACATGAGACAAAGTCATCCAAACCATCCGATAACATAGACGTATCACAAAACATGAACCTAATCATTGTGAAGTTTTGTGCAGCATACACAACATACGTTGTTCCTTCATCATGAAAGCATGTATAATCAGTATGTTTTATCGCATGTAACTACATCATGTAATGCTCATGTTTCTGAAAATAAATGATGATGTTATATCTTTGTTTGCAGTGTAACTATTGCGAGAAGTGCTTTGACAGAAAGGATACACTGCGTAAACACATGGAAGCCCTGCATTTGGGTGTACGATTCCCGTGCCATATATGCAAAAAGACATTCTCTCAAAAATGTGTGGTCTACAGACATATCAGGCAGACCCATCATAACCAGTAAAGTTCGTTTGAACCACAGGTGTTTAGTTCTTCGTGTCTAGATTAACTCACATCAGTGAAGTGTTTCGATTAGGTTACGAACTACTTAGATACTGTACATTGGAGTTACATTCTCTTGCGCCTAATGCAGAAAGTTATTTTCACATAAGGCAGGATATGCACATGCGGCAATCACACACAAACCATTGGATTAAACGTGAATGTTTTTACATAACATACATACGGTCATTAACCACATACATTGTACTTTTCACCATTGAAGCATGTATAGTCAGTGTGTTTTACCGTTTGTAACACAAATATATGATATTCATTGTTTCTGAAAGAATAAATCATGATGGTATATCTTTGTTTGCAGTGTACTTATTGCGACAAGTGTTTTGAAAGGAAGGATACAATGCGTAAACACATAGAAGCCCTCCATTTGGGTGTACGATTCCCGTGCCATATTTGCAACAAGACCTTCTCTCAAAAATGGGTGGTCTGCAGACATATAAGACAGAGCCATCATATCCACTGAAGTCAGTTTGTTTAGATGTCTAAGGTGTTTGGATAATGTTGATAATTAATGTCAATATACAAGCATAAATAATTGACAACAACACCATAAATCATGCTGGCAGTGGTATATATAGTATTATTAGTTACCGATCAGTTTTCTTCATACAGTATTCAAGTGTCGAACTGGTATATGTAAACGTGAAGTAATAATTGTCCCATTTGATTACAGTGTGAATTCTGTCCAAGAAGTTTCGATAGAAAGGACACACTGCGACGACACATGAATGGAATCCATTTGGGGCTGCGGTATAAATGTCCAGTTTGCAACAAAGGAATTTCGCGGAAAACCAACCTCCAAAAGCACATCGAAATGTTTCATCCGGTGGACGTATTGGGAGAGAAGCCAAAAACTTTTGGTTGATTACTACATGTGATTTGTGTATTTGGTGTAAATACATTGAATAAACGTATTCAAACATGTGTCCGATCTTTTAAATAGAATTTTTTAAAGAAATGTTAACATGTTAGCGTTGTGAATTTATGAGGTCATGAACTCGTGAGTGATTTAATGCAACAAGATGTCAGTATTAATTTCATGAACAGATAACGCACAAGGGTACGCGGCCCAAGTATCATATCCTGTGCCTTCCTCTATATTCAAGAAGGATTAAAAGGGTGACAGACGGATTAAATGGCATTCATATAGTGGACGAGTCGTATTAAGGCGCAGTGTATGATACTTGGGCCGGGTACGCTAATAAACCCTGAGCAGAACACAGGATATGATATTTCACGAGGTGAGCAGTGGTGATCGAGGCATAGTTTGCATTATGTGTCACATGTTAATGCATTTCCGGCTGTGAGAAATAATACTTATGAACGATCGTTTTTGGAATTATTATTCAATATGGTTATCTCTACCAGGGATTGTTCAAGAGAGATTATTAGAAAAGATACATTATGATGAAAATTAGAATGAAACCATTTCAACGCCATAAACACAATAGTGAAATCAACATTCGGATCCAACACCACACAATCATTCCATCAATTCTGTTAACATTTTAATCAGAGAACAATTTTCAATCTATTTCAGTGTGACATATGTGGTCGGAAGTTCGAGAGGATATACGAACGCACCAGACATCATAATACTGTGCATTTGGGAGTAAGGTTCCACTGTCCTGTTTGTCAAAAGCCATTCTCGCGGAAGAACAACATGAAGAAACACATTTCACTCATACATCCAGAGCATATGGACTTTGTGAATGTGAACTAGTGATTGACTAAGATCGAAGAATAGAATAACACAAAGTGTGATTCTACGTAAAACATTCCGATATGAATCCCAATTTTGCTGGATATACTGTGTTGTAGCGCACGTTGTTATTAAGAGTTGAAACAAGAAAATTAATTGTAAACACTCAGACGCAAGTTTCAAAGCCAATAAAAAATGTGAACACATTAATTGCATGCAGATTATGTCAAATATATGTGTTATATATGTGGAAACGAAACCGTCAACGTGGTGCTAGTAACTTGATGGGATACGAAGCATTTGCAACAACAAACACATTATGTCATTTAGGTTAGTTTTTCATCAACATTATTTTCCGAATAGTTTTTCTGAATACAATGTACATATATGTTCGTTTTTCTGTCACTTTTAGTGCACATTCTGTGGGAAGACGTACGATCGTTCTGATCGTTTGAAACGACATCTAGAACGTGTTCATGCCACCTCTTTCAAAGATTACTGTGCCATGAATTATAAACACTACGCCAACGCGCCAGTGTCATGTCCTGTATGTGAACGGGCCTTTACTAGGAAGGTGTTCTTGACGAAACACATCTGGAGTGAGCATCGTCAATTTATGACAGAACACCCGGATTTCCAGAAGCAACGTGTTGACAGACCATAAAGTTATCAAAGTGCGTATATGGTAAAGTTTGGAATTTTGTTTTGAAGATTCAGTGAGTTTATGGGGGCAATACAATAAGTTACAAATGTGTTTCTTTCCAGACATTATCCTGGAAAGAATCTCTTTGAGCATATGTGTCTTTTCTCAGCATTTAACATTATACCCTCAATTATATTCAAAGTATCATTTGAGGATGCACATCTTTCTGTATTTGTAAACTGCACCAGCTCACGTCGGTTTTACTAATATCAGACCGTGTCTTCTTTCTGTTGCGTCGAATGCTCTCACACTCAAGTCATCTAACTTTTTTGAAATTTACTATGAAATTCTGAATGTGTTTGCATTCTGAATGTGTTTGCATGCATGTGCTATTCATTAACAACATGTAGACTTTTGTACAATAATAAAACATAACCCCCATTATGACACCCACCCTGACACATGATTTAATTCATTGACTTCGCTACCAGACTGGTTAACTAGCTTATATTCGTGGATTTCTGAAATTTACTATGACATTCTGGATTTCTTTGCATGCATGCGCTAATCATCAACAATATGTATACATTTGTACAATAATAAAACATAACCCCACATTATGACACCCACCCTGACACATGTTTTAATTTATTGACTTCGTGACCAGACTGGTTGTTACATTAGATGTGTTGGATATCCCTTAACTGTTATCGCGCCTCGTAACAGCACATGTTCGATTACAAGTTTTCATTACTTTTATTCATCTACATATAACCTGTACATTTAGATAATTGATTCTCAAAGTAAAGTAAATTTTGAAATATACCTGCCATTGACACCTGACACTTTCGAATACCTCCTAAGTTCCTAACTGATGGTGTAAATCACATGTCGTCCCTACACGATACCTACCACCAGAGAAACCACTTCCACTCAGATCATATGGGATCTGCATGGGAGATGTGTTACATTTTCCTTGTGGATAGTTATTGCTCTTAATGGTCTCGCATGGAAACTGATTTGTGTTTACCTGATATTCCTACTAATCACATGAAGTTATAAACCACACTAGAGAATATTTGTATATAATACCTTTTTATTATTATTATTGCAGTGTATCTATTGTGGGAAAGCATTCAATCGACCTTCCAGGTTAAATCGCCATGTTGAAGGTGTACATCTGAAGAAGAAGTATCCATGTGACATATGTGGTCGATCATACAGCCAAACTGACAGTCTTAAACAACACAAGAAAATTGTTCACAAGGATGGGGGTGGATGTGCTCCCGAACAAGACTGATGATATGTTGTAGGAGTAGCCAGATGCTTAAAGAGTTGTGCCGTCTGTTGTGTTGTGTAAATAGGTGCAAAATACAACAACAAAGCCTTCAACCAGAGACATTTACAACTTCAACAGGAATCAAGTGAAGAAGGGCAAAATAATAGCATAGGGTTCATGAATTTTTCTGCGGAAATGTTTATATGATTTGTCTTTTTGGACAGTGTTTCCCTGTAAACACGTGTACATTGCATATCGATTGACGATTTTAGACTTGCTTTCAGGCACTTGCTAAATGTATCTTAATAAACATAATAAATGGCAAAGTAACTATTTAGTTTTGAATTTATTCAATGTTTTGTTGTGTGACATTGTAAACATATCAACACACCGCTGTGTCACTCAAACAACAATCAAAATAACAAGCATACTTTTTCCGCTGTTCAGAAGGGTCACATGAAGTTTCATCGGGGTTCATTCATACATCTCAGAACCAAAACACTTTGAACCTGCAATTTGGATCGAATTGTCAACAACCTTTACAGCATTCAGTACAGTCTCCATACAAACTATTGAGTTAATATCAGTAGTAAAGTCAATTCATCATGCTACGAAGTGGTGTGATCAAGCAAAAAAAAATTGACCTAACGGGAGCGGTGGTTCCGAATTCTATTTTCAAAAGATTAAATTCTGATATTTGTTGTGTGTCTATGTTTCCCGCGAGCAATTCAGTGTTCAGTTCGTATATCAGTTGAAGATGGCTAAAATATAAATGATAATCAATTCCAGTGTGGAGTTTGCGGCAAGTCTTTCGCTCGTGTTTCGCACTTGAGGCGACATCATCAAGGTATGCACTTGAAGGTTCGATTCAGCTGCGACATATGCGGACGGACATATACACAGATGGATAATCTCAAGCAGCACAAAAAGCAAGCGCACATGATTACACCTAACTCGACACGTATGTCTTAGTCCTGATTATATGTACGCCAGTGATTTGATGCCGTTGTTAACTTTATTACTTTATCGTTTTTCATTGTGTGAAGAAATATGATTTCTGAATGTGATCTGCCACTTCTCTTACAGTTCAAATGTGACCAGTGTGGATTCTCTGCAATATCAAAAGGAACATTTCAGCGTCATGTGGTGTCCGTTCACTCCGGAGTGCGACATCAATGTAACAAGTGCTGGCGCAGTTTCACACGACGGGACAGTCTACTACGTCATCTCAAGTGCGGCCATTCCAATGACGAGGCCAAATAAATGACCATATTATACTAAACCGACAATATCTCTGAAATATCCAATGTTTATTGCCACTCAGAGATCAGATTGCACTTGTATGGTATAAGCACGTAGAGGTATGGAGGAATATAGAATTAATAAATAATGCTATAAAATCAGCATGTTCGTTATCGTCTCTTCATACTGAACTCAGTATTTCTGAGGTACTGCACACAAATATCACACGAGTGTGTGTATGACATATTACCACGAGTAATATGTACCCATTACAAGGAAATAATCCACACACTTATCGTCACATTAATGCCACGAGTAATATGTACCAATTACAAGGAAATAATTCACACTTGTATCGTCATATATTACCACGAGTAATATGTACGCATTACAATGACGTAATCCTTACATTCATTGAGTTTATGAACTGGTGTATATATTTGATCATTTCAGTTCACCTGTGATTTCTGTGGAAAGGTGTTTGATCGTCAAAACCGTCTGCAGCGTCATCGGAATGGAGTTCACTTGAACGTTCGTTTTCCCTGTCAGCAGTGTGGTAGATGTTACTCGCAACAGGAAAACCTAGTTCGACACCAACGCACCGCACATGGCCTACCATAAGATGGCCCAAGTACTGTACACTGCTCCTTAATACTGCTCTTCCACAGAAAACATACCATTTAATCCGTCTCGCACCTTTCTAATCATTATTGAATATAGAGGAAGACGCAGGATATAATACTTGGGCATATGACGGCACAAATCAAAACATTTCGATTATTTTATCATTCTATCGATCGATATTCAGTGTTGATTATGAATTGCTCAGGTAGTATGAAGTATATTTGAATCATTTAATCTTGTGTTTTCTTAGAAAGTGTTCATTATGGGAGTTTACCATTTATATCGAAATTTATAGACCTGATTTCGTTTGGTCTTCATTATTGCTTCACAATTACACTACTACTGAAAAAAAAACCGGGATGACCAGTATAAATTAGGTTTGTTCAGCTAAGATGAATGTGCATTTCCAAGCTTCTGAATTTTTGCTGAGACAAAACATTGATTCTCTCCATTTGCAGTTGTATTTGTGGTTCATTTCATTCGGGTTGTTGAACTTGTGTGGATCAATCTAGAAAAGGATGAATCTTCTTTGTGAATAAATATGTTTTCGGGAAATCCTTTGTTCGTCCATGTAAATGTACTTGGTTGAAAATATCGGGAATTCTATTAAATGTTATACAACACATTATGAATATATTAATGTCTACAACCTATCAAAATCTACAACAAATATGAATATGTGCAACGTATCATAAATGTACCATCTTTCTACACCTATCAAGACGACATATAATGGTATAATGAATAAGACCAGTTATGTCTCCTTGCATGTCTCCTTGCTTTGTCTCCTGCTATCAACATCAAAGAAATGTGTCTTGCTTTCAGAAGATCCCGACATCAGCTTACTCTGCTGGACCGTTTTGCTGTGACCTTTGTGGGATGAGTTTCACAAGGAAAGGGAGTTTGCAACGACACAAATTGGGGGTTCACGTCAAAATGCGCTTCGCGTGTGACATCTGCGGGAAGTCATACAGTCAGATGTCGGATGTGGGAAGCCACAAAAAACTTGTACATGCGGAAACCATTTCAGTTTCGTATACAGAGTGATTCATTTTTTTATTGCAGTCGGTGATCGTGGACGAGTATGGCAGAAAGGGGTTCCACTGTAACATTTGTGGGATGGCCTTCTCAAAAAGCAGCAATTTGCAACGTCACAAGATGGGGGTTCACCTTAAGATGCGGTTCACGTGCGATATATGTGGGAAGTCGTATAGTCAGAATTGTGATTTACAGAAACACAAGAAGACGTATCATTCGTTTTTGCAGTAGATTTCGAGTGTCGTATCATAATTTCACTGATGTTGTCATCGATTGGAGTAATTCATTGTATTCGGTGTCAGAAACATTTTGTTGAACAACTCGGCAATATTGGACTACTTTCAAGATTCATGAACAAATTAGATATCAAGTTTGGGTTAATTAATATATACTTTTTTCAATTGGATACTACTATTTTACTATTATTCTTGGTGGTCACATTTGTACATTTTTCGGCTTTGTTGTTGTATACCAAAGTCAAGGTTTCATCATTTTGTACCACTTCATTTCAATCTGAAAATGTAGGAGCTTGTTTCATCCAGAATGTTCATTTGTTTTCGAAAAATATACTATTGTTTAAACCTCCAATGATCTCGTTATGGTATGGAATTATACAGCACATGCAATTTCATGAACATAACTACACATATTTACCAAGGCAATATACCAATATGCAAATACCACACGTGCTTTGTATTACTGCAGTTGTGTCTGTAAACTGCAGGAAAATTGCAAACACACAAAAAACTTGAAATACAAATTTCGAGAGTGGTTGATAGGTGTGGGTTTGCTTTCGTACTATGTTGGTTCTTAAAAATCGGTGAAATTCTTTATTCCAGCTGACGTGCAGTGGTGGAGCAACGTGTAATATTTGCGGACTGACATTCACAAGAACTTCTAGCATGCAACGACACAAACTTACAGTTCATTTCAAAAGGCGTTATAACTGTGAGATATGCGGAGCATCTTATAGTCGAGGTGACGATTTACAAGGTCACAAGAAAACATTCCATCCTGATGTATAATCATGTTACAAGCAAAAATGTACTTACCACACATAAACAGTACCATGTCGGTCCTGGTCTTGTGATATTGAACTATTGTGCATACGCCTGCATACTCTGTACCCTCAACGCAAGTGTTACAGTGGAATTTGGGCGTGAACGGTATTAGACAATGAAATCAAAATTTATTCACTATTAATCGCTGTCGTGGTTTTTGAGCAATTCTTGAATGCAGATCTTAGATTTGTATTGTCTGTTTTTGGTATTGTTTGTATTGTATTGTATTATCTTTCGGTGAGCTTGAAGTGAAATAATAGAATTGGTTGATGTTAGTTATTATATCTCAATTAGGTAATAGTGGAATTTGTTGGTGTTATTTTATACATCTGTTGGGTAGCATGTAGTCGATGATCTAGAACTGATACATACCTTCAAAAAACACCGAAAATGCACGATATTAACAACTGTGCATTCGTACTAACATGAAAAAGACTAAATTGGTATATTTTAAAATGAGGTAAATTTATTCTTGACAGTCGGTAAGTTACAGCACATTTGTTCAAACATTCATCATTATTTTGACAACTAATCAAATCGCATATATGAGTTGTATTATTTCGCGTGTACACAATCGTATTCATTTGTTTAAGACTTTATATAAAAAAGCAGTCAGAAATGTTCGCTTTTTCTTCCAATCATAGATGAGTTTCCATGCTGCCGTTCCATCTTGTGACCGAGATTTGCGCGATGAGCAGCAACCACCCATACTGGAGCCTCGCGGGAAACAGCAGAGTACTTGCTTCTTTTGTAATAAGAAATTTGCTACCAGAGCAACCTTAGCTGTCCACGTGGCAGGCGTGCATGAGGGCAGGTTTCGCTGCCAGAAGTGCTTCAAACAATATGCATCGCGTGGTGGACTGTATGAGCATGAGAAAGTGCATCGAGATGACCAACATGGGAAAAAGTTTTCATGTCCCGAAGAAGGTTGTGGCAAGTCGTTCGCAAGACAGGGCCATCTTGACGCCCATGTTAATGTTGAACATCGCCACGCAAAGCCATATAAATGTAATAACGAGTCATGTCAGAAGGAATACTCTGACAAATGCACATATCTGCAGCATGTGAAGAGCTGTCAGGTTGCAGGTACTGGTATTCTGTTGTGCGGGGTCGATGGCTGTGAAGTAGTTTTTGATACAGTTTCTGCCCGTAAAGAACATCGGTTTGCAAAACACCCTAAACCTGGTCAGGTTAATCAGTGTTCCTGTGGCAAGGAATATCAGTGGAGACCCTCCTTGGTCCGACATCAAAAAATAACAGGCCATGCCAAATTGTAGATACATGTAAATCAAGTCGGCCAGCGATATTTTGTCAGTATAGGTGCTCTATGGAATAACGTTAGTTAACACTATCGTCGCACGTATTGCTTGA
This sequence comes from Terebella lapidaria, assembly GCA_949152475.1. Classification (NCBI taxonomy): domain Eukaryota; kingdom Metazoa; phylum Annelida; class Polychaeta; order Terebellida; family Terebellidae; genus Terebella; species Terebella lapidaria. Next base: position 23,431,408 of record OX424562.1, read on the forward strand.
GTAGTAGTATGGCACTAACATTACATTACATTCAGTCACATACTGTCGAAGCTTGTACGAATAATCTTGAATTAGGCTAGCCATACCATGATCCCAAACACATTTCAAAAACTGATAATATGTGATGGTGTGCTCGAAACTAAACGAATAAATGTGAAAAATGATTCAGTTTTTTTAGGTTTAACACGGACCTTTTGGTGCGATAATATATTGGCATGCCGTTTCGTACGTCATCTGTCCTGCAGATTTTTATCTTTGGAGATTACAGTCGGATTTTTTTCTGAAAATTTGCACAAATATACCTGAAAATATTACAAGAGGGAGGTATATTTTATGTTTGTTTAGCAGTTTTTTTCTACTGGACCTTGATCTGAAAACCTGAAGCTAAAGCTCACAGTTTCGCCTGATTTGAAACGTACAAATTGTCATCTACAGACAAAATATTTGTTGATAGAGCTTATGTTTGTAATATGAACATATGGAAGTCATACACGAGTCACCTAATGTTGACAACAAAATTAACAAAGATTGACGATGAATAATAAATATCAAGATCATGTGTCACTCGCAATGCTTGAAAACAAAACTGTCCGGTAAATTATCATAGCCCTTGGGCTAATTCTGAGCTTACCGGCCCATATGCTTATAAAACAAACCTAAGCCTTTTATACAAGCCTTCATCCCCCATAAGGTATTTTGTGCATATCAGGCCTTTTGTGATCACATATCGAGCTCTTTGAGCGAAACAATCTACTCAAACGGCAATTTTGGTAAGAAAAATTTATGGTTCAGCACTGTACATTTCTCCGATGACCTTTCTTAGTCCTCGAGCTAATTTTTGATTGATGGTAACACTCATACTTTCGTTCAACATGCAAAAAATAACAACACGGATATATATGGGTGGTTTGTATAGACTTGGTAGCGACACAAGTGAATACCCATGATCCATATTTCTTCATATATTTACAGGTTAAACGGTTCAATTGTCTTCAATGTCAGAAGAGCTTCGTACACAAAAAGAACTTGGAAGAACACGTGAAAATCAACCATGGTGACCAAAATGGCAAGAAGAGGTGTGATATTTGTCAGAAAAGGATAACCCCCTCTAATTTTGCAGCACACGTGCGCACACACAATCCTGAGAGGGAGGTTCATTGTGTGAACTGTTTAAAAGTATTTTCTAACAATGCCAATCTTAGAAGACATCAGTCAGTGTGTCGATATTGACGTACAGTGCATCTGGATTGTATCCCCTATTATCTACTTATATTGTAGTGGTGTTTTTGAAGCGTCTTCTTTAAGAGGCTTCAGCGAAATCACCAACAGAAATTTGAATGAACATGACAAACTTTGAATAAACCGGAATATTTTGAAGAAAAAAAATGTTAATAATATCTATATGTGGAATACGAAAACCTCAAAATACTTGGGTGTTCTAAGATTCATGACAATAATGTGAAGCCAGTTTTCAATATTTTTCAAAGTGGTCAGGAGTTGTGCCTTGATCATAGAAAAAATACTGGGTAATTTTAGAACTCAAAGGCAAACGACAAGGTCAAGGTCACAGAAAAGATAAAAATCGAAAAATTGCAATAAATCTGTTTATATTCATGGTTCATCTTCTCTATTATTTGAGAAGTTTTCTGTTGCCAATTCTCCCATCATTTGCTATTTGACCAATGGTCGTACGACCAAAATTCCTAAAATGTAAAGGTCATCATGTGAAGTTACCAAATTGTGATATTTCAAGTAGTTGTAATTCGAAAACCACTGACATTATTCAAACCAATATTGAACATTAATGTATGAATCATAGCTCTAGGTAATCTTGCGAAGCTTGGGATTTCAGCGTCAAGAATTCAAGTGATAATCGAAAATAAGGTCAGAATCGAATAATTTTTTCTGTGATTTTGTAGTTCTCTATGGGCGATTCCCCACCATTTGAAAAAAATATGTAAGGGTCATCAGTTTAAAAATTTAGTAGCTAAATCTAAGGGGCGTGGGTTTACAATCTCTGATCGTCTAGTTACGTCTGTGGTACATGTTGTGCTAAGTGCGTCATACATTTATACCTGATGGGAACACATGATCTGACAGTAGCCAACAAAAGAGTCTCTCGAAGTATCTTCATTCTTGCCGGAATATAACCAACACCAAATCTATTGATTCCATGCGCGGTGAATAGTCACTAGTCACTCAGACTCGGTTTTACGTATCAGCCTTTGCAGGCGCCAAGATTATGTGTGGGTCCATATGATTATTGGTTACACAGAACAGGTCAGTGATGAAACATGTCACTCATATCAAGTTTATGTCTTATTCCAGGCAGTTGGATCGAATCTGGTGTCTGTACGAGCATTTGCTGCACGCTTGGTTATTACTTTAGATGATATATTTGTATCTTTTCAGCATGTGTGCACAGTGTGTGGATTAGGATTTCGCTCTCTGTCCATGCTCACACGTCATGCTCAAGGTGTCCACTTGAGAGTTCGTTTCCAATGCGAAATATGTGGCAAAGATTTCTCACAAAAAGAGGGGGTAGCCCGTCACAAACGGACAGCACACGCCGTGCAACAGCCATTATGAATCTTGTCGCCACCGAAATAGCTATCACATATATTATTGACCCAACGAATAGCATACATTGTTCCATGTATGCATGATTATTGAACTTGTCTGACCATATTGTTTTGTATTCGTCTGTATGTTCAATGATTATGTTATCCAACAGTGTCACTGAATACAATACATTACAATCAATATGATGGCAGTTAAAATCAATTGTTTTATTGATTGCTCCCATCGTCGTTTTTCGACATTCCACAGTTGTTGTTCAATCTTGAGAAATAAATGCATCTGATTTGAAACCACGCTTTGTGTGCCTGATTGCTTATTCCATGAAAAATTAGCATTGTTTTTTTTGTAGCTGAATAAATTGTTGTCGTGAAATTAATCCTTGACCGCATATTGTTTTTTTTCCAGCTGATGACGTGCGATTTGTGTGGGAAAGTGTTCAGCTGGACATCTGCCTTGATTCGACACAAGAAAGCAGTTCATTTGAAAGTCCGATTCCAGTGCACAATATGTGGCAATTCGTTTACACAATCCGATAGTCTTCGGAGACATGAGAAGGTTGTCCACCATTTGCACACCAAGTATTAGTAGGCCCAAATGAGCTGGCTGAAATCAAGACGTGGTTGTACAGCACGTTTCTATCCATGTTCATTTAGTTGAGTACAGTTAGTTGAGTTGAGTATTTGTAACCTGTAAATTAGATGAAAACCACACATATCATACTTCATTATACTAGTATGCACTCAACTCGCCCCCACTCACAATGTATATCTTGTTAATATCGCACGTATAAGAAGGAGGCCAACTATTATCTGTTATTCAACTATGTGTTTCATTTCGTCGTGTATCGTCTTGGCCTGATCATCACGAATGTACATGTAAATGTCTGTAATTACCACAAATACGGGAAAAAAACCATGCAACATCTGATTTTCTTTTCTGTTTTTTTCTTAATTTTTTTTTCACCGTAGTGTCACGTTGGTTCCAAAGCATTTACTGCGAGATATTCGCTCAGACATCATATAGTGAGTGCACATCTGAACGTCAGGTTCACTTGTGATTTATGCTAGAGATCCTTTTCAAAGACATTACATCTCGATCTCCACCAGAAAAATTGCCATCCAGGATATTTTTTACCAGAACTGTCTAACGGATGATGAAATTGTCGAACGGACTCGATAATATTTATTATTTTTGCAACCCGATAATATTTATTATTACACATCCAACTGATATTGAAGCGTAACGTTCACGGTTCAACAAATCCGATATTGCTGTATGTCAACCAAACAATATCAGCCCACCCGGTCTGATATGTGCCCTGCTGGTCCGATATGAGTTCGCAATGACGTTTTTATAGTAAACTGAATAACAGACCGATGCCGCGTTATACGCTCCTAGCATGCATGTAGTGACTTCATAATACGGAATTAGAATGTTTTCTTTCGAACAATTGACTGAAACAGATGTAATGTTATATTTGAACAAATTTCCCAACAATTAAATCTAATGGTTTCTAGTCTATTGACTGGTAGTTAAGTTTCGATATGATGTATAATAAGCAAATTAATACATGGTTAATTTCATAACAGACCGGTTATCGGGACCATGTCATAACAGACCTCGCTACCGCTCGGTCCGTTATTTGCCACTTGGTCCCGATAACCGGTCCGTTATGAAATTAACCATGTATTAATAGGTACTTATCATTCATTACCAACTATTGACTTGTCATTTGTCCAGGTGAATGGTTGTATCCCCTCAACGGAGAGGAGAACCGTTGCGCTACGTCCGCAGGCACTTTCTTATGAGCGCTCCACAGGTCACATGTCTGATCAGATGTTGAAATTTTTTGATTGCCTTGACAATTATACTGGTCGATTAGCGATTAGCGAAGCCAATTTGAAACATACGGATTGTGGGCGCTCTAGGCGTGGCGATTTTGAAAGTATCGCCACAGTATCGTACAGGTACATTGAGCAATGCCAAGTCACGACAACTATTGGTTTTTTCTTTATATTGAATGAATTTCAATAACTTTATGAGTAAACTTACCACAACAATATGAAATTTCCAATTTGAGGTCTGAGATGATTCCAGTTTGTTGCAATTTGAAAACAAATCACATGGGATGTGTCTACAGTGTAAAACTGTTAGTTTTGTGCAAAACTGATTCATATTACTGATTAAGTGAACACAAATTTCAATTATTGAGCCCACATTGAAACCAGTTAAGGCGGGAAAAAAAAAGATAATTGGACAAAACCATGTGAATCTTTTGCCTGGTAGAGATCTTATAACCGTACTAATAATAGTATGTACTTAGTGCCAGTATGATTACAACATATAGACGAGAAAATTATATGGAATAAAATTCCATTCATATTCATAGCTGAAATGAATGTTGTACAAAATATTCAACAATGGCACAGCCTACCCAGATGCCTTTTTGGTACCGTGCGTAGGACATGGGAGAGTACATTCGGTACAATCACTCAATTCGTTGCATCATTTTGAATCGCCAGAGCAAGTCCATGTGTATCCAGTTACATTTAACACCCCCTACTTCAGAGGAGCCTTGTTATCCGACAACATTAATTGCGATGTTTTTTAATAGCTCGTTTGATCACTGAGTAGAAGGTTGCTGACTGACACGTAGGGCACATCTTGATCCTAATGTCTTCACTGAGTAAACTGACCATGATTTGTACACTCAGAATCAAACCAGTATCTTCGTGTCGTGACGTTGAGTGTTTTATGTCGATATCACTTACAATTTTTTTTATCAAATATCCATAAAACTATCTGCATGAACCAAACATAACAGTTAAGTCCACAAAATAATCAAGTAAAAAAGCACAATAATTCCAACACCGAGCTAGTTCACATATGAAAGGGGTGGTAGTAACAGTAAAACAAATTCAGACTTTTTATCTCTGTAGGTACAAACCGATGAATGTAAGATGTGATCAGGTTTCATTTCGACAACAATAACTCAGTCCACTACCGGTAACAGTTCATCTGCAAATCTAAGTTACCGATTGAGGTCACATATACATGTTTTTTTTTTAATTTTCTGTGTTTATATTGGTGTCGTTATACGTTTACTGTCATGATATTCTCAATATCGTACCCAATCAACTGGTGTTTGGTTTTAAAAATTCAATCAATATTTGTTTTTCGAAATATATTTACTGTTACCGGGTTGACTATCAGTTTCCGACGCTTACGATTTTTACGTGTACGTTTCTTCTACTCTGCAGTGTGCAAGTTGTTACAAATGCTTCACCACGAAAACATCGCTGCGCCGACACGAGCAGAGTGCCCACCTGAATGTGAGGTTTACGTGTGACGTTTGTGGGAGAAGTTGCTCCACGGCTTCACATCTACATAGACACAAGAAGACTTTTCACCCCGAGAGCTTACAGGCTGCCGACATGGCGCGCCATTCATTCACTGCGCCCAACATGTAACAACTTTAGCATCACACTTCATTGTGTTAGTTATTAGTATCATCGCTCAATCATTGTTATGTACAGTTCTGTAATAAGACAAGTTTTTTTTAAAAAATGTGTTAAGAAGTGTCTCAGAAATTATCAGGATACTGTTCGTTCAAGTTTACAAAAGTACTGGTTCTGATTTTGATTGAGTGTTATCAATAAGAAGAGGCTTTCTGATTGCTCCAATGCTGAGTTGTTTCAGTTATTTACTATGACTACATACGAGTATTTAATGGCTATAACTCATTTGTAGTTACCAGTCACCCATGACCCATGGAAGAGAAATTCATGGTATTAAGAGAAATGCCATATTCTATTATATTTCAATAGGATGCTGTAGGCTCATATTTTCAACTGACATGTTGATTGATATGTCTTAACTGGTCTGATCATATCCAGATGAGAAATGATGTGAAATACACGTTTCAGAGATGAGAGATACATGTTACTTTGCATAACACACATAAACTACCATATCATATATCGCACAATATACTTACATTCAAAGACATACTCAAATCGAAATCTTGTGAACATTTTTCTGCAGTTTGTACATGTGACAATAGAGGTTTTTTTTTATTACAAGACATCGTAGGATGTGCTCAAGAAACCCGTTTCAATTGAGCATCTTTGTTCTATAGACAAATTATCTTGCAGATACTGATATATGCAGCGAAATAATGTGTCATGTTTTTCGTGTTATGTTTCAGTCGTCGGGAAGAGATCTCCGGATGATACCCAATTTATTACGACAGATGTACGATAACCGTAATGTTAAATGCAGCGAATGTGGTCAAACCTTCACACGACGTACCAGCTTGAACAGACACCAAATAGGCGTGCACATGAAGATGAGGTTCAACTGTGATGTGTGTGGGAAATCTTACACACAGGCAGCCCATGCTCGAAAACATAGACGCGACGCCCATGGATTACAAGATTAGACTAGACATACAGAGTATTCAACGAACACATTGATATACTTGTGGATGAGATATATAAAGATGAAATATTATCAAAATCGAATTGATGATAATGATATCAATGTCCTGTTTGTGACACAGCATCACATTTTCTGTACTGTTGTCCTCTAAACCAGAAAATAAATAAAAAATAGTCTCTCATTGGTATTTGTGTTCTTTGTTACCACTTCTTATTACACCTTAAATTTTATGAGTTCCAAAAGGTAAGTTGTGAAAGAGCTGTGGTGGAAACTTAGTATCCGATGGCGATATGTTAGTATTAGTAATAGGATCGATATACTGAGTGGTCCATGATCTGCATGTGAGTTTTAAATGGGGAGGAGGGGGGGGGGAGTTGTCTGGGATCATGGAGCCACATGTTTTGGTTTGGATTACCATAATCATGTAATCCATGGTAGCCTTGTCAATTACACTTGCTGCTCCTATTCATCATGGTTTTAATGTCATAATTAATGTTGATTCCCCCACATATGGTATTCCAGGATATCAAAGTGTCGTGAAAGAAATTCATTCAGCTGGGTACATCATAAATTCATGAAGCCTTTGTTCTTGTGGGTATGAATGGTTCGGTTGAGCTACGACTTTTCAGAAAAATCAGGAGGTGATGATATTTTATTCAAGCTTGTATTTTATGTGTGTGTGTGTTCGTATGTAACTTATGTTAATGTGATGTTATCATTTCAGGGTGGCTACGCATGCAGTATGTGCAATAAGCAGTTCATTCTCATGTGGAATCTCCAAAGACATATCAAAACGGTGCATGCTTACCGCACATTGAATTTCAGCAGCACTTGTCAATACTGCTACAATCATTCAGTCGGACTGATAACCTGCAGCGACATTTACTCACACTCCATGAAGTAAATAGACAAAAGAAAGACCCTTTACTACTTGGGGATTTGCCAGCATCATTTTTTAGTCGAAGCTATTATCTACACAGCGAGATTTTAAAATGGGTTGTATTCACGCAGTCAACGCGAGAACTCCCGCCACTCTACTTTTTTGTTGTTTGCTTTACAGTCCGTGATGAATCCATGATATGTGAAACGTAATTATGGTGCTTATCGCTGTTCGATGCTTGACGACTCTGACAATGTGAGCATTTGCTTATCATATCTTGTGTCTAAGTGTTCACTCTGGGTCATATCTTGTGTCTAAGTGTTCACTCTGGGCCATCACACTGATTGGGCTGCTCTAGCTCGGCATTTCACAATACCCCAATGTCCATGGTGGATCTTCTCTAGGGTGTCTTCTCGTAGACTTTCAGGTAGTTGCATCTGCCACAAGGTTCCTTCAGCTTTTTGTCATATCTTGTTTCTGAGTGTTCACTACTTACAAAATAATGTGAATGTGAATTGTCGACATGTTTCGTTTCGCATGGTCGAGGTAGTTCATGTATATTCAACCAGGCTATTTGTCCCATTCACCTCGTTGATGTTCTTGCCTAGCTTGGCGCCATCAGTGCCGAACTACCCAACTCGTCAGAGAACAAAAACTGTTACGTCACTTGATAAACCAATAGACAGCGTTCAGCCAGTCTGTCTTTTCTTCAACACCATTGTCCCGACAAAAAACTGATGTCAGCCCCCTGCCTTTGCATAGGCACCAGAAAATTCATTTGAGCAAATACGAGCAGTTGTCGTTTGATTTTGAGAGTTTGAGGATATGACCCACACTATGTACACGGGAAATTGTATTGTATCGATGTTGAATTGTTGCCACATTTAACTTTGGAATGCACATGTATCAACTTGAATTCTTCAACACATACAAAAATACCGAACATCTTTTTAAATATGTTTTGATTGTGTGGGATATACTTATTCTTTGGTATTATACCAGTTCATACTGAGTGTTGGTTTCATATAACTAGCATGCGTAATATAAAAGTAATAAAAAATCAAACTGAAAAGAAATCACCTTGATTGTCATGGTGTTGTACACATATGATACATACACACGACATATGATACATACATTCAACATACATTACATACACATCTTTCAAATATCATTCTTGCTAAATATATTTGTGTTGAGAATGCTATATTATTCACAGTTTTGGGAAAAGGAGTGCATGTAGTTTTTTTTAATCAACTGCGGCATGCAGATTATTTAAAAGTTGTGTAGACCTAATAGCCAGTACTTTATTGTTTATTCGTTCGTTTATCTCAGCAGAGCCCCGATGCTGTTGGGTGTCCAGCATGTGGAAAGAAGTTCACGATGTACTGCAACCTAAGAAGACACATAAAAACAGTTCATGGGAGGCATGACGAGATCAACCGTGAATATCAGTGTCCTATTTGTCAGCATAGCTTCAGTCGGTCTGATAACCTCAGACGCCACATAGCCGTCCAACATAAAATGTACAGTATCAATCCGTAAATAAATTAATACGAAAATCTAGGTGATTGTTTTGTGTTGACAGTTGTGGTTTTGTACGGTCCTCGTATTCAGCGACACCAGTTTATTAGTATCCAGACTTTACATTCAAGGGCGATACCCAAGGTCCAAAGATACTTGTATTGGCACATAAATGAAGTTTCTAGAGTTCGTTAGGCAGGATTGCTGGGCTTTTTTATTCTGAGTATATTCGGAGGTAAAACGTACACACACAAATTATTCTTCATTCCAAAAACCTTTCACAGCTACATATTTTACTTGATTATTTTTGATGATCCATGCTTATTCTCAATGCAATTGTTTTGTTCATTGCAGGAATGTATATGTCCTTTCTGCCAAACGATGTTTGCAAGCGAAGAAGTAAAGCATCACCACATTATTGCATTTCATAGCAGCAATTTTCAATGCCACATTTGTCGAAAGGGATTTTCGATTCAGTCATCGCTGTCGAGACATATACGGACTGTACATACCTCTGAAGTTCAACACGAATGCCATGTGTGTCACAACAAGAAAATGCAGTAAACTGCGGAAGACGACATTAGAGCTTGAGCACATCATCAGCACCACGACAGCTGAATATATCTTACACAACGTAAGGCCTACCCCCCAAGAACCCCCCCCCCCCCCCCCCCAAAAAAAAAAGAAAGAAGAAGTCATAATTTCATCCCCTATGTGATTCCAATTCATTTCCGTATACTAGGATGAAAAACATGGCCTACTTCATTCATATTACTAATAAGTAAACTTTTTTTTAAAAATCGATCAATGGAACAGATTTGCCTGCTAAAATGATATGGAACCTCATTAAAATATCCTCAACACATTGGAAACTATGAGGAATATCTGCATCTGATAACATCAGATATAGCCTAACACATGCCTTTACTGGGCAAATTAAAATACCAGTTAAGAATAAAAAGACTTCGCAATCCAGCACAGAACACCAGCTTAATTGTCATGTTATAAAATACGTCAAATTACGGTAAATGTAGCCGTGGCATCGCAGACGAATCGCTGTGTTTACTTCATAACGCAAAAAAAGTCCACACGCAGATGCCCACATGCATGTATGCATACACGAATTGCTGAACAGAAATTGTGTTTCAAAATACGCGTCATTGTGGTAAAATTTGCTTTGCATTCTGGGAACGTCAATTTCCATCGGCTCCGCCATTTTGGGACGTTTTTCGATAATTTGAACATTTACGTTATTTTCTCAAACCTAGCACATCGATTCATGCCTCATATATCTGTGGAATAGTCAAAGTTTCCCATCAATTCGAGAGATTTTATGTCAAGGACAAAGAAAATCCTCATTTGAAGTAGGTATCTAAACGTTTACATGCCAAAACATGCGTCGATAGGTTGGCATGAAACCTTCATGAAAAAGTCAGCACATAGACATGTAGAGGGTTGGGGGCTTCGCCCCCAACGCTCTAATGTCAAAAAGTTCAATCGCGGAGATAATTTGTTGCGTCATTTGACACAACTACATGGTGTAACCGATACATAGTTCGGATTCCTAAAATTCCTTGTCGTAAGAGAAACCTCCCATCAGTATAACTCGACCTGATCTCGAAGCTACGGAAGCCCATAGAGAAGATGCACGAAAAATGAACACATAACAAAACATTATTATGTGATAACCAAAGTTTAGAAGTCATTTTAATCATTGCATCGTCAAAAGGCAATAAACATGTGATTCACCTGTCACCGAAAACATGTCGATCTTTTGAAGAGTGGTGTTTTGTCGTCTCTCCAAACGGATGGAATATCGTCTGCTTTGACGTGCAAACGTGGTAGTCTTAAATATCTCCAATGCGAACGTGAAATCTTGGATATTTCCATGTGGGTTAAACACTTGCACAAGCTGCCTTTTCTTTTGAGAAGACGTCAACAGTTTCTGTTCATGCATTTCATCTGTGGGCTTCCTTACAAAACTAACAATAGAGTGAAGGGGTTTTTCTTCCATTGACATTTAGTAGTACATGTTGAGTTTCATGTTATGATAGATGCTACGTCGACTATCGATATTCGACATGGTATTCAAAGAAATAAAAGCATATTCTTGGTCGAACCAAAGAACATGTGTTCATAAAGCATACTATTGGGAGAAGGGGGACTCTGAAAGTACAGATGATAGACGCCTGATCTGAAATACTCAACGATATTGTGAATGCTGTGCCATGTTTGTTTTGCGCAACGCAACGCAACGCAATGAAAAATCGAGGGGGGCCACTTCCCAGTTCTCTTCGGAAGGATCACGGAAATGGGAAGATAATTATAAACAAGAACAACAACAAAACCATACGCCAATCTCAACATACATGTACCCAGTTTTAATTTTTGTTCACATACATATTTTAATATCACTTCTGGAAATGTCGTAGAATCAGGTCATTGCGTTGCGTTGCGCAAAATACCAATGATCCCCCCGGTTATTGGTATTTTGCGCAACGAAACGCAATGACCTGATTCTACTGTATTTCTATTTCGGAATTTAAAAAAAAACATAATAGATATCACACTCTCCATAAGGAACCCGGGTATATAAATTACCAAGCGGTTAGTATATTGCAGTCGGCTCCAGCAGAGCGTATTCCTTCACGTGTACTGGCCAATCACAGAGCGTGATTCTTATATGAGGTACTAGTACATTGTATAATATAGGAGGTTGATATATCTCCCATATACATCCCACCACATGTTTACGTTTGATCCAGATAATCAGTGTGACCTGCTTCTGCATTATATCAGCCTTAGGTGTGTATAAAAGCAGGATACGTACCCGCATCTCACTCAGTTGATTCACCGATACTAGATACATGACAAAATATTATCAACATTAAACTTTACGGCGGACAGGAGATGCAGGCAAGACATTTTCAGGTCAACGGCTGGAAGTTAACTTATTATGAATCACGGAAATCACAAGTTAAAGTAGCACAATCTGTTTCAAAACTTCATTATTAATCAATTGGCTAGCATATATTCGATGACAATTCACCGATAAAACCTCCAAGATATGTCCACGTGTTCATGCAGTAATGTTTGAGAATACCGAAAAAACCATGATGTGAACGAATTTTCACATTTACGCTGATATAAACGGAGACTTGAATTTCATGTCATGAACCGTTCCGTCCTAAAATATTTTGAAAATCGGATTCTCAATGGCAGCTTAGGCAAATTCATGTGCGCATCGAACAGTTTGTACTATACAGCTGCTTTGGAGACAGGTATTGATCACATTGACACGGAAAACCCAAAATCGATTACTCCACTTTAAGTATACATGTATAACAACAAAAAGAACATCATCCAATTGCAATAATTTCGTTGCGCAAAATACCAATGATCCCCCCGGTTATTGGTATTTTGCGCAACGTAACGCAATGCAAAGAAGAATGAAAAATGCCATCTCAGCAAAACAAAAGTTGAGGTCAAAGTCAAAAATATTCATTCCGAATATCCCTTAGACATGTTTGTCTAGGGCCACGAGTCCGAAAATAACGTCCGTTTCACTCTTCGACACACCAATTCCAAGAATATCAACGAAATCAAAATTGCTGACTCAGCAAAAAAGCAAAAAAGTATATGAAAAAAACCCTTGAACCCTTGTTTGTCTAGGATGACAAGTCCGAAAATACAGTCTGTTTTCCTCTTCCCGAGATATCAATAAAAATGAAAATGAAAATACCCCTTAAACATGTTTGTCTAGGGCTATGACTCCGAAAATAATGTCCGTTTTGCTCTACGATTCACCATTTCTACAACGCACTGTTTCCGAGATATCGATGAATTCTAAAAATGCCTACTCAGCAAAGAATAAATTAAGGTCAAAGTTCATCACTACTGATACTTTTTACACTCCACCAACACTCCTTTAGACATGTTTGTCTAAGGTGCAAAAATCCTAAAATAATGTCCATCTAAGATGCACCGTTTTTGAGACATGCAGGAAGCCTCAGGGATGGCTCAGCTAAAACTATTTCGAGCCCTAGGTCGAAGGTTGTTATACGGATCGGCCTCAATATCAATATGCTTCTTCCCTCGTGGTATGTTGACATCCATGTATACAGGAACAGTCATTGCGTTACGCAAAATACCAATAACCGGGGGGATCATTGGTATTTTGCGCAACGCAACGCAATGACCCAATTCTATGAAATTTCCAGAAGTGAAAATAAAATTTGTGAAGAAAAATGCAATACCGGGTACATGTTTATTGGAATTGGATGATAGTTTCGTTGTTATATTTGTTGTTATACATGTATACATAACTTGTTATTTCCGTGATTCATAACGAGTTAGCTTCCAGATATTGACCTGAAAAATGTCTTGCCTGCTTCTCCTGTCCGCCGTAAAGTTTCAAGTTGATAATATTTTGTCATATATCTAGTATAGGTAAATCAATGAGTTGGATGCAGGTATGTGCTTCGCTTTCATACACACCTAAGGTTACGCTGATTATCTGAATCAAAAAAAAATATGTGGTGGGATGTATAACAGATTAGTTGAGTTGCGTTGCGTTGCGCAAAATACCAATAACCGGAGGGATCATTGGTATTTTGCGCAACGCAACGCAATGACCCAATTCTAAGACATTTCCAAAAGTGAAAATAAAACCTGTATGTGAACAAAAAAGCAACGCCGGGATTGAAATTAGCGTATGGGTTTTCTTGTTGTTCTTGTTGATACTTATCTTCCGATTTCCGTGATTCTTCCTCCAGCAGTTAACTTGAAAATGTTTTGCCTGCTTCTCCTGCCTGTGGTCAATTTTTATACCCCTCAGGGGGAAATGACCACATGATCTCTTCTGAGGATAACAAAATGAAACCTCAGTATGCTGTATATAGGCCTACCATGGGCGCGTGCTTGTTTGCCATTTGCTCAACCCGATAGCATTCAACAAAAGAACACTTTTAGTGAACGTAATACAATACTCCTATTCCCAAAACATTTTTTGAGGTTATCTGCAAATCATCTATGTCTATGAAGAGCTGAAATCAGTCGAATGGTATGTAGATAAATTGCATGTGATGTGACCAATTTTGAATGTTTTTTTTATTGGAGTGGCCCCCCTCGATATTTCGTTGCGTTGCGTTGCGTTGCGCAAAATACCATTAACCATCCAACTTCTTAGAAACCAGGGGCATGATCTATGGTTAGAAACGCAGTTGGCTGGTAATGGGAAGTGCACATGCATCCAGTATCCACAATTCGATGATCATACGCCATCTGTCATTTGATTATTTAACCGGAACTGGGAACCACCAGTCACTTGTAAATCAGAACTGTTCAGAAATCAGAAATGTTCTATGGTTGTACAAATGTAAAAAGGTCGAGCCATGCGTTGACCAATGGATGGACAGTCTTGCAAGGAAAGTGCTGGTACTCCTGGAACATACAAACATGGGTTTGATCACTGGATTACTATCTCAACAGAAGAAAGGTAACGTGCGACATCGATTGGAAATTGTCTAGTCTCATCCACGAAGTGCTGTCTGTCATATTGAGTTGTGTTGATATGTTATGTGTGTGATCAGAGTGACCATTGTCACGAAATTAACCAGTGAATTTGGTAGTTGTCGGATTCAAAGTGGATTGGGGTTTTTTTGTTACTTCAACTAAGGTGTCAGTTTTGTGTATAAGATTTATATCAGAGTTTACTGGTAATAGTGTACTTATTGCAGTGGTTAGGCTCGTCGTGATGTATTTGAATGACAAAGGAAGTTAGCCACTGGCTCTATCGTTCCACATATGTCTATAACATATGTTATTAACCTGTCCCCCCCCCCCCCCCTATTTCCCCCACCCGGATTCTCTCCAGTTGACATTGTTCATTGCAGCTGCATCGGTGAGACAGTTCATGTGTAAAGGACAAGTCCACGACACCAATGTCGACGTGGTTCGGGGGAGGGAATGTGACGGAATGATGGTGCACATTTCATAGGCACCATCAGCGGGAAGGGTCCGTCCTTTTCAGAAGCCATTTTGTATCGGACCCCTTGTCAGGATATGGTACCATTACTGCCTCTTCGTAAACCAGCAGCGGGGTACATACAATTTGAACATCAAGTAAATTATCCAACGTTCCTCTCCATAATAAACAAGTGGAGTGAGTGGCGCAGTGTATAACGCGTCGGACTCGTAATCCAAAGATCATGGGTTCGAGTCTCGAGCTGGACTGCTGTGCTATTTCACTAGTGTCCTTAGGCAAGCCGTTCACCACTAATGTGTCCATCTTCACCCAGGATTAAAATGGGTACCGGTTGCATAATGGGTGTTGTATAGAGCGCTTTGAGTGTGGTTGTTCCAATTACAATCATTCAGACTAGGGTGAAAGTGTAAAGCGCCTTTGAAAGTGGATTTAGTTTGACTGAAAAGAGCGCTATATCAAATATGATAACTTTACCTCAACTTTAACTTTATAATGAAAATGTCCATAGTCTTTTGATGAAATGTTATTTTGACACGGTCCACCATTTTGACTCCTATGCAAATACCTCTCGGCCCAGGTTTTATTGCTGCCCCCCCCCCCCCCCCCCCAGGGCTGCGGCTTACTGGAGTAACATTGAAAAATTTTGCCGGAAACTGTTATTATCGCCCATAATCTGGTATTATCGCTCGGAATTAAACCCGCACATTTTTTTCTTGCTTCCAATGCCAGCATTTCTATCGCCATTCGATAGATGGGGACACTGTTCGGGTAAAATTCATGCACGCCTATTTCACTCGTTCATGATCATCACCTGTTCAACACTTGATATGGCACGCACTGTAACCAATATTCAATATTGGAACACATCAATACTTTTACATATGCTTACTGTTAATACACCCCTTCATGGCATCAATTACTCAAATTGAAACATTGAAGATTAATTTGTTATAGATCTATTCGGTTTACCAATATTGTCTGAAGGGTTGGTTATAGTAAATGTAACATTTTGGAATGTAATAGAAGCTAGCCCCAGAACACCAAGACTTAGAATGCGTCATACTTTGTAGGATCAACACCTTACTGAATCAGTAAATTGCGCAATTTTCATATTATGAAAATATTATTCATTTATTTTATTTCGATCCTCTAAAATGGGGAAACCCATATAAATACAACATCAACCAAGAGCGTATAGACTAGATCTTGGCCTACTTTTTGCAACATTATTAATTCAAGTTAGTCACGAACATTAATTATTTGAGTTAGTCACGTTTAAACTCCGAACATGAATCATGGGCCCCGGTTATTGCTCTTGATGCCTAGCATCTGCGATTTTACTTGTACACATTTTGTCAATAGCCTGAGAATAATTCTTTGTGACTGGACATTGCACTGCCTATTCTAGCGCCATGACAATGGGTCAAATTTCTCATGTCCACCAGAACCTAGCGTACAATTCTGAAACAACCGATGTACTGGTACATGTATTACAATACTTTTGTCCTGCATCAATCCATCACCTCGTCTAGTCTGCTGACTTACTGATCAATATGAACATCTTATATTTTCTGAAGCCAAGTAGGACAATACAAAAATGTCCACATAGTATGTTTTGTCGATATGCCAACTCAGCCTTGCTATGGAAAACTGCTTCAGAACTACAATTGTTAACCAACATGCTGAAAACAATCAAGTTGAGAAACATTTATATTATTATATTAGAGGTATTATAATTTGAACATTAGCATCAGCATATTTTGTTGTTCTCATCCTCCGCTTCCGTTCGTTTCCATGTGGGGTATGTTCTTTTTTACCATTCGATTTGAAGCCTTCTTCGATTAAATTTGCACATCCACCTGGTTAATCACATCTCAATTTGTTAACCGTACATAGATCGACCATACTTGCCGTCATACCATATATATTCCGCTTTTTCCACCATACCAGATGATACTTTACCTTGGGTTCTTTCTTCCGTAGGTGATGTCTGAGAACACATGCCGTTTGTGTGGAAAACAGTTTACGCTTCGGCAGAACTTAGCCCGCCATATACGATCAGTTCACCACACATCAGAAGCCAAATATGAGTGTCCCAAGTGCGGTAAAATATATGGACGTCCCGACAACTTCCAACAACATTATACAAGATGTAACAGTTCTGGAATGAGATTGTCATTGAATTGATAGTTATTACATTCTATTACGGCCTTGTAGATGTTTTCTTTGTGTGTGATTCAGTGTGTTAAATAATATTGAGAAGGTACCCTCGTGTCACAACCTTATCATACTTTAGGAATATCGTGAAGTTGTGTTTAGGTTACCGGACCTTTGGTCCGATAACCTATTGGCATGGCGTTGCGTCCGTCGTCCGTCCGTCCGTCCGTCCGTCCGTCCGTCCGGCGTTAACATTTTTATCTTTAAAGTTAACGATCGAATCTTTCTGAAATTTTGCACAAAAATGCCTAAAAATATTTTGAGAAGGAGGTATTTTTTTGTTTTTTGATTTTCGCATTTTTTTCAAAATTGCGGCCGTTTTTGTCAAAAAACGCTCAATTTTGGACTTTGACTGCCATTTTCTCAAAAACTGTCTGATCAGTTTTGAGTTTTTGGTTTCAAAAGATTCCCCTCATATACCTCTGTGATATGTATAAGTTTGGTTGCCCTAAATCTGCCGGTTTGTGTGTGGCGGCCATTTTGAATTTTTGGCGGGTCGGCGAAAAAAATTTTTTTCGCCCCAAATTGCATTACTATCCATTTTGGGCCATTTCTAGGGCAAAAAAAAATTTTCACCCTTTGAAAAAAATTTTGGACTTAGAAAATTTTCGGCACTTTTTCCCTTCATAATGGGAGCTGTCCGGACTGTACTCATAGAACGCTTGAAGATAGAGCTTAGAAATTGGCACTTTCAAATGGGAAGTCATATATGGCGACTTGTGTGGTGACCTTGAATTTGACCTTGGATGACCTTGAAAGGTCAAAACAGCCATTTTTGGGTCGAAAAACGCTCAAATTTGCACCTGGTCTGTATTTTCTCAAAAACTGTCTGATCAGTTTTGAGATTTTTGCTTAAAAAGATTCCTCTTATATACCTCTGTGACGTGTATAAGTTTTGTTGCCCTTGAATCGCCGATCTCAGTGTGGCGGCCATTTTGAATTTTTGACGAGTCGGCGAAAAAAAAATTTTTCGCCCCAAATAACATTACTATCCATTTTGGGCCATTTCTAAGCAAAAAAAAATTTTCACCTTTTGAAAAAAATTTTGGACTTAGAAAATTTTCGGCACTTTTTTCCTTCATAATGGGAGCTGTCAGGACTGTACTCATAGAACGCTTGAAGATAGAGCTTAGAAAGTGGCACTTTCAAATGGGAAGTCATATATGGCGACTTGTGTGGTGACCTTGAATTTGACCTTCGATGACCTTGAAAGGTCAAAACAGCCATTTTGGGGTCAAAAAGTGCCCAGATTTGCCTTTGTAGATGAAATGCTTGCAGATAGAGCTCATGTTTGCATTATGAACATATAGGAAGACATATATGGCACAACTAATGATGACCTTGAACTTGACGTCAGATGACCTTGAGTGCCAAATGTCTGACTTGGAATGTGTAAATTGACCTGAGCGGCCTAAACGATTCCACCCAACATATAGAATATCAAATGCCGCACACATACATGTAATGGCTACATCGAAGTTCATACGGATGACCTTGATTGGTAAATCCCAAGGTCATATGTTTACACTGCGAACCTTGAGTGGTAAATCTCAAGGTCTGTTACCTGCCAATGCTGCCATGGCCAAACCAAAATTGTCCGGTAACCTATCTTAGCCTTTGGGCTAATTTTTTTGTAATGATCTTGTTCAATGACTTCAAAGGGATAATCATACTATAAGTCTTGCACTGTTGAAATTAATGGTTACTGTTGCGGCCCACGTGTTGACTTTGGTTCGAACTGCCTCGCGAACCTGGGAGCTGTCCTGCAGCATCACTGCATCGGCTATTGTCGATTTGTTCTGGTGATGTAGGGAATATCCCACCCAGCCTGCATTATCCGGATAATGTTGATATATAGTTTTACTGAGGATACGTGATAGGAAAGTAGTGTAGCGTAAGTATGGGATGGCGGGGACGGGCTCACTGCTGAGTGCGGTGCAGAAATCAGTGTAGGGTTCATGTGGTACCGGTATGTTTGCTACATGGTCATTTTGAAGGCTTTGGCTTGCGGACGTCGGACAAGGGCATCGCGGACACATGCAAAGGTTGAACAGACATAGTTACATGACCTACTGAAGTGCTCGTAAGCGATCTGGTTCGTGTCTTCTGTGCAGTCGTGAAGTGACATTTGCGAGTTGGTTGGGCCAGCCTGCAATGTGGATCACGAACCTGAAAACATTTCATTCACATGCAAAATATGACAAACTGATCAATCTTGAATACATAAGCTCCATTTCACTGTCAAATGTATTATGGAATATTTTGTATATTCTCAATTTGTGTAACATTGCATCTGTGTAACCCAGTGAATGTGACACCATATGAACCATATAACTGGAAGGCACAGCATGTATCGAGAGTATTCACAAGCGAACAACTATTCGCTCCATGATGAAAAAAACCCATCTGATATAATAAATGTAACGTAAGATGAACAAAGTTGTATTTCTTCATTATTTTTTGTGCTTTCAATCCATAGAGAGTGCAAGGGTCTATCTGTATGAAATTTCTTCATTGTTTGTATGTACTGGGTATGCCCATGAATTAAACAACACATAATGTTCACTGCTGCTAGAAGTAAAGCACAACAGTAAATCCATTCGTCAGACGTTATCTACACAAAGAAAATGAAAATAGCTTTCGTAACGCTTTCGGAAACTGCTCGATGTTTTCATATAGCAGTGTAGAAGCCTTACGTCAACGGACATCAAGCCTTATCCAGTGGCTCAAATCTGGAACCTTTTTGGGGTATACTGGAAAATGGTTTAGTCTCGCAACTTCCAGCTGGTAGTATTTTGCTATATATTAAAATTCAAAAGTATATAGTAAATCCTGGCATTATTCATCCGCTGAGGATATTATATTTTTTCAACATATTACGGTATAAATTACATAAAAACTTAAAGTGAAGAGCTTTGCACCATCGCTTACATCTGGGGGCACTCATGTCGCAGTACACGTTTTTGTCTGCCATTATCTTTGCAGAAAGTCTTGTCCCAAAGAGCCTAAAACAACACCCATGCACTTATTTTACACTGTAAAAAACCAATAAGTTTCAAAGCGTGTTAACAAAAATGCTAATCAAACTGATTTCTAAAACATGTTGTGAGATTCTCAGCCAATCTTTACATTAGATACCAGACTCCGACTCTGTTTTCAAATGATTGATTTAGTCAAGTTGTCGTTCTCGTTGTGTTCCGTGATACCATGATAATATTATATCAGATCATGCAGATCAAATCCTAGCGAGCCCTGTCATACTGGGCTTTTTATAATGAACAACACGTAAACAAGTTGTTTATCCCTACATGATGGCGTGTGCCATCGCTAACCCGGTCACTAAGACAATAGAAATATTATGCATAGAAAAATAATATTCTAGAGAAAAATTGTTAATGGGGATTAGAATTTCATGGTGGACGTGATGTTGATCCACCCATTTAGTGTCATCTCAATACATTAATGTGTTACGATGTTTTTCACAGGAAGTACGAAGTACAACATAAAACATCATAGAAAAGTAATATTCTAGAGAAAAATCGATCCACCCATTTAGTGCCATGTCAATACATTATTGTTCTATGATGTTTTATGTTGTACTTCGTACTTCCTGTGAAAAACATCGTAACTGTGACTGTGATTCCTTACAATGTGTGATCAAAACGCTTCATTTTACACATGCAAAGCAAATTGTTTCAAGTGACACACATTTAAAGCGATTCATATGGAACGCGTTGATTTCAATGTTTCGAAACGCCTCATCAATATAAATGAGTACAGAAACGTTTCTTCCATAATTTGTTTATTTGATATGATAATAAACTTGAAAAATAAAGATGAACAAATGCGAAACACAAATGTGTCCAGCGTTTTGAGTGACTGTTCCACTTTAGATTTTGTGGTTTCATGAACTATCAGAATTTAAGTGACTTTTCCTGGTATACTACTCTCGCAGGCATATCTCCTTGCAAAAGCTCAAAACTTGCGAGATAATCAAGGTCGCACACGTAGTAGACGCAGAGAAGGACAAAGATGGCCTCCATACAGAATTAATCTTGCTGTATGTTACGCCACCACTGCAGCTGACCACACACTGTTCAATGCTGTCAGCTGTATCCAGAAGCAGCACAAGTCTTAAAAATTGGAATTTGATGACGATAGCTTTTTCCAGGTTTTCCGTTGCAATGTCTTACATAATAAGATGCAAACAGTAAATACAATACTCTAGTATTCATGGTACTAATATTATATATAAATGTAATGTTCAGGAGAAATAACTGTACATAATATAACTCAATCATTTATAAATGAAATATATTTTGTTCAGAGAATTTATACACACGGTTATCTCCACGAAAATGGATTTGGTTTGGAGCCTCCGGTTGCTTTCTTGGTGTATTTTACCTCCGGTGAAAAAGATATAGCACACATGATTAATAATACATGTATTTGGCTGAATCGGATTTAAGACATGATATACATTTTAAAAAATTGAAGATAATTTGATTTTTAGATTTTTTGACACATTACAGTATAAATTACATATAAACCTAAGGTGAAGAGCTTTGCACCATCGCTTGTATCTTGGACCATTCCACCATTGCGAAAGGTATAATATATTACTTACCAACACTCATGTTGCAGTACACGTTTTTGTCTGCCATTATCCTTGCAGAAAGTTTTGTCCCAAATGGCTTAAAATTGTTTTACCACAACTCCCATGCACTTATTTACACTGTTAAATGCCAATACGTTCCAAAGCGTTCTAACAAAAATACTATTCAAACTGACTTTTAAAACATGTGTCATCGAAATGATATCATATATTTCTACATATTTTGGTATGAATTACATAAGTACTTAAAGTGAAGAGCTTTGCACCATCGCTTAAATCTGGGACCATTCCACCATTGCGAAAGGTATAATATGTTACTTACCAGCACCCATATTGCAGTACACGTTTTTGTCTGCCATTACCCTGCAGAAAGTCTTGTCCCAAATGGCTTAAAACTGTTTTACCCGTGCACTTATTTTACACTGTAAAAGGCCAATACTTACAAAGCGTGTTAACAAAAATACCAATCAAACTGACTTTTAAAACATGTGTGATCTAAAAAGTTTTCTTTAACACACGCAAAGCAAATTGGTTCAAGTGACACACATATAAAATGGTTCATATGAAACGCGTTGATTTGAATGTTTCAAAACGCTTCATCAAAATAAATGAGTACAGAAACGTTTCTTCCATAAGAATATTGGTTTATTTGATATGATAATAAAATTATAGAGAAAGATGAACAAAATCTGAACAAATACAAAGCACAAATGTATCCAGCTTTTTGAGTGACTGTTCCACTTTAGATTTGATGGTTTCATGAACTATTAGAATTTGAGCGACTTTTCCAGATACTCTCGCAGGCATAGCTCCTGGAAAACGCCCAAAACTTGCGAGTTAATCAAGGTCGCACACGTAGTAGACGCAGAGAAGGACAAAGACGGCCTCCATACAGAATTAATCTTGCTATATGTTACGACACCACTGCAGCTGACCACACACTGTTCAATGCTGTCAGCTGTATCCAGAAGCAGCACAAGTCTTGAAAATTGGAATATGATGACGATAGCTTTTTTTTCAGGTTTTCCCTTGCAATGTCCTACAAAATAAAATGCAAACAGTAAATACAATACTCTAGTATTCATGGTACTAATATTATATATAAATGTAATGTTCAGGAGAAATAACTGTACATAATATAACTCAATCATTTATAAATGAAATATATTTTGTTCAGAGAATTTATACACACGGTTATCTCCACGAAAATGGATTTGGTTTGGAGCCTCCGGTTGCTTTCTTGGTGTATTTTACCTCCGGTGAAAAAGATATAGCACACATGATTAATAATACATGTATTTGGCTGAATCGGATTTAAGACATGATATACATTTAAAAAAATTGAAGATAATTTGATTTTTAGATTTTTTGACACATTACAGTATAAATTACATATAAACCTAAGGTGAAGAGCTTTGCACCATCGCTTGTATCTTGGACCATTCCACCATTGCGAAAGGTATAATATATTACTTACCAACACTCATGTTGCAGTACACGTTTTTGTCTGCCATTATCCTTGCAGAAAGTTTTGTCCCAAATGGCTTAAAATTGTTTTACCACAACTCCCATGCACTTATTTACACTGTAAAATGCCAATACGTTCCAAAGCGTTCTAACAAAAATACTATTCAAACTGACTTTTAAAACATGTGTCATCGAAATGATATCATATATTTCTACATATTTTGGTATGAATTACATAAGTACTTAAAGTGAAGAGCTTTGCACCATCGCTTAAATCTGGGACCATTCCACCATTGCGAAAGGTATAATATGTTACTTACCAGCACCCATATTGCAGTACACATTTTTGTCTGCCATTACCTTGCAGAAAGTCTTGTCTCAATGGCTTAAAACTGTTTTACCCATGCATTATTTTTACATTATAAAAAGCCAATACGTTACAAAGCGTGTTAACAAAAATGCCAATCATACTGACTTTTAAAACATGTGTGATCAAAACGTTTTATTTAACAAACGCAAAGCAAATTGTTTCAAGTGACACACATATAAAATGGTACATTGCGAGATAATCAAGGTCGCTCACATAATAGACGCAGAGAAGGACAACACTGGCCTCCATACAGAACTAATCTTGCTGTAAGTTTCGCCACCGCTGCAGCTGACCACACACTGCACAATGCTGTGAGCTGTATCCAGAAGCAGCAAGCGTCTTGGAAATTGGAATTTGATGGCGATAGCTTTTTTGCAGGTTTTCCCTTGCAATGTCCTGCAAAATTAAAAGTAAACAGTGAATACAACATTCTAGTACTCATGGTACTAATATTATATAAGTGTAATGCTGACGAAAAATAACTGTGCATAATATAACTCAATCATTTATAAATATATGTATATATATGTAGTTTGTTCGAAGAATTTATATACACGGTTATCTCCACGAAAATGGATTCTGGTTTGGATCCTCCGGTTGATTTCTCGTATTTTACTCCTCCGATATCGGCACGACCCTCCGGTGAGAAACATATAACGCACATTATTAATAATATTACATGTATTTCTAGATCAGAGGTCAGGGGATGACACAGTTTATAAATTGCACTTACTTGCACCAAATATAAATTACAACGCCAACCCAGTATCACCTGGCATGCCGTGCCTCACTGCAGGACCTCTAGAGCTGATTTGAGAAGTACGCCGTACGCCGGAACCAAATTCAAGCGTACACTGAAACCAATGTTCAAACCGTATGCTGGAGATACATGTTTTTTCAAAACCAATTTTTAGCTTACCGGCCCTTTGGTCTGCTCAGTTTTGAGATTTTTGTTTCAAAACATTCCTTTCTTGTACCTTTATGACATGTATAAGTTTTGTTGCCCTTGAATCGCCGGTCTGTGTGTGGTGGCCATTTTGATTTTTTGACGGGTTGGCAAAAAAAAATTTTTTGTCCCAAATCAAGTCATTATTCGTTTTGAGCCATTTCCAGCAAAAAAAAATTTTGTTGGCCATTGAAAAATTTTTTAGACTTGAAAAATTCCACCAATTTTCCTTCATAATGGGAGCTGTGCTGAGTAAACTCATAGAACACATGAAGATAGAACCTAAGTATTGGTACATTTAAATGGGAAATCATATATTGCGGTTTGAGCGATGACCTTGTATTTGACCTTCAATGACCTTAGAAGGTCAAAACGAACTTTTTTTTCGAAAAATGGTCAATTTTGGATTTTTGATGGCCATTTCCTCAAAAACTGTCTGATCAGTTTTAAAATTTTTGTTTTAAAACATTCCCCTCATATACCTCTATAATATGTATAAGTTTCGTTGCCCTTGAATAACCATTCTGCGTGTGGCGGCCATTTAAATTTTTTGACGGGTCGGCAAAAAATAATTGTTTTTGTCAAAAATCAAGTCACTATTCGTTTTGAGCCATTTCAAGCAAAAAAAAAAATTTCATTTTTGACTTGTTTTTACTAAATCTATTCAGACAGTTTTTCCCAAAATCATGTATAAGATTCTCTTCATGTACCTTTGTGATGTGTAATTTGATTTTGTATTATAGTCCATACAGAAAATGTGTTTCCAGCAACATTTACGAACATGTTTTGACAATTAGTGTTCAAGATCTGTGTAACAATGTATATGTTGGAAAATCAATACTCTGCATTTCTCATGATTGCCAGTAAGCTACTGCACCCTTGGTGCTATGTTTTGTGAAACACATCTAATGCAATATTACAAAAGGTGTGCTCAATGGTTTAGACGATTACAGTCCGTCTGAGTTGTCTTTTCATCCGTTTTAGTGCCCATTTTGTACCGGTTTTGTAAACAAACAGACGAAGTGTATCCATCAAATCCGAATGTAAACAAATGCTCAAATCACGCTTAAAAGTCCACATCGAGTACATTTTCCAGTTCGTATGTGCATATATAGTGTAGTTGTGAGAATATAATCAGTGATGTGCGTGGAATTGTCAGTCTATCTCGCACTTCTATGCTTTGTTTACATCTGCAAGTGATGGATACAGTTCCTGTATTTACGTGAGAACCACCTGTTCAAATGAGCAAAAATTTTCTGAGGACAGGTTATTTTCATTACATTTGATGTGAGTATGTTTTATTCAGTTCGTTTAGCATGTTTAATATGGAATATAGTTTTCAACGAATATTGACTGGTTTCGAAGGCAGCTGCTTAACTGATAGCATTTTCCCATATTGTATTCCACGGTGGGTAGGCTGACAGTAGTCTTGCATGATTTCCGAACTCTAACTGATGCACTAAGAACGCTTGCATGATTTTATGATGGATGCGGAGGTGGGGACCTCCACAAATATCACGGGACATTTAAGTAACTCATGTTGATAGGGACGAATTTTCGATAAAATTAAACAACGTTTTGTGTTCGAATGTCTCACACTGCAATGAAATAGCCGTCGAGTTAAATAATGGGTTGTATTTCTGTCGTCGTCGTTTGTTTACAACTATCCAATAATTCATTCATTTAGATAGCAGATGGTTTCTCAGTCACTGTAACCAGTGTTGTATTTGCAAAAGATCGTCGTGCACCACATCTCGACATTACGAACCATCCTCCACATGCTGACGACATATCACAGCATAAAATCATACATAAAAACGTCAAAACTAAGAGCCTTGTCCAGAAGGTTTATTTCGAGGACCTTTCAATCACCTGTGCGGGAAATATGATATATGAATTACAAAAATCGGTTCGCCAGTCGTTATTTGGCTAGGAACTGTTATCTTGTCTTATGTTGTCTGATACGCGAACGCGTCGGAAATAAAACCTTATTACATGCCTTAAATATAGAATGGTGTCTCTATACTTTAAGCTAGTCGTGTTTCGCGATATTATAATTGTACTTGTGTACTTATTGTAATAGTGAGGCTGATCATGAAGCATTTGGATGATGAAGGAAGTAAGGAACATTCGATATGAATATGTTTCATGCTTGAATCTGCTCGCGAAGCTGTCAACCATCTGTCTCGTGTGCAGAGACGTGCTCCTCAACTGTCACTTCTGTGATATGCCTTGTAGCAGTAGTGGTGATGGTGGCGCAGGTGACTGCCTAGAACACTCGAAAAGTGTGGCGAACTTCAGCAGCTCATAAATAGAGGCAAGGTTTCTGAGTAGGTGTGATGACATGGGAGAGGCCCCGCTGTGTCAGCTCTAGCTTTTGTTCATTGGTGCGGGTCGTATCACCCACATATATGTGTGAATGCACTTCTTATGACGGATTGACTATGTGGCTTTCGAATATTATTCAGTTTTATGATTTGGCATTACTTCGACCCTTACGTACATCGACCATACTGTATATGCACTATATCATATATTCCACTTTAGATGATGCTTCAATGTTGGTTTCTTCTTCTGTAGGTGATGTCGGAGAACACATGTCGTTTGTGTGGAAAACAGTTTACACTTCGGAATTTAGTCCGCCATATACGATCAGTTCACCAGACATCAATAGCCAGATACGAATGTCTCAAATGTGGTAAAATATATGGGCGTCCTGACAACTTTCAACAACATTATACAAGATGCAACGGTTCGGGAATGAGATTATGATTGGATTAATAATGACTACGTTCTATCACGCCATTGTAGATTATTTGTGTGTGTGTTACAGTAGTGTTGTGTGTCCCGAAATGACAAATGATGTGTATTGTGTGTGGTGTGGTAGCGTGTTGTAACACAGCACTAGCAGCTTATCAAAAATTGAGACTCCAGCTTACAGAACAAGATGATATTCTTATTTTCAAAACATCATGTGGAAACATGGAAAATGTACAAAAACTTAACAGAATGGCATTCAGATTAACAAAACCCGTGTAAATACCTTGTGGAAATGTTATTCAGAAATGTTTATTCAAATACACTCATTGAGATGGAGTTTTACCCTTATGTTTCTCTGTCAGGTGTGAAGGGCGCGTGCGTATGTAATACAAAACAGCAGGCTTTCTCCAAATAAAGGATATGTGCTGTTGCCGACAAATATTCTCAGTCAATTCCTGAACGATCCATTCCAGAGCGCCTTCCTCTAGTGATCCCTGAGTGTTCTTCCTGAACGATCTGAGAGCGCGACTGCCGTGGCTCCAGGGTATCCTGCTTCAAACAGATCCCTGGATCTGCCTACCCCAGAGCCACCTATCGTTCTCCATGTGAATGGATATAAACTCAAAGACATATGCAGTTCATTGTTGTGACCTTGAATTTGACCTGTGACCTCATTTTCAAGGTCACAGGACAAAATGGCTAATATCTCGCTTATTATCGATTTTTCAGCTTAGGATTCAATTTTGAACATATAGAAATAGAAAATGATATATGCTGAGTGTTGTTGACAACTTCATGGGCGTGGCCATATTGTTTCAGGTTCAGTGGGTCCTCCTGGTGGGCAAAAGTAGGACAGCACCGTTAGGTCAAGTCGGTGGAGCCACTTGGTGAATGTGAGCACAGGTCTGCAGCCCAGGCTGTGCTTGACCCTAGCTTGCACTGGATGTAGCCTCAAGGGCAGGCACCAGTTGTTGTTTTCCACTCTCCACAATTTGCTGCAACAGGGGTCGAATTTCACAAGGCTGTCAAGCCTGTCAGGCGAAATATCCACGACCGGTGATGGAGTGGCACGTATGTTCGTCTCAGCTGTTTCGTTGGTGTGGCTACTTCCAGCGGCAGCACTGGAAGTACAGTCTCTCACCCTGGTATCAGAGAACGTGCCAGTGTCAACGACCCCGGAGCGGCCGGATCGAGGCTGTCTAAGTGCTTGACCAGCGTTGGGACTTTCCCATCTTGTTTGCTCACTGGGTGTGTTCGTTCGCCTCAAAGCCCGCTTTTGCAAAGCGGGCCAGATCTGGCCATTTGCTCCACGAAGGCCAAGTCTTGTTCAGCCGTTTTAGTTCTTCTTTGAGTTATGCCACCCAAGGTATTTTCTTGGGTGGCATAATCACTGAGAATGAAACTTACACATGTTGCTGTTGGTAATTCTACTATAGTCCGTGGTATCCTCTAGATTTCAAATAGTTGTAGCGCAAGTTTGTCCAAGACACTAGATAGCACACGGTGTATATTACACGGTGTTCAACGTTGTTACGTTATGCAACATACAATGAAGTAGAAAAGAAATTGCAGGAATGGCACACAAGACAGTTATAACGTTGCCTGGTGCTGCCGAAACTGACATTTGAGTAAGCTGGCTTTGTCCAGCAAATGAGAGGGGAACTATGGCAGCTGCAAAAACTATTAAAATTCCTGTGCCTGGTACCGATGGGTACATCTCTGGGAGTTATCTACTGAGATGGCCACTGTTATACCCAGTAGATAAAGTGTATGGATAGTTGAAGGTATAGGAGTTAGGGGGGTCTACTGATTGCTGTTGCCGCCATGAACTAGGCCAAAGCTGAAATTTGTTGTTGAATGTACAGCTTATCAATCAACCGTGGACATATAGGGGTTGATATTCACGTTTGCTGGATATTCGGAAGACGTTGCATTTGACGAGCGACCTTATTCTCAAGGTCACAGGACAAAATGGCTTTATCTAAAATGTGAAACATATATTGCCCCATAACCTGTGTTAGCCTTTGGGCTAGTTTTTAAAAAATATATATATTGTCCATTGACTTCATAGTGATTTCCATGTGCCAAAGTACACCACTTGTACACCACTTCCCAACACCTGCCATCCGCCGTTTTCTGATGATATATTTCAGCATCGTAACCTTTGAAGTCGTCATCCTCCAGCCACGTGTGACGTACTGTGGTATATATGAACCTTACATAATACGTCGAGCAGTTCAAATGACCTGGACAGACAAATTCGTCATAATGTATTAAAGACACTGCCATCCGACCTATCCCCGTTGATTACATCATGGCACATAAACCTGACATGAAAACGCCATACAGGACGCCTTGTCCCATGAGTTTAATTGTGGGACCATTCCATCACATTTGTGGGATTTATTTAACAAAACATATGTATGGTATAGATTTATTTGCATACATAACTGCGGATTCACAGAAAACAAAAGTCAACATTTGTTTTATTATTACTTATATTGTAATATTATACATGTATGACTACTATACACCGGTGACGTTACTGGCATGTATATGTAGTTGTAAACTTTTAGAAGTTTGTAACTATTTCATTGAATTCAATTTTGGGTATTTGTCAGGATCGGGTGATTAATAGTGTAATTTCATATAAACTAATGAACAATGAAGAACAAAGCTGGAAAAGTTGGGAACAAAGCAACGAAATATGTTACAATAATTGCACATTATGTACAGGACATGTATTGAAGTACATATAAATATACCGGTATGTAATCACACATTATTCACTTCATCACTTTAATGTCAAGTTCGTTTAATTGAATCTACTCACTATTTTTAGTTATAATCAAAATGGAACCAAAATGTATCCTTCAAATACGACGCCTGAAAAACAATTTGTATGACCATTGTCTTCATTTGGTTTGACGCTCATGTAACTAAATATTTTCTTTCTACTTTCCGAAATTCGAACGGGCATGCCCATCCGAGCTTTTATGAGTTGTCAGGTACAGAGTTGTCATCATCGGAATTGTTGGCTTTTGTGTTCTGTGACCGTAGAACGTAATGACGCGCTTGTACCACAAGGACATTTGACTGTTCATTTCGGATCGACAACATTCAGCAAAATTATTATTAGGTTACCGAACTTTTGGTCCGATAACCTATTGCCGTGGCGTTGCGTCCATTGTCGTTGGTCTACTTTTTTGTCTTTGAAGTTCACGACCGAATCTTTCTGGAATTTTGCACAAAAATGCCTAAAAATATTTCGAAAGGGAGGTATATTTTCCAGTTTTTTTTTATTATCGCAATTTTTTTTTTAATGGCGGCCATTTTTGACGAAAAACGGCCAAATACCCACACTGGTGTGGGTACGAGATTATGACTTCGGTTTTGAAGGTTGAGATTGACGTGGTGTTTGTGTTTGTCGGGGGAGGGGAGGGGCTGGTTCGGGTGGGGAGGGGCTGTTTCGACTCACGAAAATGACTGGGGTTAGTGGATCTCTTCTGTGAGTACATGAGTTGGAGGTTGTGGCGAATGGTCATCCAGGAGTATGGATTGCTTTCTCGGTCAATTCTATAGTGACGGTCGTAGCCTGCCCAATCTTAGCCGAGTTTGCTCATGTCGGTCACTTGCTTCTTGTAGCTGAGCATAGCTCGAATCAGCTGTAATATGGAGGAGCATGAGAGGTGTGTACTCTGTTGGGCTGATGGCGGCAAAAACAGATAACTAGGGTAAAACTGGATCAACTGTTGCCAAGTGGATAATTGGACTGAAACTGTGACTAGAACTGATGGCCAAGTTGGTACTTGGGCCGACTATTGCCAAGTGGATATTTGAACTGAAACGCTGATTATAACTATGATCAAGTGGGTACTTGGATCGACTGGTGCCAAGTGGGTACTTAGACTGAAAAACTGACCATGAACTTGTGACCAAGTGTGCACTCGATCGAGCTTGGTTTGTAGGATAATTGTATTTGGAATTACTGGGTTTTGACTAAACTTGTGGCCAAGTGGGTACTTGGTCCGATTCTGGACTTAATATGCCAATTTTACCTGGCTGTGAGTATTGCAATTTCACTTCAAAGACTGGGAGTGTGGGTCCAAGCGATACTTGGTTTCTGATGAAATTAAGTGTGCTGTTACAGGATCGTAGTAAAGTAACTAATTACTGGGCACTCAGACCGTAATGAGAGGTCTCATGAAGGCGATATTACGGTTTTGGGTAAAGATTCACAATCATCAGTAGAGGCTAAATGAAAATGTGCTGTTTTCGAGCAAGGTACAGTCACGATCAGTATCTCCAGTTAGGTTTCCAGTATAGGAGAGAAGACCCCCGCTATACATTTACAATTGAACCTACACCGGAGTCTTGAGCTTGGAGGGTTGTTGTTGTGCACTGTTTATAATACAAGAGTCTGTGACGAACATCCGCTGTGTACTTGTCCCTGGATGCAGGTGTGTTACAATGAATTCTGTCTGTAGACCAGGAATCGGGCGATGCAGTCCTAAAGCCTTACAGCTTTTGGTAGAAGATGTTCGTGTTGGCGGCACAAAGGTGTTTGAGACAATTGTTGAAAAGGTGCGGTTGATATCAAAGTCAAATGATGGAGACCGAATGTTCTGGGTTCGTGGGATCACCTGATGGAAAATCATTTTGCAACTGTTTAGTTTGTCCGAAATAGCTTTGGCGTGCCCAAATTTTTCTTGGCTAGCTCTAGACAGGAGTTGGCGTCGGGTGCTCTCAAATTGGCTATGTCATTAGACCCAAAGTCAATGACTATTATGTCAGGTTTCAGTTTGCAAACTTTGTCCAATCGTGATTCTAGATCTTGTTCAGTGTTCAGCACATGGCAAATCGCGTAGACG
The DNA here is from genome assembly GCA_949152475.1 of Terebella lapidaria. Lineage (NCBI taxonomy): Eukaryota > Metazoa > Annelida > Polychaeta > Terebellida > Terebellidae > Terebella > Terebella lapidaria. Next base: position 23,464,064 of record OX424562.1, read on the forward strand.
TGGGAGAAATTGTCAGGGACTCGAAGTCGGTTGGCTAGTTCTGCTGCTTCTGCATCTAGCAAGATATCCGATGTGATGAATTTGTCCAGGAGATGTTTGATGAGGTGCCTGATGAACGAGTGCCCGAGCAGCACTGCTTGCATGCTTTTATTCTCACTTTTCGACTTTCGTCAGTTCCGATGCGAAGAAATTTCCTTTCAACTCTCGTTCTTTTTGAGTGTTTTTGTTTACCTTGAGTTTTATGGGCGCAAATCGCGCAACAAACGGGCACTTTATCGATTTCCCGTTCGATCAAATGTAAAAACTGTTCTCCTGTCACTGTTCGGTGAAGTAACGGTGGTAGAACACGGAAAATTCCGGGAAATAGAAGTAATTTTGCAATAGACTGAATTTTCCTTCTGAACTGATAATGGCTGAATATCGATTGGGGGTTCACACTTAGTGACCCCACGGAGGGAACTTCCGGTTACCTACCGTACTACTGAGAACGAGAGATACTTATAATGTGATTGAGCTATTTTGATAAAGCAAACCAAGTTATGGTTTGTAATATATCCTTTATTTGTTGTCATATATGGCTCCGTGGTTTCCACAATAACTATTCTGTTGAGATTGTTGACTTTTTGTGACAGTTTGTTCACATTTTCACCGGAGCATACTGATTTTCAATGCTCAGTGCCTGTACTTCAACTAGGTCCCTAATTCTCCCAGTCTCAAGCAGTTTTTCTCGAGTCATGTCTTGAGGGCTCCGTGCTTTCGTCTGAGTACAGCGGAATCACAGTTCTGGATCATTTGTGTTTTTATCTCACGATTTGCATCAGTGCACATATACTTTGTATATTTCATACTCCAGGTTTTTCTTGGGGCAAAACACTTCCTCAGTGCCTCAACTACTTCGTTTTCGTAAAGTCATAGTAGCAAGGTACCATTGTATGGTTTTATTTCTGTTCATATAAAGACATTGTGGACATTTGGTGATAAAAAAGGTGTTCGCGTTAATTGGTAACTAAAAACAGCGACATATAATGGAGTATATTGAGCCAGTATTGCAATCGCCTTCTCCAGCCGATGAAAGAAATAGCTTCGGCAATTTCCGTAATCGTGACGTCAGTTGAGGCAGAATGTGCTTTGATGGCTCGCTGAAAACGTAAAATACGTAATTCGGTGGCCAGCTCAAAGACGGAAAATCACTTCAAAATGCATGCGATTCAACAGAAAACATGCAGCAACCAGCAAATACTGGACATCTTGCAGTTCAACAAAACATACATCAGGGGAATGAATATGCGACATGCAGTTTTACTTTGCTGGCTACATGTACTTTCATGTCTGCCTCAACTGACGTAACCAACCACGTGACCCACACTGAAATCAGGATCGAAATCTTCGGCAATTTACGAGTGCCTATTTGGCTCGATATCTCGAAACCCATTGATTGTATTTGTAAAATTCGTTCGAATTTATTGAAAACTATTCATAATAGACTAAATGAAAAGCACTTTCATCGGCATGCTACTAGGTCTTTAAGCAGTTTCTTCAGTATCAGTCCAACTCGTACCAACTACATAATACCAACCACCTAATAAACTATGTATCTTGTTACTCGTAAAACTAAACACCGACATGTAATATGAAACATTCATCACTACACGCAACATACAGAATTATTAGTGATTACACTGCACAGCGGGTTGCGCGAACTTACAAGACATAACATAACCCATCTAGGGATCCGTTGGTTGTTAAGTGCTGTAAAAACCAAAGAGTACTACATATACTGACACTCAATATTTTGTGTAGGATTACCTATCCGAACGTGATATTATAAAAATCGAATTTAACTAATTTTCTTGTAATATTTTCTTGAAAATTGTTGTATTACATATCTGACAATACGTTGCTTTGTAATGACATAAGCAGTGGCAAAATGCCATACTGTCTTAAAAGACGGGATTGTTTGAGTCACTAACACAGGGAAGTTTGATTAAAAGTAACGTCGACTGACAGAGGTGGAGTCTTCTTAGCAGTAAAGAATTTCCTGGGGTTTTTTACCATCCCAAGAACAGATATAGTCCTCGAAAGGCGGTGTGTCAAGGAGGACAAGCAAGCGACCCAAGGACAGTTCTTCATGAATGTTCTGAGTCAAGGTGGCTGAAGACATAGCTAGATTGTTTGATTCTGTGGCGTGCAGAGCAGCCTGGTAAGGTGTTTCAAACCCTTGATTGAATCCTGAAAATAAACATAGTGTTTTCTGGGAATCGTCCCGACAGGAGGGCCCTCAAACTATTTCGTCTTTTTGGTGTGAATATATGTTTGTTGGGTGTTGTGGATGTCCAGGAAAAGGCTTGGTGTTCTTTATTTTAATTGTGGCTGTAGATGCAGGAAGAACGAATGTAGCTGTCATCGCGGTGGAATTGGAAGCTGTACCCCTTGGGGACAAGACAGGGCCTCGTAGCACAATTTTCGAAGGGTTTGATTGTTTAAAAGTACCACATTGCAATAATCTGCCCTCATAGGTTTCACCCTAGGATATACCAGCAACATGATAACTACTTCGGTGGCAGCACGTCATTGAAGAAATACTTAAGGTCATAATTTTTTGGCAATATCTTCTAGTGCTGGGCATTTTACAGCATCTAAGTCATCTGCTCCTAGGTCGAGTACGATTATGTCTGTTTAGGATTCAGTCACCATAATTTTTTGGCAATATCTTCTAGTGCTGGGCATTTTACAGCATCTAAGTCATTTGCTCTTAGGTCGAGTACGATCAAGTCTGGGTAGGATTCGGTCACGACATCGACGTTCTGAAATGCAGTCGGGGAGGAAAATCCGTTGACACACGCAGTCAGGCTCTATCTACCCAATGTAAGCACGTGATGTATGCTGGACATGATGGACAATGATTACATTTAAAAATATATGTGCATATGACAAAAGAAATATTGACCCTGATTTGGTGGTGACCCCTTGGAGGCGCTGGTGGTGAGAATGGTCCACGTGAACTTACGGTGTCTTGACTTTTAGAGGCGCTGTTCGAGAGAATGGTCAGCGTGGACTTTGACATAGAATATTCACGACTTACCTACAACGTTATAATCACCATTGAAAAGAAACAATGCAACAAACTTTGTGTGTAACATATTTTTTATTGAAGATTCAATACAATTAGTGTTGTTTTTCTTCTTCTGTGGTATCTACCCTAATCTGTGGCCGTTTTCGTCTCTTCCTCGAAAAATAAAAATTAATATTTTGAAAAATGGTGAGAAATCTGAAGAGAGCTCGTGTACCAAGTGATTGATTTGATGATCAATTCAATAATGTTTCCGACAATGATAACATTATTACGATTGTTCTCATAATTTATCGTCTCCGCAATCGCCTCATCAATGTCGGTGCCTTAAACAATCGATAAAAATCGGTTTTACTCTATCAAGAAATAATCAGTTTTACACAATTGATATTTCGTATGTTCACTGCATATTTGTTATGTAGACATGATTACCCGGTAGTAAGTGACTCTGCACAAAATGCTAGCTGAAATTGCACAAACTCCTTCGTTGTGACTCAACTTCTACCAATTGTTTATTACATAATTCAATACTCATTGATCAAAACGCTGCACGTGGGGAGTTTTTTTGCAGTACACGTTTCCTCCTTCGCCCCTTCATGCTATGCTCTTGCCAAACCTGTTTGTGCTCATTGTTATGTCAGCTTGTCTAAATGCTGAATGTCAGCCTGACCCCATGCTGTGCCACCCGATGGCAACTAAGTAGTTGACTTACGTTATATATCAAGATATAACACCTGTAATATATCAAGATAGAACTCCTGTAATATAATATGATAGAAGAGGAACAATAAGGATAAAAAAATAATAAAAAGTACAATAATTTACTATGTATTAAACAATAACTATTGTGATTATTGTTTCACATGGCGCTGTCTGTTCGCGAATGTTACAGTACACTATTTTGTCGGTTATCGCCATACAGAAAGTCTCGCCCATATGGCTTAAACCTGGGAACATTAACCACAACACCATGCAAAAACATGATATAATATAATAGAAAGTCTGAATTACACTGATAGCATTTTACGATATTGCATTTGTAAAGATCTTCTTACATCACTCCTCAACAGCACCATCCATCCTCCATCTGCTGATGACCTATCACAACATTGAAATCCTACATAAAAACGTCGACCGGAGAGCCTTGTCCGATAGGTTTATTTTTTTGACGATTTGGAAATAGCTTTCTTTCCACACAAAGAGAATGAAATAGCGTTTGTCACGCTGTGAAACTGCTCAAAGTTGTCATATTCTACCAATTGTTTATTACATAATTCAATACTCATTGATCAAAACGCTGCACGTGGGGAGTTTTTTGCAGTACACGTTTCCTCCTTCGCCCCTTCATGCTATGCTCTTGCCAAACCTGTTTGTGCTCATCGTTATGTCAGCTTGTCTAAATGCTGAACGTCAGCCTGACCCCATGCTGTGCCACCCGATGGCAACTAAGTAGTTGACTTACGTTATATATCAAGATATAACACCTGTAATATATCAAGATAGAACTCCTGTGATATAATATGATAGAAGAGGAACAATAAGGATAAAAAAATAATAAAAAGTACAATAATTTACTATGTATTAAACAATAACTATTGTGATTATTGTTTCACATGGCGCTATCTGTTCGCGAATGTTACAGTATACTATTTTGACGGTTATCGCCATACAGAAAGTCTCGCCCATATGGCTTAAACCTGGGACCATTAACCAAAACACCATGCGAAAACATGACATAATATAATAGAAAGTCTGAATTACACTGATAGCATTTTACGATATTGCATTTGTAATGATCTTCTTACATCACTTCTCAACAGCACCATCCATCCTCCATCTGCTGATGACCTATCACAACATTGAAATCCTACATAAAAACGTCGACCGGAGAGCCTTGTCCGATAGGTTTATTTCTTTGACGATTTGGAAATAGCTTTCTTTCCACACAAAGAGAATGAAATAGCGTTTGTCACGCTGTGAAACTGCTCAAAGTTGTCATATTGTAGCATAGAAATCTTACGCTATTGCGTCGGACATAATACGTTATTCCAATGCTTAGATATGGAAGCTGAGATATGTCGTCGCCTCATGGCTTCAAATTGGTAGTATTTTGCCATATCATAGCCCTAAAATATTGTTCACCACTTACCAACACTACCAGCCACCCTCCATCCGCTGTGGATATGGGACATTGACATTTTACAGTATATAAAACTAACAGGAAAAGCTCGAGTTGAAAGATTTTCACTATAACTGGAACCATTGCAAGGTGTATAATATGCTACTTACCACACGACGCTCATGTTTCAGTAGACCTTTTTGTCTGCCGTTATCCTTGCAGAAAGTCTTGTCCCAAATGGCTTAAAAGATGGGACCTTTTTACCACAACACCCATGCAAAAACACAATATAACAAGAAACAATATGGTACGTCCCGACTGCCGGTCGCTATTGGCATATCACAAAAAAGAAAGGGCTACATTATTACATTTGGATGGTATAAATGCACTTATCCCACCTCTATTTCTCACAATCCTTGCTTCTTTCTTAGGTGATGTCTTTGAACAACAAATGTCGACTTTGTGGAAAACAGTTCACCTTTCGTGGAAATTTGACCCGCCATATGCGATCAGTGCATCATGAATCAGCAACCAGATATGAGTGCCCCAAGTGCGGTAAAATATACGGACGCCCAGATGAATTTCGGCAGCATTGTACAAGATGCAGCAATTGAGAATGAGAATGCAGTTGACTTGATATCACATACATCGCGCAGTATGTACCGTTTGTGTGCACTGGCAATAAATTGTGGAACAGACCGTTTAAGACTTCTTAGTCTGCTGAGTTATCCACTATACTTAGCATGCTTTGTGGTAATCCTGTGCACCAAACAAATATTTGAGTGGATGATATCCATGATAAACATGGAACCAAAACCCATGTACATCATTAGGTTGATAGGGAGTAGGCGGGATATCTATGAAGATTCATAGGTTGGAGCTTTCACACTTGGAACAGTCAACAACCTAGAGTTGTGACAATGTATGGTCAAAACTTTATATCCATTGGCACGACATAAGTTTAGGCCTATCTTAGTCGCTAGGAATCAAAGACCAATTATTTCCGTTCCACAGCGATAGTACAATACGTATTCATAAGCCCGTGATCTACCCACACTCTAATTCACATTTATACACTAATCTACGAACGCAACCTCGGCCTGATTAAGATTTTCACGTTGATGACAGGGCTTGTCCCACGGTGAGTGTTTTTGAATGAGTCATTTGTTTGCCTGTCCCAAATTGACTTGGAGTGTTTGACCGAAAATGAAAAATATATTCGTTAACAATTCAGCATATATTGTCCTGTTATTACCAAGATCGGGAGTGTTACAATTGGTTCTTTATCATAATGGAGGATGGACGGAGATTAAAGCAATTCTACAAGAGGATTGTATTATAACTTATTTATTTAAAAGCACACATATTCTACACATGATCCTCACAACCATACTGCTTCTTTTCTAGGTGATGCATGTGAACAAATGTCGAATGTGTGGAAAAGACTTCACTCTTCCTCAAAACTTGACCCGCCATATGCGATCAATTCATCACAAATCAACAACCGGATCCAAGTGTCCTAACTGTGGTAAAATATATGGGCGCCCAGACGAATTTCGGCAGCATTATAATAGGTGTAGGAGCTTGGGAACGCACAGGTTGTCATCGGAACGGTATTGAATCCAATGTACAGTATAACGTCATTGAAATTTTTGTGGTTGTCCCATTGTGTGTGATGACAATAAAGGATGAAAACAGAATCTTTGCTCGATGAGTTTTTCACTATGCACATTATGTCATCCAACGATTTAAAATAATGATCATATGGACCATGATAGCTTGTATGTAAATATGTCATCACAAATTCGGACTCATATGATCCGTCACAGCAGTACAGAAAGCTGTGACGGATATCCACTCGGTTAGTGTTCATGTCGTTGGTAGAGTTGTCCTGAATTAGAAAAGAAACAGATGATGATTACGCAATTTGGTGCATTCACTCTGATTTAATTGCTAGATTCGCGGACAATTTACAATAACAAAAACAAAACAGATATCTTGAACGGTATCTCAGGTACAGAATTTGCTCTGATTCTGTCACAACTGGAATACTGTGCAAGTAATACACACAATGTTGCACCGAAATACCTGTATGTATATGGTGTAGACATAAAGGTGTCACAATATTCCACCACTCCCACTCAACATAACATGAACAATATTAGCAAGTGTGCAGCATAAATGCAATTGGTACCAGTATTACTTAAAATGAAATCGATACATGCATCATGAAATAATTGGCAAATTACATAACAACATATGCAAAGTAAACTATATGCCTACATGTATTATATGACCATATTAATACATGCCATCATGAGCAAATATAAATGAATTAAGGGAGTGGAGGGAGAACAAGAGATGCGATCGCGTGGAAGCTTGCGCGCTGAACTGACGCCCGTACATCTGAACATTCACACTAATACAGTTAGCCGTTAGGGCCTGAGGGCCGCCTGGTTCCAGAACGCTGCGCTGATTACTCCCTATGGGACTCATAACGACTACGCACTTGCCCTGCCTTTCCCGTTTGAACACAATTTATTTTAAATTCCTCTTAAACGAAAACGACATGTTGTGGTCACATAGGGAGTGTTTATTCTACAAACCAACTACAACTCCAAAATCAAGCGTGCGTACAATGAATATAACATAAACAAAATTAGCAAGCGTGCGGCATAAATGCAATTGGTACCAGTATCACATAAAATAAAATCGATATATGCATAATAAAATATTTGGCAAATTACATAACAGCCTATGCAAAGTAAACTATATGCCTGCATGTATTATATGACTCCAAAGCCTCTATGAATAGGGGTTGTATGTAGGACAAATTAAATGAAAACCCAGTTTAACTACGGTCATTGGCGTTTTTTATGAACGCTTGCATTTGCTGGACAGCACGAACTTTGGCATTCGAATCAATGTCAATGTACCGCAGGTACGCCGAGGAGCACCAATCTCCGAGTGTCCGGATTATCTCAGCTGGCAGGCCAATGTTGCCCCGGCTCGCCGGAAGCTGTGGCCAGAGAATTACTCCTGCCTCCGACAGGCAGGCCTTGATGCGGCTGACAAACTGGGGGCCGGTGAGTACGTGCCTCTGGCCCTTCACCTGCCAGGAGAAGGCCGGGTCCTTGGGGGCCGATTGTGGCGTGAGTGACATGGAATGGTACATGGCCTTCACTGGGCACAGGGGGTGGCCGACTGCCACCTTCCTGATGACATCTGACATCCTTTTCAGCAATGCTTCTGCTTCATCATGCTGTTACCTTTGTCACTCTCAACAGTAAAGAGTGGAACTACTTCAGTCCATAACGAAATTTCTTGGGTCTACACATAAAAGTTTCTTCACCTACCTCTGACTGTCCACTACAAATATATTCCTCCAGTTTCCATTCAGGAAGGCTTAACATTCATCCAGTGGATCAGCAAGTAGTTCTATACAGCATGAGTTAAAGTTCTTCAAATGGTAAAAATTCGAATTACTGGCGAAAAACGTTTCATCATATTCTATGTCATACTTCTGAGCCAGAGCCTTGGTTACTAGGCTCTAGACTGTTGAGGTGGTCATTCTTGCCGTCGCTGTCATCACATCACATTACTTATATTAATATTCATATGCTATTAATATGTGAGTAATTCTGGCAGACAAGATACGACTTGTGTGTGTCCACTTTATCGTAGTTTGTTACTGTTCTTAATATTGGCGATGCGTTCCTTCCACAAATCAATTACGCAGGACTGTTTATTATGGCGTGAGTGAAGTTGTGTCGAATCCCTTCAGTTTCTGACGGTAAAAGTTCTATGTGTGAAAATGGTGTGAAAAAGTACTCAAGTTTGTTGTCATTTGTATACAACAGGACCTTTGATCACGTTCTAGTCAATTCATATCGTTTTCTAATCACTATCACTTACAAGAGTAGTTTTGATGGTATTATTTTTATCCAGAATGTTTCATCATATTTTATGTCATACTTCTGAGCAAGACCGTTGGTTACTAGGCTCTAGACTGTTGAAGTGATCGTTCTTGCCGTCGCTGTCATCCTACACATTAAACACCCACTTGCATCCAAGTGTTGACCTTGCTTCAGGTAGCTAAACACGATCTCGCGTCTCAATGCTAATGGTAATGTGCAGTTTGTTAGGTTCCAGATCCCTCACGCTTTTTCCAAATACCGGCATATGTGATGAGAACAACAGTGGAACAACCGTACCATATATAATTGTCGCACCGAACGATTATATGTGTCAAAATGGTATGAAAAAGTGAATAATATATTATTCATATTTGGTTTGATTTGCATTTTATATTTCAATGTCTGTTGTTTTCTGCAGATAGCGTGTGAGATTTGTGGTGCCACGTTCACGTTGTACTCGAATCTTTGTCGACATAGACGATCTGTTCACACGCAACGCAGATATTATTGCAATATCTGTGATAAGTCTTATACCCGGTCGAATATTCTGAAGGACCATATGACCGACGTCCACGGGTGTCAGATGCAGCGATACAGCGATACTCAAACCAGATTCAGCGATACTCAAACCACAAATGAGAAACAAGGAACTGCCAACCCCTCAGACATGAATCAGTGACATTATATCTGGTGATATTAGGAAAGCTGTGCCATTAGCACTGTTGTCCCAAAACGTATGAATGGATATATGTAAAGAATGTACTGGTATGTGTTGTCTTGCTGACATGTCATATTGTGTATGGTTGAAGCGTATGAGTGGTAAGTGATGACACTTATACTTTTTAGGTTACCGGACTATTGCCGTGGCATTGCGTCCGTCGTTCATCCGTCCGTCGTCCGTCCACATTTTTATCTCTAAACTGTATGGTCCAATCTTCCTGCAAATTTGGGAAAGAATGCCTTAAAATAATTCAAGAATGATGTATTTTTAGGTTACCGGACCTTTTTATGAACTAAAGCTCTAGTTTTCTGGAATATAGTTGCTGGCAGTTATGCCCTGTCATATTGCACACCAAACTTTTGTTCCTCCAGAATGTAATACGTTCGTGTAATCATACCCTGAGAAAACATTTTTGTATCTGTTTGTACTTGACGTCTAAGTATTGATGGATCCTTGAACTCTAACAAATAGCATATTTGTATGACCATTTCAGCAATATATACTTATGTCGTTATCATTGATCTGTTTGTATGCGAGCATCCTCATGCAGTCTGACAAGAGTAGGCCTACACAAATACAAATTTGTACCAGAAGCTTTCCAACACCAATTTCTGATTTAAATGATTCATCTGGTACACTATGGACTATTTATTACAAGCTCTCACCCAGAGAAAACTGCTGTTAAAGAGACCGGACTGCATGTTTGTCTGAGATTTTGGCAATGTTTTGACAAAGACAATATTATTTATTATACTGAGTCAAGATATAAGAGATATCCATTAGTAGTAAACATTATTTGTTATAATCAGTCAAGAGATTAGTGGTTTCCATGTTTAAATATATTTGGAATATGACAAACATGGTAATGATAGTACCAGAGTAGCGTAGAGTAGAGTTTGTTTTCCTCTCATCAAATACACTACATTGATTCATTTAGGGGAAATATATACATATAATACACATGATACTGACTGACAAAGAACATATTCAAACAGATAGTTTTATATGATGCTGCCATCCAATTTATGGATTTTTTTAAAGGATTTTTAGCCAGAGCAATTTTCAGCGAGTTACAGACTCCGGTTTTATGAAACCCTGCATGTCAGCACACAACTGTCATAGGAACTTAGCTTCTTGTGTAGCAACACACAAAGCAACATATTCAGCCTCACATGCAGACAAAGCAACACTGCGTTGTTTCTTAATTTGCCACAAAATCATTGCCAGTCTTCACATAACTGATAATCATAACCAGTAACGCTACGTCTATCTTCGGATACACCGTAATTTTAATCACAAAAGTTCCCAAGTGGTGAGTCCCACACTAGACTTTCCAAACAACAAAGCATGATCCAAAGTACAACATAACAAACAACATAACATGAATCAGGTCTTGTACCCGTCATGATGTATATCAAACTTCCAACAATCTCTCTGTACAACTTCGGTTTTCTGGCTTAAAAGAAACTTAATCCATTAGATTACCTGCAGCAATCTCACAAGGTGAAACATTATTATCCCAATAAAAAATCAAGAACACAAATTTGATATCAATTTGTTGTACATAGACTGCTACATTCGTGTTGACATTCAAACTCGATTCTTAGAAACCATAACAATTTGCCTAGTCCTCCATTTTGGACCTTGTACACGAAGCATGTTTAACGTCATTCAATACAAGCTCATTATTCCAATAATTAGGAAACCATCCACCCAAACAACAATTATAACTTTAGACTATTCAGTAACCTTACCGAACACACATGGATCCACCAACGATGATTCAAAGTTTTCATCAAGAAAGAACTCTTGAAACAAATTACTTCAGTGTCTACCACTTTGTTTTTAATCCATATGAAGATTTTGTTTCTCAACCTTAAACCTCGTTCCATCTGGAACACTTAACTGAACTGACTCAGGGTTAAAGCCAACAAATGCCCTTTTTGATATAGCCGCTTGAACAGAAAATATATTATGTTTATACGAAGGAACATACAAGGCATTTTTCAGAAATACCTGATGAGCATTACCATTTACATCATACATTTGGACTTCAGCATCACCTTTAGCTGTTACAATACTGCTAGTTCTACTTCCATCTGCCAGTTCAATCACATGGTTTTCTGCTTCAAAATTGTCAACAAATTTTGCTTTATCGTTTAATATATGTGCAGTCGCACTGCAGTCTACTAACAATGCATACTCATTGATCACATTACAAACATTAACACTAGATTCAACCACTTTGAAAACAAAAGAATGTCCATGTTGCTCTGAACTGGATTATGGATTCTCTGCTCTGGACTCTTGCTCATCCTGTGGCGTCACCACACAGTCGTAACAGATCTGTCGTGGTCATCGTCTTTCCTCTGCCATTCTTGGGTGTTGGGTGTCGTTGACCTTTAAACGTCACACCACTTTTTTTACTTCTTTGGAACTGTCAGCACCACATCTGAAGCACATTACCGACCTGGGCTTGGGTGATCCACGGTCTTGCTGACTCTTGCGTGACTTCTGTGACTGTTCGTGGCTTTGCGTTCTCGGTCAGCGTGATAGTCAGCGTGATCGCGGTGAATGTTTTATACTCTGATGGTAGTCCCTTTAATATCATAATATCAGTAGACTGTCACTAATGGTCTCGCCTGCAGTTTTTAGGGAGGTACTAGTTGATTTCAGCTCTCAGTACATAGTCTGTCACACTTTCATCACTCTTCATCTGTAGCGAGGTTAACTCTGTATACAGGCTGATAATTCACGGCTTTCCACGGCCGAGGTAATGGTCTCTGAGTATTTTCATAGATTACCATCATCTTTGGCGTCTATCATCACAAGAGATAAAAAAACTCTGTCGTCTAAGTACTGTACAAGCTCTGCATACGCATACATGTTCTTCTCCACATCAAGTGCACCTTCTTTGCCCCTGCGGTATCACGACATCGTACAATTTCTGTAGCCGCATTTGTCCCAGAAACTTGACTTCCCATAACTCATATTTCTTTTCATTCAGTTGAATGTCAATCAGCTTCTGGGCCCTGTAACCTGATGACGTTTCTGTTGTTATCGTGGTCTCCTCGACTGAAGGGACGGGAGGGAGATCATATCATCACAATTTTGACACAAACGTGGTTGAACGAATTTTACATGGTTTCTCTTTCGGTTCATCATGGCTGAACAAAACATTTGCACACGACACACGGGAAATCACAAGATTTGATAAATGGTTCAATCACATATACACTTAGGCAAGAAGTCGTCACTTAGAAATCACTAGTATGTAAACTCATAGTCTAACAGCCTCCATGGCTTAATCAGATTTGTTTCCACAGCTCAGTTGTAGATGATATCGATGATATTCAGATTATATTGCTGATTTGCCAAATAAACCCTGGTTAGGAATATTATGTGGAATTTTGTATGTGAAAGAAACCTTTTTGGTTCCGGCCATATTTACACCAGAATATCTACACCTTCACGATTAGCCAATTTTGAAGTCATCTGGTGACATTTTTCGTGAAGACGGCAAAGCAAACAATTTCAAATCACCCTAACATTGTTTATCGAAACACCATATACAATACTGAGTTGTTTTTTTTTACGATAGAGAGTTATTTCCCTTTCGTGAATGTATAGGTTGTCCGTCACAAGGTTGTTCAATATTTCTCGATACTGGCATATGGTCTGATAATAGTGTCGGGATTGTGGATAATGAATCCTACCGTAACATAGATTTTTCGCACTAACTCTGAACAAAAACTTCCCAAAACTGAATATCAAAACAGGATGCTCATTGTATGCTTTGTTTAGTCATAGGTCTATGGCTTAATAATCTTGGTATGTTATCTTTTTTTTTCTGTACTTCAGATCGCGTGTGAGATTTGTGGAGCCACGTTCACGCTACGTTCGAATCTTTGGCGACACAAACAATCAGTTCACACTCAACGCAAGTATCAGTGCAAAATCTGTGATAAGTCCTATGCACGATCAGATATTTTGAAGGTACATATGACAGACGTCCATGGGCGCCGGCTACAGTGATGCTCTGATTCAAGCTACACGTATAACCTCGGGAACCTCAGTCACTCACACATGCATCAATATGGTGAACAATCTGCATTGCATGCTTGGTAGAAAGCATGTAGTATGTTCTTTGTTTCGCACGTCATACTGTGAATGCTTAAAATGAATGTGAACAAGCAACCTACAATGGAGAGAATTATTTTTGTGGCCAGCGGAAATATGTTGGGATGGGAAAGTTTATGTGATTAATAACCTTAATTTAATGGATTAACATGTTCATCATTCTCCATATAATAAACAAAGAAGAACATATCTATAGATGTATATCAGACATTCAATGGTTTTAAAGTTGCCCAATGTTTTGGATCAAATTGATAGTTTATGCATCTATTTTGGTGTAAAAACTTATTTTTCATCACATTTTATCACTTTTATATCGTAAACTATAAAAGTTGGCAACCTTTCGCAATTGTTCTGCCAACATCAGAAATTTAGCTCAATATTTTTGTTGTGCTACTGTATGCGTATGTATTACGGTAAATTAGCAACTATCGCAAAGCTTTCACAGCATTTGCGTTTATTCATAAGATTAAAATGTAAAACCTCATGGAAACAATCAGAAATATTATTTTTGAAAGTGCTGTGATCCTTTTGTTGAAATTACTATATTTAACAAAGGATAGCAGGACCGGGCCCACTCATAACTACCCTTCGTGGGTCTGTTTTTTATCCAAACTTAGAAGACCAGCGCGACGCGCTGGCCAATGAGTGGTAAGTGAAAGTATTCATATCGTTTAAAATTCAGTCGGTGGCAGATAATTCGTATCCAACATTATTTTAATTTTATAGGTATTTTATTCCCTATAAGAAAATATTTGTAATGGGCAACTCCCGGTTGAAAGAATGTAACTATGTTAATATATATTTTATTTCTTTATATATAGATTGTTTATGATGTATTTGTCAATCGCTGTAAATATGTACATGTTGTCATATCACCCCTCAATAAAATGTTCATCTCCACCAAAAAAATTTCCAAATACTTTTCTTGTGATCATGCAGTAAAGTGAGGTCTACACTATGTGTAATTTAATGCTTTAATTTTCGACAGATGTGGACCTTTTTGCTTCTTTGTAATTGTTTGTCCAGTATTAGTGCTCCAGGGTATTGTACTGCAAATCTGTATCGAAGAAGTTGCCAGTCTTCACTGTTTTTAGAGTGTGACTGGTTTCGCATGTATCACTCGAGGTGTTGGTCATCACCGGTGAGGATGTTTCGTTATTGTTCCTGTATATCATGTGCGGGTATGAACGCTTTCCATACTCATTTAAGCTTTCATCGGTAAAGCAATTCAATGACATCACCTATATGTATCTTGGTGATGTGCATAATTTGCGTTTCCCTTGAATTGCCAATCTGCGAATGACAGCGAATGACAGCCATTCTTATATTCCAGTAGGTCGGCAATTTCCAGCAAAAAAAATCATCATCATTCGCTTTTTTCCTTCATAATGGGAGCTTTCGGAGTAAACTCTTGGAATACTTCAAGATCCAGCTTAAATATTGGCACATTCAAATGGAAAGTAATATGTGGTAGTTTTTCTAGTTGTGACCTTGAATTTGACCTTCCATGACCTTGGAAAGCCGAAACAGTATTTTTGGTGAAAAAAAAAACAGTTGAGACTTCAATTGTAATTGCTTCTGGCATTGTGCAATATTTCATTTTATTGTTATTTCTGTATGGATGTAAATGCGTGCATGTATTACATGGTTCACAATTAGATCTATATGGAAGTATAGTATGTATTCCACAATTAAATCCATATTACTCTGCACTTTATTATGAAATAACATCATATTTAACAGAGAGATATGTTTTGTGCTGCATTCACGAATTCGGGTGCCTTGATCAATGCATCTCTCTGGTCTCTATTTTCAGTATGCCATGCTAATGTACTGGTGTGGAAATTAGACATCTATAGTCATAGCATTTGATTTCTTCGTGTTACGTTCTGTTCTCCATTGCACGGTAACCATGGCATTCGAGCCAAGTTTTTGAAATTGTTTGCTGTTGGGTCGTTGGTGCTGTTACTCCTGCATCTTCGATATGCGGCTTCTTCACTGTTACTCTTACTCCATGACCCCAAAGGTGCAAGTATGTAAGACCAATGCAAATCCAGGGTGATATTATCTAAGGTACTGTATTGGTGTGAGTAGCGTTGGCAGGGTAGTAACTCAGAACACGTCACAACTTTATTGGCAGTCGTGTCATGGACAGGTTTCCTGTGATGTATATCTGCAGAACCGTGTGATTCTGTTTCTCAGGAAGCAATCTGTGTGGTTTGGAGTCAGGGGTCATTGGGTTATGTTTACTCAAACGGGTTCCCACTACCCATAGTTCATGTTCATCCAGTGTTGGTTTCAATGATGCACACGGCCCATCATTCGCTCCATTTAAAGACTTCTTGTGGAACTGATCGTGCATACTACGTTGAACATTGTGCACAACGAGAACTTTGGCTTCTCCATCAACTCAGGAGCGATATTCTGCAGCTTTCCCCCATTGAAGGACTTCTTTGCGATGCCTAGTAACCGAGCAACAATCCATATCACTCTGTTCATGGAATTGTGCCTTTCATAATCCATGATGTTTCTGACTGCTTGGTTATGTGCTGCAGCTGAAGATGTTGTAACCTTCTTCTCCCCTGACTCAATTGGTTTGCACACACTAGTAGAAATGAGTTGAAAATTGGGTCAATTTTGAACGATATATACATGGTCCTATGTTGAATATGTCTAATTCATACTTTATATCAGCTCAAGTATGTCTCGAGAGTACTCAATGTTGTCTTGCTTTTGTTTTTTTGCGGTAAACATGTGGTGTCTATGACCATGGTTTACCGTGTACCAAAAAGAAAACTTAACAACTTAAACTTCGATGCCTTGATACACCATCGTCACCTAATAAATTAGTTATTTTTCCCTGTCATTATATTCCCGACACCAAAGAAATATTCTGGCTTATCAACAGGAGTCATATCTTTCAGCTCTCTATGCAATTGTTGTATACGCATGGATCAGTGTGACACGTTCAAAATCATTTGGTGTAAATATGAATGAAATGACGTTTGCGTTTTTTTATGCAAACTATCCATTGGCAAATCATGTGGTACAAGTCACAAAATGGCATTGTTATGCGTTATAGAACAGCCAAATTTTGTATAAAACTATAATTGAATAAACAGGATTTATAGTGTAAATATATCTACCATAAGCTCAGAGTGAATGACAACCATAAAAGTAATACACCAATCTTTCATTATGATACATCATAACATCATATGTAACACGTCAAGAATAACCACATGAATATTCTAAAATGCGAGTATTTTACGTGAATTGATACCTGTAGGCCGAACATGAACATAAACAGATATACAGATCATACTTCAACAAACTATGATGCAGATTCATACCTAAACAAAATATGATAAAGATTCAAGTCAATGTTTGAATTCAAAGAAGCCAATCTGGATGTTAGATGAAAGATAATGTTGAATTACACGCCAATCTAGATGTTGCAACTGATATTCAAAGAACCCAATCCAATGGTTGAATTCAAATAACCCACTCTCGATTTCTCAGTTGCCTGTTAGTGTTTGAATTCAAGCACATTTCAAACAACACAACGCAGATGCAAGTTAATGTTTGAATTTGAACATCTCAATATAGATAGTCAAGATGCAAGTTAATGTTTGAATTCAAACAACCAAATCTAAATGCTGCAAAAGCAAGAAATGTTTGAATTTGAACGACCCCATCTAAATGTTGAAAATGCAAGAACATGTTTGAATTCAAACAAGCTCATCTTAACGAGCATGTTGATGTTTGAATTCAAGCAACCCAATCTGGATGGTGCTGTGGTTATAGCTGTGGTAATTTCTTCAAAAATAGCTGCAACAAATACGAAATAATGCTTGAATTCAAACATTGTGGTCCAAATGTTGCGGCTGGTTGTGTGACTAAAACAATCCAAGGTAGATGATAAGAACATGGTAATGTTTGAATTCAAACAACTCAAAATAGATACCGAAGTTGCAAGTTAATGTTTAATTCAAACAACCAGATCTAAATAATGCGAATGCAAGAAAGTCTTTGAATTCAAATGAACCTTTCTAAATGCTACGGATGCATGAACATATTTGAATTCAAACAAGCTCAGGCTTACATCGAGATTACGATATCATAATTCATCAGAGACGGGGATAATCTTTCGCGACAAGTTACCTGTGAACGTGTGGAACTGTATGGTTGTGAATGTCGTTCAAGTAGGGGGAAAGCCAAACTTTGAAGTCATAAACTCTCGACAACACAAGGCACTTCATTCGGACCTCTGTGCAGTTGGAGATCACCGACATCAGCTCTGGCATTATCTTTGCTGCCTTCTTCTTCAAACTCACTGATATCCTAGAAAAGCTTACATCGATGTCTGGAATAAAGTCGTGTTTGTGACAAATATTTTTTTCATTTCGTCACTTCATCATCGAAAATGCGATCATCGATAGTACTTTGTGAGTCTAGCCAACTGCGCCCCCCTCTTTTCTCAAATCATGTATCCACCCCTGAAAATTACTTCAAGAAATAATGCAAAAATGGTTGCCAGAATGTTTACAAAAGGCCGTGTTTAAATGTAAAAATGTCATTTTTCCTCGCGGGCTTACGGCGCCCCCGGACCCCAGACCGCATTGGCTGTTGACCCCCTGTTTAATCTGACGGAACCCCCCCCCCCCTTCTCATTTTCCTGGATCCGCCCTTGTGTTACGTTGCAGGGAATATTGTCTGAAGACCAGAAACAGGTGATGTGAGCCAATTCCTTTGGTTGCAAATGTTTAGCTCCAAAGCACAGTAGTGTTTGCGCTAGTGCCGGTTGATGTGAAAATGATACAATGAGGACTGGATGTACTGGATGTCACTCCCTGGAATAATATCCTGGTTCTTTGTTGTTCAGTATATCCAATATGGTTTCAGGGCCGGACAGAGAATATAAAAGCAGTCAAAGGGCAAATTTCCCGCAATGGCTGCTGCAGTTTTATCATGCAGAGCTCCAGGGTTCTTCTCTGCTCGATCTTGTCATTTTCAGAGTGTTGCATTAAAGCATCTGCCTTCGAAACCTGTCAATATTTTTTAGAAAACTATATTTCATATTGAACATGCTAAACAAACTGAATGAAACATACAGCAAATGTAATGAAAATAACCAGTCCTCAGGGAAATTTTGCTCATTTAAACAGGTGGTTCTCGCGTAAATACAGGAACTGCATCCATCACACGCAGATGTGAACAAAGCAAAGAAGTGCCATATCATTGATTTTTTTCTCACAACTACACTATATAAGCACATACGAACTGGAATATGTACTCGATGTTGACTTTTAGGCGCGATTTGAGCATTTGTTTACATTCGGGTTTGATGGATACACTTCGTTTGTTTATTTACAAAACTGGGCATTCTGCATCTTATTTCTTAGTTTCTAGAACCCACGAGTTGTGCTTAAACTGCTTCTCGTTCCCTCTTTTCTTGAAGGTTATCATGTCGCCGATGTCTTTGATAACACATGTTTGTGAACTGATACCCTTTTGCTGCTGATCCAGCAGTTTGTTCTCCATCATCTCCATATTGTTCGACAACATGCGTTGTATGTCATTTACAAGGCTGTTGCTCACTTTTGCGATTTTTTAGTCCACCAGTGTAGACAACTCCGATTCAGTCAGGATTTTTGTGCTTGAAGTGTTGCTGGCATCCATTGTGAAAGTTAAAACCCTCCATGACGCTAAAAACAAACTTGGCAAAAAAGTAAGACACTACTAACAAAATATATTTTGTGTGTTCTGGAGCCCAGCGCACACTGGTACATGATATTTACCCGTGTGAATATCCACTTCTGTGAAACCCCAAATATCGACTGCTGAACCGAACACATCCCATACGTAAACACTTTTCCGTTTATTGCATGCATATGGCAGAATATACATAATTGTGGATTTATTTAGTCCACTGACTTTGATGAATGTGAAACGTATGTTCCCTATTCCCATTTATGACCCATATAGGGAATATCCTTAGGATCGGGGTACCATCTTCTGACTAGATCTAACACACAGTTCGGCATAATGTCCCTTCTGTACAGCCACAAAACGTCTTGTCTCCTTGGATCCTGTGCCAACGCCTGTGTTCAATAATGTTCAAAAGTGCTGAAGATTTTGCATCCGCCAACGAAACCCATTTTGTCGAGAGCTTCAATAACGTCATCAACATTTTTTTCAAAATAAGCGCATTTCGTTTGGAGATATGGAGTATAAAGCAAAATCAGAATTAGCAGCCTTGCACTGGAATGAAAATGTGAAGAGGGCATTCACTTCAATATGGACTAAGCCAGCAGCCGGGAACAGACGGAAACGGGTGAAAAAGAACTATAGGCAACAGAGTACACATATCAGGAGAATCTATGGGCCCAGTACATAAAATCAGTTTTTCTCTGAAGTTGCACATTCTTGATAAATATCAATGTCTGAAGCAAGATGTATTGATGTATATAAGATAACACCTGTGTATTACATTAGCATGTATCATTAGCATGGGCTTAATGTGGTCCCCTGTGGGTCTTTGTAAACATCCCTGTGGTTTGCCGAGCAATAAAAAGAAACACACTCTGGAAGCAACTCTTTATTGACAACCATAAAGTATAGCAAAGTGTATGAAGATTTCACATACATAAACCAATATAATCAGATTTATGACATTACATAAAGTGATGTAAAGTTACCTGACAAAGTGTTTGTCTCTTGAGCAGTGCTGGGATCTGCGACATAAGAAAACCAACAGAGATGTATGACATGTGCCCCTGTACAAATTGTAATAAACTGAACACACAGAATGGGGCAGCGTCACTTATTAGGGAATACCAATGCAATAAATGACCTTTAGTGTTACACAGTCGTGAGACAGAGTCAGCTAGTTGATTGCTAGTTCCAGGGATATGAACACACTTCAGTTCAAAGTTAAAGATCAATGATAACCAGAATATATTGCGGATATGATGCATAATGAATGGATCTCTGAATTTGCCATAATTCATGGTAGCTTTCGTGGTAACATTGTCAGTATATATGGTGACAGAGGAATTAATCCATTGCGGGGCCCAGCGATAGACTGCAAGGAAGACCGCAATTGTTTCTTTGATATTGATATGCACATTTGTTAACTGAGGTAAATCTTGCTTCCAATTAACATAGACCCAGTCATTATCCGTGACCATGCCTGCCCCGCTGTTGCTTGCATCTGTGAACACAGGTTTGGCCTGGACCAATTGTTGGGGTTGAATCCGACGTGATTTGAACATGTATATACAGTCCAACCACCACTGGATGTCCAGTTTGAAGTCGTCAAATAGCCGGATCTTGTGATACGGGTTGCGGAGTTGTCGCAGGGTGGCAAAAATGCGCTGGAGGAAAATTCTACCTCCCGAGACGACATTAGTTGCCCAAACGAGTTTGCCTGCCAGCGTGTGTAGCTGTCGACACGAAGCTCATCGCTTCGAACGATACGAGTTTAGCGTTACGATGAGGTCAGCGACCTTGTGTGGTGGTAATCTCAGTGTCATTGCTGATGCGTCAATGGTTATGCCGAGGAAAGTCAAGCTCTGAGTGGGTCCCTCAGTTTTGGCCCAGGCAATGGAAAATCCTAGGTCGCGTAGCAGACGTATCATGGTGTTCATTGCATCCAGACAACTCCCGTAATCTGGGGCAATCAAGAGGTAGTCGTCTAGATACGCAATGACTGTCACGTTACGCCTGGCCATCATGTGCTGGATCGCCAGAGAGAGTCGATGAAATATACCCGGGGAAATATACCCGGGGAAGGCGAGTGTCGTACATGTACGTCACATGCTGGTCACCCGTGAACTTCCACTGTAATCCTGTGTACTGATACTGAGACGGATGCAGTGCCACACTGCGGTAGGCGAACTTCAGGTCCAGCTTGGCCATGAAACAATTTGGCATGATGTGTTTTGCAGCTTCCGCCACGGTTCGGTATTTAATGTCAAAATCCTCACGAGCGTAGTCGTTGACTGCGTGGCCTGTTGGTTGACTGCAGTCATGAATTAACCGCACTGACCCATCGGCTTTGGGGATTGCCCCAAGAGCACTCACGATAGTCGGAGGGGTTTGGGTGACGATATAGCGTCCTTCCTGTAACTCTGTTCTTATCTGTTTTTCGACAGTGTGTTTGTCAGTCATGGCCGATTTATAGTTCTGCATTGAGGCTTGTCTTGGCGGTACTGTCAAATTTGCAATTTTGAAGCCATCCCTGATACCATTCAATAGGAAAGTTTTGTCAGGATCAGTCACTAGTTCTTGTTGCCAAAAAGATACGTTGAGTGAAGGGTGGAAAGGTGGACTTACATTCTGGTTGTCATGATCTAATCCCGCGCTGACAGGTTTTTTGTCGGTGTGTTACCATGCTGTGAGATCGGGTGCTGCTGTCCGCACCCTCCTGCAATGCACACGTGCCTGTACCTGCATGCTGTCCCGTATGTACACCTGTCGCGATTATAGTTCATGCAGATCTCTGTAGACGGTGATTTCTTGCTGTCTGGCTTGCGTGTCGGCTGTTTTGTCGCCGTGACATTCCGTACCCGAAGATGGACGTCACGCAGATGCGATATGTCCGTACCCCACCGGAAAGTGTGTTGCGCCTGCAGCTTCCTTTCGGCTCGGTCATAACTCAACACCGAAGGCCACAGGTACGTCTCAGCCAACTCCCCGACTTTCACCCTGTATCCTAAGTAATCAAACATGTCACTTTGCTGAAGCGTACCTTCTCGAAGCAGTTCCAGCAAAATCCTGATGTTGGCAGATGACCACATCATGGGGGTGATGTTGTCCAGTTTTTTTATTTGCTTGACGCTGATCTGAGAATAAGTTGTGCATCCCCGTGCTCCTGCACCACCTGATCTTTGTTTGTGTCCAAGTCCGCAAAATCGCATATGTCTTTGTACTTCGGCTTTTGGGCAGGCAGGTACACGGATGGGAGGGTAAATGAGGGAAAACTCTCACCTTGTGTCTGGCTTGGAGTTGATTCTGGACGCGGACCCTTGTCTGGCTCGGCCGTCGCGAACAACCCCTGTAGCTGGTGGTTGAGCTGACCAATTGTCTTAGGTCCTGGATCACGTGGGGAGTCGTCCAGTGCTCTGGTGTCCGGTGATGACAGTTGCCGTACAAATTTTTGCAGCAGCCTTTGCTGACCGAGTGGCCGGATATCCATCGCAGTCACCTCTTCTGATTCCATGGCTTCCAACGCTCCCTTCGAGGTGAAGCCATGTTGAAGTAGCTTGTCACATGTGTCCTTTGACAGTCCCATGTCTTGCAACAGTTTTTTGGAACTCTGATGTCTGCTTACTGGTTAATGGCTGGGTGTTGGTTGATGGCTGTGGATCAGGGCCACCCATGTTGGTATTTTGTGTCGGCCGTGCCGGTGTATCTGATGAGGGTTGTCACGTCATGACTTGCAGTCTATGTGGGTTTTCAGGACCCAGAGTGTCCCAAAATTCTGACAATAGATGTGTATCCGGGAAAGATACTTCTGAGTCGTATCTTGAATTCATGACAAGCAGGGAGAATATAGCAGAGAGAAACTGTTTTCCGTGTTGACTGTCCGGCGACTGAAAGAACACTGACCATGCTGACTTGGCAGAGACATGCGGTGGGAACTTCTGGAAGTGAACCCTGGATCGAAAAACAGCCGTGTGTGGCAATGTTACCTAGGGGAATTGAGGCTTGATTAATTATAAATTAATGGTGGACCAAATGTTGTACAAAGTAATTGATGCCAAAAGCCTTGCCCCTTTCATGTGTCCCTGTTTACCCCAATCCAAAATTTGGATTGTCGATAAAATCTCCACTGAGAGCAGACCCAAGGCACCCATCTGGCTCTCCAGTGAGGCACCACCTCTCCCTTACCTGTATGCTTACCATGGATATGGGGGAGGGGCATTAGGCTTGTCAATCAAATTCAAGATTAAAAAATTAACTGTCAATTTTGGAGTAATATACGTGAAACATGTAATAAAGAGGGAGTTACATATGCTTTTCCAATGTCCCAATACTGAAATTTCATCTTGGAGTATTTTAGGAGTTTACTCTGTACAGCTTATTTATGAAGGAACAAGTAGATGAGATTCTCCAAGCGAAAAAACCTTCCAATTGAGAAAAAAATGTTTTTAGGGGTAGAAATGGCTCAAATCAAATAGTAAATTGATTTTGGACCACAATTACTCCAATTTTGGCTGTTTTTTGACGAGAAGTGCTGCCATTTTGGAAACAACAAAAATATATCCTTGAAGTAATTTCTAGGTTTTTTGCGAAATTTTGAACAATTCCACCAGAAACTTTAAAGAAAAAAATGTGGACGTACGCAACGGATGAAATGCAACGCCAAAGATCCAGTAAACTAAAATATGGAAAAGCCATGAGACATGTCTTGCTCTGAAAAGGGTCTCTTCCCTGGGTTTTCTTCTTCCCTGATAGGTCCTTGGGTTCCTGGTCGCTAACTTAGCCGAGGGACCTTTTGTTAGTTTTCTGTGAACATGAGAACATTAATCTCAGCATTTATTGAAGATAAATAATACAATTTATTGAAGATAAAGAATAAAACTAATAATAATTATGTATGATATTTAATCATAATCACATTCCGTCAAGAGTCGTTATTTCTTTGTCAACAGATAGTACTGGTATATCAGTGCACATGTCACCAGTGACACAATGTTTTCAACATAATGGTAATCTGCATCAACATTTCACATAGTTATTTCAGAGAATGAAGACTCCTTTCGTGAAATATTCAACTGCACGGAGTATCGTATGTTGAACTAACCTTTCTGCCGGTCTTGCCAGAATCGGAGGCGTCGGATTTTTCGTCAGACTTGCTGGCGTCAGTCTGTAAAAGTGAAGGGCACACAGGTCCAGTTTGTGTTATGCAGTGTGCGTGCAGTTTCGCTGCAGCTTACTAAATTTCGTGAAATATTCAACTGCACGGAGTATCGTATGTTGAACTAACCTTTCTGCCGGTCTTGCCAGAATCAAAGGCGTCGGATTTTTCGTCAGACTTGCTGGCGTCAGTCTGTAAAAGTGAACGGCACACAGGTCCAGTTTGTGTTATGCAGCGTGCGTGCAGTTTAGCTGCAGCTTACTAAATTTCGTGAAATATTCAACTGCACGGAGTACCGTATGTTGAACTAACCTTTCTGCCAGTCTTGCCAGAATCGGAGGCGTCGGATTTTTCGTCAGACTTGTTGGCGTCAGTCTGTAAAAGTGAAGGGCACACAGGTCCAGTTTGTGTTATGCAGTGTGCGTGCAGTTTCGCTGCAGTGTACTGAATTTCGTGAAATATTCAACTGCACGGAGTACCGTATGTGGAACTAACCTTTCTGCCGATCTGGCCAGAATCAGAGGCGTCGGATTTTTCGTCAGACTTGCTGGCGTTAGTCTCTAAAAGTGAAGGGCACACAGGTCCAGTTTGTGTTATGCAGTGTGCGTGCAGTTTCGCTGCAGCGTACTAAATTTCGTGAAATATTCAACTGCACGGAGTACCGTATGTTGAACTAACCTTTCTGCCGGTCTTGCCAGAATCAGAGGCGTCGGATTTTTCGTCAGACTTGTTGGCGTCAGTCTGTAAAAGTGAAGAGCACACAGGTCCAGTTTGTGTTATGCAGTGTGCGTGCAGTTTCGCTGCAGCATACTAAATTTCATGGAATATTCAACTGCACGGAGTACCGTATGTGGAACTAACCTTTCTGCCGGTTTGGCCAGAATCAGAGGCGTCGGATTTTTCGTCAGACTTGCTGGCGTCAGTCTCTAAAAGTGAAGGGCACACAGGTCCAGTTTGTGTTATGCAGTGTGCGTGCAGTTTCGCTGCAGCTTACTAAATTTCGTGAAATATTCAACTGCACGGAGTACCGTATGTTGAACTAACCTTTCTGCTGGTCTTGCCAGAATCGGAGGCGTCGGATTTTTCGTCAGACTTGCTGGCGTCAGTCTGTAAAAGTGAAGGGCACACAGGTCCAGTTTGTGCTGTGCAGCCACCCAAAGTCTTGTTTCCTTGGATCCTGTGCCAGCGCCTGAGTTTTTCTCTCTAGGTACCGTTCATCCCACCACGCACCTCTATGATACAACATGGTCCAAAACCGCTTGTACACAGATTTCCTCAGTTTATGATTATGCACACTAGGTGCATGCTTGTCCTTTTCCCACCACATGTGTCCATTGCATGCGTCAGTTATACATGGCTTACACAAACAGCGCTCGCATTCCTTTCTTCCCGCTTGGTGACCTAAATGGAAATCTGGTGATGTATTTTCGATATTCTCCTCAGAGGCAGTGTTCTCCGAAACACTAACTTCTTCAAAAACCCAATGATTTCGATCGAACAAATTATGTATTGTCTCCCATTGGCCTTGTGTAACTCTTATTCCTAAAAGCTGTTGTTCATTAACGCTTTTGGCTTGATCACTCGTTCTGCTGTTGCTATCTTTTATAATGCTATCCGATGGGAACAATGGATCTGATTCCCATTCACTCATCTCATCATGCTAACGCCAGTGCGGACAGTACGGTCACAGAAGCACATGTACAACTTCACAGTATAAGTTCATTAAAAAAGAAAATGTTTCCACCTGTAGAGACTTCCCCATTCACTTTGTGCAGGAAAGCACGTGTACTCATATTATCCCCTCCCAATAAGTGTTCCTAATTATGTTCCAAAAATGCTCCTCAGTCATGGTACCCTTGAGTATAATAAATTATCCTGCATCCACAAACACATCTTATCGACCCAATGTTTGTAATATGTGTCAGGCTCCCATGATATCAGTTGTTCCTGTGTAATTTCAAAGGAACAGCTTGTTGATCCGTTTTAGTCATTATGCCAATTGATATGGTTAAAAAAAGCACAACACAATGTATAGGTGCATCAGATAATCACTGAATGTTGTCCAGCAAGGTTGTATCATCAGTTTTGACTTTTTTCCCCCATTTCCACAATAATGCTGTTTGAGAATCTTTAGCACTCCTCGCCCATCATCTCTTCTTTCTCGCATGACCAGTGACAGACTGGTGTCATCTAATACCTGGATCATCTCGGCGAAGACGTCTTTGTTTTTCGTCGTTTCATCTTGGTCCAAATCGTCAACAACTTCCTGAAGTTTCTGCAAGCGCAGGTATCCCTTTAACTTTGTTTCCCACTTGTATTTTTCTGCGTCGCCAGTGAAGCACAGCTGTTGAGCATACCTGCGCCAATATCCTGAAAAATTTGCCATCTTGAATTAGGCCTATATTAGCAGAAAAATCATAAACAGCTGATAAATGTGAAACAAGAGACAAATGCTGCCTTAGCAGAAATATCATTAATTTATTCGTAGCCTCACCTGACTCACTGCGCATACGTAACCGTACTATCACGAATTTACAAATTTGCAATATTCAACAGTCCAGCCAATTTCGGACGCCATCCAGGCTTATTCCATCAGAGTGCTAAACGGAGCTCTGTGCTACTCGGAGCCTTTTTCCTACTGGCACAGCCGTCAGCTGCCTGTGCTTGTCCGTGGCCCAGCACGTTGGCGGCATCATCCAGGGCTTGCACAGCTTCGTTGAGTGTACCCTGCATTCTGATCAGTGCTTGTAGAATGTGAGTCGTAGAATAGAAGCTCCACCAATAGTAATATTTCTAGTCTTCCAACAATCCTGGTCACGGCACCAAATTGCTGCTTCTGTACCCAGCAAACGCAATGATGTTTTAAAAATATTCTACAAATGTTTCTACAAACATCATGAAAATGTTTCATTACATATTTTATTGATATCAAAGTGTATGGTCTCACAAACATCGTGCAAACATTTCGTCAAAACATCGCATCAACATCCTTAAAATGTTCTCAGAATGTTTATCATAATGTTTTGAAAATGCAGAGATGATGTTTTGAAAATATTTTACAAATGTTTCTTTAAACAACATGAAAATGCTTATAGTACATTTTCATTATTTCAAAATGTATGGTCTGACAAATATAGTGCAAACATTTTGTCAAAACAGTGCATCAACATCCCTAAAATGTTCTCAACTTTTGTCACAATGTTTTGAAAAAAAATGTTTTACAAATGTTTAAAAGCAATTGAATAAAATATCACACAAACATCACTGAAATGCCTTTACAACTTTTTTTGCCATATTCCCTTAAACATTTCAAAAACGTTATACAAATGTTCAAGCAACAGTTCCATATAATACGACACAGGCATGCTTAAAATGTTTCTACAGCATTCACTGGTAATATTTCAAAACATTAAAAAAATGCTTTTAAAAAAATGCTGTTCTAAGCAACAGTTTCATCAATATGACATAATGTTTCAAAAATTTATTGAGGATGTCGTTGAAACATTTTAAGGATGTATAAATCATGTTTATGAAACTGTTGATTAAACATTTCCTAACATTCTTGAGATGTTTTAAAAATATGGCAACAAATTTACCAGTGGATGTTGTAGAAACATTCTAACGATGTGTGTGTCATATTTTATAGAACCAGTGCCAGATAGGGAACATTTTTTAAAAAATCACACACACACATCATTAAGATGATTCTACAACTGCATTTTACGGTGCTGCTCAGAGAACATGGAAGAAATATTTTTGGACATATTGTTATTGCGATCCCTGGCAATAATATCGTATTCCCTTGATTCCAGATCACATTCTTTCGCATTCCAGATTGCGTTCCCTCACAATGCTTTTGATTGTGGTGACGCCCATGCTTTGTGCAAAGGTTTTGTTAAAAGATCACGAGAGAATGTGATCCAGAATGCGAAGGAAACCAACAGGATCACAAAGGAATTCAATAATATGATGCAACACAATAATCATATGTCAAAACAATTCCCCTCAGGGTCCCCTCAGGGGCTACGAGGAAAACAATTCACACAAGATCGATTTCGACTCCGTATTCCACTGATGGCTTCTTCGCCTTCCGTTTCTAAAATGACAAATACAAGACATTGATTGCTCGTTTGTTGGAATGTTTTCCAGATGCTATCAGAAGTTTGCTACAAACGAAATAAATGTTTCTAATTTTTTACATATTTACCTGCTCGAAGTTTGTGCCTCCTGGGTGATTGGGGCATTCCTAAGAACATCCCCAATCTCGAGCAGCACCTCATTGTCTTTAACCGTCTCACCGGTTGATTTTTTGACAGCCTCTGTGAAGCAAAACATTTCCAACTAATATATCCAGCCTGTTCAGTTTCCAGGGCTGATGCACGGTAAAGTAAATTGCCCTCTGGTTTTGGTTTATCTGGATTCATTGCTAGCGTGTGTAACTATACTTAAGTAGCATTGTCAAAGAAGATAACATTCACTGATGACGGTACGGCATAGAATAGTGTCACGGAAACGCAGCTTTTGTCACAATGTTTTGAAAAAAATGTTTCACAAATGTTTAAAAACAATTGAATAAAATATCACACAAACATCACTGAAATGTCTTTACAACTTTTTTTGCCATATTCCCTTAAACATTTCAAAAACGTTATACAAATGTTCAAGCAACAGTTCCATAAAATACGACACAGGCATGCTTAAAATGTTTCTACAGCATTCACTGGTAATATTTCAAAACATTAAAAAAATGCTTTTAAAAAAATGCTGTTCTAAGCAACAGTTTCATCAATATGACATAATGTTTCAAAAATTTCTTGAGGATGTCGTTGAAACATTTTAAGGATGTATAAATCATGTTTATGAAACTGTTGATTAAACATTTCCTAACATTCTTGAGATGTTTTAAAAATATGGCAACAAATTTACCAGTGGATGTTGTAGAAACATTCTAACGATGTTTGTGTCATATTTTATAGAACCAGTGCCAGATAGGGAACATTTTTTAAAAAATCACACACACACATCATTAAGATGATTCTACAACTGCATTTTACGGTGCTGCTCAGAGAACATGGAAGAAATATTTTTGGACATATTGTTATTGCGATCCCTGGCAATAATATCGTATTCCCTTGATTCCAGATCACATTCTTTCGCATTCCAGATTGCGTTCCCTCACAATGCTTTTGATTGTGGTGACGCCCATGCTTTGTGCAAAGGTTTTGTTAAAAGATCACGAGAGCATGTGATCCAGCATGCGAAGGAAACCAACAGGATCACAAAGGAATTCAATAATATGATGCAACACAATAATCATATGTCAAAACAATTCCCCGCAGGGTCCCCTCAGGGGCTACGAGGAAAACAATTCACACAAGATCGATTTCGACTCCGTATTCCACTGATGGCTTCTTCGCCTTCCGTTTCTAAAATGACAAATACAAGACATTGATTGCTCGTTTGTTGGAATGTTTTCCAGATGCTATCAGAAGTTTGCTACAAACGAAATAAATGTTTCTAATTTTTTACATATTTACCTGCTCGAAGTTTGTGCCTCCTGGGTGATTGGGGCATTCCTAAGAACATCCCCAATCTCGAGCAGCACCTCATTGTCTTTAACCGTCTCACCGGTTGATTTTTTGACAGCCTCTGTGAAGCAAAACATTTCCAACTAATATATCCAGCCTGTTGAGTTTCCAGGGCTGATGCACGGTAAAGTAAATTGCCCTCTGGTTTTGGTTTATCTGGATTCATTGCTAGCGTGTGTAACTATACTTAAGTAGCATTGTCAAAGAAGATAACATTCACTGATGACGGTACGGCATAGAATAGTGTCACGGAAACGCAGCTTTTGTCACAATGTTTTGAAAAAAATGTTTCACAAATGTTTAAAAACAATTGAATAAAATATCACACAAACATCACTGAAATGTCTTTACAACTTTTTTTGCCATATTCCCTTAAACATTTCAAAAACGTTATACAAATGTTCAAGCAACAGTTCCATAAAATACGACACAGGCATGCTTAAAATGTTTCTACAGCATTCACTGGTAATATTTCAAAACATTAAAAAAATGCTTTAAAAAACATGCTGTTCTAAGCAACAGTTTCATCAATATGACACATAATGTTTCAAAAATTTCTTGAGGATGTCGTTGAAACATTTTAAGGATGTATATATCATGTTTATGAAACTGTTGATTAAACATTTCCTAACATTCTTGAGATGTTTTAAAAATATGGCAACAAATTTACCAGTGGATGTTGTAGAAACATTCTAACGATGTTTGTGTCATATTTTATAGAACCAGTGCCAGATAGGGAACATTTTTTTAAAAATCACACACACATTAAGATGATTCTACAACTGCATTTTACGGTGCTGCTCAGAGAACATGGAAGAAATATTTTTGGACATATTGTTATTGCGATCCCTGGCAATAATATCGTTTTCCCTCGCATTCCAGATCACATTCTTTCGCATTCCAGATTGCGTTCCCTCACAATGCTTTTGATTGTGGTGACGCCCATGCTTTGTGCAAAGGTTTTGTTAAAAGATCACGAGAGAATGTGATCCAGAATGCGAAGGAAACCAACAGGATCACAAAGGAATTCAATAATATGATGCAACACAATAATCATATGTCAAAACAATTCCCCTCAGGGTCCCCTCAGGGGCTACGAGGAAAAAATTCACACAAGATCGATTTCGACTCCGTATTCCACTGATGGCTTCTTCGCCTTCCGTTTCTAAAATGACAAATACAAGACATTGATTGCTCGTTTGTTGGAATGTTTTCCAGATGCTATCAGAAGTTTGCTACAAACGAAATAAATGTTTCTAATTTTTGACATATTTACCTGCTCGAAGTTTGTGCCTCCTGGGTGATTAGGGGCATTCCTAAGAACATCCCCAATCTCGAGCAGCACCTCATTGTCTTTAACCGTCTCACTGGTTGATTTTTTGACAGCCTCTGTGAAGCAAGACATTTCCAACTAATATATCCAGCCTGTTCAGTTTCCAGGGGTGATGCACGGTAAAATAAATTGCCCTCTGGTTTTGGTTTATCTGGATTCATTGCTAGCGTGTGTAACTATACTTAAGTAGCATTGTCAAATAATAACACATTCACTGATGACGGTACGGCATAGAATAGTGTCACGGAAACGCAGCTTTCCCTTCTAACCAGATATACTATAGAAGCTCATCAGGCCGTTCCCTAGCAGAGACCTCATGATACACCTGCAGATTTTGGCGATGTCTTTGCCACCTTCTCGTGACGAAAGCAGCTGCACCTGTTTCATCAAAGTATGCCTGATTAATAATTATCCACACGATTCATGTCAAACGTAGCTTGACACGAAAATATATTCGCATTTGTCAAGAATATTAACATACCATTTTTCTCCTGAATGTTGGCTCTTCCAGACTTTCTTGAAAATTCACAAGATCTTCATTTGTGTTGATCCGTCTGCCTCTGGGGAGTAGTGTCTCGAGTGTTTCAATGTCGTCCAGATCCTTTTTAGAGAGCACGTCTATGAGTTGCTTCATGGATGACTTCAGTCTTTCTAGTCTGGATAACACTGAATGGAAAAGAATAGAAATATAGCATTGTATTTTGTATAGTTTGTAACATTATGATGTTGAAAATCAGAAATGGACACACGAAATATTCACATAAAATATTTGTAGGCCTTACTACCTTGTGTACTAAAAGAATCATCCAGTTTCCTCTTGAATGAACGAGCTGGTTCAGCTCCAGAAACGTCAGAATAATGCTGTTACGGACGCTCTGGTGTGCCGTCTCGAAGTGGCTGATAATCTGTGTTGGATACAGAAGGCCTTGGGGATGGTGATGGTTTCGCACTGGTTCCACTTCGGCTTACAACAAACAATTCAGTTTATCCATTATTACATTTAATTATGACAGTTATTAGGGATGCAATGATATACCGATCTAATCATGGGGATAACTGATTCGATATGATTAAAATTGTTCAGTTTGTAATGTAATGAATTTGAACATTACATAGATGCCGGGAACATTCACAATTTGACGTCAAGATATAGGTACTACCTTTTGTAAAGAAGGAATTGTCCGTTTCCCGTTTGGATGAACGAGCTGGTTCATCTTCAGAAATAGTCAATAGTCATTGACCTGAAGGTTGTTGATTATTTCGCTACCTCCGTTTGGATTATTTCTGCTGACACCACGGTTCACAGATATCGCAACATGCCCACTCTTCTTTTTGTTGTTTGTTTCGGCAAACAATGTATGGGCAGATCACAGGCTTCATCCCAGATATGTTGGGCTTTCTTCAGTAACCTCAGCCGCACGTACACCCTGAACATGTCAGCTACCCATTAGTCCTGATTAAAAAAAAAATTGTTGAATAAAGCTTCTGCAAATACATGTGAATATATTACACCCAGTGTTGAGGAAAGTCAGTTGATTTAAAATAGAAATGTTGTATGTCCCATGTTGAACTGTGCTGATTTAAACGATATTCACATGTACATGTTCTTCAGATTCTCGGGACAACCAGGAGCAATTACAAAACAGTTGCTCACCCTGAAGATGATTATGCCACAGGTATGTCCATCACGCTGTCTGCTTCCATGCATGTCACCGGACTCACACCCACGAAGAGTTTTCACACCTGCTTTGGCTCTGGCTTCCAAGAACTTTCTAAACATAAAAACACAGCAAGATGTGCCGGAAAAACAAATGTAGAGCGTGAGAGGAATTATTAAATGTATAATTACAGCATCTTTCTCTAATTACTAATCTTCCTCTTTTACTTTGTCATTTAGCCAACTGGCTATTGTAAGGTGTCCAGGTCATCCCGATTGATGGATATGCTGCCACCTCCCAGTTTTGAGGTTCCTTTGAAGACATCATGATCAGGAAGTTCTCAACTTATATGTGACAGGAATGTCGATAGTAAATCCAATACTTCACGGATGTAAATTTCGTGCGCAGATGCTTTCAAAATCACCGCTGCCAGTATCGTTGACCGATGTGATACTTCCGACACCTGGCTTTTATCATGTTTATCTACCATGGGTGTTGATTTGTTCATGACCTGATGAATCGGCAGTGATCTTATCAAGTGCCTCATTCGTGCAGATGAATGATCCACTATGTCCACGTAGGACGCATGGGCTGGATCATCTTCGCTAATTTTCTTTTCCACGGTCGATTCAGCAAGCGAATGATTCTTAGGCATCTCACAAATACGGCCACATGAACGGGATCCTGGCCAGAAAAAAGTCCTTAAAGTCCACAACAGCTGTTGCAATATTGACAGGTAGTTTCTCTATTTTGAGCTTTACAACAGGGCGTGGGGCCTTGTGGGAAGTATCTTTGGTTGTGGTTGTAGATGGTAGTGTAAAGTTCACACGCTCCTGGGCGTCACGTTCGGGTGGGACCGCCAAAGTGAAAATATGAGTTCCTGATCTTCTTTCGATTTCTTAATATTCCCAAGTGCATTCTACAAGTTATTTTCTTGCTGGTGCAATGCGCGGAAATCTGTCATTGTCTCTACAATTCTGCATGTTCGCCGTCTCTAATTTTACACTTACATTTCGACTCTCTCTAACCAAAATCTCCAACTAAACTCTCTGCACTGGCATGGGTACTGGGTTATTGGTAACAACAATTGGTCCCGCCCATTGCTCACTGTCTGCTGCCGGCTACAGCCAATCCCGTGGCTGCTCTCTCACATCACCCAGTGCTTGACCAATAAGATTCTACCCAATTAAGTTTGACTGACCACCCCGCACTGCACCGACATGTACAATGCTATATTGATACATAGGTATATGATTTATAATAATCAATTAGTAGATGATGATATGAAACTAATATACATATTATATCTCTCACAAGGTTAATAACTAGCGTGTTCGATGATTAAAGTTAATTACAATCATAATCAGTTAAATAGATGGTGATATTAAACTAATATACATTGATGGCAATCAGGAGGCCAGACGCTACACCCAACTCATTGCATACATCAAAATAGGCTTGGATTGTAGTCTTCACATCTTTGGTGTATATTGGCCATCCATTGAGAGTATAGTCAATCACTTGTTGCAGTTCATCATCCTCCTCAGTTAAGTTTCAGATGATCTCAAGTTTCATGTCAGTGATTGGCTTCGACTGAATCACAGCATCAACATACTCTCGAACTTCTCCGCTGAGATTAGTTTCGTACTTCTTGAGTGGACTTCTGGACAGGGTATCAGCTACAACAAGATCTTTTCCTGGGACAAATTCTGCCTTCATGTTGTACCTCATCAACCTCAGGAGTAGTTGTTGACATAAAAATGGTGTTGTGTCGATATCAGCTGTGTTTATCAGCGGTATCAAAGGCTTGTGGTCAGTTTGCAATACAAACTTTGGCAAGCCTATCAGATAAACTGACAGTCTTTCACATGCCCATGCGCCGCCAACAGCTCTTTCCCAAATGTGAGCGCACTTTCGTTCTGCCTCATTTAGGGTGCGAGAACAGTATGCTACAGGTTTCCAGGAGTCATTGTGAAGCTGCATGAGTACTCCTCCAATGCCATAGCTCGAAGCATCACAACTCACCATTGTAGCTTTGTTTACATCATAAACTGACAATGTAGGCACAGATGAGACAGCCAAATTTGCCTTCTCTAAAGCGTCTTGCTGTGCTTTGTCCCATCACCACACAACATCTCGCTTCATCAGACCAATAACGACTGTGTCATATTACTCAGGTGTCGACCCAGATAATTCAGCTTTATCATGAAGCGCTTCAGTTCATTCACATTTGTTGGAGCTTGCATGTTCTCTCTGGCCTACACCTTGTCTGCATCAGGGCTTATTCCCGCGGAAGATATATGACTTGCGAGAAATTTCAAGGATGGTCGAAATTTACACTTGGTTTTGTTCAACATTCATCCCAACATCACGAATTCGACACAGCAACTTCTCTAGGCATGCATCATGAACATCCATGTTTGGCCCATGGACTAGGATGTCGTCTTGGTATATGACAACGCCTTCCAAGTTTCCAAGAAGGTCTACCATCCTTCTCTGGAAAACCTCGCTCGCACTAGATATCCCAAATGGAAGAAATCTGAATGGAGTGATAAATGTCGTGTACATCGATGATTCTTCATCTGAACTCAACTGCCAATATGCGCTGGCTCCGTCAAGTACTGAGTAGACTGTTGATCCTGGTAGTTTTCCAGTTACATGCTCAAAGGTAGGCAGGCCATATTTCTCCCTCTTTACAGCAGCATTCAACTTCTTTAGAGCCACACATACGCACGTCACCATTTTTCTTGATAACCGGTACAATTGGGGAACACCATTCAGTTGGCTCAGTGACTCTACAGATCAGACCATCTTCTTTCATTCGTTTCAGTTGTTCAACTTTGTCCATTAATAGCAAGGGGATACCTCTGGAAACATTCATGCTGTAAGGTTCAGCATCCTTCCGGAGAACAACCTTCACTGGGTCACCTCTTATGTTGCCTATCGTTCCAAACAGATCATCAGATATCTCAGAGATGCGTTTGATTAGACCAAGCTGGAGTGCTGCACTGCGACTCAGGAGATTACTGGTTGTTGACACAACATACAAGTTCTGGGGAAGTGATTTCTCACCACATTTCACTACCACAGTCATTTTACCATGCCATTCTGCTTTACCGCTCACACTTTCGAGAACTGTGTCACATTTCTCCAGATGAAGTCGCTGGTCAGACGTCTGAAACTGTTTAGACTCAATATGCTGACATCAGCGCCACTGTCGATCTTAAATGAGACTGCTGTGTCACACATCTCGAGTGCACTTCTTTTTGCACTTGCCGCGGTTGCTTTCAGTACAGGGCAGTACCCTCCTCTTTGCTATGTATAGCCACATTTTCCACATGGTACTCAGAGCTTGACATCCTTTCTTGGTTTATGAGGAAATTGTTGTTTTCGTCTAACAACAGCGTCAACTTCAGCTTGTGCCTGTGGCAGGTCATTCTGTGTTTTCACTGATTCAGAAGCTCTCGGGTCTCTATAGTTTTTGTCAAAGTTAGGTTTTTCTCCAGTTGTAGTTCCTTAGATATTGACATATCTCTGATGCCGACAACCAGTCGATCTCGGATTTCTTCAGCTCGCTTTTCACCATAGTCACATCGTTCTGCGAGGTCGTACAGAACATGAACATATTGTTCCACAGTCTCATCAGGCTTCTGGGCACGTTTATGGAAGTTCGCTCTCTCGTAAATAATGTTTTTATTCACGTCAAAATAGCCTGTGAATTTTCCCATCACCACAGCATAATTGTTCTTTTCATTGTCGTCTGCAAGCGTGAAAGAGTGGGTGATACTCTCCGCTTGCGGTCCCATGGCATAGATCAGGGAGTTCACTTGTATTTCACCCGAATCGTCTGTTAGTTTACTTGCAATTCTGTAACGCTCGAACCGCTGCTTCCATTCTGGCCAGTCAGTGGGCTTGAACGAGAATTCCTCAGGTGGTTTAAACTTTTTTCACGGAAAGTTCGGTGAGCTACTGTAGCGGATTTTTCATCCGCAAAAATTGACGAACCATTCATTTCTGCTGTTTGTTTCTCACAAAGTTCACAGTTAACCACAATTTCAGTCAATATTTATCAGCTACACCTTTTTAGAGTTCTTTTCCGTTGATTGCAGGGATGTTCCGCGCTGCCACCAGCGCCAGTAATATTCAGTACTTTCATATACATTTTACACCAGTAATATTCTGTACTTTCATGTGGATTGAAACGCCACGACATTTAGCCGCAACTGTATATTCTATGGAAAGCCCCGAACGCCCCTCGTACACTAAAATAAACAAATAAATCAAGCATTTAGAATTGAAATCATGTGTAACACATGCCTCTGATGATTTCATTTCTAGAGGCTTGATTTATTTGGGCTTGAAACCTCTTGGCCGGGCACCTTGGCACTACTGCCTGGTGCGCCATCTTCCTAGCAGTCAGCACAGACAGGATGATTTTGTGTACTAGTAGTATTTTTTATCAAAGACCGTTAGTTGATAATATATTTCAATGATGAGTAATTGTGGAGAACCGTTCTAGTAGTTAATATGTCCATTGAAGTATACATAAGGAATATAGTACCGGTAAATCATTTAATGATCACAATTTTATATGTATTATTACATACGCGTAACCACATAGAATAACTGTTTTCAAAACTGGTAGCGTCTTTCTCTCATTTGTAGGAGAGTGGAAACAAGGAGGTAAGTTAAATATATGCCTAATATAGTTGCATGCTGTGATTCGGTGTCTCGATCATTCACTTTTTTTCAAAATAGGGGCGGGAACACTTTTTATTTGAGAATTGCAAATAAAAAAGTCCGGGAGGCTGCTTTTGAACACAGGCCGGCGGGGACGAAAAACAGAAAATTAATTTTATTAGGCCTAACACTGAATGGAAAAGAATAGAAATATAGCATTGTATATTGTATAGTTTGTAACATTATGATGTTGAAACTCAAAAATGGACACACGAAATATTCACATAAAATATTGGTAGGCCTTACTACTTTGTGTACAAAAAGAATCATCCACTATCCTCTTGAATGAACGAGCTGGTTCAGCTCCAGAAACATCAGAATAATGCTGAGACGGACGCTCTATTGGGCCGTCTCGAAGTGGCTGATGATCTGCGTTGGATACAGAAGGCCTTGGGGATGGACGAGCTGGTTCATCTTCGAAAATAGTCAATAGTCATTGACCTGAAGGCGGTTGGTTATTTCTGCTGCTTCTGTAGCAGAATGTCCGAAATGGTGTATTTGTCCAGAAGATATTTGGCGAGGAATTTGATGAAGGAAAGACCAAGCAGCACTGCTTTCATGCTGTTCTCAGTCCTGTATGCGGTGAAATTCCCTCATTCCATTTTCGCTTTGTGAATGTTTTGTTAACCTTTGGCTATGGGCGCAAAGTTGCATAAACGGGAATTTTATCAGTTTTCCACTTGATCAAATCGAAGAACTGTTCTTCCTTACACTTTTCAGAGGAGGAACAGTGACAATACACATATGATACA
Organism: Terebella lapidaria; assembly: GCA_949152475.1. NCBI lineage: Eukaryota > Metazoa > Annelida > Polychaeta > Terebellida > Terebellidae > Terebella > Terebella lapidaria. Next base: position 23,502,969 of record OX424562.1, read on the forward strand.
AAGATGTTGCAGCAATTAGTGAGATTTTCTTATGAGTGTTCAGACTCAGTGATATCGATTGAGTGTTCAGACTCAGTGACCTCAAGGAGGAAACTTCCGGTTACCGCACTAATAAGGATAAGACATACTTGGAAATGTGATTTAGCTATTCTGATGAAGCAAACCAAATGACGGCTTGTAATTTATAGTTATAAGTGTTACTTACAAGTTACCAAATGCCAACATATATAAAAGGCATATAGTCTGGAGCAGTATACACCAACAGAAAATATCAACAGTAACAAGTCACATAGCCGTCATGTATACCAGATACGAAATTTGTTGTGATTTGTTATCTTGACAAAATATCAACTTCTTTTCACTTTTCATAAATGAAGCCAAAAGCATCGAATGACGTATTCACATAATATGCTCGGCATTACACCAGGTGAAGGCCGCAGGAGAATGATGCAGGTTTGGTTGACAGTCCAACACACTGCAAGTGACGCCACTTTTCACAGATATCGCAACATGTCCACTCTTCTTTTTGTTGTTTGTTTCGGCAAACAACATATGGGCAGATCACAAGCTTCATCCCGGTTATGTTGGGCTTTCTTCAGTAACCTCTGCTGCACGTACACCCTGAACATGTCCGCTACCCATCAGTCCTGCTTTCAAAAAAAGATTGTTGAATAAAGCTTACATGTGAATATTACACCCAGTGTTGATGGAAGTCAGTTGATTTAAAATAGAAATGTATGTCCCATGTTGAACTGTGCTGATTTAAAAGATATTTACTTGTATACATGTACATGTACTTCAGATTCTGGGGTTAACCGGGAGAAATTACAATACAGTTGCTCACCCTGAAGACGAATTTGTCTCATTTGTCATAAAGGCTAATGTCAATTATAGTTGCATGCTGAAAAGCTAATTTATTATTATTATTATTAATATTTTATTATTATTATATACTAACGCGTGTCAAAGCAAACGCTGACATGTACTACAGCTCCCAATATTTTTGGGTCACGTTTTACTTTGTCATTTAGCCAACTGGCTGCTTGTAAGGTGCCCAGGTTATCCCGATTGATGGATATGCTGCCACCTCCCAGTTTTGAGGTTCCTTTCAAGACATCATGATAAGAAAGTTCTTCTCAACTGAGATGTGTTGGGAATGTTGATAGTGAATCCAATACTTCACAGATGGAAATATCGTGCACAGATGCTTTCAAAATCGGAGCTGCGAGCATCGTTGTCCGATGTCCTACTTCTGACACCTGGCTTCTATAATGTTTATCTATAATGGTTGTGGGCTTGTTCATTACTGGGTGAATCGGCAGTGATCTTATCAAGTGCTTCATTCATGCAGATGAATGATCCCCTATGTCCACGTAGAACGCATGGGCTGGATTCAGAAGAGAATGATTCTTGGGCATCTCACAAATATCGACCACGTCAACTGGATCCTGTCTCTCAAGTCCTTTAAGTCCACAACAGCTTTTGTGATATTGGCAGGTAATTGCTCTATTTTTAGCTTTACAACAGGGTGTGGGGCGCAAAGTTGCATAAACGGGAATTTTATCAGTTTTCCACTTGATCAAATCGAAGAACTGTTCTTCCTTACACTTTTCAGAGGAGGAACAGTGACAATACACATATGATACAAAGATGTTGCAGCAATTAGTGAGATTTTCTTATGAGTGTTCAGACTCAGTGATATCGATTGAGTGTTCAGACTCAGTGACCTCAAGGAGGAAACTTCCGGTTACCGCACTAATAAGGATAAGACATACTTGGAAATGTGATTTAGCTATTCTGATGAAGCAAACCAAATGACGGCTTGTAATTTATAGTTATAAGTGTTACTTACAAGTTACCAAATGCCAACATATATAAAAGGCATATAGTCTGGAGCAGTATACACCAACAGAAAATATCAACAGTAACAAGTCACATAGCCGTCATGTATACCAGATACGAAATTTGTTGTGATTTGTTATCTTGACAAAATATCAACTTCTTTTCACTTTTCATAAATGAAGCCAAAAGCATCGAATGACGTATTCACATAATATGCTCGGCATTACACCAGGTGAAGGCCGCAGGAGAATGATGCAGGTTTGGTTGACAGTCCAACACACTGCAAGTGACGCCACTTTTCACAGATATCGCAACATGTCCACTCTTCTTTTTGTTGTTTGTTTCGGCAAACAACATATGGGCAGATCACAAGCTTCGTCCCGGTTATGTTGGGCTTTCTTCAGTAACCTCTGCTGCACGTACACCCTGAACATGTCCGCTACCCATCAGTCCTGCTTTCAAAAAAAGATTGTTGAATAAAGCTTACATGTGAATATTACACCCAGTGTTGATGGAAGTCAGTTGATTTAAAATAGAAATGTATGTCCCATGTTGAACTGTGCTGATTTAAAAGATTTACTTGTATACATGTACATGTACTTCAGATTCTGGGGTTAACCGGGAGAAATTACAATACAGTTGCTCACCCTGAAGACGAATTTGTCTCATTTGTCATAAAGGCTAATGTCAATTATAGTTGCATGCTGAAAAGCTAATTTATTATTATTATTATTAATATTTTATTATTATTATATACTAACGCGTGTCAAAGCAAACGCTGACATGTACTACAGCTCCCAATATTTTTGGGTCACGTTTTACTTTGTCATTTAGCCAACTGGCTGCTTGTAAGGTGCCCAGGTTATCCCGATTGATGGATATGCTGCCACCTCCCAGTTTTGAGGTTCCTTTCAAGACATCATGATAAGAAAGTTCTTCTCAACTGAGATGTGTTGGGAATGTTGATAGTGAATCCAATACTTCACAGATGGAAATATCGTGCACAGATGCTTTCAAAATCGGAGCTGCGAGCATCGTTGTCCGATGTCCTACTTCTGACACCTGGCTTCTATAATGTTTATCTATAATGGTTGTGGGCTTGTTCATTACTGGGTGAATCGGCAGTGATCTTATCAAGTGCTTCATTCATGCAGATGAATGATCCCCTATGTCCACGTAGAACGCATGGGCTGGATTCAGAAGAGAATGATTCTTGGGCATCTCACAAATATCGACCACGTCAACTGGATCCTGTCTCTCAAGTCCTTTAAGTCCACAACAGCTTTTGTGATATTGGCAGGTAATTGCTCTATTTTTAGCTTTACAACAGGGTGTGGGGCCTTGTGGGAAGTATCTTTGGTTGTGAGTGTAGATGGTAGTGTAAAGTTCACACGCTGTTGGTCGTCATGTTCGGGTGGGACTCCCACCAAAGTGACAACATGAATTCTTGACCTTCGTTTGATTAATTAATATTCCAATTGCAATCTACAATTATTCTCTTGCTGGTGCAATGCGCGGTAATCTCTGTCATTGTCTCTACTAATTCTGCACGCTCGCTGTCTCTTACTTTACATGTACATATAAACTCTCTCTAACCAAATTCTCTGCACTGTGATCGGTATGGGGTTGTTAACAGCACTTGGTCCCGCCTTTTCGTCTCACAAAGTGTATGTTCTCACAAACATCGTGTAAACATTTTGTTAAAACATGGCATCAACATCCCTGAAATGTTCTCAGAACGTTTGTAACAATATTTTGAAAAAAAAATGTTTCAGAAACAGTTGAATAAAATATCACACAAACATCACTGAAATGTCTACAACATTTATTGCCATATTCGCTATTGCCAAAAACGTTATACAAATGTTCAAGCAACAGTTCCATAAAATACGACACAGGCATGCTTAAAATGTTTCTACAACATTCACTGGTAATATTTCAAAACATCAAAAAAAATGCTCTAAAATTGTTCTAGGCAACAGTTTCATCAATGACACATGCATCCTTAAAATGTTTCCGCAACATTCCATATTTCAAAAACATTTTAGAAACGGATTTGAATGTTTCAAAAATTTCTTGATGATGTTGTTGAAACATTTTAAGGATGTCTATGTCATGTTTATGAAACTGTTGATTAAACATTTCATAACATTCTTGAAATGTTTTAAAAATATGGCATCAAATTTACCAGTGGATTTTGTTGAAACATTCTAACGATGTTTGTGTCATGTTTATAGAACCAGTGCCAGACAGGAAACATTTTTAAAAAATCACACACAAACATCATTAAGATGATTCTACAACTGCATTTTACGGTGCTGCTCAAAGAACATGGAAGAAATATTTTTGGACATATTGTTATTGCGATCCCTAATAATAATATATTTCCCTCTCATTCCAGATCACATTCCCTCGCATTCCAGATTGCGTTCCCTCACAATGCTTTTGATTGTGTTGACGCCCATGCTTTGTGCAAAGGTTTTGTTAAAAGATCACGAGAGAATGTGATCCAGAATGCGAAGGAAACCAACAGGATCACAAAGGAATTCAATAATATGAGGCAACATAATAATCATATGTCAAAACAATTGCCCTCAGGATCACAAAGGAATTCAATAATATTATGAGGCAACACACTAATCATATGTCAAAACAATTCCTTTTATGTCCCCTCAGGGGCTAGGAGTAAAACAATTCACACAAGATCGATTTCGACTCTGCATTCCATTGATGGCTTCTTCGCCTTCCGTTTCTAAAATGTCAAATACAAGACATTGATTGCTCGTTTGTTGGAATGTTTTCCAGATGCTATCAGAAGTTTGCTACAAACGAAATAAATGTTTCTAATTTTTGACATATTTACCTGCTCGAAGTTTGTGCCTCCTGGGTGATTAAGGGCATTCCTAAGAACATCCCCAATCTCGAGCTGCACCTCATTGTCTTTAACCGTCTCACTGGTTGATTTTTTGACAGCCTCTGTGAAGCAAAACATTTCCAACTAATATATCCAGCCTGTTCAGTTTCCAGGGGTGATGAACGGTAAAATAAATTGCCCTCTGGTTTTGGTGTATCTGGATTCATTTCTAGCGTGTGTAACTATACTTAAGTAGCATTGTCAAAGAAGAACACATTCACTGATGACGGTACGGCATAGTAGTGTCACGGAAACGCAGCTTTCCCTTCTAACCAGATATACTATAGAGGCTCATCAGGCCGTTCCCTAGCAGAGACCTCATGATACACCTGCAGATTTTGGCGATGTCTTTGCCACCTTCTCGTGACGAAAGCAGCTGCACCTGTTTCATCAGAGTATGCCTGATTAATAATTATCCACACGATTCATGTCAAACGTAGCTTGACTGATAAATATATTCGCATTTGTCAAGAATATTAACATACCATTTTTCTCCTGAATGTTGGATCTTCCAGACTTTCTTGAAAATTCACAAGATCTTCATTTATGTTGAACCGTCTGCCTCTGGGGAGTAGTGTCTCGAGTGTTTCAATGTCATCCAGATCATTTTTAGAGAGCACGTCTATGAGTTGCTTCATGGATGACTCCAGTCTTTCTAGTCTGGATAACACTGAATGGAAATAGAAATATAGCATTGTATATTGTATGGTTTGTAACATTATGATGTTGAAAATCAGAAATGGACACACGAAATATTCACATAAAATATTGGTAGGCCTTACTACCTTGTGTACAAAAAGAATCATCCAGTTTCCTCTTGAATGAACGAGCTGGTCAAGCTCCAGAAACGTCAGAATAATGCTGATACGGACGTTCTGGTGTGCCGTCTCGAAGTGGCTGATGATCTGTGTTGGATACAGAAGGCCTTGGGGATGGTGATGGTTTCGCACTGGTTTCGCACTGGTTCAGTCTACAACAAACAATTCAGTTTATCCATTATTACATTTAATTATGACAGTTATTAGGGATGCAATGATATACCGATCTAATCATGGGGATAACTTATTCGATATGATTAAAATTGTTCAGTTTGTAATGTAATGAATTTGAACATTACATAGATGCCGGGAACATTCACAATTTGACGTCAAGATATAGGTACTACCTTTTGTAAAGAAGGAATTGTCCGTTTCCCGTTTGGATGAACGAGCTGGTTCATCTTCAGAAATAGTCAATAGTCATTGACCTGAAGGTTGTTGGTTATTTCTGCTACTTCCGTTTGGATTATTTCTGCTGACACCACGGTTCACAGATATCGCAACATGCCCACTCTTCTTTTTGTTGTTTGTTTCGGCAAACAACGTATGGGCAGATCACAAGCTTCATCCCAGATATGTTGGGCTTTCTTTAGTAACCTCAGCCGCACGTACACCCTGAACATGTCCCCTACCCATTAGTCCTGATTAAAAAAAAATTGTTGAATAAAGCTTCTGCAAATACATGTGAATATTAGTGTTGAGGGAAGTCAGTTGATTTAAAATAGAAATGTTGTATGTCCCATGTTGAACTGTGCTGATTTAAACGATATTTACATGTATACATATACATGTACTTCAGATTCTCGGGACAACCAGGAGCAATTACAAAACAGTTGCTCACCCTGAAGATGATTATGCCACAGGTATGTCCATCACGCTGTCTGCTTCCATGCATGTCACCGGATTCCCACCCACGAAGAGTTTTCACACCTGCTTTGGCTCTGGCTTCCAAGAACTTTCTAAACATAAAAACACAGCAAGATGTGCCGGAAAAACAAATGTAGAGCGTGAGAGGAATTATTAAATGTAATAATTACAGCATCTTTCTCTAATTTATAATCTTTCTCTTTTACTTTGTCATTTAGCCAACTGGCTGCTTGTAAGGTGCCCAGGTCATCCCGATTGATGGATATGTTGCCATCTCTCAGTTTTGAAGTTCCTTTCAAGACATCATGATCAGAAAGTTCTCAACTTAGATGTGACAGGAATGTCGATAGTAAATCCAGTACTTCACGGATGTAAATTTCGTAAGCAGATGCTTTCAAAATCACCGCTGCCAGTATCGTTGACCGATGTGATACTTCCGACACCTGGCTTTTATCATGTTTATCTACCATGGTTGTTGATTTGTTCATGAGCTGGTGATCTTATCAAGTGCTTCATTTGTGTTGATGAATGCTCCACTAAGTACACGTATAATGCATGGGCTGGATCATCTTCGCTATTTTTCGTTGTCATTGTCAATTCAGCAAGAGAATGATTCTTAAGCATCTTACAAATATCAGCCATGTCAACGGGATCCTGTCTGTCAAGAAATGCGTCATATAAGTCCACAACAGCTGTTGCAATATTGACAGGTAATTGTTCTATTCTGAGTATGGATCAAAACAACTTGTCGAAGTGCGTCAACAAATTGTGGATTAACTGTTCCTGAATTGTGTGGAAAAATAAAATAAAGTCTTTCTAATCGTCACAGCTATCAGGGTTTTATTCATGTATCTGTTCGATATAACATGTACCAATCCTGCCTCGCATTCTCTGCTCATGCATCCAGAGAGTGCCCTCTTATTGTACCCACGGTACCCACCGCACCTCCCGTCACAAGACATTAATCATCTCCGTATACATGTACAGTACATACTATACACTTGCCAGCTCTGCGCGTGGCACGAACAAAACATAAACTATCAATTATAGAATTCATATGTCCGGGCTCGCCCACTATCAGTTCGTGGAAACACTCATAATTAGATTATATTGTTTACTCCAAGAACCGAATAGAAAGAGAATCCGGTGTCGAATAGAAAGAGGTAGAGAATCCGATGTTTTCGAATAGAAAGAGAATCCGGTGTCGTAACTAAATACGAAACAAACAAGACTATAAATCAAGTGGTCATGTAACATCCAGCCCTTACACGAGACTGTCCCGATATTAGGATGTTCAACAACAAACATGGTACAAATATTGAAATGAATGACCCCCTCCCCCCCCCCCCCCTTGATAAAAGATAAAACACGTATATTCTACAAACTGTAGTAGGGATGAACGTGGGTGGCTTGATCGATAGCTGCTGCTTACTGCGAACAAGTCTGGGTTGGTTGTGGGAGTCCAGTTTCAAAGTAAATTGTTGTTGATCTGGGTAGCTTTTGGGGAGGGGAGCCATTTCATCAAAGCAATTTGGAGACTTTTCTGCTTCATTTTTGGTAAGATTGTTATTGCAATCACTGATCCAAATGAGATAAGGGAGATTATCTATTTGGAGGATCAGCATCTTTTTTTTGTCTATTCTGATGAATCAAACCAAATTACGGCTTGTAATTTATAGTTATAAGTGTCACTTCCAAGTTACCAAATGCCAGCATATATAAATGTCATATAGTCTGGAGCAGCATACACCAACAGAAAATTCAACAGTAACATGTCACATATCCATTTTGTGTATACCTACTAGATACGAAATTTCATCATTTGTTATCTTGACAAAATATCAACTTCTTTTCACTTTTTCAAGAGAAGATAAATGAACCCAAAAACATCGAATGACGTATTCACATCTTATGCTAAACATTTGCAAGGCATCTGATGAAGGCCGCAGGAAAATGATGCAGGTTTGGTTGACAGTCCAACACACTGCAAGTGACACCACCGTTCACAGAAATCGCAATATGTCCACTCTTCTTTTTGTTGTTTGTTTCGGCAAACAACATATGGGCAGATCACAAGCCTCGTCCCCGTTATGTTTGGTTTTCTTCAGTAATCTCAGCCGCACTTACACCCTGAACATGTCCGCTACCGATCAGTCCTGGTAAAATTTTGTTGAATAAAGCTTATGGAAAGACATGTGAATATTACAACCAGTGTTGAGGGGAGCCAGTTGATTTAAAACAGAAATGTTGTATGTCCCATGTTGAACTGCACTGAATCAAAAGACATTTACATGTACATGTACTTCAGATTCTGGGGTTAACTGGGAGCAATCATAATACAATTGTTCACCCTGAAGACGAATATGCCACAGCTATGTCCATCACGCTGTCTGCCTTCATGAATGTCAATGGACTGCCACCCATGAAGATTTTCCACTCTTGCTTTGGCGCTGGCTTCCAAGAACTTTCTAAACATGAAAAAACAGCAAGATGTGCCTGAAAAACAAATGTAGAGCGAGATAGTATTATTAAAAGTAGTAAATACTGCAGTTTTCTTTAATATTATATAAATCACAACCAGTTGGGAAGTATATCATTTGCTCTGTCCTCCCCACCAAGAGAATGGAGAACACCCAACGTCTTATCTGTCACGTTCGCTAACATCAGAGCCCAGAGTCCTGATTTATCAAGCGGCATTATGATGTAAGGTGCCCAGGTCATCCCGATTGATGGATATGTTGCCACCTCCCAGTTTTGAAGTTCCTTTCAAGACATCATGGTCAGATCAGACATCAAGTTCTTCTCAACTGAGATGTGTCGGGAATGTCGATAGTGAATCCAATACTTCACGGATGGAAATATTGTGCACAGATGCTTTCAAAATCGGAGCAGCAAGCATCTTTATCCGATGTGCTACTTACGACACTTGGCTTTTATCATGTTTATCTACCATGGGTGTTGATTTGTTCATGACCTGATGAATTGGCAGTGATCTTATCAAGTGCCTCATTCGTGCAGATGAATGATCCACTATGTCCACGTAGGACGCATGGGCTGGATCATCTTAGCTAATTTTCTTTTCCACGGTCGATTCAGCAAGCGAATGAATCTTAGGCATCTCACAAATACGGCCACATGAACGGGATCCTGGCCAGAAAAAAGTCCTTAAAGTCCACAACAGCTGTTGCAATATTGACAGGTAGTTTCTCTATTTTGAGCTTTACAACAGGGCGTGGGGCCTTGTGGGAAGTATCTTTGGTTGTGGTTGTAGATGGTAGTGTAAAGTTCACACGCTCCTGGGCGTCACGTTCGGGTGGGACCGCCAAAGTGAAAATATGAGTTCCTGATCTTCTTTCGATTTCTTAATATTCCCAAGTGCATTCTACAAGTTATTTTCTTGCTGGTGCAATGCGCGGAAATCTCTGTCATTGTCTCTACAATTCTGCATGTTCGCCGTCTCTAATTTTACACTTACATTTCGACTCTCTCTAACCAAAATCTCCAACTAAACTCTCTGCACTGGCTTGGGTACTGGGTTATTGGTAACAACAATTGGTCCCGCCCATTGCTCACTGTCTGCTGCCGGCTACAGCCAATCCCGTGGCTGCTCTCTCACATCACCCAGTGCTTGACCAATAAGATTCTACCCAATTAAGTTTGACTGACCACCGCGCACTGCACCGACATGTACAATGCTATATTGATACATAGGTATATGATTTATAATAATCAATTAGTAGATGATGATATGAAACTAATATACATATTATATCTCTCACAAGGTTAATAACTAGCGTGTTCGATGATTAAAGTTAATTACAATCATAATCAGTTAAATAGATGGTGATATTAAACTAATATACATTGATGGCAATCAGGAGGCCAGACGCTACACCCAACTCATTGCATACATCAAAATAGGCTTGGATTGTAGTCTCCACATCTTTGGTGTATATTAGCCATCCATTGAGAGTATAGTCAATCACTTGTTGCAGTTCATCATCCTCCTCAGTTAAGTTTCAGATGATCTCAAGTTTCATGTCAGTGATTGGCTTCGACTGAATCACAGCATCAACATACTCTCGAACTTCTCCGCTGAGATTAGTTTCGTACTTCTTGAGTGGACTTCTGGACAGGGTATCAGCTACAACAAGCTCTTTTCCTGGGACAAATTCTGCCTCCATGTTGTACCTCATCAACCTCAGGAGTAGTTGTTGACATCAAAATGGTGTTGTGTCGATATCAGCTGTGTTTATCAGCGGTATCAAAGGCTTGTGGTCAGTTTGCAATACAAACTTTGGCAAGCCTATCAGATAAACTGACAGTCTTTCACATGCCCACGTCGCCGCCAACAGCTCTTTCCCAAATGTGAGCGCACTTTCGTTCTGCCTCATTTAGGGTGCGAGAACAGTATGCTACAGGTTTCCAGGAGTCATTGTGAAGCTGCATGAGTACTCCTCCAATGCCATAGCTCGAAGCATCACAACTCACCATTGTAGCTCTGTTTACATCATAAACTGACAACGTAGGCACAGATAAGACAGCCAACTTTGCCTTCTCTAAAGCGTCTTGCTGTGCTTCGTCCCATCACCACACAACATCTCACTTCATCAGACCAATTAACGACTGTGTCATATTACTCAGGTGTCGACCCAGATAATTCAGCTTTATCATGAAGCGCTTCAGTTCACTCACATTTGTTGGAGCTTGCATGTTCTCTGTGGCCTACACCTTGTCTGCATCAGGGCTTATTCCCGCGGAAGATATATGACTTCCGAGAAATTTCAAGGATGGTCGAAATTTACACTTGGTTTTGTTCAACATTCATCCCAACATCACGAATTCGACACAGCAACTTCTCTAGGCATGCATCATGAACATCCATGTTTGGCCCATGGACTAGGATGTCGTCTTGGTATATGACAACTCCTTCCAAGTTTCCAAGAAGGTCTACCATCCTTCTCTGGAAAACCTCGCTCGCACTAGATATCCCAAATGGAAGAAATCTGAATGGAGTGATAAATGTCGTGTACATCGATGATTCTTCATCTGAACTCAACTGCCAATATGCGCTGGCTCCGTCAAGTACTGAGTAGACTGTTGATCCTGGTAGTTTTCCAGTTACATGCTCAAAGGTAGGCAGGAAATATTTCTCCCTCTTTACAGCAGCATTCAACTTCTTTAGATCCACACATATACGCACGTCACCATTTTTCTTGATAACCGGTACAATTGGGGAACACCATTCAGTTGGCTCAGTGACTCTACAGATCAGACCATCTTCTTTCATTCGTTTCAGTTGTTCAACTTTGTCCATTAATAGCAAGGGGATACCTCTGGAAACATTCATGCAGTAAGTTTCAGCATCCTTCCGGAGAACAACCTTCACTGGGTCACCTCTTATGTTGCCTATCGTTCCAAACAGATCATCAGATATCTCAGAGATGCGTTTGATTAGCCCAAGCTGGAGTGCTGCACTGCGACTCAGGAGATTACTGGTTGTTGACACAACATACAAGTTCTGGGGAAGTGATTTCTCACCACATTTCACTACCACAGTCATTTTACCATGCCATTCTGCTTTACCGCTCACACTTTCGAGAACTGTGTCACATTTCTCCAGATGAAGTCGCTCGTCAGACGTCTGAAACTGTTTAGACTCAATATGCTGAGATCAGCGCCACTGTCGATCTTGAATGAGACTGCTGTGTCACACATCTCGAGTGCACTTCTTTTTGCACTTGCCGCGGTTGCTTTCAGTACAGGGCAGTACCCTCCTCTTTGCTATGTATAGCCACATTTTCCACATGGTACTCGGAGCTTGACATCCTTTCTTGGTTTATGAGGAAATTGTTGTTTTCGTCTAACAACAGCGTCAACTTCAGCTTGTGCCTGTGGCAGGTCATTCTGTGTTTTCACTGATTCAGAAGCTCTCGGGTCTTTATAGTTTTTGTCAAAGTTAGGTTTTTCTCCAGTTGTAGTTCCTTAGATATTGACATATCTCTGATGCCGACAACCAGTCGATCTCGGATTTCTTCATCTCGCTTTTCACCATAGTCACATCGTTCTGCAAGGTCGTACAGAACATGAACATATTGTTCCACAGACTCATCAGGCTTCTGGGCACGTTTATGGAAGTTCGCTCTCTCGTAAATAATGTTTTTATTCACGTCAAAATAGCCTGTGAATTTTCCCATCACCACAGCATAATTGTTCTTTTCATTGTCGTCTGCAAGCGTGAAAGAGTGGGTGATACTCTCCGCTTGCGGTCCCATGGCATAGATCAGGGAGTTCACTTGTATTTCACCCGAATCGTCTGTTAGTTTACTTGCAATTCTGTAACGCTCGAACCGCTGCTTCCATTCTGGCCAGTCAGTGGGCTTGAACGAGAATTCCTCAGGTGGTTTAAACTTTGGCTTTTTCCACGGAAAGTTCGGTGAGCTACTGTAGCGGATTTTTCATCCGCAAAAATTGACGAACCATTCATTTCTGCTGTTTGTTTCTCACAAAGTTCACAGTTAACCACAATTTCAGTCAATATTTATCAGCTACATCTTTTTAGAGTTCTTTTCCGTTGATTGCAGGGTTGTTCCGCGCTGCCACCATGTAATATTCTGTATTTTCATGTGGATTGAAACGCCACGACATTTAGCCGCAACTGTATATTCTATGGAAAGCCCCGAACGCCCCTCGTACACTAAAATAAACAAATAAATCAAGCATTTAGAATTGAAATCATGTGTAACACATGACTCTGATGATTTCATTTCTAGAGGCTTGATTTATTTGGGCTTGAAACCTCTTGGCCGGGCACCTTGGCACTACTGCCTGGTGCGCCATCTTCCTAGCAGTCAGCACAGACATGATGATTTTGTGTACTAGTAGTATTTTTTATCAAAGACCGTCAGTTGATAATATATTTCAATGATGAGTAATTGTGGAGAACCGTTCTAGTAGTTAATATGTCCATTGAAGTATACATAAGGAATATAGTACCGGTAAATCATTTAATGATCACAATTTTATATGTATTATTACATACGCGTAACCACATAGAATAACTGTTTTCAAAACTGGTAGCGTCTTTCTCTCATTTGTAGGAGAGTGGAAACAAGGAGGTAAGTTAAATATATGCCTAATATAGTTGCATGCTGTGATTCGGTGTCTCGATCATTCACTTTTTTCAAAATAGGGGCGGGAACACTTTTTATTTGAGAATTGCAAATAAAAAAATCCGGGAGGCTGCTTTTGAACACAGGCCGGCGGGGACGAAAAACAGAAAATTAATTTTATTAGGCCTAACACTGAATGGAAAAGAATAGAAATATAGCATTGTATATTGTATAGTTTGTAACATTATGATGTTGAAAATCAAAAATGGACACACGAAATATTCACATAAAATATTGGTAGGCCTTACTACTTTGTGTACAAAAAGAATCATCCACTATCCTCTTGAATGAACGAGCTGGTTCAGCTCCAGAAACATCAGAATAATGCTGAGACGGACGCTCTATTGGGCCGTCTCGAAGTGGCTGATGATCTGCGTTGGATACAGAAGGCCTTGGGGATGGACGAGCTGGTTCATCTTCGAAAATAGTCAATAGTCATTGACCTGAAGGCGGTTGGTTATTTCTGCTGCTTCTGTAGCAGAATGTCCGAAATGGTGTATTTGTCCAGAAGATATTTGGCGAGGAATTTGATGAAGGAAAGACCAAGCAGCACTGCTTTCATGCTGTTCTCAGTCCTGTATGCGGTGAAATTCCCTCATTCCATTTTCGCTTTGTGAATGTTTTGTTAACCTTTGGCTATGGGCGCAAAGTTGCATAAACGGGAATTTTATCAGTTTTCCACTTGATCAAATCGAAGAACTGTTCTTCCTTACACTTTTTAGAGGAGGAACAGTGACAATACACATATGATACAAAGATGTTGCAGCAGTTAGTGAGATTTTCTTATGAGTGTTCAGACTCAGTGATATCGATTGAGTGTTCAGACTCAGTGACCTCAAGGAGGAAACTTCCGGTTACCGCACTAATAAGGATAAGACATACTTGGAAATGTGATTTAGCTATTCTGATGAAGCAAACCAAATGACGGCTTGTAATTTATAGTTATAAGTGTTACTTACAAGTTACCAAATGCCAACATATATAAAAGGCATATAGTCTGGAGCAGTATACACCAACAGAAAATATCAACAGTAACAAGTCACATAGCCGTCATGTATACCAGATACGAAATTTGTTGTGATTTGTTATCTTGACAAAATATCAACTTCTTTTCACTTTTCATAAATGAAGCCAAAAGCATCGAATGACGTATTCACATAATATGCTCGGCATTACACCAGGTGAAGGCCGCAGGAGAATGATGCAGGTTTGGTTGACAGTCCAACACACTGCAAGTGACACCACTGTTCACAGATATCGCAACATGTCCACTCTTCTTTTTGTTGTTTGTTTCGGCAAACAACATATGGGCAGATCACAAGCTTCGTCCCGGTTATGTTGGGCTTTCTTCAGTAACCTCTGCTGCACGCACACCCTGAACATGTCCGCTACCCATCAGTCCTGCTTTCAAAAAAAGATTGTTGAATAAAGCTTACATGTGAATATTACACCCAGTGTTGATGGAAGTCAGTTGATTTAAAATAGAAATGTATGTCCCATGTTGAACTGTGCTGATTTAAAAGATATTTACTTGTATACATGTACATGTACTTCAGATTCTGGGGTTAACCGGGAGAAATTACAATACAGTTGCTCACCCTGAAGACGAATTTGTCTCATTTGTCATAAAGGCTAATGTCAATTATAGTTGCATGCTGAAAAGCTAATTTATTATTATTATTATTTTATTATCATTATATACTAACGCGTGTCAAAGCAAACGCTGACATGTACTACAGCTCCCAATATTTTTGGGTCACGTTTTACTTTGTCATTTAGCCAACTGGCTGCTTGTAAGGTGCCCAGGTTATCCCGATTGATGGATATGCTGCCACCTCCCAGTTTTGAGGTTCCTTTCAAGACATCATGATCAGAAAGTTCTTCTCAACTGAGATGTGTTGGGAATGTTGATAGTGAATCCAATACTTCACAGATGGAAATATCGTGCACAGATGCTTTCAAAATCAGAGCTGCCAGCATCGTTGTCCGATGTCCTACTTCTGACACCTGGCTTCTATCATGTTTATCTATAATGGTTGTGGGCTTGTTCATTACTGGGTGAATCGGCAGTGATCTTATCAAGTGCTTCATTCATGCAGATGAATGATCCCCTATGTCCACGTAGAACGCATGGGCTGGATTCAGAAGAGAATGATTCTTGGGCATCTCACAAATATCGACCACGTCAACTGGATCCTGTCTCTCAAGTCCTTTAAGTCCACAACAGCTTTTGTGATATTGGCAGGTAATTGCTCTATTTTTAGCTTTACAACAGGGTGTGGGGCCTTGTGGGAAGCATCTTTGGTTGTGAGTGTAGATGGTAGTGTAAAGTTCACACGCTGTTGGTCGTCATGTTCGGGTGGGACTCCCACCAAAGTGACAACATGAATTCTTGACCTTCGTTTGATTAATTAATATTCCAATTGCAATCTACAATTATTCTCTTGCTGGTGCAATGCGCGGTAATCTCTGTCATTGTCTCTACTAATTCTGCACGCTCGCTGTCTCTTACTTTACATGTACATATAAACTCTCTCTAACCAAATTCTCTGCACTGTGATCGGTATGGGGTTGTTAACAGCACTTGGTCCCGCCTTTTCGTCTCACAAAGTGTATGGTCTCACAAACATCGTGTAAACATTTTGTTAAAACATGGCATCAACATCCCTGAAATGTTCTCAGAACGTTTGTGACAATATTTTGAAAAAAAAAATGTTTCAGAAACAGTTGAATAAAATATCACACAAACATCACTGAAATGTCTACAACATTTATTGCCATATTCGCTATTGCCAAAAACGTTATACAAATGTTCAAGCAACAGTTCCATAAAATACGACACAGGCATGCTTAAAATGTTTCTACAACATTCACTGGTAATATTTCAAAACATCAAAAAAAAATGCTCTAAAATTGTTCTAGGCAACAGTTTCATCAATGACACATGCATCCTTAAAATGTTTCCGCAACATTCCTTTGCATATTTCAAAAACATTTTAGAAACGGATTTGAATGTTTCAAAAATTTCTTGATGATGTTGTTGAAACATTTTAAGGATGTCTATGTCATGTTTATGAAACTGTTGATTAAACATTTCATAACATTCTTGAAATGTTTCAAAAATATGGCATCAAATTTACCAGTGGATTTTGTTGAAACATTCTAACGATGTCTGTGTCATGTTTATAGAACCAGTGCCAGACAGGAAACATTTTTAAAAAATCACACACACACATCATTAAGATGATTCTACAACTGCATTTTACGGTGCTGCTCAAAGAACATGGAAGAAATATTTGTGGACATATTGTTATTGCGATCCCTAATAATAATATATTTCCCTCTCATTCCAGATCACATTCCCTCGCATTCCAGATTGCGTTCCCTCACAATGCTTTTGATTGTGTTGACGCCCATGCTTTGTGCAAAGGTTTTGTTAAAAGCTCACGAGAGAATGTGATCCAGAATGCGAAGGAAACCAACAGGATCACAAAGGAATTCAATAATATGAGGCAACATAATAATCATATGTCAAAACAATTGCCCTCAGGATCACAAAGGAATTCAATAATATTATGAGGCAACACACTAATCATATGTCAAAACAATTCCTTTTATGTCCCCTCAGGGGCTAGGAGTAAAACAATTCACACAAGATCGATTTCGACTCTGCATTCCATTGATGGCTTCTTCGCCTTCCGTTTCTAAAATGTCAAATACAAGACATTGATTGCTCGTTTGTTGGAATGTTTTCCAGATGCTATCAGAAGTTTGCTACAAACGAAATAAATGTTTCTAATTTTTGACATATTTACCTGCTCGAAGTTTGTGCCTCCTGGGTGATTAAGGGCATTCCTAAGAACATCCCCAATCTCGAGCTGCACCTCATTGTCTTTAAGGATTGATTGCATGTGATCGTCATGAACCTGGCAGTGATCAGCTGTCCATTCACTTATAATGTAAATATAAAGGTAACAAATTCATGAATTTACACACTTCCAATCAACGTGCAACTTTGCCTTTCTTATTGTTAGCCATCTAGGATTACTAACCGAGACTCTGTTTCTTACTAAGCAATGTTAAATTTGTTAAATTCATCGTTTTCATATGTCATTTTTCGACCTATTTCTCAGTCTACAAAATACACTCACAACAAGGCGAGCGAAAGGATTATGCTGTGCAGCAAATAGCTAGTGATGCCAGTAAAACTCACAGGTGATTTGCACTCGGGTGCACCGAGGTGTTTGGGATTATGAATGTTCAGCTCATTGTATTCATCTCACAGAAAGTATAGCCCTAGATAACCTCATTATTTTGACGACAACAAGGAATAAATATATGCAACAGCCAGTGCTTGTCGAGCAAAACACTCGAATCTTCGTTTTGGTGAAACGTATAAAATGATTTATCTAATCATCAAATTGCACAGCTTTCGTGATATCAATTATGAAACCATGTCTCGGTTCATCATCCATGAGTATATGTGTGTGTGCTAGCCAAGTTTTAGGTCAGGGGATTGTATTGTTTTGGCGATTTTGTTACCTTTACTTTCACATTATAAGTCAATGGAGAAGTGCCTCAGTGCAGTCACCGGTAAGTTACGTGCAATCACACCTTAACCGTCTCACTGGTTGATTTTTTGACAGCCTCTGTGAACCAAAACATTTCCAACTAATATATCCAGCCTGTTCAGTTTCCAGGGGTGATGAACGGTAAAATAAATTGCCCTCTGGTTTTGGTGTATCTGGATTCATTTCTAGCGTGTGTAACTATACTTAAGTAGCATTGTCAAAGAAGAACACATTCACTGATGACGGTACGGCATAGTAGTGTCACGGAAACGCAGCTTTCCCTTCTAACCAGATATACTATAGAGGCTCATCAGGCCGTTCCCTAGCAGAGACCTCATGATACACCTGCAGATTTTGGCGATGTCTTTGCCACCTTCTCGTGACGAAAGCAGCTGCACCTGTTTCATCAGAGTATGCCTGATTAATAATTATCCACACGATTCATGTCAAACGTAGCTTGACTGATAAATATATTCGCATTTGTCAAGAATATTAACATACCATTTTTCTCCTGAATGTTGGATCTTCCAGACTTTCTTGAAAATTCACAAGATCTTCATTTATGTTGAACCGTCTGCCTCTGGGGAGTAGTGTCTCGAGTGTTTCAATGTCATCCAGATCATTTTTAGAGAGCACGTCTATGAGTTGCTTCATGGATGACTCCAGTCTTTCTAGTCTGGATAACACTGAATGGAAAAGGATAGAAATATAGCATTGTATATTGTATAGTTTGTAACATTATGATGTTGAAAATCAGAAATGGACACACGAAATATTCACATAAAATATTGGGAGGCCTTACTACCTTGTGTACAAAAGAATCATCCAGTTTCCTCTTGAATGATCGAGCTGGTTCAGCTCCAGAAACGTCAGAATAATGCTGATACGGACGCTCTGGTGTGCCGTCTCGAAGTGGCTGATGATCTGTGTTGGATACAGAAGGCCTTGGGGATGGTGATGGTTTCGCACTGGTTTCGCACTGGTTCAGCCTACAACAAACAATTCAGTTTATCCATTATTACATTTAATTATGACAGTTATTAGGGATGCAATGATATACCGATCTAATCATGGGGATAACTGATTCGATATGATTAAAATTGTTCAGTTTGTAATGTAATGAATTTGAACATTACATAGATGCCGGGAACATTCACAATTTGACGTCAAGATATAGGTACTACCTACCGTTTGGATGAACGAGCTGGTTCATCTTCAGAAATAGTCAATAGTAATTGACCTGAAGGTTGTTGGTTATTTCTGCTACTTCCGTTTGGATTATTTCTGCTGACACCACGGTTCACAGATATCGCAACATGCCCACTCTTCTTTTTGTTGTTTGTTTCGGCAAACAACGTATGGGCAGATCACAAGCTTCATCCCAGATATGTTGGGCTTTCTTCAGTAACCTCAGCCGCACGTACACCCTGAACATGTCTGCTACCCATCAGTCCTAATTTAAAAAAAATTGTTGAATATAGCTTCTGCAAATACATGTGAATATTACACCCAGTGTTGAGGGAAGTCAGTTGATTTAAAATAGAAATGTTGTATGTCCCATGTTGAACTGTGCTGATTTAAACGATATTTACATGTATACATGTAAATGTACTTCAGATTCTCAGGACAACCAGGAGCAATTACAAAACAGTTGCTCACCCTGAAGATGATTATGCCACAGGTATGTCCATCACGCTGTCTGCTTCCCTGCATGTCACCGGACTCCCACCCACGAAGAGTTTCCACACCTGCTTTGGCTCTGGCTTCCAAGAACTTTCTAAACATAAAAACACAGCACGATGTGCCCGAAAAACAAATGTAGAGCGTGAGAGGAATTATTAAGAGTAATAATTACAGAATCTTTCTCTAATACTATAGAATTCCCATTCAGTTGGGAAGTATGTCCTTAGCTCTGTCCACCCCACCAAGAGAATGGAGGACACCCAACGTCTTATCTGTCACGTTCGCTAGCATCAGAGCCCAGTGTCCTGATTTATGAAGCGACATGATGATGTAGCTGTACTATGCAAATTGCACCTGCAAAGAATGAATACAGAGCCACAATCCCTCACTAATACTACCGTGTTCACGTTTTGTGAACGATGATCAGTACAAGGAAGTACAATATCGAATAAATCCCAAACCAACTGTTTGGTGCATTTTGCCACTTCAGCGCTAGAAAACTGGGTAAAGCGTACAACATTTTTGGCTGTTGTTCTTGCTTGATAACTTCGATATGAGCATACATCACCTCACCTTAAACGCTTTGACAAGGTACAAGTATATGTTTATATTTCAGGAACACATATTTCATTGACGGCTAACCGCATGTTTCTCCTTCAAATTCGTGAAGGACATTAACATTTGTCATTTGTCATAGAGGCTAATGTCAATAGCTGCATGCTAAAAAGGTAATTTATTATTATTATTATTATTATTATTATTATATACTGACGCGTGTCAAAGCGAACGCTTACATGTACTACAGCTCCCAATATTTTCTGGTCTTTGGGTCACGTTTTACTTTGTCATTTAGCCAACTGTTGTAAGTTGTCCAGGTCATCCCGATTGATGGATATGTTGCCACTTCCCAGTTTTAACGTTCCTTTCAAGACATCATGATCAGAAAGTTCTCCTCAACTGAAATGTGACAGGAATGTCGATAGTAAATCCAATACTTCACGAATGGAAATATCGTGCACAGATGCTTTCAAGATCACCGCTGCCAGCATCGTTATCCGATGTGCTACTTCCGACACTTGGCTTTGACCATGTTTATCTGCCATGGTTGTGGACTTGCTCATGACCTGGTGAATTGGCAGTGATCTTATCAAGTGCTTCAATCGTGCAGGTGAATGATCCACTACGCCCGCGTAGAACACATGGGCTGGATCATCTCTATTTTTTTTTTCCACGGTCGATTCAGCGAGCGATTGATTTTTAGGCATCTCACAAATATCGGCCACGTGCACGGGATCCCGTCTGTCAAGAAAAAAGTGTTTTAAGCCACAACAGCTGTGGCAATATTGGTGGGTAATTGCTCTATTTTGTGTTTTAGAACAGGGCGTGGGGCCTTGTGGGAAGTATCTTTGGTTGTGGTTGTAGATTAAGTATAGTGTAAAGTTCACACGCTGTTGGGCGACAGGTTCGGGTTTGACTCCCACCAAAGTGACAACATGACTTCTTGATCATCTTTTGATTTATTAATACTCCAAGTGATTTCTACAAATTATTCTCATGCTGATGCAATGCGCGTTAATCTTTGTCATGATCTGTACAATTCTGCATGCTCACCGTTTCCAACTTTACACGTATAAACATGGAAACAATACCCAAGTATATAGTATCCGAGCAAACAAAACCAAGTCCATTATCCAATCTCAAAGTCCAGTGTCAGGCAAAATCGAGAGAATTTTAATGGAACTTCAAGAACCTCCATGTATGGCCATAAAGGGGTGAAATCAGGTGTTCCGGAAAGAGTAAGCATTCCCTGCCTCACATGTGGCACCCGTCATGAATTCCAAAACATTAACATGCCAAAAGGTCTTGTTGCTTACTTGTTGCATAGATTTTGTGTACTTATCAACCAGATTGTGATGACGTCCATAGAATTTCTTGAAAGCAGCTGTTAGTCTTGGTAAAACATATCCCTGTCGCAGAAGTTTAGAGGCTAGCTGGGAACTTCAGTGAACAAAGTCCTCATATTTGCAACTAGCTCTAGAATAGCGTATGAGTTGTGAGACAAACACGCCATATGCTAGCGACATAGGAATGTTGCTGCTTAGAAAAGCGAAATTGACTATGGAAAAATTGAAATCATCACGTTTGTCATACAACCTAGTTGACAGGTTAGAATCTTCATCAATCTCCAACCTTAGTTCTAAATAGTTGGAACCAGAGCCGTCTAGTAAGAGAGTTACGACAATGACGTGATAGGCGCCATTTTTTGTCCAATCACGTTTGACGGAAAACAACAATACCCCTAACAAAGCTCCATTGATATCATGAATACCTCGGGCTGTAAGGTCGTTTCAACCAATGCAAAGCTTCTTTTGGACAAAAAAAGGCGAATCACGCTAAAATCTCGAACGGTCATTGTCACAACTCTCTTACTAGACGGCTCTGGTTGGAACAATTAGAGGAGTCTGTAGTATCTTTAATTTCAAATTTCTTAGGATATATATCATCCAAATAATCACCAAAGATGGGATTATTTATTGACAATACATCATCTATGTATCGGAAAGTGAAATTAAAGCTACTAGTTTGAAACTTTGATACTCCTCATTGTAGATGTTGGATGAATTCTGATTCATATGAGTATAAAAACAGGTCTGCCAATAATTGTGCACAGTTTGTACCCATTGGAATACCAATAGTCTGCTGAAATATTCGGCCACCAAACTCCACAAAGATATTATCAATAAGGAAATTAACAACTCTCTCTCTAACCAAAGTCTCCAACCGAACTCTCTGCATTGGGATTGACACAGGGTTATTGTTAACAATACTTGGTCCAGCACTGCTCACGGTTTGCTGTCGGCTACAACCAATCCGGTGGCTGTCCCCTCACATCACAGTGCTTGACCAATAAGATTCTACCCAATGGACCATTTCACAGCGACTCCCGCCAAATATTTCGGAAGTCTGAAACTGTAAACATTTTTGGACCAATCAGAAGCGAGGGGCTTTGAATCAATTTCAACCGTTCTGTGCATAACTTCAAACGACAAATGTGCACATATATACATCGCATTTAGATAAAGTAAGCCTTTGCCTCGACTCGTATGGCCTAAATATATTATACAAACACAAATGTATCTGCAAAATGTCACATTTTGTTGGTATATGCCCATTCTTCCATTCTCAATGATCTTTTTACATATAGCCATATCGCGTGACTGCTTGAGCGTGCACGCGGCTAAGCGCGCGGATGCTGCTTGAGACAACTTCGGAATCTCGTGTGTGGTTTTATCTGCCATGGAAGCGCGTGTTCTGCCCTCAGTAGTCATTGGTCTGTTTGAACTACGGAAATTACCGAGTAATGCCAGATATTCATGAGGTCCGAGTGGGCTCTGTGAAATGGTCCATTAAGTTTACCTGACCACCGCGCACTGCACCGACATGTACAATGGTATATTGATACATAGATATATGATTTATGATAATCAATTAGTAGATGATGATATGAAACTAACATACATGTTATATCTCTCACAAGGTTAACAATTAGCGTGTTCGATGATTAGATACAATTAAAATCAGTTAAATAGATGGTGATATTATAATAAACTAATATAAATTTATAGATCTCATAAGTTAACAATTAATAAGTCCAATGTTTGAAATTGATTACACTTCATATTTGTTATAATCATGGTATTACAATTGTAGATTATTTATACCATGTTTATGTACTTTGTTTTTATTTTAATCGCTTGGAGCAGCAATGGTGAATTTCGCACTATATAAATAAACAACATTATTATCGTAAGGGATTCGTTGGATATATTTAATTGTTATCAATGATTTACGTGATATTCCAATAGTGTAGATTTCATTGGCGAAGATTTCAGTAGTGAATTTGATAAGAAGAAAGAATTTGAAATTCTTTCGGACGGAAGTAAATTTGTGCCATAAAAGTAGAATTAATTGCAATAATTTAGTTTTCCTCTAGATTTAACTTACCATGAATGTAATTTTATGGATAATTCGTTTTCTCTGTCTTGCTAAGATGTTGACATGTTCAGAAGTTATTGTAACATTTAGATATAAAGTATGATACTCCGATTAATGGCCTCCCGAATGGGCTACCCCCTTAATATATCCGATCCACACACTCCCCTAACTCACTTCCAAACTTTTACCTCATTGAAGCTACAGAGCTTCCATTATTGGCTAACAATAACACAAACAAATAAATTTATTTTATTTATTCATTCATTTATTTATTGTATAACACAGAATGTTTGCAGCTGTCACTGTTACCCAGGAACTTGCGGTCTTAACCCTACGCAATGTATTGTCTTATATTCTCGGAAAATCAATGCTCTTTGTCTTCGTTTATAATATTCCGATTGATGGCCTCCCACCTGGGCTACCCCCCTTATATCCAATCCACACATCCCCTAACTCACTTCCAAACTATTACCTCATCGATGCTACGGAGCTTTCATGATTGGCTAACAATAACACAAACAAATAAATTTATTTCATTTTTTTTCATTCATTTATTCATTTCATAACAGCACAATATGTTTGCAGCTGTCGCTGTTACCCAGGAATTTGCGGTCGTAACCGTACTAAATGTATTGTCTTATATTCTCGGAAAATCGATGCTGGCCCTGCTCGTTCAAATGCAGCCAGTCCCGTAAGTGCGTAGGCCCAATGTTCTCATGTTGCTCTGTCACTCATCCCCCTCTGCTTCGCAGCTTGCACCACTTTGATGAACCCATTCGCTTTGGTATTGGAATTGAGCAGGGGTTCCGAGATAGTTACTTGGTTCCTGTTGCCTGACACTCCTTGCGATGGCCGCCACTAGCGTGTCAAACTTTGACCGAATGCATCCCAACCATCCCCAGGAGTTGTAAGTGTGGCAACCGAATCATGTCGTGTGTGCCTACATGTATGATCAAGTAGTCATATCGTGGCCAGTATCTGGGCAGGGATTGACACGACACGTTTGTTCCCCCTGTCCCTGTACACGGCGTTGGTGAGAAATGTGGCAGTAGACATCCGTCACTGTCCTTCATGGCATTTGAGTCTAGAGCCATACAATCGAATGTGTGCCCCATCGCTCCACCAAATAACTGCTGTGTTCAGTTCAAGCAACTTGCGACAGTGTGGCATCTGTGTTGCTGAGACGCCTGGAGGGTTCATCAGGCAGATTTTGAGCCAACGGTATGTATTTGCATTCCAAGCGAATGTTGTCCTTCATTGAAAGCATGAAGGCGTACTTGAGAACATCACTCAAGGCTGTGGATTTGGATGCTTGTCACCCCACGCCCCTAGCACTGCCATGTTGTCAACTCCTACGTCCACTCTTTTATCAGTCAACAATGGCATCGTAGCCTCAATCCTTCTCAATAGCGCCCACGCTTCCTTGATCATGATGGATGGCTCGGACTTCTCTCTAGAACTCACCAACTTCAGTGTCTGCGTGAACTTCAGTGAAGCCCAAGCTTGTGTATCTCCATTGAAGACTAGCAGCCTCTTGTCAATGTAGACCAAGATCTGTACGTCACTTCCCTTCAGGTAGGAAACCCCCAGAGTGTTCAGCTTATTACACTCACGCCGAACCCTTCCAACTGAAAGGCGTTGTCCTGCAGACGTAATACCACCCGTCACACTGTAAGCCTGTTAACATTTGTGAACGCTCCTTCAACATCACATGGTCGTGGCCTGATTTATCGTCCAGCTTTGTTAGCAGTGCAATCTTTGAAACGAGGCGGCTTACATCTGTCAATGTGGCCAATATGAAAGGGCAATCCCGTGTGAATAGGTTGAGGTATCTGAGCTTTATGTACATTCTTGACTTGGTGGGCTCAACGACGATAACGAACAATGTATGGGGTTGTACATCACCCAACTTCCCAATACACTGCAAACCCAGTTCACTGCAATACATTTTCTCCCCATGAAGATGAATATGCCATAAAAGTCCGCCACGCTATCTGCTTGCATGCATGTCAACTGACTGCCACAAACGTTTCCACTCCTACTTTGGCTCTGGCTTCCATGAACTTTCTAAACATGAAAACGCAAGGTATGTTTGAAAAAAAGTAGGACGTGATAGTTTTATTACGTGTAATAATTACATCATTTGTCTCTAGTCTTATAGAACTCACATCTAGTTGGGAAGTATGTCCTCAGATCGGTATCCCCAAACCAGAGAATTGATGACACCCAACGTCTTATCTGTCACGATCACTACCATCATAGCCCAGTGTCCTGTTGACTGTAGCGACATGATCACGTAGCTGTACTCTGCAATCAGTGCAAGGAAATATAATGTCGAGTAAATCACAAACCTTGGAAAACAACCAACTGTTCAGCGCTTTCTGCCTCTTCGACCCAAGAAAGCTGGGTGAATCATAAATCAATTTTGTCTGTTGTTTTTGCTTGAGAACTTCGATATAAGCATGTGTTTGATGCGTCATGTAATGAGAACAATCAGACGCCGTGACAAGATACAAATATATGCTTATAAATCAGGAATACATATTTCATTGCGAACTAGCTACACGTTTCTCTTGGTGAAGGACGGTAACATACCTCATGAATTCGTGAAGGACGGTAACATATGTTACCAGACTCAGCAGCTATCTTTGAGAGTGTCGCCAACAGGCATCCATTATTTTCGTAGACTGCTTCCAAGGCATTCTTCAACCCCAGCCACTGGATGTCACACACCTGTTTGATTATTATCTCCGGCTCCTACCACAGCTGCCACATTCTCCTCAGTCCAGCTGATCTGTTTGCTGGTGCTAATATAAAACTCTACCAACTTAAAAACCTCTTCATTTTTTTTCTTTATGGAATCCGTTATTGCTAAGTTCAATTTGTGAGCGACATAGTGCCTCTGGTTAACAAACGGAGAGTGCTTGGTTTTTAGTTGTACACCCACTCCAGATTTTCTTCCAGTCATGACACTTGCACCATCAGTGGCTAAACACACATTTTGAAATGTCAAGTCCACATTCTTCCAGGTAGCTGGCTAGTGCTGCTGTAATTGTGTGGGCCCCCCAATCCTCTAATTCACAATTGCCAAGAAAAGATGTTTCAGCCACTCCTGCATGTACATAACAGATACAAACAAACAGTCGTTTTGACACTGATATGTCTGTACTCATCAATGAGTACAGCAAATTAATCAGATTTTTTTTCACTTTGGTGACGAAGCGCTTCCTTAATGACACCTGCTATAAGTTCTGTAGCAATTTCTGACCATTCAAAATGTTCATGTTGTGATACAGACAGATCCATTGCATGCTTGTGATCCTTAGAATCGATGTGTCTGTAAAGGGAAGATCTCTGTATATTCGGACAGCCATCTTTGGCCCAGACAGTTTTCAGTCAATATTTTGAACTTATGGAGCATTTTAAATTCACAGGGTTTTCATCGTATTCATCAAATCTCACGACGTCCAGTCTTGGGAATTGGTCTTTCCATGTCCTCAAGATCCGTGTGGACACTTTTTCCCCATCATGCTTTGCACTGGCAGCCCAGTCATTATTTGAGGTAGTTACTTTGTCCAAAATGTCATTCAGCACGGACTTCACAACACAGTTCTCTGATTCAGGGTCCACGTCAGGCTTGGTAATATGGACTGGCTTCGAAGTTGTTGCGAAGTAGTCGAACATTGTCTTACCGGTATTCAATTTATTTTTCTTTGCGTGCTTTGACATTTTTTTCTCGATTTCATGAAACTAGATCTGTCAGTAAAATGCGGATTCAGATTTTTGGAATGAGGACAGCACTGACTTCTGGATTTTACGGAAATGGATTCTGGCAGATTCTGGATTTTACGGAAATGGAATTTTCAGAAATATATTCATTTTAGCACTGACGATAATCAATAGAATCTCACCATGAGAACAGATGAAATTAACTCACTACAAACAAGGAGTCAATGAAAAACAGATTCATAAGCAATGTGATGTCGATCAACGCCCGTATTTGCCCCTCAATTATCCAATAAAACCATATACCAAGCCGTGTCTTTTTTGCCGGGAAAGGCAGAACAAGCATTCAGTCAAAAAAAGGTCTTCCATAACAACAAAAAGCTGGGAATTCCCGGCTTTATGGTTGTATGTTTTACCATATCAGACTGAGGTTCTCCCGAAACGGTAGTTTTCACGGGGCTGCGTCGGGGCGACTTGACTGTGTGATGAGCTGTTTGTTGCTGATTTCACGAAAACATTCTGCGTTTTTATTCGAAGTTATGCATACAAATGAAGTACTCTTGCGTATTCAATGAATTTTATGCGTATTTGGTAGGCTAAAAATTAAATATTTTTTGCGTGATCGTAATTTTTACATGCGGAATATACACAAATACGAAGGATATCTGGGCCACTGCCTACGCTATGAGACTGGCTGCGCAGGCCGTCCTCGCTCCATGTACAGTCTTGCCATCGTACATTCCTATATCTTTTCAAGTGTTTCTGTAATCGCTTATTCATGAAGTCTGTCGTCATTGGCTGATTGAAGATGGTCTTTCCCTTGATGCTTGCACCTGCCCTGAACAGGAAACCTCCCCAGATAGCCACACCTGCTCATTTGGCCTCCTGCTCTAATGCCGCTACCGAGCAAGCTTCTGGGTCGTCTTGTCTGCAGAGCTCTATGCCGACTTCGGGGGCGAAGTGGATGGAATGCTTCCAACATTGCAGTCTGGTCATTTGGAGAAAGTTTCCTCACAGACTTGAGCAGATAAGGAGACAACAGCACAGCAGAGATTTGTTCAGCTGCCTCAGAACCTGTCGTACAAGTATATTAAAAAACAGAGTTGTCAGTGCACTCAAAGTCAGCTTCAACTTGTCTGTAAACTTATACATGCATATTATATACACACAAACTTTTGGGGATCCACTGTTTCTCTCGGTCTTCCCCCATAAGATGAGCATGATCACACATTTTGTTCATGGATATCCCAAATGTGGTTTGCAACAGACTCCCACATGGCCACCATCCTGTTCTCCTGTCCTGATCCAGCAGTTGTCGCCACATAATAAAGGTAGTTCAAGATAGATTTTTTTCAAAGGAGGACACCACGACATCCCTTCTTCTTTGCAACTCCATCAATGTTGTTTCCTAAACCTGTCAGCACACTGTATTTCTGTCCAAATTTCACATACATGTATATTCTAACAATATCGAGAGATTGTAAAATTAATCAACTGCACAGTTGCACGAGTTCTTAAATAATAACAGAAACGTCATTTATCCGCTTGGGATCCTCGTCATCGGATTTCACATCTCGTAGGCTAATATCTGGGCGTCTCTTGCGGGAGCCTTCCTCTGTGCTTTGTTGGTTGGTCGCTTCCATTTTAGTAGTCACTGCCACTTCATATACACCAGAGCTGCTATAATCCCCACAGCTGCGAGCAATCATTGTAATTATTGTAAAATACCATTAGCACTATTCAAATACTCATAAACTTGAAACACAGCTGCAGGCAAAGATAAAATCACGCTAGGATACGTGAGCGGTATGGAAGTCCTTGGGCCAAAGTGATGACATCTGGTCGTCCCTCGTTATGTTGTCAGTCACAAGGTCGTTTATGGTGTACAAAGTTTTCTAACCTGGCATCTTGGTGTCTGGAACGATCGATGTACGGTTGACCTGGTGTTCGAGCTTGAAATCTTCATCACGACATCCCTTCTTCTTTGCAACTCCATCAATCTTGTTTCCTAAACCTGTCACCACACAGCACACTATATTTTGTCCAAATTTCATATACATGTATATTCCAACAATATCGAAAGATTGTAAAATTATTCAACTGCACAGTTGCACGAGTGCTTAAATAATAACAGAAACGTCATTTATCCGCTTGGGGTCCTCGTCATCGGATTTCACATCTCGAAGGCGTGACATCTGGGCGTCTCTCGCGGGAGCCTTCCTCTGTGGTTTGTTCGTTGGTCGCTTCCATTTTAGTAGTCACTGCCACTTCATATACACCAGAGCTGCTATAATCCCCACAGCTGCAAGCAATCGTTGTAATTATTGTAAAATACCATTAGCGCTATACAAATACTAATAAACTTGAAACACAGCTGCAAGCAAAGATAAAATCACGCTAGGATACGTGAGCGGTATGGAAGTCCTTGGGCCAAAGTGACGACGTCTGGTCGTCCCTCGTTATGTTGTCAATCACAAGGTCGTTTATGGTGTACAAAGTTTTCTAACCTGGCATCTTGGTGTCTGGAATGATCGATGTACGGTTGACCTGGTGTTCGAGATCAAATGGGATTATCTCAATAATAGGCAGCTCAACTAGCATCTCAGAGCTGCGAGTTTAGATGCTACAGATAGTCCAACCATCACATTTCATTCCACATCTTGTCTGCAGTGATAATGATAAATAGTCCTTTCAGGGAGTCATGCCGTTCGCGCTCCCTGAAACAATTCATGGAGTACTCTTCTCCATCCGTCAATATTGCGAATGTGCCAAGTCATTGCAAATGTGCCAAGGTGTGGAGGGCCAAGTCATAGGGGGAATGCACTTGTACAATGAGATCCGAAGCTCGCAAAGGCCACGTCCATATGTGGTAGCGTAGGTAGCTATATCTGTTGGTGAATGGCAATTCCGCACAGAACACAAGCTGGATGTTTTCTTCCCACATGGGACTTATTTCAATATGTTCGTGGTACCACGTAACAAGCAATGGTCGCCAGCCTTTCATTCATGCCCGTTCCTAGTATCTTCCTAGTATCTTCCACACTTTGTACTGAAGTTCTTCATCTGTCTCAAATTTTGAGGTTTCATAACAGATTCGAGGACGTTTGGTACTTGTCCACTTGCTACTTCATCTCGGTGGACTTTCACAGGCGAATTTGGAATCTTGTGCTGTTCTTGCTCAAAATGTACTTGACTGTAGGGGTGAAAGTCCTGGAGCTCTTCGAGTTCCCGTGTCTGTGAGGTCTGAATACTTTTTCGTCACCCAAATCATGAATCAGTGTCAAGTACATATATGTTGAGGAATCATCTTCAACCTGAATGCTGTGGTCTGGGCACCATGTGGCGGAGAATTCAATTGATTGTGTTAATTAGTTACTTCAATAATTATCGTTTCCACTATGAATTTATTATCCGGGTTTTAACTTCACTCAAAGAATCAAGTCCATTGTCTATATCTTACTTTACTCGACAACCGCACATGAACAAACTGATGAAAAAGGCAGTTACAAGCGTATAAGCCGAACTACAGTGTGGGAAAATATGTACAGGAACATTAAATCCTGATTATGACCTGTCAACAGTCTAGCCGCTGTAGCGATTAAGAGAGTTCCAAAGTTCCAGGCAGGCGTGAACGCTAAGAAATTGGATACATGCACTAATGTTCTACAGCTGCTAAATTATATCCTCGCTCTCCGCGACACTCCGGGCGACAAAGTTTCACTGGTGTTCGAACTCGTCCTCGAACTCAAGTTGGTTCCTTATGGCCTCCTGAGCGACAACGGATGCGTTTCGCCTCGATTTCGGGCCCGACGTGGTGGAATCCGTCTGAGTGGGTGTCAGTGCTTGAGGCGGCAAGTGGATAAAGAAGCCTTATGGGTCGTTTGAGCCGACGTCCCTTGGATGTTGCGAGCACTGCGGTCCTGACGTGTCCGTCAGTACTTTGGATCAGTGAGACGATTCTGGCCATCCTCCATTGACCTCGCGGCAGCTGGTCCTTGATGAGTACCACATCTCTCACTCCAGGGCCTCCCTTTTGAGTGTTGCGGTTATTCCAGGACCAGAGTCGTTCGTGTAGACTTGGCAGGTAGTCGTTTAGCCAGGAGCGCCAGAAGTCATCTATGAGACTTCTTGATCAGATCTTGATCAGCTTCTGTACTGGTGTAGCTTGGTTGACACCATACTCCTCACTGTCGTCTTGAGCTCGTGGTCCTGGTACTGGTAGAGACAGGTCCATCGTGCGTGTGGACAGGAAATGAGCAGGTGTGAGTGCAGACAGGTCATCAGCTTGTGTCTCCAGGTGACACAAGGGGCGACTGTTGAGCACTGCTTCAATCTCACACAGAATAGTGCTGAGCTGTGTTTTCGTCAGCAGTTTCGGTCCAAGTGACTTACGAAGACTTCTCTTGACTGAGCCAATAAGTCGCTCGAACCAGCCACCAAACCAGCTCGCCTTTTCTGTGTTGAACTTCCATGTGACTCCCTTTTGAGCCACGTAGGTCATGACATCATCTTCCGTCCTTCCGGTCTCCTTTCGTACGTGGCTGATCGTCTTGGATGCCAGCGGAAATGAGGTGCCACAGTCGGAGATGATCATGTTAGGGACGCGTCTGCGTGAGAAGAATCTCTTCAGCGCACTGAGGAATTGATCCGTGGTTAAGTCGTCGACGACTTCCAGATGGATTGCTCTGCTTGTTGCGCAGGTCAAGAGTAGGACCCACAACCTTGATTCGTTCCTCAACTCCAGGAAGTGGGCGTATGTAGAGAGGGCCCAAGTAGTCCAAACCCGTGGTGACGAATGCTCTCCCAGGTGTGAGCCTCTCGGGTAGTATATGATCAACTTTGGTTTATATTTCTCCAGCGCATGTTTTCTTTTGTCCCACCGTTTTTCCATCTAGGTTTACCGGCATGCCCGTCATCTGAAGAACAAAATGTACATCATACATTTTTACGTCCAAATCCCTATTCACAGTCATTGAGTTTCAATATCATCATCTGTAAATTGAGATTTTACTGTTACTGTGCTCTGGAAGACTCGAACGCGCCGTTCAGGAGTTAGGTTAGAAGCAGTTCGATGTCACACCACAAAATATGCCAACTCTTTCATGCCAAGTGCTGAGCGCCTAAATAAATCTTCGTATGGACGGTAGTTTAGTGTGGTGTTCATGTCATGTATGTGCTATGTAAATTCTTCTCGAAACCATGTAAATATGTCCATGTAAACTCTCTCTCGAAACCATGTAAATATGTTCTTTTATCCTAACTTTTTTCGTATCCTTATCTGTATTCACGAGATGTATGTTTTGTGATGTTAATTTCGTGTTCGTTGTCATTGTTGCCGGATCGTCTCCTGATGGCACATACTTATAGTCGTTTAACGTAGTCCGCTACAAACATAAAGGTAATGAAGAGTCAAAATTTGAAAGTTATATCTTGAATATTATCTCTTCAAAATAACATATTTTATAGAGTAACTGATAAGCATTCTAATACTGAAAAGAAAATAGGGGGTCACCTCGCTGGTTTCTTCGACATATTCGATCAAAAATCACAAACTTTTACTAAAATGACTTAATTTATGGTATTTTTACACATTTTTTTGCCCATATTCACATCTTGCATCTTGTATTCCAAGAGAACGGATACGGTGACCCCCTATTTTCTTTTCAGTTTTAGGATGCTGATCAGTTTCTCTATAAAATATGTCATTTTGAAGCTCTAGATTTTGTTAATACAGTCTTTTATTTTGAAAAATTCTTTGAACCCCTCCCCTCACTGTTTGGAGCGGACTACCTTAATGAGAATTTTGGACCTTTTGATGGTTATTTTTCGATTTTGGACGAATTGTGGATATTCAATATATTGGATATAGGAGATATCGAATTTCTCACTGATTTGAAGTCATCATCTCCAGCTGTTTTTATCATTTTTTTCTCGCATCGTCGCAAAGTTATTAATTTCGAAATTGCCTGCTAAGTGTCTACCCATGTTCAATATGGAGTATTCATGTTCCACATCTTCCTAAATAGATGAATTGGACCTATTTGTTTGGTATCATCCACTCATTTTTTCCACTCTTTCTTCCAGTGTTCACAATTTGAAAGTTATTGTGTATATATATTATCTTTTTCATGAAATGTTTCCATTCCATTGCAGGTTGCATCACCGACTGTTCAAACGTGTGAGGTTTGTGGTCTCACGTTCAAGTCAACATCCAATCTTAATCGTCACAGGAGATCGATTCACACACGATACAGATATTGCTGTGGTATATGTCAGAAGTCCTATACGCGATCAGACTCCTTGAAGAATCACATGCTGGACATCCACGGCTGTCAGAGATCGTGAAGTTGCTGCTCAGCTATGGATTTTGAACCTCCACACAGTGAGATGACTAATATCATCATGACCTGTTGAATGTTGGTCGTGTGCGATAATATCAACTTGCATCTACTTGAAAGCTACTCAATGTGTATTATGAGGCGTTTTACTATCCATCCTGTTTGTCATTGAAAATTGATATCCTAGCTCAATAATTCGAGATAATATCTAAGAATGTACCTGAGATTTGTAGTTTATTTTAGTCACCATTCCCTACAGTCACCATTCACTGACCATAATCATGTGAGATGCACGCACTCACATAATCATTACTCATCTGAGGTCAAATTCATAATCCCCAATTATATGTGCACTATACATGGCTATCTGTCAGGCTAAAACAGGTCTAAGTTCAACCTTCAAGTGTCCAGAGTTGATTTCCCCATTTTGAAGTGGAACTAAATTTGATATATACCACTCAATTTCTTTTGAGTTGCAGACATCGATTGACGTAAATTGATATACACTTGAGCATATTGAGTTTTACAGAGTCATCTGAAGCTCATGATCACCATTAGATGTAAGATGTAATACACGCGTAAGTTCGGTAGGATTCTGCCTCCATTGGCCAATTTACATATATTTCGAGGTAGATACTAGATTTACCCAATATAAAGGAATACGTTTCAGTACCGTGAAGTTTATCATTATCAAATATTTCAACGATCTCATCATTACTGATATCATAACAAACAAATTACGAATTCATAGTGAGTTGTTTCCAGGCACGTGTAATGTGAGAAAGGTGTGAACTGAAGAAATATGTTGTAATGTAGTTTGTATTGTGACGTGGATACCGTTTTCACCAAGCTTCATACATTCTTTGTGTTTATATGTTACTAAACTATGAGGAATCGAACCTTCGTTGTTCTTAGTTTAATATTACTTTGAAGTGCTGAAAAAAGTCTTTATCCAACTCCGGATTTGAGTCACCTGTACCTCCACGGGCCTAGTTGGGTCGAGATATTGTTATGGATCTTGACTCTGGGTCACGTTCCTAATGGTCATATCCCTGGATAATATCCAGTTTGCTGCACAAAGATGTGGCATTGAGATCGTTCAATGATGGTTGGTGTAATGCCATCCATTGTTTGCTAAATGGATGATTTGAGAATCTTCGTTTGGTATCATCCAGTAAATCTTCCACTCTAATTCTTCCACACTAATCCCATTTTAAAATATCGTGTATCTCACATTTTCATGAAATGTTTCAATGTCATTGCAGGTGGCATCAGGGAATGTTCAAGCGTGTGAGGTTTGCGGTCTCACGTTCAAAACAACATCCAGTCTCAATCGACACGGGAGATCAGTTCACTCACGCTACAGATATCGCTGTGGTGTCTGTCAGAAGTTATATACGCGAGCATACACTTTGAAGAATCACATGATGGATGTCCACGGCTGCGACAGTTCGTGAAGTTGCTCCTTAGCTGTGGATTTCGAACCTCCACTTAGTGACATTAATTGCTCTTGATGATACAACATAAAATACATGAATAATATCGAAAGTTCGACTAGAATTTGCCAACTTCTAGATAGATACTTATTTCAACGATCTGATCGTTACGGATATCATCAACGAATTATTCATGCACACTGAGTTGTTTCCGGTCAGGTTTAATTTGAGAAAGTCTGAAATTTCAGGTTTGATTTGACAGGTGTCTGGAGATTTGAGACCAATGTTTATACTTTTGTTTGTATTGGAAACATGAGTACCATTTTCACTACAATCTTTCGTTGTGTTTATAGTTTATTTACTAAAAAAAACTCCAACCTTCATTGTACATGTACTTAGTTTAATATTACTGGTGTCCCTGAAATACAAGGCAAGCTATGTTATAGTTTTCATTAAAGCATAGATGAGTAAAAGTTTTATCATAGGTTATGTTGTACATGAGGACCAGTTCATCATCAGAAGCTAGACCATCTAATCTCTCAGATTGGTTGGTACAGATAGCAAACATTATGAAAAGAAGTGTTTATACATCTTAGAAACAAAACTGATCCTGAACCGATTCAAAATTTAAGAATGAGCTGCAGGTAAAAATCAAACACTGTAGTGAGCTGCTCCCCTATTCGTGTATAATATAAACATGAAGGTGATGAAACAGAAAGGCTGCTCAACCCTTCTTCTCGGGCCTCTGTCAACGTCATCAACGGAGATATGTATACCCATGGATGGTGAACCAAGACATGGTTCCATATAATATCACAGGGATTCTACAAATTGATTATCATAAATATCAATTTGGAACAAAGTGTTACCCAGCTGATTATAGTTATAGAATTGGTCTTTGATTGTGACATACATTTCAATTACTCAGTAATGTGTGTTCTCGGGGGTATGTTAGCAATGGAATTCTCATTACGAAAAACTGCGAACTGCATACTGCGCGCTGGTATGGAACAGTCTGGCACAAGAAAAAAATTGTATTATATGACTCATTTCGTAACATGGTTTGATAGGGAAAATGTATTTCCTTTTTCTTTTCTGACCAGGTCGCAGTATGCAGATCGCATTTGGTAATGGGAGTTCCATAGTCATTAATAGTTTTTAATGTTTTATTCATTCACCTCATGTTGTTACAATAAAAATTTTGTTCAACAATTACACCATACATAAAAATCATACATTCAAACATACAATTTTACATATATGTGATGACATGAAAAAGGTGCACTAAAAACTTTAGCCCTAACATGGTTTGATAGGGAAAATGTATTTCCCTTTTCTTTTCTGACCAGGTCGCAGTATGCAGATCGCATTTGGTAATGGGAATTCCATAGTCAGCCAAACTTTTTTTTTAATGTTTTATTCATTCACCATATGTTGTTACAATAAAAATTTTGTTTAACAATTACACCATACATAAAAATCATACATTCAAACATACAATTTTACATATATGTAATGACATGAAAAAGGTGCACTAAAAACTTTAGTCCTACCGGGCATAAAATTTATTTCCATAGTGGCCTCTAATGACATCCGTTAGCAACCTGGCACCCCTACTGGCAACATTGTGTAGAAATCTAATAGATACTAAAGTGACCGGTACACAGTTAATAAGTAAAACTGTTATTAATATACAAAGTTGTCTGTTTCTTCATTGTACATGCATCGAGATAGGTGTTGTTTACATTGTGATTTGAAACTAGCTTTTGGATCAAGAGATTTGATATTTTCTGGTAGGCTGTTCCACTGCTTAGTGGCATTGAAGACGAACGATTTGCTGCCATACACTTTTACATCTGGTAAGACAAATGCCATGGATAGGTTTTTAGTATTGTACCCATAATACACCTTTGTAAATGTGTTTGGTAGCTTGACATAAGTTTCTATAATATATATTTTAACCATAGCAAAAGCGTGTTTGGAGTAAAGTTGTACACAACAACCTACGCTCCTTTTGTTGTAAGTATAACTTTTGACTGTACAAAAATTCAAGACATTTGTTTTTTCAACATCACTGATAGATTTACAACTCGAAATTAGTTCAGAATCATCTGCGTACAGAAAAAGGTCGCAATCTGGACCAATTACACTGACCATATCATTGACATAAATGGTGAACAATAGTGGACCCAAATGGAGCCCTGTGGGACTCCACATGTTATGGGTTCACATGATGAATGAGTTCCGTTAACATCCACAAATTGTTTATGGTTAGTTACATATGATTTGAACCATGATACTTAGGCATCGCAGGCACCCAGAGTACCAATAGACGTGGAATCAATACCCAGTATTAAGTATTCCGAGCAAACAATACAGGGTCCGTTATCCAATCTCATAGTCCGGGGACAGAAAGTTTAGTCAATAACAGTTCGTGATTTGCACAGTCAAATCCCTTTCTGAGGTCCAACAGAATTACAGCAGTATATAGACCTTTGTCCAAGTTGAATTTGATTTTGTCCGTTAGGTAGGTAAGAGCGGTATTTGTGGGAAGTGATGGTCGAAAACCAGATTGGTACTTGTACACCAGATTATTTTGATTCAAATAGCGATGTAGTTGGTCATATGCTATTCGTTCTAATACCTTTTGTGATATGAGTTGGTGGTGACACAATAACAGATGAACTGTCCTTTACAAAGCGAGAGGCTAAGTTGTCACACCTTGTTGCTTTAGTTGTGCTAAGAGATTGGAGAAGTTTTAAAACCTTTATCTTTAATAACACGTTGACCCTAGAGGTGTCAAGTCCTATTTGGTCAAATACAGTTTGGGGTAACTTGTAAACCAGATCCTGAGCTATAGTACAAAAGGAGCTGTTGAACCTGTTTGCTACTTAATTAGACTCAAATATGACTTCACCATTGTCATGTTTAAGGCCAATACACTGTGATGCAGCCTTGCTGCGACCAGGCATTCCATTTCTTTAAGTTTTCTCCAGAGTTTTTTTTTTATCATTTGATACTCATCTATCTGATTACACACATATTCCTTCTTCGCTTTTCGGATCAGTCGGTGTGTTTTTTGTTACGTGGGTTTTGAAACAATAGGTAATCCTCACCATTGTTTGATTTCCTGAGAGTGTACAAGGCTTTGTCTCTTTCACGTATACATGGTAGAATTATACCCGTAAACCAGTGTTGAATCTGTTGTTTTAGACGGACTTCTTTCACTGGAGCTACATTCTCAATCACTCCAAACAATATTTTCTGAAGTTTGACCATGCCTCATCAACACCAGTACATACAGTTACTTCAGTCCATGTCACTGAAGTCAAGTTTCCTAACAATTTCTCAGTAGAATATCCCTCCATACGTCTTATTTTTTAACCTTGTGTTTACAATATTGACCTCTATATAACTTTCTGGTAGAATACAACATACTATGATAACTGAAAGCACATTGAATAACTCCTGATTGTGACACCTACACAGCGGCGTAGCCAGGTGTTTTGGAGTGGGGGGGGGGGTCCCCGTGTGGAAAACATGGCAGTGAGGGAAGCGAACTGCCTCAGAGCGGTCCGGGGGTTTGGGGGGTGTCGTAAGCCCCCCAAGCGAAAAATTGGCTTATTTGATTTGCGAGGAGCTTTCTGGTGTATACCTGAGTCATTACCCACAGATTTTTAGGCACATTCATAACCAGTTTTAGCCCCCATTTAAAGGTACTGCATTAATGAAAATGAAATATTTTTACCTTCATTGAATGATCCATGTCAAGTTTAACATTGAACCTGCAACATGTACTACATGTACCAGTCTTTGTGTCGAATACATGCTATTTCCAGATTCACGACGAATATATACCCCTATACATCTGGATCAGTGCATGAGTGTATGAGAATTAAAAAAAATGAAAACACCTTGTATCCTGAGATCTGAGTAGGTTTAATGATGACACGCCATGATGCAACACAGGTACAAAGTCAATTTTCTGGGTTTAACAGCGAACTGGTTCACCAGTGACATAAGGTCGATGTCAACAGCCAGATCCCTTTCACTGCTGATTACGATGAGACTTTCAAGTCTACTGTCATTCATGGTGGCTCGCATGTAATTGTTTATGATTTTCACTTTACTGTGGCATCTTTCACATGAGGCACTGGTTACAGGGATGGTGCCTGGGATAGAGAGATCCAATATCCCCTTCTGCCATCTTTTTCAGGAGTAATGGCAGGAATGGACTCTTCCAACCCTTCTGCCGCCTCTCTTCAATTTCAGACACCAAACCAGTGAATACATTGGATTGCCTGAAGAGAACATATTCCCGACGCATCTCTTCTTCATTTATGTTGTACCATTTGGCGAATTTCCCCGATTGGCCGGCATTCTCGTTGGTCCACCTAGAAGGCATCAGAACGGACAGTTGTGTCATGACTTCACATGCTTCAACTGAAAACCGCTTTCGAAGTTCGCCCAAGAGAAGGTCTATCAGAGAGTAGAAAAAGCTGCGTCGAAAAACAAGAAGCGGTGACTCCGTGTTGGATTCTTCAATTGACGTGGCAACTCCATGACTGAAGGATGCATCTAAGATTGTTTGTCCATCACCAAGACGCTTTGGTAGGATGCGACGACGCTTGGTGCCCGTGGCTGTGAAGTCCTGACTTGTTCCAAACTTGCTGGCTTTGCTTTTTGCTGCTTCCACGATGTCCGTGAACTTTGCCTCACTGCGGAAGGATTCGTTTTGATTAGTGTCACCACTGATTCTACTGCTGTCACCACGTCCATCTTCTCCCTTTGCAGATATTCTGATGCATACCTGGTATGGTCTAAGCACTCCTTCAGGATGATCACTTTCAAAAGAAATTCAAAAGTGCCGATTGTGACAAGGAGGCCTTTGCGGGCAGTCTCAGTGTACTGGAGTTCCTCTAGGGTTTCCATCAGGGCAGGCAGTGTATTTATATTTGCAGCCAAATTGTCTGCCCTTGCAGTCCATCTTGTGTCGGAAAATGACCGAATGGCTATTCGACCTTCTTGGATACCCAGAGCCTTCAGTTTCATTTCAAAGACGGCGTGGCGTTGTGGTGAGCCCTCCATGACACTGTAGATCGAACCAATGGTTTCGAACGCATCCTTCACAGCAGGCAGGCTTCCAGCACATTTCTCCAAGACCAGATTCAAGCAATGGGCAAAGCCGTGAAAGTACAGCGAGGATGTGGCCCCTGCATCAGACAATTTCCGCTGCATTCTATTGTCTTTCCCAGACATATTACTCGCGCCGTCAAAGCATTTCCCAACAATTTTTAGGTTACCGGACCTATGGTCCGATAACCTATTGGCATGGCGTTGCGTCCGTCGTCGTCGTCCACATTTTTATCTTTTTTGTTTACGGGCGAATTTTTCTGAAATTTTGCAAAAAAATACTTAAAAATAATTCAAGAAGGAGGTATTTTTTAGTTTCTTGATTTTCGCTTTTTCTTCAAAATGGCGGCCGTTTTCGACGAAAAAGGCCTGATTTTGGAATTTGGCGGCCATTTTCTCAAAATCTGTTCAGTAACTTTTTTTCTTTTTGATACATAAGACTCCTCATATGTACTTCTATGATGTCTATAAATTTCGTTGCGCTTGAATCGCTCGAAGTGGGCCATTTTGGCCCAAACTCGGCCCAAATGGGACTTCCCCATGTTAAATTCTCCTATGCTTTATAATGGGACACATTATGCCTAATATCTCACTTGATATTGAGATTAGAGACTAGGAATCAATTGTGGACATATAGGAAATGATATATGCTGAATATTCTCGTGACCTTGAATTTGATCTCTGACCTCAGTTTCAAGGTCAGAGCACAAAATGGCTTATATCTCGCTTATTATCGACTCTACAGCTTAGGAATCAATTGTGGACATATAGGAAATAATATATGCTGAATATTCTCGTGACCTTGAATTTGACCTCTGACCTCAGTTTCAAGGTCAGAGCACAAAATGGCTTATATCTCGCTTATTATCGACTCTACAGCTTAGGAATCAATTGTGGACATATAGGAAATGATATATGCTGAATATTCTGATGACCTTGAATTTGACCTTCGAACTCATTTTCAAGTTCACAGGACAAAATGGCTAATATCTCGCTTGTTATCGACTTTACAGCTTAGCAATCAATTATGAACATATAGGAAATGATATATGCAGATTATTGTCATGACATTGAATTTGACCTTTGACCTCATTTTCAAGGTCACAGGACAAAATGGCTAATATCTCACTTATTATCGATTTTACAGCTTAGGAATCAATTGTGGACATATAGGAAATGATATATGCTGAATATTCTCGTGACCTTGAATTTGACCTCTGACCTCATTTTCAAGGTCCAAGGACAAACTGGCTCATATCTAGCTCCTCTATAGACTGTATGGCTTGGGAATCAATTGTGGACATGATATACAAAATGATATACATTGAATATTTTGATGATCTTGAATTTGACCTTTGCCCCTTCATTTTCAAGGCCACAGCACAAAATTGCTAATATCTCTCTGATTATTGAATTTACAGCTTAGCAATCAACTGTGGACATGATATATGCTTAATGTTATATATGCTGAATATTCTCTTGACCTTGAATTCAACCAGTGACCTGGCTATCTAAAATATTAAACATTGTCCGGTAACCTATCTTCGGCCCTTGGCCTAATTGTTTTCAGAGGGATCTGCATGTCTCCCAGATGTTCAACAAGGACGTCGGAAAGGGCTTTGCCTTTCAAGCTCCCGACATGCTTCAACCCAACAACTCTCTCCTGAATCACGTTGTTGAAAACATATCGGAGTACGATGGACATGTAGGCATGCTTGTGGCTGGTTAGTTGGTCACACTCTACTGAGTAATACTTGCTGTCCTGGACTTGTGCTTTGATGATGTCCAACATGTTTTCGACAATATACCAATCATATCATTCTGGATGTCCGGACTAAGCCAAGACACATTTTCTGGGTAACGGTCGAGCCATTTTTGCAATGGTGCATGAATCGATATTTTGCAAGAAATTTTATTTCCTCCAAAAATCTCCCTTGATACATAGATGATTTTGTCTCATCATGTCCACGGAATGCCTCATTCTGGAGAGCAATATGGCGCACAGCATCGAAAATGATTGCAGCCACTCCCCTGTTCTCTTGCTTTTCTTGTTGTTTTCGGGACGTTGCAGCTGCAGTTGTAGACATTTGTGCGATGACTGGGGTTGATGTTTGCCTCGATATAGCATGGTCCCTGCTGAGCTGATGCATCCGCGACTTGTTGTGCTCCTCCAAACAGCCCTTCTTGCCGGTCCTTTTTCCAGTTGCGAAAGCCATCCTTGATGAAGGTGGTTTCAGAACAGCCCACTGACAAAGCCATTGTCGGAGATAATAAGGTATATTGAACAAGATTTAGATAGGCTAACGATTTACGGTAATCATGTACATGTATTATGCAATAAGGGAAAATCATCTTTCCCGCCAGATTTTCTGCCAAATTTGGAAAAATTCTAATTGTTCGATTCTGCATAGCATTGTTGCAAATTATCGGAAATACACCAGATTTTCAGATACAATTATTCACATCTTTCCGTCGGTATAGAGTCAATAAATAATAATTGTGCATCATTATATCCTGTTCAATCAGGGGTCTGAATACCGTATGTTTGTGGTAATCGTCACAACTACCAAGACCGCAGAAAAAGATATGTTGCTCCAAGTATATATGTCCGGGGAATATGATTCTGAGGTTTTGGGAAATATAGATGGTGTTACATATATACAGTAACTGCGTATTAACAGCACATGACGACCTGTGTTTTAAATGCATTTGTAGTTAAAAA
Source organism: Terebella lapidaria (assembly GCA_949152475.1). Taxonomy (NCBI): domain Eukaryota; kingdom Metazoa; phylum Annelida; class Polychaeta; order Terebellida; family Terebellidae; genus Terebella; species Terebella lapidaria. Next base: position 23,546,187 of record OX424562.1, read on the forward strand.
CGGCACCCCAAAACACTTTCTTGACAGGCAGCATTTTGAAGGTAATACTTTGAACATATACTTATCCCAATATTGCCAGCGACTTATTCAGAATGTCTTTTTTGACCTAAAGAAACAATCCGAAAAATATGACGAATTATATTTTCATGGGATGCTGGTGAAATCACAGAAAATCAGGAAAAATTACCACGTGGCAATGTTTATCTCCAAAATGAATGTATGACGTCATGAAAACGTCATTTATGACGTATATAGAACGAGACTGTCCAGCCTTATTGCCCGCAATTTACGTAATTGTACCAAAGATTTTCTATACCAAGATAGTCCACTCAGGCCAAAATGGAAGCGAACATTTGAACAGTGTCGATCCTGGCGGTGAGACTGAAAGTTGGACGTATTTCCAATAGTGACGGCGGTTTTCATTCATAAAATGACGTTTTGGTCACAAATATTCATTCATGAAAACGAAAATGTAGCAATTCCTCAGTCTCACCGCCAGGGGGATTGTTCGCTTCCGTTTTGGCCTGAGTGGACTATCTTGGTATAGAAAATCTTTGATTGTACGTATGATGGTATCTGGTCATGGCTCACGTTGTGATGTCACATCCATAAGCAATGAGGACGTAAACAACGCCACGTGCATGCATTCCAATATCAATTACTACGGAGTGGTTGGGCGAGAAAATCTTCAAACCATCCAGGTCACGTCAAAATAGTATATATTGATTTCTTAGTATGTACGGAAGCCGTTTTGGACATTATTCATTTTCCCGAATGTGGCCCTTTAAAGTACTTGTTTGTAACCCTCGTGGGTGACGAGTTAACCTGAGACAGATCAAAACAAGCGAATTACTATTGTTCAAAACATTAGTATCAAAGTCACCGAGTAGATAACACTCCTGTTGAATGAATACTGGAGAACTGACAATAATTTTCTCTAGTTTAGTGTAAAAGTCATGATCTTTTGAAGGAGGATAGGCCGCACCAATTATTATCGGTTTAGTCTTTGGGAGTAGAATGTCGACTGCGATGAACTCTAGGCTGTCGTCATCAAGGTCTGTATGACGATTGAATGCCAGGTTGTCCCGGATGTGAAGGCAGACGCCGCCCCACTCTCGGTTACGATTTTTGCGTTCTAAAACTTGTGATATCTATATCTTGATGGTGAATGATACTTCAGTTTATGGAATAAACTTTATCATAGTGGCTAGAATACATGACTCAATTTCATGACGGTCTCTAGTATCTCTGGCACAGAATTGTATGGAGTGCCTTAAAATACATTACACTAAATGTAGATATTACATCTCTTCCCTTTTCCCAAAAAAGAAAGAAAACATACATGTAAAATTGTAAATATTGCGTCAATGACCGTGATGGATGTTAGCTTTACTTTCTTTGATACTCTGTTCTGATGTACACGAATAAAAAGAATAGTAAAAAGTATATAGTTGTATCTCACATGCTAATTCATTTGAAATTTGAGTATTTTTGACTAAGCATTTTTTTTCACGTGGCACATTGGAACTAATACTAATATGAGTACATTGTTTTGGCATGCAAAATGACTATGTGAGGAGTAGAGGTTACTAATACACATCTCCAGTTGGTCCAACTGTGACTACAGTTTAACACACAAAGTCTTTATATTTAGCTGGTTTCTGTCTTTCTCGTCTGGAACACATTGTGGTGCTTGCACTGCTCAGTGCACTTGATGTGGTGCTTGCGGTGGTTCTTGCACTTGATTTCCTTCCATATTCAGTGTTTCTTCCTCATCCTCAAAGTATTGTCGAACTGGTCTTGTCTCGTGTGACCTTCCGATGGTGGAATTTTACGGAAGTGAGACGAGTTGCGTGTGATCTTCTGTTGACCACGTTGTGCAGTTATCATGGATCCTTTTGTTGCAATCACCTGGTATGGTCTTGAATCATATGGTGTTGTCAGTTTATTTTATTTTCTATGCTTCGCTAGCACTCTGTCTCCTTTTTCAAAAGTTTTTGGATGGGCATCGCTGTCTGCATACTTCTTCATCTTTTTCTTAGCTTCTGCGTCTTGATCTTGTATACGCTCCTTGGTCTGTTTCTTTCATTCATCTGATCAAAAAGACATTAATCTTTTAATTATTATAGAAATATAGTCGCTCGCCAGCTCCACACTGCAAGGCACGAACGAAACATAAAATATCAATTACCAAATATTAATGGAAATGGATACCCCTTTGTCCGGACTCGTATACGACCAGCCAATTCATAATTAGATTATATGAATACCCGAAACAACCTGGACCTTGTACCATTGCTCGGAACAAACAAAAATATAAATCATAACAAATCTCGGTCATGTACAGTCACATGAAAAGAGCTAAGGCTTCCCGATATTAAGTTACTCACAAACAATTATATCAAGAAAAACATTCAAATCACGAGCGTCCCGGAGCTAGTCCAGCTATCTAATATTTATATATATATATATTCCATCACCGGTTTCATACGGGACTAAATTACTGTCTCACACAATTCCCAGTTAACTATTTTATCTGTTATACTTATGATACAATTAAAAAGAAAAGAGCCCGCCCCACGTACAAGAAGGGTGGATTCTACAATTTGTTGAACTTGAGTCTCAATTCCCAGGAAACCATACTGTTTGTCTCAGCAGTTGTATGGTTTTGATGATCCCTTGATGTCCTTCATGTGCCAAGGTTGTCACATGAGTTCGAAGTTGTTTCGGGATGACAAGTTTGCCTCCTCTGAGTAAGATGTTGTGATCTTTGTTGTCATCCACCGATACGACAGACAGTTCTTCTTTCGCTTTCATCAGGGCTTTGATGCGAGGTAGTTCTGTGTTGACTTCATGCCATTTTCCTGTTCTGTTAGCTTCCATCACCGCTTGCAGTGTTGCATCTCCTCGTGCTGCTTTTTCGATTGTTGTGCTCAGAGCATCAGGGATATCCGGACAGATATACCAACTGCATCCTGGATACACGGTCAAATCTTCTTTGAAGTTTTCTTTGTGTGTCATTAATATGATAAAAACATAGATTTCCACTGCTGACATAAATAGGTGCGCCATCTTGCTCAACCGGATGTTGGTTAAAGTTTTCTTTGATAGTAGCAGAAACCCATCTCTTGTGGGTTTCTGATAGTAGTGCTAAACCACCCAAGTTCCGCTTACATTTTTTTCCTACTCTATATCGAAATTAGGGAGTGAAATGTCATCATATTTGCCCATTTTTTGTCTCAGTAATACAGACTTTATCATAATCTTCGATAAAACCTTCAAGCCTGGTGCCCACAACCAGGGGCACCGGAGGTGTCTGTAGGGGACGGGGGCGAAGAAACCTTATTGTTGGGGAGTCCCAGCCAGCAGGCGGGGAGTCTGGGGCCTCAGAAGCTGAAGGGGTCTAGATGCTCTCTGGTGGATTCTGAGCGTTTTAAGGGCACCTAACACAGTCTCCAGATCCGACGAGCTATAGTGATGAAATTTATGTAAAAAGATTGAGGATAAACTAATGTTTTTTGATTGGCATCTGATCATGACCATAAAAAATGCTTGTGTGTTTTACCGTGGAAATTCGTGATACGGGCAATCATTTTATGGCCAGGACTTGATCTATATACATGAATTTTCGAAAAGGTATTAGTAACTCTCATTGTGTATATATCATCCTTTGTCTCTACATACACTAATAATTCGTTAACAGAAGATGAAATCATTACAAGGTATTAAAAAGGATATCGGGATTTACACCAAACATCAAATATTACACCTGTATCATACTCATGATCACGTCAGGCTTCTGTGTAACCTTCTCAATACTAGTACTATTGATACATTATGTGATCTCGGCCTAGTGAACACAACATACAAAATTTGTAACCAAGTTATTTTATTGTGTTCCAGTACAAGTTTGCATTCTCACCGTTATCGTCTCACTAGTCACTTACTGCATTCACATTCTTTTGCCAAAGTAATTTTTGCGTGATTCGTTAATGTCAGCAAACTCGTTCGCTACTTTCTCTATATTTACACTGTCAATGTGTGATTTCTGAAAGTTTGCAAACATCCGATTGTTGAGACTGCTTGCCGACATTGTGTTTCGTGTCCATGACTTGATGCGACGCATGCAGCTGAAGGTCCGTTCGGCTGTAGCGGAATCCAATGGAACTGTATTGTACAATTTCAGCAGTTTGTGGAGCTGACTGAGACACTGCTTTGAGCCATTTCTTGCATTTAGGATATCACACACTGTGGATACTTTCGTCACTTTCCTAATTGTGATGTCTGCTTCCTGGTTGTACATCTTCACATGCACATGAAGTTCATCCAAGTCGCTCTTGAGGTTTGTCATATCGATTATGTCTGTGAACACGTTTTCGATTGTGATGCTCAGAGTTTCAGGGATATCCGGACAGATATAGCAACTGCATCCTGGATACACGGTCAAATCTTCTTTGAAGTTTTCTTTGTGTGTCATTAATATGATAAAAACATAGATTTCCACTGCTGACATAAATAGGTGCGCCATCTTGCTCAACCGGATGTTGGTTAAAGTTTTCTTTGATAATAGCAGAAACCCATCTCTTGTGGGTTTCTGATAGTAGTGCTAATCCACCCAAGTTCCGCTTACATTTTTTCCTACTCTATATCGAAATTAGGGAATGAAATGTCATAATATTTGCCCATTTTTTGTCTCAGTAATACATACTTTATCATAATCTTCGATAAAACCTTCAAGCCTGGTGCCCACAACCAGGGGCGCCGGAGGTGTCTGGAGGGGACGGGGGCGAAGAAACCTTATTGTTGGGGAGTCCCAGCCAGCAGGCGGGGAGTCTGGGGCCAGCCTGGGGCCTCAGAAGCTGAAGGGGTCTAGATGCTCTCTGGTGGATTCTGTGCGTTTTAAGGGCACCTAACACAGTCTCCAGATCCGACGAGCTATAGTGATGAAATTTATGTAAAAAGATTGAGGATAAACTAATGTTTTTTGATTGGCATCTGATCATGACCATAAAAAATGCTTGTGTGTTTTACCGTGGAAATTCGTGATACGGGCAATCATTTTATGGCCAGGACTTGATCTATATACATGAATTTTCGAAAAGGTATTAGAACCTCTCATTGTGTATATTTCATCCTTTGTCTCTACATACACTAATAATTCGTTAACAGAAGATGAAATCATTACAAGGTATTAAAAAGGATATCGGGATTTACACCAAACATCAAATATTACACCTGTATCATACTCATGATCACGTCAGGCTTCTGTGTAGCCTTTTCAATACTAGTACTATTGATACATTATGTGATTTCGGCCTAGTGAACACAACATACAAAATTTGTAACCAAGTTATTTTATTGTGTTCCAGTACAAGTTTGCATTCTCACCGTTATCGTCTCACTAGTCAATTACTGCATTCACATTCTTTTGCCAAAGTAATTTTTGCGTGATTCGTTAATGTCAGCAAACTCGTTCGCTACTTTCTCTTTATTAATACTGTCAATGTGTGATTTCTGAAAGTTTGCAAACATCCGACTGTTGAGACTGCTTGCCGACATTGTGTTTCGTGTCCATGACTTGATGCGACACATGCAGCTGAAGGTCCGTTCGGCTGTAGCGGAATCCAATGGAACTGTATTGTACAATTTCAGCAGTTTGTGGAGCTGACTGAGACACTGCTTTGAGCCATTTCTTGCATTCAGGATATCACACACTGTGGATACTTTCGTCACTTTCCTAATTGGGATGTCTGCTTCCATGTTGTACATCGTCACATGCACATGAAGTTCATTCAAGTCGCTCTTGAGGTTTGTCACATCGATTATGTCTGTGAACACCGCAAGTTTCTCCATTGCCTGGGTCACTACTAATGACACTCTATCGTTGTTTGCAGCAGCAATGACAAGAGATCCAATGGCGTTCAGTAGGTCGTAGTCTTTCTGCTCAAACCTAGTATTTATCGACTGCAGGAGACTGTCGATTGTTTCAGAGTACAATCTCTTGAGTCTGGTCTTCTGGGCGTCATCCCGATTGCCGGAAATGGGAAATTTGGTGTGGATGATGTAGTCTGCCATGGACTTTGGGTTTAGTCTCCTTCTCTTGGTTGGCGGTTCTGCCGACGATTCCTGTGTCCTCAGATCCTCAGATGTGTCATGCATTTTGGAGTGAGAGGTTTCTGGAGCAGGGGGAGCAGTGACGGCTGTTGCTTTTGAGAACAATCTCTCGAAATGCTCTGTAGATCTCATCTCACCAAGTTTCATTGTCAGTTTATCCAGTGACATCTTGGCGATCTCGGCAGTCACAGAAGTGCTTTGCAACAGTTTGGAATTGTTTTCCATGAGACATGCGAGTTCATTCATAGATAGCAGAGCAAACATGTCTGAAACTGATTTCAGTTTCCTCTGCAAATCCTTTGATTTGGCACGACATTCGGGAGTGACAGTTTTGTCCTGGTTCAAACGTTCAAGTGTGAGGTTCAACTCCGACCAGCGTTGGATGATCACATCAGCAGCAGGTCCTCTGGTTGTCCAGCGAGTGCGTGAAAAGTTCTGCAGTCGCAAGATAACCCCGGTGCTTTCAGGACTTTCATGCATTTCCTTTTGCACATTTTCGAAGAGGAGGATTCGTTTTGGGCTAACACCTGCCAGAGTATATATGTCCTCACAAAAGTTCTGTGCATCAGCAATCAAGGCAGATTGAGATGTAGCATCCTTGAATACTAGTTCATTGCAATGTGCAAAACAATGCACATACATCGCACATTTGGAAACATCAAATTTGATCAATTTTTTCATGGAGGACGCCCCATCAAAACTCATGCCAACCAAATAGCTGGTGTCCAGGTTGCATCGCAACAAAATATCCTTCACATAGTGCAGCAGAGACTCCGATGTTAGACCATCATCACATGGTAGTATTCCTATGAAATTTTCTGATGTGTCATAGGAGTCACTGCAGTGGCGGATGTTAAATGACAGTTGTTCTGTTATAGAAACATCTGTCGACTCATCACAAATTATGCTGGAAAAAACCTCAGCCCTTAAGCACGTAACAGACTGTTTCTGACAGTCAGACACAACAATTGCTCCTGTTCACTGAGGCAGTCATGGGACAGGTACTGGTTTTCTTTCATCAGGAGTTTTAACCCTGCATTGTCAGTTGCCTTGTCCAAGTTGAACTGGTGGATGTTGGACTCCTGATCGGTGTGCCCTCTCAAGGGTAATCCCTGGCGGAGGAGGACTCGCACGGTCTTCAGATGCGACACTAAGCCTTGTCTCCGGAGTCGTTGATGTTCTTGCACCTGGCTGTCTAATTGACAATCAATATCCGGCTCCATTTTCGTGGCCACTCGACTAGGACTAGGTTTTGGACCAAAAAGTTGAACCAAAAATCTCAAACTTGCACCAAATCTCAAAAAGATGAACCAAATACAAACTGGTTCATATGAACTTTTCCTGTGAAACGTGCAGGTTCGTATGAACCACTTCTCAAATGTTGGAACAGGGCTGGAAAGCGGAAGTAGTGATCGATGACAAATTCCAATGAATTTATAGCTATTTATTCGGACTGGGGATAAGCACCTGACGCCTCCCTATCTTTTAACATGGGGGTGCATTTGATATGGTGATTTTAAGTATAAAAACGATTTTAAGTATATTTTTAAGTGATTTTCACTTAAAGTAACGATTTTAAGTGATTTTAAGTATATAATCTTGTAAAAGATAAAAATTGTCCAATTCCACAACATATCCAAGCTTCGAAGAGGCACTGAAAAAAACGCCACTTCGAATAAAGCCTTGCTCTAGCAAAATTGCCGGCAGACGGCCTATTATTCTAATGAATTTTCACACAAGTGTAACTGCTTTGTACCTCCGCTAAAGTTATTTGACACAAGACATGCTATTTCAGCAGTTATTGACGTTGTTAGAAATGGACGATAATTGGGTTTATCCCCGGCGACGCCTTATTCACGAATATTTCATTGGAATTTATCACCGATCATACTTCCGCCCTACTTCTACTTCTACATGCATTGTAGACTTTCTAAAAATTTTAAATATCCCCATAGCAACCATTCATGTATACAATGGGCAATTGTTTTTACCTCTACAAATTCTGAGCAGTTATAGGTCCAAGTGTCCACTGGTTCAACTTGCTGTGATTTAGTCCAACTTTTACTTAAACCAGTTCATATGAACCTTTTCTATGAAATGCGCAGGCTCGTATGAACTGGTTCATATGAACTAGTTCATATGAACCAGTGCTTGTGAAATGCGCTCTATATGAATGCTACGGGGTTGGCAGCGGTCCAACGCCAAATTCCACCAGAAATTTACTATAGGCCAAATAGGCCAACTTTTTTGTTTACTGTCCAAAATCTTACAAATTTCATAACAAGTTAGGTCGCTAAGCATGATGAACGCTGTTGAAATTTCAGAAAGGTAACTAAAAAATTGAAGAAATTATCGCGAAAAAAGTGGTTCAGAGTTGAATGACGTCGACTTTATAATAAAGAAAGAAAGCCCTACAGATCCAGTCACGGTTCTTAGATGTGGTACATGGCTTTAGATGTGGTAGATTCTACATGTACCTGTCATCTGGATCTAATATTATTGCCTTGCATGGATCACCTCCCTAGCCCCGCTAAAGTCATTATCATGATTGAAATATGAAATACAAAGGATAGAACAATGACCGTATGTGTTGGTAGGCAAATATATCCAATCATTTGTACAGCCTGTGGCTAATCATAAATGTTCTGGAGGCGTGACTCGGGAGCTCTCAGATTCGATATGACACATACTATGGCGAGTGGTTTAACGACCTTGACAGAGACAGCATAATTTGTTTACCGATTGAAGGTTGATAAGTGTTATGCCACAAACCCAGGCCCGTCACCGCATGCATGTCCAAAGGAAGTAGAAACAGAGAGCGGGGTCGGGGTGTGGAGTGGGGGGGGGGGGGGGGCGCGGAGTGGAGTAGTCCTCCACTTCCTACGTAGCTGAAATTATCTGTGTGTTGTCTGGATCTGTTCTGTCATTAGTGGTCCGTCCCAAGTGGTTGTGTGTCAGGATTTTTTTTTTTGGGGGGGGGGGGCATGTCATTAATGTGTGTGTGACCGGATGGGGGAGGGGGTGGGGTGGGGTGGGTTGGTAATATATATTTATCCCAGGTCGGCTTTATCATGTTTGTCAGGCATTTAACTCCTGCAAGATTGTGGACATGTTAGTTTTATATCGTAGATATTTCCAGTGAGGCACCTGCTCGCCCCCGTGGTCAGAGGGCAGGGGGGGGGGGCGATCGCCCCCTCTGCCCCCGTGCCTCCGGCGCCCCTGCCCACAACAATTTAAAAGACATATTTTGGTATTGTCTTCCGATTCATCCTCCAATTCCTGTTTGGGACCACTGTATCTGTACCAGGTACACTATACAACCCTGCTCCAGCATCGCAGGTAATCGGGGTGGACAGTCTTGTCATGCACACTGGCGGTCACTGTGGCAGTTTGGCGATGTGAACTGGTGTTGATCTAGAGAGCGTTGGTAGTCAGTGTGTCCTAACTGTGCTGCATGTTGTGGTGAGTAGGGAAGCACGCGATCGCCCCCTCTGCCCCCGTGCCTCCGGCGCCCCTGCCCACAACAATTTAAAAGACATATTTTGGTATTGTCTTCCGATTCATCCTCCAATTCCTGTTTGGGACCACTGTATCTGTACCAGGTACACTATACAACCCTGCTCCAGCATCGCAGGTAATCGGGGTGGACAGTCTTGTCATGCACACTGGCGGTCACTGTGGCAGTTTGGCGATGTGAACTGGTGTTGATCTAGAGAGCGTTGGTAGTCAGTGTGTCCTAACTGTGCTGCATGTTGTGGTGAGTAGGGAAGCACGCAGAGTGCGAGGTCAGTTCTGGGTTCTCCTACAGCGTGGCGTTGGTTTGGCAACTTACCTTCTTGAGGCTTTTGGACGTTTGGTGCCTGTTCTTATTTGTTCTCTGATATGTTCTTTACTGGTATGTTGTGCTGTACGTTCTCCAATGTTTGATGCCGATGGGCGCTTGTCTGGGTGTTAAGGTTTGCTTGTTGGTGGTTACATATTTAGGCTGGTCCGTCATGTTGTTGCGTTTGTGCCAGACATATCAATACTCCTATCCATACCATGCATATTGCCTTCTATGGTGGAAGCCAGTGTGATCAGGCCTTTTTAGTTTACCGGACCTTTGGTCCGATAACTTATTCCCGTGATGTTGCGTCCGTCGTCCGTCATCGTCCGTTTACGTTTTTATCTTTAGAGTTTACAATCGACTCTTTCTGAAATTTTTAACAAAAATGCCTAAAAATATTTCGAGACGGAGGTATTTTTTAGTTTTTTTAATTTTCGCAATTTTTTTCAAAATGGCGGCCATTTTCGACGAAAAACGACCAATTTTGGATTTTGAAAGTCGTTTCCTCAAAATCAGTAACGTTTTTTTCTTATTGATGCATAACACTCCTCATATGCATCACTGTGATGTGATTTCGTTGGTCTTGAATCGCTCAAAGTGAGCAATTTTGGGCCCATACTCGGCCCAAATGGGACTTTCCCATGCTGAATTCTCCTATGCTTTATAATGGGGCACATTTTTCCAAATATCTCACTTAATATTGAGATTAGAGATTAGGAATCAATTGTGGACATATGGGAAATGATATATGCTGAATATTCTCGCAACCTTGAATTTGACCTTCGACCTAATTTTCAAGGTCACAGGACAAAATGGCTAATATCTCGCTTATTATCGACTTTACAGCTTAGGAATCAATTGTGGACAAATAGGGAATGGTATATGCTGATTACAGTCGTGACCTTGAATTTGACCTTTGACCTCATTTTCGAGGTCAGAGCACAAAATGGCTAATATCTCACTTATATCGACTTTACATTTTAGGAATCAATTGTGAACATATAGGAAATAAACAGGAAATAAATAGGAAATAAACTACTACTACTACTACTACTACTACTACTACTACTACTACTACTACTACTAATGATATAATCTGAATATTGTCGTGACCTTTAATTTGGCCTTTGACCTAATTTCAAGGTCGCACGACAAAATGGCTATTATCTCGCTTCCTATTGACTTTACAGCTTAGGAATCAATTATGAACATATAAGAAATGGTATATACAGATTATTCTCGTGACTTTGGATTTGACCTTTGACCTAAATTTCAAGGTCACAGGATAAAATGACTAATATCTCACTTAATATCGACTTTACAGCTTAGGAATCAATTGTGAATCAAAAATGATATATGCTGAATAATGCCATGACGTTGAATTCGACCTTTGACCTCATTTTCAAAGTCAAAAGGCAAAATAGCTAATATCTTGCTTCTCTATTGACTTAATAGCTTGGGAACCAATTGTGGACATATGGAAAATGATATACACTGAATATTCTGATGACCTTGAATTTGACCTGGACCTTATTTTCAAGGTCAGAGCAAAAATGGCTAATATCCCACCTATTAGCTTAGGAATCAATTGTGGATGCACTAGAAATGATATATTCTGAATAATCTCCTGATCTTGAATTGACCAATGACCTTATTTTCAAGGTCATGGGACAAAAGACTAATATCTAATATTGTCTGGTAACCTTTCTTAGCCCTTGGGCTAATTTCATGGTTCTGATGAATGTTTCATTGACTGTACATCTTTTTCTGGCAAAGGTACTATCACTTTAATGTTGTGTTATGTTGCGATTTTCTTCTGTTGAGCATTGAAGGCTTAAAACTGAGTGTTGTGCATTGGTGCTCTTGCCCAAATTTGGGCCACATAGATAATAGCAGAGGTGTGGCAACTAGCAGCACTAAGCATACGTTCGTACTTTATGTCCCGGGAACTAGGGAGTCCGCAAGGTCATTGTAGCCCAAAATGATGACGATGTGCTACACTTTGGTTGCTTGCTCAATTGGTCGTGTAAACACTTTCTGTAATTTGTGGGTAGGGGTCTTTTCCAGTTATTGCAGCTTAAGTTATCTGTGCCTAAATGATCGACCACACGTGTGTGACTTTTCTTCTTTTCCCTTCGGTCTTAGCCATCGGAAAAATTTGGGTGAGGTTGGGGGGAGGTATTGCTACTACCTCCTTCTTTCGATCATTGTAGCATACGGAGTTCTCCGGCTCCGAGGAATGTAGCATTTCTGACCGGACTTCATCAAAAAAAAAATATCGAAGAGGTTTTTGCCCTCCACCATTCATTGAGGCTGTGTTGCTTTTTTCCCGATAATAGTTACACTGTTTTGTTGACACACCCGTTCCCCATACCGATTATGTGTGTGTGACAATGGGCTTTTCATGTTACATAGCTTCTCTTCAAAGATTGAACTAGTGTCCCTTGCATTGATAATGTTCTACCTTACCTCATACTGACTTTCCTACCATCGCTTTAAGAGATTGTCCTCATTTGCTTTCGCTTCTCAGTTGAATACTTCTAGAAAATCCAGAAATAACTTTTTCAGGGCGTTGTACGAATATGGGTCATGCTTTGGAGATGTTTGGTTTTCTTGTTGTGTTTCAGAGGCACCAGACCAGAGGCACCGTTTGGTGGCTGTTCTCAATTTTTCTGGTCATACTTCACTGGTATATTGTGTCCTACGTTTTCCATAGTTGTTGACGATGTGCGCCTGCCTGGATGTTCAGGCTAGCTAGTTGGTGGTTATGTAGTTCTACATTTTACCTCAAGCCTTTTAGGTTCAGATGAATGTGTTCTTGACTGTACATTTGGGTTTCTTTTCCGGCAAATTTGTCATGTGTGTATAACTTGGATGTTGTGTTCTGCTACAACTATGGTAAGCATCAACCCAAGTGTTGTGCATTGGTGCTTGGAAAAATTGTGGCCACATGTATAGTAGCGGAGGTGTGGCAACTAGCATCACAGAGCACACACTCGTACTTCTGTTGCACAGCCTTTATGTCCAATGGACTGGGCATGTCCACAAGGTCATTGTAGTCCACAATGATGACAATGTTCTTCAAATCATGAGTCATCTCTTGCATGGCTTCTGTTGCTTGCTCAGCCCGTGATGTGAACAATTCTTGTAATTTGTGGGACCTTTGCCAGTATTGTGTATCTCAAGTTTATTCCCAGTTGAGTCGGTGAGTAAGAGGAGCTAATCCATCTTTTCCTGCTTGTCTGGGCCTAAATGAGCGACCACAAGTATGCAGCTTCTATGTTTTTTCCTTTGTTCTTGGTCATCGGAAAGTTTCAAGAGACGGGGGTGGGGTGGGGTGGGGAATCTGCTCCTCCTCCGCCCAATCATTGCAGCATACAGAGTTCTGCGGTTCCGATTCATGTAGCATTTCTGATTGGACTTCATCTAAGGGAATACCAAAGATGTTTTGCCCTTTACCGATCAGTGAGGCTGTATTGTTTTTATACCAGTAGTATCAAGACATTTTTCACACACTCCTTTCCCAAACTGATTCTGTGAGTGTGTTCAACAATGGGCTGTTTTGGTGTTACATCTATAACTTTTGTGCTAAGATTTAATGAGTGTCCCGTTTGTTGATAAAAATTTTCTTAGTGGCCCCATACTGTCTTTTCTTCCATTGCTTTGAGATCTTGTCATCATAATATGGCTTCTCTTCTTAGTTAAACGGAAAGTTATTGTATCGATTGCTTTCGTTTCTCAGTTGAATACTTCCAGAAAATCCAGAAAGAACTTTTTCAGGGCGTTGTACGAATATGGGTCATGCTTCAGAGATGTTTAGTTTTCTTGTTGTGTTTCCGAGGCACCAGACCAGAGGTACTGTTTGGTGCCTGTTCTCAATTTTTCTGGTCATACTTCACTGGTATATTGTGTCCTACGTTTTCCATAGTTGTTGACGATATGCGCTGGCTAGTTGGTGGTTATGTAGTTCTACATTTATCTTAAGCCTTTTGGGTTCAGATGAATGTGTTCTTGACTGTACATTTGGGTTTCTTTTCCGGCAAATTTGTCATGTGTGTATAACTTGGACGTTGTGTTCTGCTACAACTTTCTTATGGTAAGCATCAACTCAAGTGTTGTGGATTGGTGTTGGGAAAAATTGTGGCCACATGGATAGTAGCGGAGGTGTGGCAACTAGCATCACAGAGCACACGTTCGTACTTCTGTTGCACAGCCTTCATGTCCAATGGACTGGGCATGTCCACAAGATCATTGCAGTCCACAATGATGGCAATGTTCTTCAAATCATGAGTCATGTCTTGCATGGCTTTCGTTGCTTGCTCAGCCCGTGATGTGAACAATTCTTGTAATTTGTGGGACCTTTGCCAGTATTGTGTATCTCAAGTTTATTTCCAGTTGAGTCGGTGAGTAAGAGGAGCTAATCCATGGTTTCCTGCTTGTCTGAGCCTGAATGAGCGACCACAAGTATGCAGCTTCTATGTTTTTCCTTTGTTCTTGGCCATCGAAAAGTTTCGGGGGGAGGGGGGAGGGGGTTTCGCTCCGTCTCCGCCCAATCATTGCAGCATACAGATTCATGCGGTTCCGATTCATGTAGCATTTCTGATTCGACTTCATCTAAGAGAATATCAAATAAGTTTTGCCCTTTACCGTTCAGTGAGGCTGTATTATTCTTTTTACCAGTAAGATCAAGACATTTTTCACACACTCCTTTCCCAAACCGATTCTGTGAGTGTGTTCAACAATGGGCTGTTTTGGTGTTACATAACTTTTGTGCTAAGATTTAATGAGTGTCCCGTTTGTTGATAAAAATTTTCTTAGTGGCCCCATACTGTCTTTTCTTCCATTGCTTTGAGATCTTGTCATCATAATATGGCTTCTCTTCTCAGTTAAACACCCCGTGGGGGTCCGGGGAAGAATAGGCCCCCAGTACTCCTGCTTGTCGTAAGAGGCGACTGAAAGGAGCAACCTGTTGGCCGTGGGTTGCAGCCCGTGATGGTGGAAGATGGGATCCTGGTGGTTGATACACACCACTTTGGCCCTTATTTCACCTAGACGGGAGGTCAGATTGGCCCGATCTGATCAATCGGCTGGTCATGTCTTGCCCCATGTTGGTACACAAGCATCTTTCAATCACTCATTCTCATTCTTCAATTCATTCGGTCTTCATTCATATCTACTTTGTCCGTTTCATTATTTGCTTTCTCGACTTTCTAGAAGTGGTATCCAACATGTGAAGGCGGTGGCTCATGGGTCAATCAAGCATAAGTAGAAAGGGCTGTTTCGATACATAGCACAGCAAGAAATTGCTGTGCTGGGACGTAGTCGCTAGTTTTGTGAGAGTATGTCACCCATGTATCCATGGCACTGGATAGTGTCCCCTCGTTGGGCTCCGTGGTGGGTGGGGAGCATGGGTGATGAAGTGTTTCTATATCAATATGGCTGGAAGAATAAACCTTCAAAAAACTGATTCGAGAAAAAAACAAACTAATAAAAAACGAGTTTTGGATTCGGATTCTGATCCGGAAACAGAATTACAGTCATCAAACTGGCCTAGGTTTTTGGTTATTAGATCTGACGACCCCAGTAAACCAGTGAGCAAGCTGTCGCCGTTTGCAATTGCAAAGGGATTGAAAGGGCTCGCTGGGGAGCTGGCAGATATTAAAAAAATGAAATCTGGTGACCTTCTTGTGGAATGTGCAAGGAGGGCCCAGTCAACTAATCTTTTGAGATCAACAATGCTGGTTAATGTTCCCATAAAGGCAGTTCCCCATAATACACGAAATACCAGTAAAGGGGTTATACGTTCTAGGAACTTGGCAGGTGTAAGTGAGGAAGAGATGCTTGATAAACTCAAGTCTCAGGGTGTGTTGGCTGTCAGGCGGATAGTCATCCGAAAGGATGGTCAGCCTGTGCAGACCAACACAGTCATCCTCACTTTCAGCCGCCCGACTCCCCCTAAATCCATCAAAGCTGGCTACTTGAACATCGAAGTGACTCTGTTCATACCGAACCCTCTGCGGTGTTTCAAGTGCCAGAAATATGGTCATGGTCAGAATTCCTGTCGTGGCTCTCAGGTCTGCTACAGATGTAGCAAGGAGGGCCACGACGGTGACTCATGCCAACAACAAGCCCAGTGTGCTAACTGTAAGGGTGACCACATGGCTTCCTCAAAGGGTTGTCCCATGTGATCCAGTGAAAAACAAGTGCAGAAGATCAAAGCAGAAAGGAATTGTTCGTTCCCAGAGGCGAGGAAGGTGTTGGAATCGATATCTCCTCCTTTGGGAAGTCAACCCAGTTATGCCACTGTATGCTTCGGTTGGTTGTCAGACGGAGCATTTCTTGGGTGGAGCTACTCCACCTAAACCAGCCCCTAAACCCAAGATTGCCTCGTCTGCAACAACAAACACTCCAGCACCGAATCCATCAAAGTCGAAACCAGTTCTGAAACAGTTAAAAAGAAATGTCTTACCACTACCAAAAGATCAGTCATCTCGGCAATCTAAGGCCACAAAAAATCTAGCCCAACGGAACATTATGGTGGGGGAGTTTGAGGTCATGGATCTCCTCAGTTATGAAGAGGAAGATCTTGACGTCATACCTCCAAATCCAGATGTTTCCAATCGAAACAAAATTGATCTTGTCAGTGACAAGGTAAATGTAAATCCTCACCAATTCCTGCAGAAGGAATTATAGTTTGATTATTTGGAACTGTAGGGGCTTTCGTCACAATAGTGATGAAATTAAAATGTTCATGCAGGATTTTAGCCCTGCTGCTATTTGTTTGCAAGAAACCTTTTTAAAACCTCAGAAAAGTTTTAATTATAGGAAATATACATCCTACCATCATTATGCCACATCAGCTGATGATCGTGCAGTTGGTGGCACTTAGATACTAGTCAGTAACACTATTACACACAGGGACATACATTTTAACAGCACCTTGCAGGCTGTTGCTGTGTCCCTCACACTTCAGAAGAACTTCACTTTATGTTCTGTGTATATTCCTCCAAGCTATAGCCTAGTCTTGGAGGAGTTGAACGACCTAGTTGCACAGCTACCTTCACCCTATATCATTGTTGGAGATTTCAATGCCCATAATCATCTGTGGGGTTGTGATGATATCAATGCTAAGGGCAGGGTAGTTGAGCAATGTATAAGTGATAATGAACTATGTATTTGGAATGATGGTACTCCAACATATACTCATCCTGCATATAGAACATTTTCGGCAATTGATATCTCATTGGGTCACCCTTCTTGTTCAAGGCATAATCCTGCATGCAAGTTGCACCCTGAACCAGAATTAAAGTTAAATGGTACAGTTATTCCCTTGGTGGAACAATTCAAGTTTTGGGGGGTATTCTTTGATAGGAAACTATCATTCATACCCCACATCAAGTACATTAAAACAAAGTGTCACAAGGCTCTGAACCTTCACAAGGTAGTATCATATATGGATTGGGGAACTGATCGTGACGTGCTGCTCCGTTTATACAGAGCACTCGTCCGGTCAAAGCTCGATTATGGTTCGATAGTTTATGGCTCAGCCAGACCCTCCTAAATAAAGGCTTTGGATACTATCCATAACCAGGGGTTGTGTTTGTGTCTCGGTGCATTCAGAACCTCTCCCATGGAGAGCCTGTATGTTGAGGCCAACGAACCCTCCCTTTATCGTAGGAGGGAAAAACTCTCACTTCAGTATACCATCAAGCTGAAGTCTCTACCGAACAATCCAGCCCATAATGTTGTTTTCAAACCTAAGTGTGTTCGTCTGTTTGAGTCAAGGCCAAATGCAATACCAACCTTTGGTATTCGCATGAAACATCTATTGGCGGATTTAAACATTGACTTGAACACAAAAGCTGAGTCAAAAATTTCAAAGGTTCCACCATGGGAATTGAAAATTCCCATAACTGACTTCTCTCTCAGGATTGGGAGAGAAGTCAGTTATGAATGCATATTTTAATATTTATAAAATCCTCAATTTCCTTCAGGAAATTGGGGTATATATTCATTTTTAGGCATATAAATTCTAGTCAACGCCTTTGAGTCTAGATCTAGTCATCAATTTTTCACCACTAACCTTGTAAGCTTTTACTGTTCACTTCAAATTTCTAATTGTAGAACTTGCGGTTTTATCATTATTGATACTACTTTTATATCCTTGTTTGGCACTGAAATGGCCTTCTTGAGCCCAAAGTGCCGTTGAGCTTTATTCCTTCTTCTTCTTCTTCTTAGTTAAAAGTTATTGTATCGTCTTCCTCAATTTGATGTTGTAATTTCCAGAAGTTGCTTGAAAGTCATTCCAGATAGTACGTCTTTTGGGCCTAGGCCTTCTTAAGTACTTCCAGAATGTAGAGCCTGGTACGAATATGGGGCATGCTTCAGTGATGTCTGGTATTTCTTGATGTGTAACGGAGGCAGCAGTTTCCTGCGTTTCTGGGACCGTCTGTCACGATATAGCGTGTCGCGAGATCTTCCAGCTTATCCAGTCTTTCTTCTGGGGCTATGTTTTGCATCTTGATGATTTGTTTTTTGCGTTTTTTCATGAGGTCTTGTCATTTTTGTGGCACATGTTTCAAAGTGTGCGCCGAGAGTTATAAGGAGCACTATACGTTTACCATTTACATTCAGGTTGCTCTCATCCGTGGTTGGTGCCTCAGGAATATGGTATCATCTATTTTGATATTAAATCTTTGATCATTTCCCCATAGAAGGGATTTCGGCCACCTTCTGCAAGTGTTTTTTTTTTACCTTTGCACACGTGTTTGTTCATATGCACCTCTGGATGGTTTTTTGGCGACCTTTCGCAAGTGCTTGTTCTACCTTTGCATATGTTTGTTCGTTTTTACCCATGGGTGGTTTTCCTTGTACTGGAGCTTCGATCATGTATGGCCCATGTATGCATGCATAGTATACAATCATAGTATGCAATCATGGTTGCCTTGGACCATGAGAGCTCAACTCAGGAATACGCTGCTTGCAGTTTTCGTTCTGAGTTTCAGTTTCAATTGATTTCCATGAGAAATATCAGCTAATGTCCATCCATGACTCGTCCTCGGAGGTGGGCACGTTTCCAATAGGTAGACCATCAACTTACTACATGTTTAGGGTCAACCTGCTTTCAGTTGGGTATTTTGGTCTGTATTTTACAAAGTTAATGTTATTACAGTGTTCCAGTTTGATATTAAGTTTGTTATACAAATACTCCTCAATTCCAATATTCCTGCTGTTGTCAAGTTCAACAAAGGCCGAGTGTAAAATTCGAAACATATTCCGATTTTACTTGTACATTAATACCTATGGCATCAGTTGATTCATAGAGGTACATGAATCGATATATCCAGATATGGAAGCCGTTTTTTTAGATACCAATTCGACAAATCGAAAACATAGTTTTAGTGTGTTCGCCTAGATTCAAACTTTGAATAGCCATGTATTTATTTACACTCAAATTTTGAATAATCATGTTCCTACACTGATAAAATGTCCATATGTACCGAGTAACTGAATGTAAGTGAATTGTATACCATAATCCATTAATTTTTTTAGTGTTGAAAAAATTGATATGTTGTCTATATGTATACATTCACTGTTTCATAAATTACATTCCTATTCCATTGCAGGTTGCATCAGGGAAGTTCCGAGCGTGTGAGGTTTGTGGCCTCCTGTTCAAGAAGACATACAATCTCAATCGACATAAGAAATCAGTTCACTCTCCACACAGGCATCACTGTGGTATCTGTCTGAAGTCCTATTCGCGATCCGACAACTTGAAGATACACATGATCGACACCCACGGCCTCCAGATATCGTGAAGTTATTGCATAGCTGCAGATTCCAAAACTCCAAACATTATAGCCTACTGTGACATTATGGCTGTCGTTATAAGCCTGAGAATATGTCATCTTGTGAAACGACGATTTGCAGGAATGATGTTGCAATGTATGAGGTGACAGAATGCCTGTAATGGTTACGAATGGCACAACATTGACGAACATTACTGAAGTACGAAAGAGTCTATTTACGTGTAATGTCATGTAATTTTCTTTATAAGGGTGGGCTAAAAAAGGGTGCCGAAAACAATATGCATAATAGTCCAGATATGCAGATAATATCAAGGATGACAATGTTATTGAATAATAACTGAATAATTTGAATAAAGTGAAATATTGTTATCATGGCTTGATACACAGCCTACCTTCATGATGATTATAAATTGATTATCACAACTCCAGGAATGTCAAAACTAGGCATCTCCGATCATGGATTTCACAATAACAAAGTTCAATGTTCTGGAACAGTTATGACTCGTAGAACATTGTTTCAAAAGTAAAGGAAATAATTAGGTACCTACAAAAAAGCATGAGCTTAAAAGTCACTTCCATAAAAAAAAATTAGCCCAAAGGCTAAGATAGGTTACCGGACAATTTTGGTTTGGCCATGGCAGCATTGGCAGGTAACAGACCTTGAGATTTACTAATCAAGGTTCGCAGTGTGAACATATGACCTTGAGATTTACCAATCAAGATCATCTGTGTGAACTTCGATGTCACCACTACATGTATGTGTGCGGCATTTGATATTCTATATGTTCATAATACAAAGATATATCTGGGTGGAATCGTTTAGGCCGCTCAAGTCAATTTACACATTCCGAGTCAGACATTTGGCACTCAAGGTCATCTGACGTCAAGTTCAAGATCAAAATTAGTTGTGCCATATATGTCTTCCTATATGTGCATAATGCAAACATAAGCTCTATCTGCAAGCATTTCATCTATAGAGGCAAATCTGGGCATTTTTTGACCCCAAAATGGCTGTTTTGACCTTTCAAGGTCATCGAAGGTCAAATTCAAGGTCACCACACAAGTCGCCATATATGACTTCCCATTTGAAAGTGCTAATTTCTAAGCTCTATCTTCAAGCGTTCTATGAGTACAGTCCTGACAGCTCCCATTATGAAGGAAAAAAGTGCCAAAAATTTTCTAAGTCCAAAATTTTTTTCAAAGGGTGAAAATTTTTTTTTGCCTAGAAATGGCCCAAAATGGATAGTAATGCGATTTGGGACGAAAAAATTTTTTTTCGCCGACCTGCAAAAATTCAAAATGGTCGCCACACGAAGATCGGCGATTCAAGGGCAACAAAACTTATACACGTCACAGAGGTATATAAGAGGAATCTTTTTAAACAAAAATCTCAAAACTGATCAGACAGTTTTTGAGAAAATACAGACCAGGTGCCAATTTGAGCATTTTTCGACCCAAAAATGGCTGTTTTGACCTTTCAAGGTCATCCAAGGTCAAATTCAAGGTCACCACACAAGTCGCCATATATGACCTCCCATTTGAAAGTGCTAATTTCTAAGCTCTATCTTCAAGCGTTCTATGAGTACAGTCCTGACAGCTCCCATTATGAAGGAAAAAAGTGCCAAAAATTTTCTAAGTCCAAAATTTTTTTCAAAGGGTGAAAATTTTTTTTTGCCTAGAAATGGCCCAAAATGGATAGTAATGCGATTTGGGACGAAAAAATTTTTTTTCGCCGACTCGTCAAAAAATTCAAAATGGCCGCCACACGAAGATCGGCGATTCAAGGGCAACAAAACTTATACACGTCACAGAGGTATATAAGAGGAATCTTTTTAAACAAAAATCTCAAAACTGATCAGACAGTTTTTGAGAAAATACAGACCAGGTGCCAATTTGAGCATTTTTCGACCCAAAAATGGCTGTTTTGACCTTTCAAGGTCATCCAAGGTCAAATTCAAGGTCACCACACAAGTCGCCATATATGACCTCCCATTTGAAAGTGCCAATTTCTAAGCTCTATCTTCAAGCGTTCTATGAGTACAGTCCGGACAGCTCCCATTATGAAGGAAAAAAGTGCTGAAAATTTTCCAAGTCCAAATTTTTTTCAAAGGGTGAAAATTTTTTTTTGCCCTAGAAATGGCCCAAAATGGATAGTAATGTGATTTGGGGCGAAAAAAAAAATTTTTTGCCGACCCGACAAAAATTCAAAATGGCCGCCACACGGAAACCGGCGAATTTAGGGCAACCAAACTTATACATATCACAGAGGTATATGAGGGGAATCTTTTGAAACCAAAAACTCAAAACTGATCAGACAGTTTTTGAGAAAATGGCCGTCAAAGTCCAAAATTGAGCGTTTTTCGACAAAAACGGCCGCCATTTTGAAAAAAATGTGAAAATCAAAAAACAAAAAAATACCTCCTTCTCAAAATATTTTTAGGCATTTTTGTGCAAAATTTCAGAAAGATTCGATCGTTAACTTTAAAGATAAAAATGTTAATGCCGGACGGCCGGACGGACGGACGGACGACGGACGCAACCCCATGCCAATAGGTTATCGGACCAAAGGGCCGGTAACCTAAAATCCGAAGAAACGAAATGTGTTAAAATTGGTGCGGCCATTTTGGGTACTAAGTGTTTAATCACCAATCTCAACGGACACTTGTGTTATTTGAATCACACCGTGACGGCACGTGACTTAAAGGTCCTATTTATTTTACATGCATTAAAAGTAAGAGATCATTAAAAGTAAATTTTCGACCACAAAATGCACTGCTCCTTAATGTTCCTGTTTCGGCCAATTTTCGTTACCCTTTTTACCCCACCCAATATTGTGGCGTAATTGACGTTGCACTATACTAGTATTCATTCAATTGTATTTATATTTGTTGGTTAGAATCCTGCCTTCGTTGTACATATGTTATGTGTACTGTGTTTTATATTACTACTGAAATACTGTTATCGCACAAATACAAACCAAGCTGCGTTTGATTTTTAATAAACCATGGGTGAGAAACGTTTTATTATGGGTTATGTTGTACATGAGGCCCAGTTCGTCATCAGTAGCTATTTCCTGTAATATGTGTCAGTTGCTCCAGGTAGCAATGATCGTTTTGACTTTTCGAGGTCATTGAAGGTCAATGTCAAGGCCACCATTCAAAATAAATATGTCAATATTCACCCTCTGTCTTGAAGCATTGTATGTGTACTGATGGACACAGAAATAAAGAATTCCGAATATTTATATTTGTTTCTTGGCTGGAAAAGGCCCAAAACACTTATTACCCGATTTTGGACACACACAAAAATTCACCGAGTCATCCCGCATATCAGTATGGTCGATCGAGCTCCGATGAATGTACCATTTCTGCTTGGACTTCATCTGAGCGAATACCGAAGACGTTATTGTATTTCATTGGGTACCCAGTCAGGGGGATATTCCTGGGAATCAGCGTGCCGACAAGGCTGCCAAGTCAGCTCTTGATCTGGACGTCACATTTTCCAGGTGCCACAGTCTGACTTCAAACTGCTCATCCACACGTACTTGTACGCAGAATGGCTGTCATTCTGGGATGAGCAGGTTGATAACAAGTTACACAAAGTCAAACCAGTGATTGTTTGTTGTACCTCAATGAATGGAATGTCCAGGCGTCATCAACTGGTCATGTCACGGGCTCGTCTAGGGCTTAAATATACCTTACTCAGGGTTACCTGCTCCGTGTGGAGGAGGCCCCTGTGTGTGTGTGCCCTGTCGAGAATGGCTGACAGTTCAGCCTGTCCAGATACATTGTCAATATTTGGCTTATCGCTTGTTTTACGAGTGTCAGTCCATATACAAAGTTTTCAGTGATTTTAATATTTAAGAAATCTTCAATTTCCTTTAGGAAATTCGGGTATATTTTCATTTCTAGACATTTTGTCTCCAACTCTAATCAACTCGTTTGGGTCTAGATCTAATCATCAATACTTTCACCATTGATCCTGTAGCTTTTACCGTTCACTAGAAATGTTTATTTCTAGAATATACGGTCTATCATTCTTGATATTACTTTTGTATTCTCATTTGGCATTGAAATGGCCTTCTTGAGCCCAAAGTGCCGTTAAACTTCATTACTTCTTCTTCTTCTTCTTCTTCTTCAAAGCATTCAATGAGAGTTATAAAGAGCAGTGTATGTTTGTCATCTACATTCAAGTTGCTCTCATGCGTGGTTGGATCCTCAGGAATATGGGTATCGTCTAGGTTGATACTGCATCTTTGTTCATTTCCCCCATTGAATGGATTTTGGCCACCTTCGGCAAGTGTTTTTTTTTTCATCTTTGCACACGTGTTTGTTCATTTGCACCCCTGGATCGTTTTTCGGTGACCTTTTGCAAGTGCTTATTCGACCTTTTCAGATGTTTGTTCCTTTTCGCCCATGGATGAGTGTTCATTGTACTAGAGCTTGGGCCATGTATTTATGGCCCATAGTATGCAATCATGGTTGCCTTGGAACAGGAAAGTTCAATTCAGGAATATACTGATAGCAGTTTTTGGTCAATGTTTAGGGCCAACCTTGTTTTAATTGGGTAGTTGGGTATGTATTATCCAAGTGGTAATGTTATTCAAGCGTTCCAGTTTGATGTTAGGTTTGTTATACGGATACACAATTCCAATGTCCCTGCTATTGTCAGAGTCAAAAAAGATTGAGTATATTTCAAAACATATTTCAATATTACTTGTACTTTAATAACTAAGGCAAACCGATTTATCGAGATATGGGTTTGTTTTCAGATACCAATTCAACAAATCGAAAACGTAGTTTTAATGCATAGTTTTAAATACGAGAGAATTGTATAGTATAATCCATTCATTTTTCCAGTGGTAAAAATTTCGATTTATTGCCTATATGTATACATTTACTGTTTAAAAAACTATATGTCTATTACATTGCAGGTTGCATCAGGGAAGTTTCGAGCATGCGAGGTTTGTGGCCGCCTGTTCAAGAAGATATACAATCTCAATCGACATAGGGAGTCAGTTCACACACAACAAAGATATCACTGTGGTATCTGTCAGAAGTCCTATACGCGATCAGACTCTCTGAGGATACACATGATCGACATCCACGGCCTTCAGAGATCGTGAAGCTATTCCATAGCTGCAGATTCTAAACATTATAGCCTACTGTGACATTATGGCTATCGCTAAAAGCCTGAGAGTATGTAATCCTCTAAAACGACGATTTGCAGGAATCCCGTAATGTATACGGATGGCACATCATGGACGGTCATCACTAAAGTACGAAAGACTTTATTTACATGTAATGTGATGTAATCTTATTTTAAGGGTGGGCTAAATACGGTGCTGAAAACAATATGCATTATAGTCCAGATATACAGATAACATCAATAATAGCAATGTTGATGAAATTGAATAATGTGACACATTTTTATGGCTTGATACACAGCCTACACTCATGATGATTATAAATTGGTTATCACAACTCCAGGAATGTCAAAACTAGGCATCTCCGATCTTGGATTTCACAATAACAAAGATCAATGTTCCGGAACAGATATGACTCGTTGAACATTGTTTCAAAAGTAAAGGAAATCATTAGGAACCTACAAAAAATCATGAACTTAAAAGTCACTTCCATGTAAAAGCACGAAGGAAACGAAATGTGTTAAAATGGTACGGCCATTTTGGGTACTAAGTGTTTGATCGCCAATCTCAACGGACACTTGTGTTAATTGAATCACACCGTGACGGCACGTGACTTACAGACTTTAATAATTTTACATGCATTTGATATCATTAAAAGTCAATTTTCGACCACAAAATGCACTGCTACTTCATGTTCCTGTTTCGGCCAATTTTCGTCATCCTTTTTACCCCAACCAATATTGAGGCGCAATTGACGTTACACTATACTTTTTAAATTGTATTTATATTTGTTGGTTAGAATCCAGCCTTCGTTGAACTTAGGTCATGTGTTTTATATTACTATTGAAATACTGTCATCACTCAAATACAAACCAAGCTGCGTTTGATTTATAATAAACCATGGATGAGAAACGTATTATTATGGGTTATGTTGTACATGAGGCCCAGTTCGTCATCAGTAGCCAACTCTTGTAATCTGTGTCAGTTGGTCCAGATAGTGATGACCGTTTTGACCTTTCGAGGTCATTGAAGGTCTATGTCAAGGCCACCTTTCAAATTGAAAGTGTCAATATTAACCCTCTGTCTTGAAGCATTGTATGTGTACTGATGGACACAGAAATAAAGTGACTGAATTTCGAATATATATATTAGTATTTTGGCTGGAAAAGGCCCAAAACACTTAGTGCTTGACTTCGGACACACACACACAAATTCACAAAGTCGTTCCGCAAATCAGCATGACCGACATGTGCAGACCGGTATTTCAATTATGCCCACTGGCATGTTTTGAAACAAAAACCTCAGAACTGATCAGATAGTCTTTAAGAAAATAGCCGAAAATGAATTTTCAGTCTTTTGAGCCTAGATTTTGGGCCTTTCGAGCAATTCAAGGCATTTCAATTAGCATACTTTAAAACAAAAATCTCAAAACGGATCAGATAGTTTCTGAGAAAACAGCCAAAAACTGATTTTGGGCCCGTTTGAGCCTATATTTCGGGCCTTTCAAGTAATTCAAGGCACTTTATTTTCATACACAACGTCAATGATCCGCGTTAGCATGCTTTGAAACTAAAATCTCAAAACTTATCAGGCGGTTTTTGAGAAAATGGCCATCAAAGTCAAAAATGGCCATCAAGGCCGCCAAATCAGCAAAAACGATTAAATAAAAAAAATACAAAGAAAACGTCTCATAGTATGAGCCCAATGAATGCTTTGGTAAATGTTTAGAGAAATTCATCAAGGCAAAAAAAATCATCTTTGTGAACTTCAATGTCACCATTAGGTGTGCTGCACATAACTTTCTACATGCTCAAAATACAAACATATAAGCTCTATTTACAAGTTATTTGTCTGCAGAGGTCAATTTACACATTTCAGGTCGGGCGAGACATTGAGAGTCGTCTAAGGTAAAGTTCAAGGTCACCGGAAGATGTGCCATATATATATATATGACTTCTTATAAGAGTATAATACAATTCCAACCTCTAGGTGCAAGCGCTTAAGCCTCAGCGGCCAATTTACACATTCCACGTCAGACATTCACCACTCAAAGTCATCAGAGGTCAAGCTCAAGGTCATCTTTAGTTGATCCATACACGATTTCCCATACGCTCATAATGCAAACAGAAGCTCTATATGCAAGCATTTCGTCTGTATAAGCAAATTTGTGCATTTTTTTGGCCCAAAAATGACTATATTGACCTTTCAAGACCACCACGAAAAATCGCCGTATATGACTTCCTATTTGAAAGGCCGACTATCTAAGCTCTATTTTCTATGAGTACAGTTGTGGCAGCTCCCATTATGCAGGGAAAAAGTCCAAACAAAAATTCAAAGGGGGACATTTCTTTTTTTGCCTAGAAATGGCCCAAAATGAATAGTAATGCGATTTGGGGCAGAAAAAACTTTTTTACCGACCCGTCAAAAAATCAAAATGGCCGCCACACGCAGACCGGCGATTCAAGGGTGACGAAACTTATACGCATCATGAATGTACATGAGGGGAATCTTTTGAAATAAAAATCTCAAAACTGCTGAGACAGTTTTTGAGAAAATGGCCGTCAAAGACCAAAATTGGCCATTTTTCATCAAAAATGATGGAAACCATACATTAGGTTATAGGACCATAGGTCCGGTGACCTAAAAAAATGGTTCAGGGCCAAGTTCACCCAACATATCCCTAAGACAGGTTTATCTACTGCTACAAGTGTGAAACTAACAGTCGTTTTGCTCTACGTCGCATCGTTTCCAAGATATGGCCAAAAATGAAAAATGCCCACTCAAAAATTAGGCCAAGGGCCGAAGATAGGTCACCGGACAATTTTTGTCCTGTGACCTTGAAAATGAGGTCAAAGGTCAAATTCAAGGTCATGACAATAATCTGCATATATCATTTCCTATATGTTCATAATTGATTGCTAAGCTGTAAAGTCGATAACAAGCGAGATATTAGCCATTTTGTCCTGTGACCTAGAAAATGAGTTCGAAGGTCAAATTCAAGGTCATCAGAATATTCAGCATATATCATTTCCTATATGTCCACAATTGATTCCTAAGCTGTAGAGTCGATAATAAGCGAGATATAAGCCATTTTGTGCTCTGACCTTGAAACTGAGGTCAGAGGTCAAATTCAAGGTCACGAGAATATTCAGCATATATTATTTCCTATATGTCCACAATTGATTCCTAAGCTGTAGAGTCGATAATAAGCGAGATATAAGCCATTTTGTGCTCTGACCTTGAAAATGAGGTCAGAGGTCACATTCAAGGTCACGAGAATATTCAGCATATATCATTTCCTATATGTCCACAATTGATTCCTAGTCTCTAATCTCAATATCAAGTGAGATATTAGGCATAATGTGTCCCATTATAAAGCATACGAGAATTTAATTATGTTCACAATTGATTCCTAAGCTGTAAAGTCGATAATAAGCGAGATATTAGCAATTTTGTCCTGTGACCTTGGAAATGAGGTCAAAGGTCAAATTCAAGGTCACGAGAATATTCAGCATATATCATTTCCTATATGTTCACAATTGATTCCTAAGCTCTAAAGTCGATAATAAGTGAGATATTAGCAATTTTGTCCTGTGACCTTGGAAATGAGGTCAAAGGTCAAATTCAAGGTCATGAGAATATTCAGCATATATCATTTCCTATATGTTCACAATTGATTCCTAAGCTGTAAAGTCGATAATAAGCGAGATATTAGCCACTTTGTCATGTGACCTTGAAAATGAGGTCAAAGGTCGAATTCAAGGTCATGAGAATTTTCAGCATATATCATTTCCTATATGTTCACAATTGATTCCTAAGCTGTAAAGTCGCTAATAAGCAAGATATTGGCCATTTTGTCCTGTGACCTTGAAAATGAGGTCAAAGGTCAAATTCAAGGTCACGAGAATATTCAGCATATATCATTTCCTATATGTTCACAATTGATTCCTAAGCTGTAAAATCGATAATAAGTGAGATATTAGCAATTTTGTCCTGTGACCTTGGAAATGAGGTCAAAGGTCAAATTCAAGGTCATGAGAATATTCAGCATATATCATTTCCTATATGTTCACAATTGATTCCTAAGCTGTAAAGTCGATAATAAGCAAGATATTAGCCATTTTGTCATGTGACCTTGAAAATGAGGTCAAAAGTCAAATTCAAGGTCATGAGAATTTTCAGCATATATCATTTCCTATATGTTCACAATTGATTCCTAAGCTGTAAAGTTGATAATAAGCGAGATATTAGCAATTTTGTCCTGTGACCTTGTAAATGAGGTCAAAGGTCAAATTCAAGGTCACGAAAATATTCAGCATATATCCTTTCCTATATGTTCACAATTGATTCCTAAACTGTAAAGTCGATAATAAGCGAGATATTAGCCATTTTGTTATGTGACCTTGAAAATGAGGTCAAAGGTCAAATTCAAGGTCACGAGAATATTCAGCATATATCATTTCCTATATGTTCACAATTGATTCCTAAGCTGTGAAGTCGATAACAAGCGAGATATTAGCCATTTTGTCCTGTGACCTTGAAAATTAGTTCGAAGGTCAAATTCAAGGTCATCAGAATATTCAGTATATATCATTTCCTATATGTCCACAATTGATTCCTAAGCTGTAGAGTCGATAATAAGCGATATATAAGCCATTTTGTGCTCTGACCTTGAAACTGAGGTCAGAGGTCAAATTCAAGGTCACGAGAATATTCAGCATATATTATTTCCTATATGTCCACAATTGATTCCTAAGCTGTAGAGTCGATAATAAGCGAGATATAAGCCATTTTGTGCTCTGACCTTGAAACTGAGGTCAGAGGTCAAATTCAAGGTCACGAGAATATTCAGCATATATCATTTCCTATATGTTCACAATTGATTCCTAAGCTGTAAAGTCGCTAATAAGCAAGATATTGGCCATTTTGTCCTGTGACCTTGAAAATAGGTCAAAGGTCAAATTCAAGGTCACGAGCATTTTCAGCATATATCATTTCCTATATGTTCACAATTGATTCCTAAGCTGTAAAGTCGCTAATAAGCAAGATATTTGCCATTTTGTCCTGTGACCTTGAAAATGAGGTCAAAGGTCAAATTCAAGGTCACGAGAATATTCAGCATATATCATTTCCCACATGTTCACAATTGATTCCTAAGCTGTAAAGTCAATAATAAGCGAGATATCAGCAATTTTGTCCTGTGACCTTGGAAATGAGGTCAAAGGTCAAATTCAAGGTGATGAGAATATTCTGCGTATATCATTTCCTATATGTTCACAATTGATTCCTAAGCTGTAAAGTCGATAATAAGCGAGATCTTAGCCATTTTGTCATGTGACCTTCAAAATGAGGTCAAAGGTCAAATTCAAGGTCATGAGAATTTTCAGCATATATCAGTTCCTATATGTTCACAATTGATTTCTAAGCTGTTAAGTCGCTGATAAGCAAGATATTGGCCATTTTGTCCTGTGACCTTGAAAATGAGGTCAAAGGTCAAATTCAAGGTCACGAGAATTTTCAGCATATATCATTTCCTATATGTTCACAATTGATTCCTAAGCTGTAAAATTGCTAATAAGCAAGATATTGGCCAATTTGTCCTGTAACCTTGAAAATGAGGTCAAAGGTCAAATTCAAGGTCATGAGAATTTTCAGCATATATCATTTCCTATATGTTCACAATTGATTCCTAAGCTGTAAAGTCGATAATAAGCGAGATATTAGCAATTTTGTCCTGTGACCTTGGAAATGAGGTCAGGGTCAAATTCAAGGTCATGAAAATATTCAGCATATATCATTTCCTATATGTTCACAATTGATTCCTAAACTGTAAAGTCGATAATAAGCGAGATATTAGTCATTTTGTCATGTGACCTTGAAAATGAGGTCAAAGGTCAAATTCAAGGTCACAAGAATATTCAGCATATATCATTTCCTATATGTTCACAACTGATTCCTAAGCTGTAAAGTCGATAATAAGCGAGATATTAGCCATTTTGTCCTGTGACCTTGAAAATGAGGTCAAAAGTCAAATTCAAGGTCACGAGAATATTCAGCATATATCATTTCCTATATGTCCACAATTCATTCCTAGTCTCTAATTTCAATATTAAGTGAGATATTAGGCTTAATGTGTCCCATTATAAAGCATAGGAGAATTTAACATGGGAAAGTCCCATTTGGGCTGAGTTTGGGCCCAAAATGGCCCACTTCGAGCGATTCAAGGGCAACGAAATTTATACATGTCACAGGGGTACATAGGAGGAGTGTCATGCATTAATAAGAAAAAAAGTTACTGAACAGATTTTGAGAAAACGACCGTCGAAGTCCAAAATTGGCCATTTTTCGACGAAAACGGCCGCTCTGACCTTGAAACCAAGGTCAGAGGTCAAATTCAAGGTCACGACAATATTCAGCATATATCATTTCCTATATGTCCACACTTGATTCCTAGTCTCTAATCTCAATATTAAGTGAGATTTTAGGCTTTAATGTGTCTCATTATAAAGCATAGGAGAATTTAACATGGGAAAGTCCCATTTGGGCCGAGTTTGGGCCAAAATGGCCCACTTCGAGCGATTCAAGCGCAACGAAATTTATAGACATCATAGAAGTACATATGAGGAGTCTTATGTATCAAAGAGAAAAAAAGTTACTGAACAGATTTTGAGAAAATGGCCGCCAAAGTCCAAAATCAGGCCTTTTTCGTCGAAAACGGCCGCCATTTTGAAGAAAAAGCGAAAATAAAAAAACTAAAAAATACCTCCTTCTTGAATTATTTTTAAGTATTTTTCTGCAAAATTTCAGAAAAATTCGCCCGTAAACAAAAAAGATAAAAATGTGGACGACGACGACGGACGACGACGGACGACGGACGACGGACGACGACGGACGACGGACGACGACGGACGACGGACGACGGACGCAACGCCATGCCAATAGGTTATCGGACCATAGGTCCGGTAACCTAAAAAAGAAAAAATGCAGAAAAAAATTTGGCCCAGGGTTGAGTTCACCCATCATACCCCTAAGACATGTTCGTCTAGTGCCACAAGGCTGAAAATAACGTTCATTTCACTCTGCGACGCACCGTTTTCGATATATGGCCGAAAATGAAAAATTCTGAATCAGCAGAAAAAAAATTGGCCCAGGGCCAAGTTCACCCAACATACCCCCTACGACTTGTTTGTCTAGTGCCACGAGTCCGAAAATAACGTCCGTTTCGCTCTACGACGCACCGTTCCCGAGATATGACCAAACATAGCACCAAAGGTGCTGTAGCTTACCGGCAATCATGAGAAATGCCGAGTATTGATTTTCCATCACATAAATTGTTACACTGATCTCAAACTCTATTATCAAAATATGTTCGTAAATGTTGCTGTAAACACATTTTCTGTATGGACTATAATAGGGCATGAAGTTACATCTTGAAAGATTTTTTTTATTGTATACATATATTTACAGACCGTCGATTCAAAAGCAACAACACTTTTACACATCACAGTTACACATCACAAAGGTAGAATCTCATGCATTTTGAGGAAACTTGCCTGAATAGGTTTTGAGAAAATGGCCACCAAAGAAAAAAATAATTTTTTTTTCGACAAAAGGGGTCGCTTCGACCTTCCAAGGTCATTGAAGATCAAATTCAAGGTGACCATTCAAACCGCAATATAAGGTTTTCCCATTTGAATGTGCCAATACTTAGGCTCTATGCTCAAGTGTTCTATGAGTTCACTCCGCACAGCTCACATTATGAAGGAAAAACTGAGTGAAATTTCAAGTCCCAAAAAATTTTTCAATGGCCCAAAAAAATAGGTGTGTGTTAGAAATGACTCAAAACGAATAATGACTTGATTTCGGACAAACAAATATTTTCACCTACCCGTCAAAAAATCAAAATCATACATGATTTTGAGAAAACTGTCTGAATACATCTTGAGAAAATGGCCACAAAAGAAAACATACACAGTCCAAACAATTTTTCAATGGCAAAAAAAAAATTTTTGCTGGAAATGGCTCAGAACGAATAGTGACTTGATTTTGGACCAAAACATTTTTTTTTCGCCGACCCGTCAAAAAATCAAAATGGCCGCCACACGCAAACCAGCGATTCAAGGGCAACGGAACTTATACACATCTTAGAGGTAGGTACATGAGGGGAATGTTTTAAAACAAAAATCTCAAAACTGACATTTTTTGAGAAAATGGTCACCAAAGTCCCAAATTGGCAATTTTTAGTCAAAAATGGCCGCCAAATCGGCGAAAACGATTCAATCAAATAAATTTTTAAAAAAACGTTTTAAGATACTAGCCCAAGGCATGTTCTGACAAATTTATGGAGAAATTCATCATGTCAAAAGAAAGTTACAGACCCGGACGGACACCGGACGAAAAACCATGACAATAACTTATCGGCCCAAAATAATTCGGGTCGGGGTCTGTTCCACTCTATGAAACATAGCACCAAGGGTGCTGTAGCTTACCGGGAATCATGAGAAATGCAGAGTACTGATTTTCCAACATATAAATTGTTACATTGATCTTAAACTCTATTGTCAAAGCCTGTTCGTAAATGTTGCTGGGAACACATTTTCTGTATGGACTTTGATACGGAATCAAGTTACATCTTGAAAGATTTTTGTTACTGTAAATGACATATATTCACAGACCATCGATTCCAAAGCAACGAAACTTTTACACAGCACAAAAGCACACATCACGAAGGTAGAATCTTATGCATTTTGAGGAAAATTGCCTGAATAGGTTTGGAGAAAATGGCCACCAAAGACAAAAAGCATTGTTTCTTTTGACAAAAAAAAGTCGTTTTGACCTTCCAAGGTCATTCAAGGTCATATTCAAGGTCACCATTCAAACTGCAATATATGACTCCCATTTTGAATGTGCCAATACTTAGGCTCTATCTTGAAGTGTTCTAGGAGTTTACCCCGCAAAGCTCCTATTATGAAGGAAAAATTGGGTGAAATTATCCAAGTCCCCAAACTTTTTACAATGGCCAAAAAATTTTTTTTTAGAAATGACTCGAATAATGACATGATTTCGGACAAAAACAATTTTTTCATCTACCTGTCAAAATCAAAATGACGGCCACACGCAGACCGGCGATGCAGGGGCAACGGAACTTATACCCATCATAGAGGTACATGAGGGGAATGTTTTAAAACAAAAATCTCAAAACTGATCAGTTTTTGAGAAAATGGCAACCAAAGTTGGGCAATTTTTCGTCAAAAATGGCCACCAAATCGGCAAAAATGATTCAATCAAAAAAATTTAAAAAACGTAGCCCAGGGTACGTTCTGAAAAATTTATGGAGAAATTCATCATGTCAAAAAAAAGTTACAGACCCAGACGGACGAACGCAGGACGGACGCCGGACGAAAAACCACGACAAAAGCTTATCGGCCCAAAGGGACGGTAAGCTAAAAATTAAGGTTAAGGTTAAAGGTCATCCCTAATTTCCCTCAGACATGTTCGTCTACAGCGACGAGTCCGAAAATAACGTCTGTTTCGCTCTACAACGCACTGTCAAAAAATCAAATGCCGACTCAGCAAAAAAATTTATGGTCAAGGTCAGAGGTCGTCCATAATACCCCTCAGACATTTTTGTCTATGGTGACGAGTCCGAAAAAAACGTCTGTTTCGCTCTACGATGCACCTTCTCTGAGATATTGACGAGAACGGAGAATGCCGACTCAGCGAAAAAAATTAAGGTCAAGGTCAAAGGTCATCCCTAATACCCCTTAGACATATTTGTCTAGGTGCCAATTTCTAAGCTCTATCTCCAAGCATTCTATGAGCACGGTTCTGGCAGCTCCCAGTATGAAGGGAAAAAATTGCCGAAATTTTTTTTTAAAGTATCTATTCCCAAATTTTCAGAAAGATTGGACCATACACTTTGAAGATAAAATGTGGATGGGCGGACGACAGACACAACACGACGGCAATAGGGTATTTTTGTCTTGTTGTTGTTATCCATTGGAAGCTGGAGTTCAGAACACTCAAGGTCATTTAAGGTAAAGTTCAAGATCAGAATTGATGCTTCAAATTTAGAGCTTGAGTACCAGGTTTTTACCTAAGGATTTTGCTCTGTGGCCAGTTTGAAATATTGAGGTGATATTACAAGCTATGTATATAAATGTCTCATACATTTCAAAATTGAAATCGATGAATGACAGTGGATAAATTTGCTAATTTATATCAAAAATACAAGTCATTTTCCCCCCATATTTCGCAGGCTAAAGTATCCCTTTCAAGTCCAAGGAAGATAAAAGTCTGACATCATTCCAGCCACATCGTCACTTGGAAAGGTAAGAATAAATAGAACAATAAGTCAATAACTCATGTCAACTTTGTTTATAAAATATATATTATTTTAAAAACAGTCTCACAATAAATCAAGTTGGAATGATGATGATATTATAATCATATACAATGTGATATGTACATTGTACAAATTCATTCAGATAATAGAATAACACACACTCATTTTCATCATAAAATGTGCACAACAAAATGCACTATACATTATATCTGACAGATCTTAGCTTCCAAAATGCAGAGGAATGTAACACATATACACAGTTAACTAAATCAACAATTTGAAGGTGTGAACATACTATCATAAAGCATCACTCAACTGTTATAGAAACACAGTCACAATGTTCACAACAGTTGTTATTAGCTTATATCCTTCTATAAGCTATTATCACCACCTGCAATGTCACACTGCAGATACAGGTTTTATGACATGGAACCCAATTATTCAGATCTTTAACTTCCACAAAGTCTAAACAGTGACGGTAAAAAGGTATGAATGAGTCAATACAAGTATAGAATATTTCAAGTCAATAGTATATTAAAGACCAGATCATAGTTTCCGAGTATATGTATAATCAGCCCAAAAGGACAATTCATATTGCTAGTATTCAATTTCAAAATTCTTTCATCTATGCCTCTGGTCATGAAAGTGTTTTTTTTTAAAACTCAGCAGTAACAGGAGGATCACATCATGAATTGTACTGCTTAGTATGAATACAACATTTTCTTGCACTCTTCGTAAATTGACGATCAGTAACACCACAGAGCATTTTTTCCCAGTATAGCATCAATTGTGTGAACATCAGGATATACAAACATATATATATCTGACTTCAAGAAATAATTCCAACACAGAGCAGATTTCTTCATTCTCTTGCCAGTATGTGAATCAATTGATAATGAACTAAGCAGTGTTACTGTGGTCTTTCTAAGATACTGAGATTTTGAATACATATTTACAGTAATTGGAATGCAAATAAACACCGTAGCTTTTAGTCAACTAACAGCTCAAAGTGGATGCTTCCTGTTCGGTCCTCTCTGTGGTGTGCGATATTTTTGGCCCAAGCTTTACACCAAACATTGATGACAACACCGTTTGCTGGTTTGAGAAACTTGATGACAACGAGTGGTTGACGATAGCCTTCCTGGTTGAGATATGGGTAATAAATGTTGGGGAATCCGGTTGGTGGCCAGTAGGCGATCGGACCAATGTTCTCACGGTCCAACGGACCTTCGCCCTCGCATGTTATTCCAATGCTATCTGGATCGAATCTGTCACCGATCTCGGGTGGAAGCTCGCTCTTGTCGTTATACGGAATCGGCTCCCATCCGTGCACTTTGTTCAACTTGAGCAGAACACAAGGCTGACCATCATCATAGCCAAAGTCGTTACGCTTCGTGCAGTCACCTCCCAGCCACTCGATCTTGAATCGGCAAACTTTCTCCTTGTCGCGGTTTCCGTCAGGAATGTTGTCGCAGTCGATGAACACTTCCCCCTCCTGTTCCCCATCTTCGTACATCTCGAGGAAGGCCTGGATGTCATCTGTGTAGAACTTGTAACTGGAAGGTCGGCCTTGAACAAATCGAACAAGCGTGCTGCGAAAATCAGGAACAGGTCGAAATCCCATACCAGGGTTGGGCAGCAGAAGCCCCAGCTTTGAATATATCCCTTTGTCGATGGCCCCTTTTTCACGCAGTTCCTCGGCTGATCTTGCTCTGTACAGTTCCTGCTGGTTGTACCTCGGGTTATTTTTGTCAATTGTTAGGAAGAACATCTGAAGAACCACGAAGAAGAACATGAAAAGCGCCCAGTAGAAACACCAGTAGAACAGAATAAGTTTCATCCAACCATCGTATGTGCGGTTTCCAAACTTCTCATTCTCGTAGAAGAAGTCTTTGACCTTTTTCGCCATGGAAGAACCAGGCTTAGGGCGCCTGGTTTTTCGATTCGAGTCAATCACCAGGTATTCCATACTTGTTCCGACCGCCGACATATTCAAAATGGAGCACTATCCGGTTCGTGCAAACAGAGCAGTTCGTTTAGTCAAAGCAACAAAACATTCACACCTGAGGGGGGCCTTTTTCGTGGGGGCCGCACACTGTCAAATACATGTATGAGTTATTGACCTAGTTCATATGCTTCCGTCGCAAACAAACCCAGGTGCGTTCGCAGGTGCGCGGGCAATATACTACACAGTGGGTCAAAAGTTTATTACGTACAGGGAACCGAACTACACCGACCGTTGCGAGTCAGTATTAGTAACGCTACATGTTAACTTTCAAGGTCGGAAGCTACACCAAAGCTGTATATACTACGAGAATACTACTTGCCTACATGCATGAATAAATAGAGGATATCCAAGATACGAAAATTTTCTCACTCATACGGTAAAGTAGGCCTACAAAATCCAGTTTGAGTCTGAGGTGCATCTCCCAATTTTTTTTTCTAATTGTGAAAATAGACTGAATTACATACCAATACGGGTAAGAGTCGGAGTTCAAAGAGCAGTAGCTCAGTGGACAAATGCCGCAGCCCACAAGACGTTTGGGCCCATTAGCGCAGCTTACTATTTCTTCTAAATTCAATGAAGATTAAAAATGTGCCGGACGGATTATATACATTCAGTGCGTGAGTAGTATTAACAGAGTAAGGTGCGTTACTTGGGCCGACATTGGTAAGGAGGTGAAGTTTAAACGTGTTACGAACGAGGGTCTTTACGTTTGGAGCAATGAACGTTGGCCCCGCCCTGGGCGCCTATTTCCGAGTAAGGTGCGGTATTTGACTTTCACCATGGTGATCTAACCCCCCTCATTGGCTAGAGAGGCCCCTAGCACCAACTCAAATATACTATAGCTCACTAATGTGCTCGTACCGCACCTTAAACGTATTTCCGAGGGGAGACTGAAACTAAACCCCCCTAGGTAATCGTCGTCGTTGATTGTACAAGTTGCAAGACATGACAAAATGATTACATACAGCTTAAATTACTATAGTATAGTGCAAATATGATGTGAACTTATATGGAAGATTTCATTGATCCGAGCAAAATGGTCTTTACGGCATGTAAATATCACAATCCGTTCAAAAGTTACAGCACTTCGAAGACTGAAATCGGCAAACTTGCTTTTTCAACACAATCTAGCTAATTAGTATGCAAATGAGATATTCATGACGTTATCGGGGGAAGCTGTTTTAATTAGGTACTTTTATATGTATCATTCATTCATTTAATGTTATGCTTATTCATCAAAACTTATTCCATACAGTTTCCAATATGAACTAGACGCTTCCGGTCGCCTACGACCGCTTGGGTGTATCCCCCGTAGCCCTATCATCTCTGTTGCCCCAAATATATCACTGTCAAGTGTGAAAAACTAGAGCAAGGGCTAAAAAAGATTACCTGAGAAATGTTAAATCTCAAGTCACAACTGTTTTCTTTTCCCCACCAAAATTGCTGCACTGATTTTCCGAGGTTATTGAAGGTCAAATTCAAAATCACCACTGAAATCTCTTTATATGAATTTCCATTCGACATGTTTGATAAAATAACGAAAATACAGATAGATCAATCTTTTCACCTATTTATATTTCAACTCAGAATATTTTACAAACTTGGTTCCAAGTTGAAATTCAAAGTAAAATTTGACCAAAAATTTCAAGATGACGAAATTGGAGCTAGATTGAACTTCTCACCGTAAGTTATATTTCGATTCATAACACATGTATGTGCCAAACATGGTTTCAAGTTGAAATTCAAAGTAAAAGTTAATCAAAACTGCATTTCAAGATGACAAAATTGGAGCCAGATCAAAGTTTTCGTCATGAGTTATATTTTAACTCATAATACCTGCCCAACTTGATTTCAAGTTGAAATTCAAACTAAAAGTTGACCAAAACTGCATTTCAAGATGACTAAATTGGACCCAGATCAAACTTTTCGCCATGAGTTATATTTCAACTCATAATATGCGCCAAACTTGGTATTAAGTTGAAATTCAATGTAAAAGTTGACCAAAACTGCATTTCAAGATGACGAAATTGGAGCCAGATGGAACTTTTCGTCATAAGTTATACTTTAACTCATAATATGTGCCAAACTTGGTCTCAAGTTGAAAATCAAGCTAAGAGTTTACCAAAACTGCATTTCAAGATGAAGAAAATGGAGCCAGATCGAACTTTTCACCTTAAGTTATATTTCGACTTATAATATGTGCCAAACATGCTTTCAAGTTGAAATTCAAAGTAAAAGTTGACCAAAACTGCATTTCAAGATGACGAAATTGGAGCCAGATCGAATTTTTCACCATAAGTTGAAATTAAAACTATTATTTTAACTCATAATTTGTGCCAAACATGGTCTCAAGTTGAAATTCAAAGTAAAAGTTGATCAATGTTTTCATAAAAAGCTATTGTGATCAATAATAGACTTAACTAGCAAAAAAATAATGTTAACTTATTTGGTCACAGCCATAAAATCTCTACTGGACAAAGCCTTCACCTTGTTGAGCCCAATAATAAATATTTCTTGTCTTAACTATTTTCATTGTGGTCAATAATAGACTTAACATGTAAAAATAAAGTTAACTTATTCGGTTACACCCAGAAATTTCTACCGGACAAAACCTTAACCTTGTTGAGCTCAATAATTATTGTTTCTCATCTTAACTATTTTTATTGAGGTCAATAATAGACTTAACTAGCAAAAAAAAAATGTTAACTTATTTGGTTACAGACATAAAATGTCTACTGGACAGAATCTTTACCTTGTTGAGCCCAATAATAAATATTTCTAGACTTAACTATTTTTATTGTGGTCAATAATAGACTAAACTAGGAAAAATAATGTTAACTTATTCAGTACACCCATGAAATCTGTACTGGACATATTTTCACCTTGTTGAGCTTAATAATAAATATTTCTCATCTTAACTATTTTTATTGTGGTTAATAATAGACTTAACTATTTTTATTGTGGTCAATAATAGACTTAACTAGTGAAAATAATGTTAACTTATTCGGTTACACCAATGAAATTTGTACTGGACAAAACATTTACCTTGTTGAGGTTAATAATAAATATTTCTTGTCTTAACTATTTTTATTGTGGTCAATAATAGACTTAACTATTAAAAATAATGTTAACTTATTCAGTTACACCCATGAAATTTGTACTGGACAAAACTTTTACCTTGTTGAGCTTAATAATAAACGTTTCTCGTCTTAACTATTTTTATTGTGGACAATAATAGACTTAAGTAATAAAACTAATGTTAACTTATTCAGTAATATTGTCCTGTTTTCACTGAAAACTTCAGTTCTCCATTCTGAACAAGAAACCAGTGTCATTACCTTCCACTGTACAGGCTATTGGAATGATTGTACATGTCAAAATGGATATTTCAAAATTCTGTAATAAGTTAGGTTGTTAACATATTAATATTTATATGATCATTCTAAAAAACGATTGGTTTCGTGTAACAGCCCTTCCCAACAACACTTCCAAATATTATCGAGATTCGTCAAAAATTGCCATCTGTAGAGCGTTCACAAGCCATGTGTCTCAAACAGGCTGTTTTCAATGCAAAATGTGTCCCCAAACGACCAATTCAGTTGCCACGGCAACCAAAATCGATTGGTGTCGGGATCTTACCATTATATATGTGCCTGCAAAAAATAATGGTGATCGGGTGAGAATTGCGGCCTGTAGCGCGTTCACAAGAAAATCTCTGCGGACGCGGACACGGACGCGGACGCGGACGACGAAGCCAAATCCATAGTATCCGCCGAACTTTGTTCGGGGGATACAATAATCAGTGTTTTCACTTTTTCTGTTGTTGTCAAGGTAATCAGTGACCGCATATGGCCCATAACAACCATGGTTGCTAGGGCCAGAAACCCAGGGTATGCACAAATAAAAATGGTACTCGAGCTCTATATTAATTTAATTCATAAATAATCGACAGAAAGTCTGCAGATAGTTTGACTTGGCAGTTAACAGCCACGGCAACCATGGGTAACTACGGCTGAATGGAACGACTGCATGGTAACCATATCAACAGTACAGTTTGTGTGGATATTGACTATGTATGGTACATAATAATATGCACCAGTCAGATCGTCAGAACCTTCAATAAGAATCATTATATTGTGATAAATATCGTTCTATGGCCGATATTAGGCCGAAATGTCTGCGATCGCTGTGCAAATCACAAGGCCGGCAGTTCAGTTCAATAATTTATTTGGGCGACAATGTCCAATGATCCAGACAGTCACATCAAGGCCGCAAATACACCTACGTCCGGTGATTCCCCGTCAATAAGATAGCCGAAAACTATGGTCCTTCTTTATCACAATTCACGTATAAATAGTCCACAATTATTCCAAGTATTCCATACGAGCACGGCCAAACTTCTTAACAATACCTCAACACGTCTGTGCTCGTGGCGGCCATTTACTCAACTCTATCACAACACGTCTATTCTCTGTGACCGCTTCTACTCAACTCTTAGAAAAACTGTGTGGCCGGCAACATGTGGTGTAGACTTTCCCGCCAAATGCATGCGGTGTTGTGATTGGTCATGTATGTGCTGATGTGTGCTGATCTCACCGGGAAAGTGGGTTTCCCCGGCGCGTGAACGAGACTTGTTATGCTTATATCTGTGCACGTGATGTGAGCGGTGGGTGTGTCATGTTCTATGTTTAGAAGTAGGTGCTTGTGAAGGTCAAGGCCGAAACT
Organism: Terebella lapidaria; assembly: GCA_949152475.1. Taxonomy (NCBI): domain Eukaryota; kingdom Metazoa; phylum Annelida; class Polychaeta; order Terebellida; family Terebellidae; genus Terebella; species Terebella lapidaria. The sequence continues at coordinate 23,588,160 of OX424562.1, forward strand.
AACTGGGTCGATGTACCGAATGAATGGGGCCGCAAGTGCATGTGGATTGACCTGTGTATGTAACCATGACTACATGGAGTTTATGCTTGTGATCGTATAGTCTGTACCTGTCCTGTATGTAAGTCATGTAGAATGAATGTTTGTTGTGAAATATGTATGCGCGGGAGGGACGGGGGTTACAGTCGCTAAAATTACTACATTACACCCCTTCATTAATTCTACGCCCTCGGAATTACCCTACCCGGACCCTACCGTCGCCAAAAACTAACAATAAAAAGCTAAGAAGTCCTACAAGGTCAAACCCCAACACTCACACACACACGCCGCGCGACAATGGTAAAACACTGCATACAATAAAAATTCTAACCGTCAAAATAAACGTCATCAGTCAGTCCGTCAATAGTCGCTACGATGATACATTTACACATACATGCACAACAACGAATGATAATGAATGGAATGTATGAACAAAACTCCTCGACGCTTCATAATGAAACGGAAACTATTTAGAGTCTATAAAACTGAAAAAGAAATGTTTGGATTAATCTTAACTAAATTACATGAATAAAATACCGTGACTAGGATAACTATTTACAAATTTTGGCCGACATAACAATAAGCCGACATAACCAGGATGATCATCGTGACCAGGATTTCTCCGAGTCACTTTCTGTCATCAGGCCGACGCAATGAAAGGCCGATACATCACTAGTCCTGCGTGACCAGGATTTCCAAAGGCCGACACAATCGAGGCCGGCAATTGTCCGTTTGTTACCACTGGGCCGAAACGTTCACTCCTTCTGGCCACGCTTACTGGCAGGAGGTGGTGGTGGTGCCGGTGACGCCTGCCGCATAAGTTGCTGCTGTTCGTCCGGCGGCAGGCGGGGCAGAATCGACACTATTGTGGCGAGCAGATCACCCGGAATGTTCGTACCTGGGTTGCTCTGCGTCGCGGCCGTCACTGTGGGTGCCGAAAGCGGGGCCGACTGTTCCAACTGTGCCACTCGAGCACGTAGCTGCTCGGTTTCCTGCCGTAACCCCTCGTTTTCGTCCTCTAGACGATGTAGCCGCCGACGTAGGTGGTCCGTCTCCTCCTCGAGCCGATCAGGGAAGGTCGGGAGATGCCGTTCGTGGAGGGCTCCCATCCCGAATCCCACGGAGAGGCCGTTAAATTCAGCTTGCCGTATGTGCTGATCCATGGCCTCCAAGTAGTACCGGTGGATCTCCCGGAAATGCTGGTTCGCCATATCATCGGCGCGGGCCAAGAACAAGGTGGGAAGATGCTCGCTCTTCCGGGCCGGCAAAATCAGCGGATCTGCGTTGTGGGCCGCCTGGTTAATGTGTGACGCCCAATGCTCCTCGTGAAGACGGGTGTTGTTGGGGAGCTGGTTGGCCTCCCGACTCCGTAGCGGGTTTTCCAAATCCGGGTTTTGCCCTGGCAGGGCCTGTAGGCCGGGAATTCTTCTGGTCGACAAGCGCGTCCCGTGTTGCCGAATGAACTGGGCATCAGCCGAAAATTCCCCTGAGCCGTGGAACGGGAGTCGTTCGTCCAGATCCCGATGGAGAGGCTCCAACGGCTCAGGCTCCTCATATTGTAGCCGAGGCCGATCAGCGGTCGAATCTTTAGTGACGACCGTTTGCACTACCTCCATACTGTCGTCCAGATAGGGAGGCGCATCCGTCTGGAGGACCATCTGCCTTGAAGGTTGAGGTGAATCCTCCCGGTCGCTAGCCGAAACTGAGGCCGAACATTGGGGAGCCTCCTCCTCCGCCAACTGTAGAGGCGGGGGAGAGTCCCGCGGCAGGGCCGCCACTTCTTTCCTGTCGCTCTCCTGTCTGGCCGAAGGCTGTGCCGTCAAAGGAGGAAACTCCTCCGGTGGGGGAACTAATCCCTCCCTCACCCGATAATCGGTGACATTCGTCGCCGTAGGCCGCTCCACCACGATCTTTCGCGGGATGATATCTGAAGGCCGGCCGCTCACCTGTGTCGTCACGGGGGTTGACGAGTTCGATGGAACTGCAATTCCGGGGCTGGCCGTCTTGAGGGCGCCAGTCTGATATGCAATAGGCCGAGTGAAGAAGATGGTGCTGGGCCGACGTACACTCACCCAGCAATTCATCGCCAGGATGTCATTGGTCATTCTGGCCAGCCGATCCTCCTCCGCTCGGGTTGAAGGCCGAATATACTCCTGCCGAAGGAGCACCTGCCGAACCTCCGGGGCCGAATTTGGCGGGTACTGGTCGAAAAGCTCCGGAGCCATGTGCCAGATGCCGAAAGTAAGCACTCGGTCGACATCTCGCTGAAATATCGGGATGTCAGCCGGAACACGAGGCGGCCGATAATTGGGGTTGGGCTGGATGTCCACACGACAGCGTAGCGCGAATCGTTGTAGCATAGAGCCGGAAGCATTCAGCCGTCCATTCTCAAAAAGCGGAAGGATGCCGACATGGGTTTGAGTCGCCTCGCTCAAATGCCGTACCATATCCTCTGATGTGAGGGTGAAGTAGTGGTCCTTGGCCGGGCAAACAAAATACCGCAACAGCGGAAAGTGGTAGGCCAGGACGTGGCCGTCTAAGTCCGAAGCCGAACGGAAGGGGCCGCGGCGCGGAACCGTGGGCCATGCCCTCCTCTCCTCATCGTCCTCCTCACCGATGCAGAAGGGACACAAATACTGGCCGTCTTCCCTCTGTAGTGGTGCCAGGGTCGCTAGATTTCCTTCCGTGAGCCGAGAAGGTGCGCTGAAATTATGCTCGTGCGCATAGCCGTCATGCCGATTCCGGAGCCGAAACGGGACTTCACTCCAACGAATTGGCTGAGTGCCGTATGGTGTGACGGGGGCCGGAACAAGAGCCATGAGCTCCTCTATTTGTCGTCGATAGGCCGAAGCGCGTGTCACAGGGCCGGAACTAACGCGTCGCGAACTCCTCGCTGACGAGTGCGGACTCCTGCCGGACGATGAGCTCACGGACGATGCCGAAGAATGTGCTGGTGACGTGATAGCACGGGGCCGAACTACGGGTGTTGACGGGGCCGATGATGCCGGAGCAGGCTCAATTGGCGCCATCACCAATGGAGCGGGAGTTGAACTAGCCGGAACGGCGGCTCCAGCCGCACGCTGTGCCTCCAAGGCACGCCGAACAATTTCTCCACCTTCTTCCAGTTGCCGAAAACGTTCCGAGTCCTCCTCTAGAGCCGAAACGGGACTTCACTCCAACGAATTGGCTGAGTGCCGTATGGTGTGACGGGGGCCGGAACAAGAGCCATGAGCTCCTCTATTTGTCGTCGATAGGCCGAAGCGCGTGTCACAGGGCCGGAACTAACGCGTCGCGAACTCCTCGCTGACGAGTGCGGACTCCTGCCGGACGATGAGCTCACGGACGATGCCGAAGAATGTGCTGGTGACGTGATAGCACGGGGCCGAACTACGGGTGTTGACGGGGCCGATGATGCCGGAGCAGGCTCAATTGGCGCCATCACCAATGGAGCGGGAGTTGAACTAGCCGGAACGGCGGCTCCAGCCGCACGCTGTGCCTCCAAGGCACGCCGAACAATTTCTCCACCTTCTTCCAGTTGCCGAAAACGTTCCGAGTCCTCCTCTAGAGTCGGGCTCGGAGTATGCCGAGTACCGCGTTGTGCCAACTTAGCCAAGATTTGATATCGTGGCTGTTTGTCGGGGCCGGATGCTGTGTTTGTTGATTCCGAACTTGGTTCGGGGCCGACTGCGGACAATTCATCGTCCGTCAAAATGATGGGGTTATCCATCTCATCCCCTCGGTCGACAATCTCTACCGTCAGATTATCTCCATCAAGCGTGATGGAGCGAGGCCGATTCTCGTTAGGGCCGTCACTGTCTTTTCCTCCGCCCGGCTTATCCGCCATGGCGAAGGCCGCACACACAAATGTCACTCAGGGATAAATCAGCCGACTATAGCTGTATCCACTACAATCCGACAAATGTTCACAGCTTTCTCGTTATTTTAATGTTACTAATTGCCGTCTCAGTGTTCCGCAAATGTTCCAAATTTTCACACAAGTCTCTCCGTCGTACTTATGCTCCTTCCATCTTGAAATCTCAGGCGCAAGTGACCTGATTACCGCTAATCACTCCAGCCGTACACAAAGATGCTGACAGCATCCCAATTCCACGAATCAGGCCGGGGGGCGCTCTCTGCCGATATACAAAAACGTCTTTACGCTGTATCCCATTGTTCCAAGTGTATCTGCAACAAGGCGGGCCGTCGTCAGGGAAACGCTGGTACGATCTCTCTCTGACCTATTTGGGTCAGTCCATTACGACAGTAGGGGGATCCTCACACTGTCCATTTTTCCGAATGTCCATCTGCCGTCCCCTGGATTACACGTTCCTATACATTGTCATTTTGTACTAGTCGACTGTTCAAATTACTGGGCTCTTTTTGCCCGACGACTCACTATTGTCTTTATCAGGGGAGATTTCATGTGGGTGCTGTAAACAGCTTAAATGTTTATCTGCGCTCGTGCGAACCTTGTGAACTGATTCCTTGATCGTTCCTTTTCTCTCAGAGTTAGCGCACAATAAACTAACGGCCGAATTGCTGTTTCACAGACGACACACAGTTATTAAAGGCTGAGACATTAATGTCAATCACTCACAGGGGCGGACTTCGTTCCATTCATTTTCAGCCAGTTCACAAGACAACGGGGCCGCTAATATTGTCGGGGTCGAAATTGCAATGATCAGGGTCGGTCACACCGTGGCGCTTTGAATATTTTTGGGTGATGAATTTGATGACAGGCCGCATCTTGGTATGATAGCTATTTAGTGACTGGTTCCCGTACCACTGGGCCGTTCCTCCGAATACTACATGGAGTGGGTAGAGGCTCGGTCGACGCATACCCCGGAACGAATCACACTACCACCTCTTCGACAACTAAGTGGCCTTACTCACGGCGTGACATGAATTATTATCCTCTTCGGCTGACACATGGATAGAATCTGACATGATAATCTTAGTTAGTGCGTAACACACGCGGAACAATAGCATACGTTATACGGGGTCGAAACACATATCATAATGCAATCAATTTTTCACCAGCATCGTAATTATGAAATCATATCAAGTGTATATATATCGAATTCGCCTCACTGACATCTTGTACATATTAAATGCATATATATTGTTATTGTAATATATTATATTATTATGGGAAAGACATGATATCATAGTCCATTAGACATGCATAATTCATCATCAATAGTATCAATCAGATAACAAGGCCGGGGTTATCTGTAGCGGGCCGGTCTGCGTGCGTTGCGTTTGGGTCGACTTGGTCGTGCAGGCGGGGGCGTAGCCTCGCTTGTCTCGGGGTCGGATGATATCACAGGCTTTTGCCTGCGTGTCTTGCGTGCCGGTTTTGGTGTGTCGGAACTTGATCTGCGTGATCTTTTCCGTTGCCGATGACGACTTGAGCCGGATGAAGTTGGAGATCGCGATTTACGATCTTGGGCCGCTGACGAGTCAGACTCAGCTGTTTGGTCTGTATCTGTATGCCGATCTTGCACTGTGACCTCCCAGGGGTAGTAGAACTCCTTGAGGAGTCCCAGGGGGTCGGCCGATTGCTCTGAGCCGGATTTGCTTGACGACGTCGAAGGTCGTACAGGGTCGGAATAGATGTGAGCCGCTTGGTTGTCACCTTCGTACGGTTTGAGTACGTCCAGATGAACAACACGAGTGTTCCGAGGGTTGGAAACCAAGGCGATCCGGTAATCTACCTCAGTCACACGGTCGACGATCCTCCAGGGACCAGTCCAAGGCCGAGCAAACTTATTATTCTGCGTGAGGGGCAGATAATAATATCGGACCAGTTCTCCTGGTTGGAACTGAGGTCGAGGCTTGGCGTGGGCGTCATAACCCATCTTCTGCCGAATTGCCGCTTTCTCAAGATGGTCCTGAGCGAAACCGTGGGCCGTCCTGATCGCTTGCCGTAAATACTCCACATACTCTGGGCCGCACGGGGGTAGAGGCTCAGGGTCGTAGGTCGGAAACATGAGGTCGACTGGCAAGTTACACTCGTGTCCATACACCATCAGATGCGGGGTGCATCCCGTGGACGAGTGTACTGAGGTTCGATAGGCCATTAACACATATGGCAGGTGCACGTCCCAGTCGTTCGCACGATCGCTGACGAATGCACTCAGCATGTTGAGCAATGTCCTGTTGAATCGCTCAACCTGGCCGTCGCTCTGAGGTCGATATGGGGCCGTGCGGATCTTCTTAGCGCCCAGAAGACGCACGACATGCCGAAATAGAGCCGACTCGAACTCGGTGCCCTGGTCGCTATGGATTGCCTTGGGGACGCCATGATAAACTATCCATCTGTTTACCAGGATGTCGGCAACATTTTTGGCGGTATGTCGCCGCAGCGGGAAGGCGTCCGTATATTTCGTGAAATAGTCCGACACAACAAGGATATACCGATGGCCTCTTCCCGTGACTTTGTGGGTGTCGAGAATGTCCATCGCGATCCGGTCGAAAGGCGCTCCTGTCGGCAACTGTGTCAGAGGCGATCGTTTTGGGACCGGTTTTCCTTTGCGGGTGACACATTGCGAGCAGCGGGCACACCAGCGGGCGACATCCAGTGCCAGGCCGGGCCAGTAGAATCGGCGCCTGACTCTCTCGATGGTTCGCTGAATGCCGAGATGTCCGACAATCTTCATGTCGTGAAGTTGGTGCAAAACCTGCGTTCTGAGTGCTACGGGGAGCACGGTTTGCACCACAGGCCGTCCAGCGGGGTCGGGTTTTACGTGCCGAACTAGTACCCCGTCTTGTAGCGCCAGGAGGCTCCATCTGGAAACAAGTGTTTTTACCTCCTCCCCATGGCGCGCTACCTCCTTAGAGTCTGGTTTAGTGCCGATCAACATCCACTGTCGCACTTTTCCGACGCTCGGGTCGGCTTGCTGTGCCGCGACAATGTCCTGAGCCGAATAGTCCGAAAGCCACTTTTGCCCGTCAAGTGTGGCGTCCAAAGCACGGACTCGAACAACTTGGCGTGCCGAAACTAGTTGGGGCAAGACCGGTGATGTTATGGAATCACTGTCCAGGAGGTCTGCCCTTGTCTTAGCCGAAACAACAGTGATCCGACGAACTGGAAGTTCTCCGGAACTTGTCTCTGGGTCGGTCGGAGGTGTGACGAGTCGTCCGGGACAGTCTTGGTGTTTGCAACTGTGACACCGTGACAAGCCGTCTGCGTTGCCGTGAAGTTTGCCGGGCCGATGCTCTATCTTGAAGTCGTATTGCTGCAACTTAGCGAGCCACCTGGCGAGCATGCCGTCCGCGTCGCTGTAGTTCTTGAGCCACCTCAAGGAGCTGTGGTCGGTCCGGAGGAGGAACTTCCTACCCCAAAGATAATGCCGATAATGTTGAACCATTTCTACCACTGCCAGCAGTTCTCGGTACGTGGTACAATAGTTCCGTTGGGTCCGGGATAGGGTTTTGCTGGCAAACCCGATGGGGATTTCTTTCCCGTTGACCCTCTGTGAGAGTGCGCCTCCCACAGTGTAGCCGCTAGCGTCCGTGTCGAGGATGAAGTAATCATCCGGACTCTGGGTCGGATGCGCGAGCTTAGGCGCCTGGATGAGAGCGTCGCGGAGCCGCCGAAAAGCGCGTCGCTGAGCCGGTCCCCAAGTGAAATGACATTCACCTCGGGTGAGTGCTACGAGAGGTTCGGCGATCTCAGCATAGTCCTTGATGAATCGCCTGTGGTAATTGGCGAAACCAAGGAAAGATCTGACATCGGAGATCTCGCACGGGGTCGGCCATTCTCTGATGGCTTTGACCTTGTTGGGGTCGACACGAATTCCTTGGCCGCTCACTATAAACCCCAAGTACAAAATTTCCCTCTGGAACAGTTCACACTTCTTGGGTTGAAGCTTCAGGCCTGCCGATCTAATCGGATCCAGGACCGCCTCCAGGTTTGCGAGTGCCTGATCGAATGTTCTGCCGTAAGCGATGACGTCATCCAGGTAACACATACACCGTGTCCACAAGTATCCACGGAGTATGGTTTCCATCAGCCGTTCAAATGTTGCCGGTGCATTGCTGAGGCCGAATGGCATAACCTTAAACTGGTATAGTCCTTTCCTTGTCGCAAAGGCAGTTTTCGGTCTGTCTGTAGGGTCGACTTCGACTTGCCAGTAGCCGGAAGCCAAGTCCAAGGCCGAAAAGTATGTAGCGCCCGCCAGGGCGTCATGAGTGTCCTGAATGTTGGGCAACGGATAGGAATCCTTGCGGGTGACATCATTCAGGAGCCGATAATCGACGCAAAATCTCACTTGGCCGTTCTTTTTACGCACGAGCACCACCTGTGCGCTCCAGGGCGAATCTGACGGCTCAATGCACCCCAAGCGAAGCATCTTGTCGACCTCCTCATCTATGATGCTCTGTTGCGCCTGAGGGACGCGTCGTTGACGTTGCCGAATCGGGGCCGAATTGCCGGTGTCGATCTTGTGTTGGACGACTTGGGTCCGTCCCAACTGTCCGTCCGGGTGCATGAAGGTGTCCTGATATTGATGGATCAGGTTAGCGCAACGCCGGTGTTGTTCTGGCGCTAGTCCGGCGCGATCCACCATCTCTTGTAGATGTGGCGGCAGGTCGCGGTAGTGACTGGCGTCGGCTGTGGACAGGTCGGGCTCCTCTCCGGGTCTTGGTAGAGCTCCGACAACACTCTCGATCGGACTGGCTATGGCGACAGGGTCGGATCGAGTAAGTGTGATACCGGTATCTGCCGTGTTGACTACAGACACCTTTACACATTGTCGGTCCAAGGTCGTTAATGTTCTTCCCATGATGAGGTCAGTGTCCTCGGGAAAAGCCGTCAGTGGTTGAATCATCCGTGGATGCTGCCGAACTCGAACTCTGGAGGTCGGGATTAGCTCTATGATCGCCTCGCTACGTGCGGGGACGGTGACGGCTCGGCGCACTGCCATTCTAACAACATTGGCTTCAATGTCCTTGTGCGCAAACAGGATTTCTTTGTGTACCTGTATTGTTCCTGCGCCGTAATTCACTACAGCGTGAGCTTGCCGGAAAAAGTTCATGCCGAGTATCATGGCGTCGTGGATGTCAGCTACACAAAATGTCACAATCATGTGGTTGGTCCCGACCTGAATTGGGAGGTCGATCAGTCCATCGATTGGGCTTGACTGTCCGTTGACGTCACGAATCGTGGCCGAAGTAGGCTGTAGCTGTCGTTGATCGGCGGGGACGTGTCGGAGCTGATCGCGTCGGAGCAAAGAGATTTGCGCTCCGGAGTCGAGCACAGCTTGTATTGTCTTATCCCCGACGCGTACCGATAACTTCCAGCACTCATGTGCCGCTCTCGAATTGTCTATGACGGCCGGAATTGCGGGGTCGTCCGGTGGTGGCTTGAAGAGTGTGTGCAGCGGCGGCAATCTGGATTCCGGTCCAAATGGGAACGCGTAGAACCCTCCGTCATCGGAGATCCACTCCACCTCAGACATACTATCTGTTCCGGTGCCGTTGGCGGTCGGGGGCGACACCCCTTCAGGACGACGATTTTCCCGTGGAGGCCGTTGTGGAAGTGGCGCGGACACCCCTTCATGAGGGCGAGCCGGCTTTGGGGTCAGAGTTCGACACTTGGTACACACCCCTTCAAGGAGCTGAGGTGTGGGCTGGGCCGGCTGTGGGATCGTAACTGTTGGTACTGTTGGTTTGGTAGTTACGACAACCGCAGGTGTGGAGCATGTAACATTGTTCTGTTGCCCGGAAGGTCCTTGCTCCGCAGCACCTTCCACTACTGGTTTAACGACTGAGCCGTTGGCTCTGTCGGAGCCGACTTGGTTTGGTTGCCGATTTGGTTAGGTACTGACAATACTTGATCTGTCCTTCGGTCAGTACCAGCACCTTTAGGTCGAAAAGTTAGTGGCTTCATGCCATTGCGCACTAAGACGTCTTTAAGTCGGAAACACCGCATCCAGCGATGGCCGGGCTTCTTGCAGAAGAAGCATACGGCTGGTCGTCCGGGCTGTGGAGGCCGATCACCTTTAGTCGGGGCCGTAGTTCGTAGGACGGAATAGATAGCTGTCTCCTCACAGAGTCCATTCTCGTCGCTAAGGACGCTCTGGAAAGCTTCCGCCACCCATTCGCGTGAACAGGCTGGCACAGAATGTTCTTCACATCCTTGAAGGCCGGTCGTGTCACTGTCGACAGGGTCGTAATAAGCCGCAACCTGTTCAGGGGTCGGCGTTCCTCCCTGATTGATCTGTCCCATAGCACAAGACAGTTCTTGGTCGACACAATCATCATCCGGGTATCCGCTCACGGAGATGTCGGCACGTCGTGTGCCCCTCTGACGATCTCTGTTGGTCCGTTGCTGACGACTTTCAGCTTTGAGGACGGCCGTCAGCGCTTCACCGTAACTATGGAAAGTGAACACGCACAGTTTGTCGGCAATGTGGTCGGGTTGGCCGTTGACGAACTGGGAGATTACTGTTCGTTGCCGGGACTCTGGCGTGACATCGTCAAACACTTGCTCAGCCAGAGCTTGAAGCCGCTCTAAGTAGTGTTCCGCATTCTCCTTCCGTTCTCTTTTTAGAAACGGAAAATCGTCCCGTTTGGACTGCCGACGAGGTGCGGGTTCCCAGCCCTCCAAGAGCTGACAACGAAACTCCTCCCAGGGAGTCTCGACCGGAATGTTCAGAGCTAACGCTTCGGCGCGGCCGCGCAGCGTACTCCGGAAGGTCGTTGTTTTATTGAGGTCGGAATATGTGAAGGCCGCAGTGAATTGCTCGAAGCTCCGTATGTACTGTGTGAGATTGCCCTCCTTGAAGGTCGCACGCCATTGAGCCGTTTTAGCCATTGCTAACGGTTGGGGCTCAGACGTGAGTCTCTGGGGCGTGGGCGTGTCGACGCTCACCACAGTCGGCGTTGTTGTGACGGGAGCCGTCGTTGGCGTGACAGCCGGAGCAGTTGAAGTCGTAACAATCGGAGCTGCCGAGGTCGTGTTAGCGGGTGCGGTCGGTGCTGTTGTCGCGGAGACGGCGGGCGAAGTAGCGGGTGGTGCCGGAATGCTGTTGGGGTCGTACGCTATTGGTGCGACAGGGGCCGTTTGACTGTATGGTGGCGTCACCCATGGTATCCCGACTGAGGGTGGGATTACAGCCGGCGGTGGATATCGGTATGTCGATCCGTCTGGGCCTACACCATGGTACACTAATCCGGTTTGTGCACCATGATAGCCGGTGTCAGCCATCACACTTGGAACGCCACCGTATCCGGGTGGTGGGTTCATATAGCCGGCAGGTGGTTGGTAGTATCCGACAGCTACTCCATTTGAAACACCGCTTGTTGCGCCAGGGTATCCGACTGGCGATACACCGTATCCAGTGGTGTAGCCGATTGGCTGAGAGATCGGAGGTCCGATCATGGGCACAACACTTTCTGCCGGAGCAGACACAACTGGGTCTTGCGGCGAAGCGAAGCGCGGCTGTTCTCCGTCGGTCGGCGATGGTCGGGAAGCGGTCGGCGCGAGGGGGCGCGAGTCGGAGGCCGGCATGTCGGAGGCGTGAGGTCGGCGACTCGATGTCGGTGGTGGTTGCCGAAGTCGCGCTTGCCGTGTGGTGGCGCGAAATTCCGTCGTCGGGTCGCTGGGTCGTTGCGGTCGTAGAGGTGTCACGATCGGGGCATCGGTCGTCGCCGGGATGTTCTCTTTCGTTACTCTCGCCTGGCCGGGTTGTGTGTACTCTACCACCGTTGGCTCGGTCGGTATGCGCGAGTACGTCTCAGTCGCAGGGTCGTGTCGTCTCGGCGTCGTTGACGGCGCCAGTGGCCGATCTACCGAATAAGCGCTTGGCGGGACCGATTCCGGAACATTGTCAGACTGACAAACCCACTGTCGTATCCGAGAGTCACTCGGTGGGTGTGTAACCATTGATGTGTCTATGGTTACCGGCCGAACGTTCACTGATAACTGTTCTGGGTCGGTAGCACGATATACGCTCGCTCTTTGACGTGAGCGCGTATAGTTTCTGTCGGCAGAGTTCAATAGTCTCTGGATTGTTCTGGCCGACGTTGCCGAATACGCCCTAGCGTGTGCACTCAAAATGTCACTTACTGTGTGTTGAGGTGCGAGCGGGTCTTCGTCGAGGAACTCCTGTATCAGGTCGACGGGCGGCGAAGACGATCTCAGGGTCGAATGTTCGTCCATGGAGTCGAACAGGCCGGTCGGTTGTTGTTCCTGTGACAACGGAACTGTATCGCTCATAACAACTGAGCGGGGGCCGGAAGGTCGGAAGGTCGGGTTGAACGTGACTTCTTCATCTGTCTGGTCGGCCGACTCACCTCGGAACGCTCCCGGGGTCAATGCCATCACTGCCGGTAAGTTAGGGTCGGTAATCCGAGACTAGCTCAGATCCTGGTCGAACGGCGCCAATGTGATAAATATCGTTCTATGGTCGATATTAGGCCGAAATGTCTGCGATCGCTGTGCAAATCACAAGGCCGGCAGTTCAGTTCAATAATTTATTTGGGCGACAATGTCCAATGATCCAGACAGTCACATCAAGGCCGCAAATACACCTACGTCCGGTGATTCCCCGTCAATAAGATAGCCGAAAACTATGGTCCTTCTTTATCACAATTCACGTATAAATAGTCCACAATTATTCCAAGTATTCCATACGAGCACGGCCAAACTTCTTAACAATACCTCAACACGTCTGTGCTCGTGGCGGCCATTTACTCAACTCTATCACAACACGTCTATTCTCTGTGACCGCTTCTACTCAACTCTTAGAAAAACTGTGTGGCCGGCAACATGTGGTGTAGACTTTCCCGCCAAATGCATGCGGTGTTGTGATTGGTCATGTATGTGCTGATGTGTGCTGATCTCACCGGGAAAGTGGGTTTCCCCGGCGCGTGAACGAGACTTGTTATGCTTATATCTGTGCACGTGATGTGAGCGGTGGGTGTGTCATGTTCTATGTTTAGAAGTAGGTGCTTGTGAAGGTCAAGGCCGAAACTAACTGGGTCGATGTACCGAATGAATGGGGCCGCAAGTGCATGTGGATTGACCTGTGTATGTAACCATGACTACATGGAGTTTATGCTTGTGATCGTATAGTCTGTACCTGTCCTGTATGTAAGTCATGTAGAATGAATGTTTGTTGTGAAATATGTATGCGCGGGAGGGACGGGGGTTACAGTCGCTAAAATTACTACAATATCATGGATTAAAATATCCTATTAGAGCTGCTAAAACTTTTCATGTGGCTTCTGTAATGTAGTGCCGGAATGGCAGTTTCGAATGGCTATAACTTTTGAACGGATAGTGATATTGATATACCGTAAAAGACCATTTTGCTCAGATCAATGAGATCTTTTCATATTTTATAACTCAATATCATATTTGCACTTTACTAGTTACCACAACAACAGAATAAATGACGTAGACGACAGTACTAGGGGGTGCTCGGGTTTAAAGTCCCCGCTCGGAAAAAGGCACATATTGCCTGTAATTGATCCTATTGAAATTTTCGCGCCATCAAGTTGATGAGATTTTAGAATCACAGCCGTCACATAGCCACCTATAGCTGTGTTGAATGGGGTGTCGAGAATCTGAGCATGTTATAGGAATTGGTCCTGTTTACATCCATCAGGATTTCCTATTTTTTTATTTTGGACCAGAAAACACATTGGGGTGTATTCTACACAAACGGGTTGATTTCGAACGATTGCACCTCTGCAAAACGGAGCAAATGCGCACAGTTTTGTGCGGACCTCGAAATTAAATGACAGGGCTAAAATTAACAGTGGCTTAGATTGCCAACCTTTTCAAATTCCGCAACAGAAGTCGGAAATTGGGTAGGCCTACCTTTCAAACTTTTTCTATCGTCGAGGTAGAAATATGAAAGTCGGTAGAGTTCGTCATATGTTTCTAAAGATAGATCTACATTGAAACCTAGATGCGATCGTTCATGTCTTAGTATTGTTAATGTTCTGTCATATCGTCAGCAAAATAGAATCGTTGGCATAAATATGTATCGGGTGATCATTGGCAAAATACTTTTGTCGAAAACTGTAGTGCAGGAAATGGCCAAAATCCCTCCACGAGAAGAGTTACTTCCGCTAAAAAAAATAATGGCGTTGTTTTTGTCTAAAATTCAAGTTATTCAGCAACAAAAGCATGCTTAACCATAGTTATCGATAGTTTATTTATTTAGTTACGACTCAACGGTTTGATGCCAAGACAAAAGCAATCACCGGCCTCATTCGTGGGTGAGTATGTGCAACAGCAATAGACGAATTATACCTCGCACGTCTCGAGTCACTCTCACACTCGCACTCACCCTGCTCACTCACTGCGCTGTGAGTGACTGACCCAGCGCCAGACCAGGCTTGCCCTGCAGTAACCAGTGACAGTGCATTTGTAATGTGTATGTTAGTCCGTCAGTGACAGTGGCTGCATTTTCATGCAGTCCCTGCAATGTCAGCCCCAGTGCATCATTCCAGACCACCAGTTTAAGCTATGATCATATAACCTGGGGTACAATTTCAAATGTTGTGAAAAACAAATACTGAATCACAAAGTAGATATATTTCTCGAAAATTATACTAGATCATTTAGATCTATACTAGTAAGATTTTTCTTACTTGTTCACAACTCTAACAGTATTTTTGCGATACTAAATGTTATCGTTCTGTATCTTGGCATACACTACCTGGGAGTCCAAAGGCAATTTTCTACCAAATTTCAGACTCTAGCGCTAAACTTAAGAAGTTGGCAAAACTTGAAGAGTTGCCGTACTCGTGCTATCAAATGCTCCAATGAACACCACTCATCAATATGTTACAAATTTATTTGCAGAGCCTAATCTCGGCGCGCGCCCTGCAGGCCCTCCTCATCCGCACTTGTCTCCAGGGCCTCAGGGCCCCCCGGATCAATTCTTTCCGGGACGAGGCCCGCTAGGACCCCCACAGGGCCAGGGTCTCCCACATCTCAACTCTGCAGGCAGCCCGTTTGGTCCCGGTCCAGGCATGGCACCACCTCCACCACAGTCCAACCCGCAGGTCAGAACAGCAGTCAAGTTTTCTTCTTTGGCAAATTCGCAAATACATTTAAAACCGAAATTCCTGATGCTTTATACTACCACAAAAAGTAAATTATTAGGTATCATCATCATGTGAACATCAAAATGTCACAAATATATTCCGATCGTTTTGAATTTTTGTGCGTAATCATCTACTATTTTGTTCTCCTCAGTTCAACCATGACTTCTTGGATGACCTCATTCAGCCTGTCACTGCAGGGATGGACAACATGGGACCTCCCAACGACCATGGTCCAGGAATGGGACAGTCTCCTGGCATGGGGCCAAGCCCTGGTATGGGCCAGAGCCCTGGCATGGGTCCCAGTCCTAATCACTACTTCGACAACAGCTCTCCTTTCCCCGTCAGTTCTCATTCAGGGCCGCCCAATAACATGAACAACATGCAGTTTGTCAATTCCTCACAGGCTGGGCCCCTCGGTAACCATATGCCTGGCAACGGAGGCCCACCGCCCCCACAAGGACCTCCAAATATGCCCATGGGTCCTAATGGACCAATCGGCCCTAATGGACCTATGGGACCTAATGGACCAATGGGCCCTAATGGACCGATGGGTCCTAATGGACCCATGGGCCCTAATGGGCCGATGGGACCTAACGGGCCCATGGGACCTCCCGGCTCTGGGAAGATCTACCCCCCAAACCAGTCGATGGTGTTCAACCCGTCCAATCCAAATGCACCTCCGATCTACCCCTGCGGTGTGTGTCATAAAGAAGTCCACGACAATGACCAGGCAATCCTGTGTGAGAGTGGCTGTAACTTCTGGTTTCACCGCTCGTGTACAGGGCTGACCGAGCCTGCCTTCGTCATGCTGAAAGAGGAAGTGTATGCGGAGTGGGTCTGCGACAGCTGTCTGTCTACCAAAAATATACCTCTCGTCAAACTCAAGCCGTGATGTTTCTACGTGGGAAAAACTGGAGATTTCTGTGTGTGAATGAAAGCAGCATTATTGTTACTGAACTTGTGCCCAGTGAATTTTTAGCGCAGTCGTGGGGTTCATGGGAAATGACTGGATAACATTATTTGTATTTTCAAGCGTTTAGATGGGACTTCAATCATGACATTGGTATTATTTTATGTTCCTTGTTGTGTTATTGTTTTAGCAGAAAAAAATTGGATTTATTTTGCAGATTGAATAGCTGCAGTTAAAATGGTCACATATCATGCTTGTATTGGTTGTTGTGTACAGTCTAGGTGTACATAATGACATATTTATTAATTAATTACTGTGCGTCTCAGCATGGCAAGCCAACAATATCATATATGGTACATGCATTGTCATCGACAAACCTTTCATTGAAGCATATAAAAGTTGTGTACAAAACAGATAATGACAATATACTAGGATGCACATGTGTTGGGAAAGGATAGTGTATTGCATGGTAACAACACAACAGTTAGTGCACAAGTTTGCAAAATTTTGATCTCTATGCAGTGTGCTAAATATATATACTACATATTTAACTTGTATATTGTTCACTTGTATATTGTTCATGTCTTGTCTTGTACCATATCCGAATGTGAAACTATTAGATTTTGTGAAATCAGGAGATCAGGTATTGCACTGTTTGTATGTTTGATGGCATCTGAGTTATGAATTAGCCATTTCTTTCATTGATCTTGTCCATATGTATATTGTGAATGCAAATGAAAATGCTTTTGCGCCAGAATGATGTCTATAAATGATAGGTATTTAATTTTGGAATGGAACAGCTATTTACGTTTTATCAGTATAGAATTTATTGTGTTCATTGTTTAGTATCTTTATAACGTACCACATCGAATGTTGACCAGTCGTTTGCAGAGTTATAAACTTGAAACTGTTACACTTTCTGAGTTCTGAGAGTCAAATTAGTAACATATTAGAGATAAGACCAGCAGTATAGGCACCATTTTTAAATTATATTAACGGATACTATCAGTTTGCTGCTATGTATTCCTTGTGTTGGCAGGGCATTATTACTGGATATATTTAAAACATCTGGATTAATATCACCGTGACCTATTTATTCCCAGCAAATAAGGTGAACTACCGGTATGTTAAGAGAGAATATCCCACTAAAACTCTTACAGCCAAATTATCATGGTTATTTGTAATGCCAAAAGAACACATTATCCAAATGCATGTTGTGGCATGTTGCGATGATCTTTGTTGTACGGTGCTGTATGTTGTTTAGTTCAGTATTTACGTGTGGACCAGTGTTGACATTAACCCATTTTTATATATAAAATATGTGCTTTACAACGTATATTGTAATAAATGAGTAATGTTACTTTATGGGTCATTTTGTGGCGTTAATTTAGGTTCAGTCGAAAAATGTCTTTGGTCATAAATATATTTATTGACTTCACAAATAAATAAACAACTTTAACATAGATTCAGTATACCTGGATTGTCTATGGTAATTGAAGATTTCACAACTAGTTGTAAATATCTCGCATGCAGGTAGAATATGCTTCCTCACAGCTCAGTCAAAACCTGTCATATCTTGTTGCATATTCGGTGCAAAAAAAACTGAAGGAATTCTGAAAATTTTGTTTTGAAACAAGAATGTACACATGATACGACATAGTGACAAACATGAAGTCTGGCTGTAAAATACTGTGGTTTCCTGTTGGCAGGAGCCACAAATGACACTTGTACGAACAATGGTGTCCTTTGGAAATTATTGAAGAACTGTACACAGTTACAATAATTCAACACTGTGACACACGCAGAACCAAGACCCAATTGGCACAAGGGTTCCACGTCTTGAACAGAATCATTCCCAACTCTGTCTTGGCAAAAATGAAATTGAAGGTAACACAAAATTCTGAGCATTCTAGAAGTAACAATTGATCTGATAGTGGCCCACAACATTTTTGCGATCATGCATATTTTTTACGTCGGTGCCATATAAAGGACGCAGCTGACACAAGGCAAGCAACAAAACCAGATGCATCCCTAGCATTCATCATCGTTACGCTTATCACAATCGCTTTGACATCTGATGTATGAATAAATGTACAAAATTGCATCATTACATATAAATATGGACTGCTCTTACACATGTGGCTGTATATACAAATGACTAACCTAGCCCCAAAAGTGGCTCTTCAACCTGGTGATTGATATGGGCGGTTGATGGAGCCACAGGACACCCTCGGTTAGAAATCTTCATCCGTGTGGCTCTAAACTAAAAGGTGTGACAACTCGTGAATGATTTATTTTGATTCCTTAATAACTTCTGAAAAGTTTGGCACAGTTTGGGGGGCCTGTAATCGTTCTTCGTTTTGTATTTACATTTTTCAACGCATCGATCAATCCATCTTTGCTTGAGTTCAAGTCTCTTGGATTGTAGCACTTAGTACATGTAATATAAATACATTTATGTTACACGAAGAACGATTACAGGCGCTTTCAAACAGTGTCACACTATAGAAAATGTCAAAGAAACAGAATAAACCTTTGATGAGTTGCCACACCGCTGATTTTAGTGATATCAAAAGTTCTAAAATAACTTTTATTTTTATACTATGCATACTTACCTCTGACTCTGGGGTCGTGTAATTGGCGAGCCCTCATTCGCCAACCACACATGAAATATGGGTGAAAAAGCTAAACGAAAGTTAGCCGGTCCGTTTAGACCCTGCGTTAGTAATGGTAGTTACCTGAGCAGTTCACCCTCCGTGTGGTAGCATAATCGTGCCGGTCCACTGCCTCCCAGTTCACTTTTGTTGAGTTGCAACACTTGATCACTGAAGGTTATCTTCTGAAAAGACAAGAAGATAATCAGCGGGGAGGAGGGTGGGACCATCCAACGTCAGAGGTAAGTATGCATAGTATAAAAATAAAAGTTATTTTAGAACTTTTGATTTGTTATGCTAAGCGATACTTACCTCTGACTCTGGGGAATGGCCTGCCGGTGGTGGGCCCCTCAGAGAGAAAGTACGCCTTGCACAAGATCATCCCCTGAAAGTAGAAGGATGAGAACTATGCATAATACCAGTGACTATAATTACTGTATAAAGGATAAGGAACCCGCTCCTTTCCTATAGTAATTATAATACTAATTAACCACAGAGTAGCTCGGAAGTTAATAGTATACTGAGAGATACTTTGTAATCCAGAAGAATCTGAGATTACATACCTGTCGTCGAGTCCCTTGTGAGGCGATGAGCCGTAGCTAGGTGTTGAGACGGCGCTCCCCCCCCGGACTCTTGGCAGAAGAAGCAGTGGGTTGCACGATGACTTGTGCTGCGACGATGGGTCCCAGATGATAGAGGTCATCCGCGAGGAGCGATACATCGCGCAGGTAAAATGAGGAAAACGTAGAGTGAGATCTCCAAGTGGCTGCCTTCATGAGATCCTGAAGTGACATGTTGTGTGCAAACGACCAGGAAGTGGAGATGGCGCGAACCTCGTGAGCCGTACGACCGTAGAGCTGATGTAGGTCCCGACGATCCTTACTGTAAGCACGTGTAACAACAGCCTTGATCCAAAGCGAGATCGTGTTCTTGGAGACCTGTCCTCTCGATGCCGAAAACGGGAGAAAGAGGTGAGATTCCCTTGGTCGTGAAGGCTTAGTCCTCTTCAGATACAACCGTAACGCACGCACCGGACACAGGGACAGATCCCCACAGTCAGTCGCCAACTGAGATAAGGCAGGGACAGAGAACGTTCGCATCCCAGCCGCCAGGGCAGAAGGAGTTTCGGTCTTGGCAAGAAACCCCAGATGGTACTGGAGGGTAACAGAAGACCAATCTTCCGGGTGTAAGACCTCCGCAGACAGTCCCTGAAGCTCACTGACCCGCTTCGCGGAAGCAAGGGCCAACAGGAACACAGTCTTGTGCGTGAGAAAACGAAGCTCCGCTTCCTCGAGAGGCTCATATGGAGATTCATTGAGGCTACAAAGGACCAATGACAAGTCCCATTTTGGTGCGCGGGAGACCGGAGGCAAATCCTGGGCGAAGGACTTGAACAGGGCCGAAATCTCCCGTGATGTAGAAATGTCCAAACCGTGAGAAGCTAGCACATTAGACAATGCCGCACGGTATCCCTTGACAGTAGTAAGCGCCCTCTTGCGCTTGTCTCTCAACCAGACAAAGAAGTCCGCTACCGTAGGGAGAGGGGGACGGCGTGGATCAACTTGCCGTCGACCACACCAAGAAGAGAAGACTCTCCACTTGGCTTGATATAATCGCTCTGAGGATGACCGAACTGTTCTGGACATCCGCTTGGCAGCGTTCTTCGAAAAGCCAGCCTTTCTGAATGAACGCCTGATAATCTCCACGCGTGAAGATGGAGAACGCCCAGATGCTCGTGAAACTGACGTCCCTGACGAAGCAGGCTGGGGATCGGTGGTAACAACCGTGGAAGATCCGTCAGAAGCTCCAGGAGTTCCGGAAACCAAGGCTTGGCTGGCCAGCAGGGAGCCACCAAGATGATCTGGGCCGAGCTTAACCGAATCCTCTGTAGAACCACGGGAATCAGTGAGAACGGAGGAAAAGCGTACGCCCATAGGATGGACCAGTCCTGAGCGAGGGCGTCGACTGCCCAGGCATGAGGGTCCGGGAACGGGGACACATAGAGAGGTAGACGATTGTTCTGGAACGTGGCGAACAGGTCCAAGTGAGGCTGACCCCAAAGACGCCACAGGTGACTGCAAACCTGAGGGTTCAGAGACCAGTTCGTGGAAACCGGACCCTTCCTCGAAAGGGCGTCGGCGATGGTGTTCATGGAGCCCGGGATGTGTCGGGCCAGAAGACTGACATCCTGGGATTCCGCCCACTCCAAGATTCTTCGAGTCAAGGCGCTTAGCTCCCTTGATCGTGTCCCCCCCTGATTCTTGATATAGCCGACGACCGTCGTGTTGTCGGTCATGGCCAGTACCGTGGACCCGGCAACCGTCTGATGAAAATGGCGCAGGCCCAACCAGACAGCCCTGAGCTCCAGCCAATTGATGTGATGCCGGAGATCGGCCGCCGACCAGAGACCGGAGACTTGACTTTCGCCGAGGTGAGCACCCCAACCGAGGCGAGACGCGTCGGAGAACAGGAGAAAGTCGGGCTCCAACTCGTGAATCGGATGACCCCGTAGCAGGTTGACTGGATCGGACCACCAGAGGAGATCTGGCTGGAGAGCGGAAACCACCGGAACCAGAGTTGACAAGTCCTGCTCGGAAGACCAGTGGTCCTTCAAGTGGAACTGGATCGCCCGCATGCGCAACCGTGCACCAGGGACGATCTTCTCTAGCGACACCATGTGACCTAGGCGCCTCAGGAACACCACCGCCGCGACGGGAACCCCGATGGAGAAAGACCGTAGAACGCCGTTCAAACGTTGAATACGATCTGCCGTCGGACGTGTCAGGAAGGACTGCGTGTCGATGTCCATCCCGAGGTAGGTGACACGCTGGGAAGGAGCCAAGTCTGACTTCTTGAAATTTATGATGAGACCGACTCGCTGACAAAGCCGAACGATCTGGTCCGTGTGTGCGGCCACCGTCTGCTGGTCCGTGGCCGTAATCAGCCAATCGTCCAGATACCTCGTGAGACGAATCCCCCTGCGGTGCGCCCACGCCGATACCGGCTGAAACACCCTGGTGAACAGGAACGGGGCGGTGGAGAGGCCGAAACACAGAGCACGGAACTGGTAGATCACGTTGCCCCACTGGAAACGAAGGTAGGGCCGTGATGAGGGATGAATCGGGATGTGAAAGTAGGCATCTTTCAGATCTATGGAGGTCATCCAGTCCCCGCTGCGCAGAGACAGTAGAACCGTCCGTGGGCACTCCATGGAAAACTTCTCCTTGGAGACAAACTTGTTCAGGGGACTGAGGTCGATTATCGGTCGCCAGCCGCCCGTGAGCTTGGGGACGACAAACAGACGACTGTAGAAGCCGGGAGAGTTCTGGGTCACCTTCTCCGTGGCTTCCTTGAGGAGCATCTCGGACACGAGGGCGTCCAGGACCGCAAACTTCTCCGACCCCGGGGCGTAGGATGCGAACGCTATCGGTAGAGGGGAGAGAGGAGGCGCCTGACTGAAGGGAATCCGGTACCCGTGACGCAGTATGGTAGTTACTAGACAGTCCTCGAATTCCGTATCCCAGACTGGCCAAAAGGCCTGAAGACGAGCTCCCACGGGGGATACATCCGAATCGTGGTTCCGTGGGAGCGTCTGGGACACATCAGGAGCGGGGCTGAGGCTTGGCAGAAGACGAGGATCCACTGCCGCCGCGACCTCCACGTGAAGAGTTAGTCGACTTCTTGTTCTTGTCAAACTTGGAGCCTTTAGAAAACTGAGACGACTGAGACTGCTGTTTCGACTCCGTGGCCTTGACCTTCGGGATCTTGAACGACGAGGAAGAGGATGCCGCAGGCTTCTTCTCCTGGCGTTCCACCAATTTAACTAAGTTAAATTTGCTGAGAAGGTCCGCTTCCTGGGCAACCGCCTGGCCTGCCTTGGCCAGGACATCCGGGTCAAAGAGGCGAGGACCAAAGACCGAGGACGTGCGTAACTTGGACTTGAAGGCGTCCGACAGCTTGGAGGTAGATCTCTTGAGAAAGGCGTCCCGTCGCCTGAGAACGACGTTGGCCCACTCCACGTGCGACTCCTTCGTAATCTGTCCCACACACTTGTTAACGGAGGAAAGAGTCCTCTTGATGCGCAGCAACTCCGACACCGGTACTTGAACAGTGGCATCCGTGTCCAAATCGGCGTCCGCTGGAACCGAACCGGGGGCCAGACGGTCGACCTGCACGCTGAGGAGGCCCGAGAGCCAGTCGAGGGTGTTGGCAACCAGTTGTACCCGACGCGGGTAAGATTCCCAGGTCTTGAGATCTGAGTCCGAAAGTGTAGCGGTAACACTCGAGGACTTGAGCCCAGGGGCGATGACTGACAGGTCGTCATTCACCGCCGCTGCCTCCAGAGTGCTACCGCAATCCGTAGACTGGTAGTGCTTTAATTGTCCTTGGAAGCACGAGGCGAACTTGCCAGCTCGTAGGGGCTGTCCATTGACTGGGACGATCTTCTCTTCCACTAGAGTCCGTACTGACAAGATACCCTCGGACCACGGGAAGCGCACGTCCGGCTCCGGCTGCTGACGGGCGTGGAGCACACGCTCACCCACCGACGTATAAGAAGTCCCCTTGGCTACAGGTAGCTCAATCTCGTCAGGGAAGGCCTCCTGAACCCAAACGCGGACCTGGGCAAAGGTGTCGTCGTCAGACTTGGAGGAGGAAGGCTTGGAGGTACCGGCCGTAGCTGAGGAGTCGGCAGACCTAGCCGGGCTAGCCACCCGCGGCTTCTTGACTGGAGGTTCATCCGAGATCTGGTCTGCCGGGGGGGGAGGCAACGAGACTGGAGGCTCCAAAACAGCAACAGAGGACGACCCGGCCGCGTGTTGCTCACCTTCAGACCTAGGGGCGTGGTCTGAAGCGGGACGCTTGGGCTCCCTCACACGGTCGTAGTCCGAGCGTGAACTTTTCTCTCCACGGCTACCGTGAGAATCCCTGGAGGAGTAGTCCCTGCGGTCCGCACGCTCCCGACGGTAGTAGTAGTCCCTATCGTCACGAGAACGGCCGGAACGGTAGTAACGATCCAACTCTTCATGGTAAGAACGGTCAAAGTCATATTCACGACGATGATCATAAACCCAATCACGGAACCGATCCGCGCGGCTGGAGGACGGACGAACCCAATCGCCGGAACGGTGTTGATCCACAGGCCGAGCTGGACGGTGGCGGCGGTCAGGCGAGGACGGGCGGCCCACCGCTGGAAGAACACTATCCGCCGTGGCTGTTGACCCGCGGTGCGAATCTCCACTGGAGGAAGACGACCGGCTGTCCGCGCGTCGACTGACGGACGGTGGAAGATCGCGGGGCAGAACACTGGGCTGAGAAACCCCCGGGCTGGCCACCGGTGGCTGCTGATCACGGTCACGGTCGGGTAAGCACCCGCGCGGCACCGCTGCGGCTGGAGAAGAGGTACCCTGGGCTGAAGAGGCGTCACGGTGCTGAACACGGCCCGGGCTACCAGCGAGAGACTTGTCCACCACAAGCACATCAACAGGGCCGTCGGAGAGCTGGACGGTGGAGTAGTCGGGGGGGCCACACTTGGCACGACCGACGGGGCCCCTGCCTTCACCTGACTGTTCCTCCGAGACCGACTCGCCGGTCTCGGCAGCCTGGGAACGGGAATCCACCGTGGCCGAGTCAACTGGCTCCGAGAAGATCGGGTCCAACGAAGGCAAACCCCAGGAACACGAAGGCTGGTCAGCTGGACTGTGGCTCGGGGGGTTGCCGCCGACGAACGGGTCACCAGAGAGAAGCGGCGTCGGAACTTCATCCACCGTGGGGGTGGCCGGTGTCGCAACTCCTTTCCCAACCAGGGACGACAACATCGCCGACATGGACGCAATGGAAGTCTGCAAATTCCCAACCGTCTGCTCGAGGGAATCAAGACGAGAGGAGGAAGAGGAATCCAGAGATCGTCGATCAGCAGAACGCGACCTCTTCTTCTCCCTGTCGATCCTACGCTGATCTATCCTGTCGAATCTGTCATCGGGCCAAGATTCGCAGATCTGACAGCGCTGAGACGCACAGCAAACAAACGGTCTGCAAGACGGACAGCGATCGTGAGGATCGAGATCGAGAGGAACCAAGAAGTGTCCACACTTGGTACATCTCCTGACAGAAGACGATTCCATCGTAGAAACAGCTAAGTTCCAAAATCCAAACTTCAAAGGGGCAATCGCGAGCGACGCAAAGTTGTTGTTGACAGGAGCTCGCCAAAAACAAAAGTGAACTGGGAGGCAGTGGACCGGCACGATTATGCTACCACACGGAGGGTGAACTGCTCAGGTAACTACCATTACTAACGCAGGGTCTAAACGGACCGGCTAACTTTCGTTTAGCTTTTTCACCCATATTTCATGTGTGGTTGGCGAATGAGGGCTCGCCAATTACACGACCCCAGAGTCAGAGGTAAGTATCGCTTAGCATAACAAACATGGATGAAGACTTGTGATTTCCGATTTTTACTCCGTCAACCATCACCAGGATAATGAGCCACTTTTGGGGCTATGACTAACCTATGATGATCACAAGGACACCTGACTTTGTGTACAAGGCTCTTGTTCCAATTGTGAACAATAAAATAACTTCCAAGTTTGTATAATCTACATGTGGCATTTGGCACAAGGGAACCTGTTCTGTCAACCAGAAGTTACGACAAGGTATATAAGTGAATATTTTGATGGACATAATTCTGTAGTGAACAAGATTTCATAAAATTTCAACCATTGCATAAAAGAAATCTTGTTTAGAAGAAAAGAATGCCAAAAACGATATCTTTGGTCAGCAGCTGTATAAAATACATTGAAGCAACCAACGGACAATAAAGTACCTATAAACACCTTAACAACAAGAAGACACGCTAAAACTACAAATGTTTACAGTAAAAACATCACAGAAATAAATGGACAAATCATCCAAACAGCACAATGGTACAACAGTCGATAACAAAATTGGTACATGTACTGATGAAATTTCATACAGTCACAGTGCAGTGTCGTTCAAATCTATTCTTCATTGAATAGAAAGTCGAGAAAAGACACTAAAAATGTGAATATTTTTTGTGTTCATGAATACTATAACAAATATACCCCCAAATGAATGTTTATGTTAAGACCACCATAAATGTTTCCTAACCTCTATAGTGTTTGTGTTATTTGTGGTAGCACCGTGAAGTCTTAAGAATACCTGTCTGTACATTTCTCTAGGGTCAGCTCATGAGTAAAATATCCCAATATATCATAAACAGATAATAATAAAATGTTTTTCCATGAACATGAAATCTCAAACTAACAAATATCACAGTAAATTCATGAACTAATAGCTCGAAAGCATAACATAAATATCTCAATATATAGCTTCACTCATTAGAAAAGTTTCATACAGTATTAAAATGGGGTAACAATTACAATTTGTTTTGAGAGAATAACCTCTATGAAGGTCTGGACGGATTACTAACTGCATTAACAGATACAATACTGATAGTGGCTTGCATGATATCACTGTCCATGTTCCGGGTTCTAGACGACAGAGGACCGAGGAGTATCCATGTTTAAGGACGGACTAAGCCTCTGTCAGTCAGCGAATAGGCATAAAACCAGCATCAACCAATTACGAATGAGTCAGTTGGTACTGTCAGGCAATCACAGACTTGCTAGTGTCTAGCAGTAGCCAATCGTGACTAAGCTCGTTTATAACGTCAATCACCCATCAATTAAGTAGAACCCAGTATTGTTCACCGATGAGACACCAAATGATATCAGTGACTTTGACGAATCAAGTGTCTAGTCTGCCCCTGTTAATATCACGCTGGCAGCCGAAGAGCTGAGACTAGCTGAAGACGATGGTATGATTGCCTCGCATCTCCATGTCCTTGACCTTGGGTGCAGCACGGAGCCTCGACCCTGACCCGACCTTGCCGACTCTCTGCGTTAATGCCTCTAGCGGCGGCTGTCCCGAGGTCGTAGCATACACGGCGCGAGGACCGTTGCTGCCGGCAGACGTGGTGTCCGGCCGATGGGCCATGGGCGCAGGGGCGGACACGATCGATAGTCCTGCGGGTATGTGAAGAGGTTGGGCCACGCCCCCAATGCCGGGGCCGGGCTGCGGGGCGGCCACCTTGGCCATGGACGGGAAGGCGTACTGGTACTGGGGCAGTACTTGTGAGCCGCCCTGTAGAGTGACTGCATGGGGAGGGGTCTGAGGCACGGCGGCGGTGTACTGCTGTGGGGGAGCCGCTCCCACCCGCGGAGTTCCCTTGGCACCTGAAAAACGCATGGGTGAGTGAATGCCATGTATATACTTCTTGATCAAATATCACCCTGACACTTCATATTATTTCATATTATATTTCATATTATTTCAGGTTATTTCATACTATTTCCAGATCAGGTAGTTGCTATAGTTGTATACTAATGGAACACAAAATAAATTTGACATTTATGACATACCCCGGTAGTGCATGAAGTCAAAGCTCAAAATCATTATCAGAAAGCAAGTGAGACTCATGAGTTCAAGCTTGACTCATTATCAGAAAGCAAGTGAGACTCATGAGTTCAAGCTTGACTCATTATCACAGGCAATGTTAGTGGGTTCTATGTTGTTAGCAACTCAGATTACCAGGTATTGGAAACACAACACACACAAAGATAGCACACTGTCACAGCACAGTACAGGGACTGATGGGCAATATGTTGTCAGTTACAAACATCACATCACGTCACAAACCAATAAGCAAAGTGTTCAATGTGCATGGATGTTGAATGACTGCATGGTTCCATTGTTTCGATAACATTAGCAGCGGTCCAGCAGGTACCTAAATGCAGAGATGCCAACATGGTGAAATTGGAACCTGTACTTTCCAATACCAAAACCTGTATTTTCATGGACGAACCTGTATTCCTATCGCGTTAAACCTGTATTTTCACATGAGAACCTGTATTCACTCTGAAAAACTGTATTTTATGTATTTATACATATAATATTGACCTCATTATGTACATTAAGCCATTTTTTGTTAACTTGTTGCTATTCACACTGATTCAATCGCGGCCGACCATGACATTGAGGTGATCAGCAGATCAGCCAATCAGCGTGCAGCATTGACAAGGCCGTTACCGTATCTGTCCGTCTTCGTGCGTCTTCGTAATAAGTATGCGCACTTGTCAAAATTCTCGATTTTATGCACGGAAAAAAACATTTTCTACGTACGAAATTATTTTATTTGGCGCCACAAAACTGTACTATTTTGGTATCTGGTAGTACTCCCGTATTTTGCTCTCAAAACCGTACTAAATACGGGAAAACTGTACGAGTTGGCAACTCTGTAAATGTATATTGTATACAGCAGAGTCAGCAGCTCTTTGTACCAGTAATACTCAGTTATTGTCATGATGTTGGACTTCATGAGATTCACTCCGAGTAGAAATAGAATAACCCACTATAGCAGACAAAATTACCCAAATTAGAGTTAGGGGAGTATCTTTTGTTTCACCGGTTGGCCTATTCTCCACTGATCATTGTTCTACCGTTGACTAACCTCTAACTATAACACCAAGAACGCAAAAAAATTGTGACACGTGAAAAAATGCATAAACAGCTAAACTACCACAGCAGTCTATTCTGCATAAATAGTTCAATCTTCAAATGAATAATACATCTATAACAGCGAACGTCTATAAGAGCCAACTGAACGGCCTAGAACACCACTGACTATTGACTACATAGACTAGAACTATGCCACTGCATGAAGCCTAACACATCATGAAGACAACATCTTGTACTATGTCCACAACTAAACAGCCAATATTGCGACTGCCCAGACAGTTTTACCTAAGTCCTTGGCTTTAGTGGCCACAACCTGCCGTGAGGTGGCGCTGCGACTGCGATGGAGCAGGTTAGAAAGCGCCACCTGGTGTTTGGCCTGAGAAACGGCAGCGTGCGAGATGGCATCCTCTGGGGACCTGATGCTAGGGGGCATGGAGCGTGCGGTGTTAGGGTCGTGGGGGTGCTGTGTGGTGGTGGTGCTATGTTGGGAGTGGTGCTGTGAGTTACGGTCGTCAGGTTCTTGGACCACCACCGATGTCAACTGGTGACGGTACTCACTTTCCGTATTGATCGCAGCGTTACCATGGTTACTACCACGATTTCCCAGCATGCCTTGCTGCTGCTGCCCCACTGGCTTCCTGTTTGAGTATCTTGTTCGATGCTGCACGAGTCAACATGTAAAAGCATTAAGCAAAACAGAACACATCAATTATAACAGAACATTAAGTATTCATTACGGACATGAACATGGAAAGAACAAATACATTTAGACACTGTTATGTTTAACGAATTGACACAGGAAGAACTGATAGCTTATATCGAGTTACAGTGCGGTTTTCAGGTTTTAGTGGGTAGGTTTCAGCATCATTGGTCAATTTCTTCCATTTTTCCAGGTGCATTATTACAACAGCCAATTAATAAGCAAACATTTTCCAAAATCCTTAACACAGACGATACACGCATATAACGGAATACTTGCCGTACTTACGGGGAGGTTGCGATCCTGAGGCAAGGCCATGTTTGAGCCACTGGGCACCTTGATGACACGATTGCCTGGGTACGTAATACCCTGCTGAAAGTTGCGCAATAGGAAACTACTGCCATGGTTCCCGTCGGACGGATGGTTCGCACCACGCACACCAGCATCGTCAGCACCACTCTGCAAAATATATATATATATATATATCTGTGGGAATACGGATCCAGTATATTCCACAATATATGCAATGGTATTGCAAGTTCATCAGAATTATGTCTCCATTAAGCTATGTCATGAAATTCTGATAAATTGATTTTATATGTAATATAAATCCCTTGTTGGTAGCAATTACACAGATATATCAAACGAAACTGCGCCTGAAAAACAAAACTGTGTATGACTGTTAGTAATGAATAAGCATGCAAAGGTATCAGCATTAGTAACAAACAAGCATGCAATTGTCATCAAAGTTCATGCCAATACACAAACACAGACATTCATGCTACAATCAGTTGTTTAGCATCAAATAGCATATTGGAAGTTCGTAGCCCATAAAACAACCTGTGTAATAGTTAATAACGGTTGTTAAATACAATAAAATGTCTGTAGATGTCCTTCTAACAGGTATATACTTAAGTTGATACACAATGAAAGGAATTCAGGTTTATTGCACAGAAAAGAAACAGTTTAAACTAATGTACACAGAATAGAATGATAAAATAGTCAATATGCAAGCTTTATGAGGATGGGAGTAAACATAAGATGAGCAAAAGCAACATTATTACAGAAACGTTGAAACTGAAGATGTAAAGTACAGTCGGGAGATGGTACACGATTCCGAAGGTTTCAAAGGCAGGTCACAGCAGCTTCTTGTCTAGTGGTTGCTATGGCGACACTAGTGGTTGCTATGGCGACTTGATCCATCACTGACCTGTGATTGGACAGTATTGGAAGATGATAACTCAGTATTTTGGTTCTCTTGGAGCCTCTGTTTTTCTCGTTCAAACACGACCTGCTCAGGAGGAAGTCCTTTAACGTTGACCGGACTTTCCGCTAGACAACAGGCTGAACTGTCTGCTCTCACTTGATAAGTGAGTTTATCCACACTCTCCAAGTTCTGCTGGCACCAAAGCTGTTGCTTAGCACCGAGAGCCCTTTGGTTGCTATGGCGATTATTCTGACAGTGATCAATGCCTGGCAACCGTTTAAGCTTAGTGAGACCGTTATGAGAGTGCTGGAAAAAAGACATGTATAACAGAGTGTAGGTGTTAGTTATTAAATGTTGACACCAATAAACAGCTAACATCATCATTGTTAATACACCATTCAGTTGAAAAATTTATGCCATAGGACAGTGATACAATGATTTTGGTATACATTGAAACATTCAGGCTAAACAAACATCACATCAATACTTAAAATTTATTGATTGTTACACAATCACAAAGAGAAAGTACACCACATACATTATGTACAGTGGTATGGACGCTGTGAATGTCTTATAAATCTTCTTCTTCATCATACAATCAGTTAGTGTATACACGTACATTGGAAAAGAACAATTTTCTCTTGATTGGTTAGAAGACATACACCATGTAGACTCTATTGAATAGAAAAACACCACACCAATCAAACCTCAACACACACCAACACACCTATACAAACTGTCCCTGTCACTACTCACATTGACGCTGTACTTGTGTTCGTTTTTCAGCTGGATGCCCATGGTTCCGGGAGTACAGTGCAGCAGGCGGTACACATGTTCCACGATGCCGAGGCCACGGACGAGGTTATCGCGCTGGAGGAGTCCGCTGATCCGCTCCAGTTCCTCATCCTCTAGGATCTCCATCGGCTGCAGGGAGTCCACGGGGTCCAAGGTCCGCGCCGTGGAGTCTCCATAGGCAGTGTTGGGACCACTGCCGTAAGGCTGGGAGGCGGGCGGGGGGGAGAGTGGGGTAACATACAGGGTAGGTAACAAGGTTAGTGTAGTGGTAAAAACATGAAATATATGGTGGGTGTCCAAGGATGAAAAGAAGATATGTAAGGCATGCATGGTCATCTACTGAACGTCATGTTTTTTTTGGTTTTTTTAATATTCCCATGATAAATTAGGTTAAGATTGCAAATGATGTACATTTTATCTGGATAGATGTACCTTGGGTGAATGAACTATTACCTTGGAGATCATTACAGTTGGGAGGTAACAGTGAGAGATAATGTACATGAACATAATTTCATGACATATACAAAGAAATGTGCATGAAAATGGTATACGATGTGTTCCAGATTCTACGGCTGGGAGTCGCTATAATGGGAATATCCAGAATATGCCATGCTTAAAGTTGGAATCAATTTTAAAATCAGCCAAATTTAGCGTTCTTGTTTGTCAAGCAAACTTGAAACTACATCTCGAGAGAGTCAGGAATATATAGAAAATATGCACAGTTCGACAACAGATACTCAGAAAATTGCCGTTAATCGAGCATGAAAACAGTGGATAGATAATGATCGGCCTGCCTACATTGCCGGTTGCCACAGTATCTACACAAATACCAATGACGTCACGAGACTGTGTGTAGAAATCGCTCGCAAGGCGGGCCGCTTTGACGAAAAAAATGATTTGAATCTTGATTTGGCAACTCAATTTAGGCACGTAATACACATTTTCAGACCCAAATTTGTACGATATCTCATTCTATAGACAAAATAAAGCTACAGCAGAATGAATAAATTTTTGTCAATTCTAAAAGTGATTATAGCTTTAATTCCCAATAAGCCATGCAGGACAGATTGAAATGGTGCACAAATGTAATACAAATCATCACAAATGTACAGTCAGTTTCATGTCATTGAAAGAGAGCTGCGAATTCAAGTTTGCTGAAAGAAGAAACACGACTTCACGACACGCAGATGCATCCAAGATTTTTGTCTGGACCACATACGAGTACAGTGTGCAAAATGGGCTGCATGCATGATAAAATCTGAGTAAATGGTTGAGTAATACACCATTCATGTATCAGATACACAAAACGCATGCATGCAATATGATCCTAGTTGTATATGGGCATGCATTATTTTACCTCAATATAAAATGGTCGTTGCCAGTGAACAGGTTCCAAGCGCTATACAAGTAATCAACAAGATTTTTTATATTTATCAAATTACGACTGTTGGTTTACCGTTGACGGTTGGTTTACCGTTTACTGTTGGTCTACATGTGCATGTAGTTTCATTTCTATATTTTTTAATGGTAAATTTTTATCTATGAAGAATTTTCCATCATTTTAATAACTTGCATTTTTACATTATCAAAGTTCAGCTGTTTGATGATACGATAATTTATGGTGTATAATATCCATTTGTCATTTATGCATCATGTCATTCAATATTAATACTGTACATTTTGTAAGAACAAATTCTACAAAACTACGGTCAAGCCAGGCCATGTCATGCTTCAAATTCAATACACTCAACTGGAGAATCAGCCTTGCATGTCATTCGCCATGTTACATTTTTTGGACAAACACATTGTGCTCACTCGAAAATAGGTGATGGTTTGTGATTAATTTTTTTTTTTTATAAACAGTGGCACGGCAAATCTCAGTTGGGTGTTAATTGGTGGAGAAAATGACTACCTTATTGGCACTATTTTTAGCGAGAGTATAGTGAACACGACATTCCCACGAGCTGTTACCATGGTTACGAGCTAACGTATTATCCTCATCAGCCTGGCAAAGATGAAGATATGACAAGGCTAAATCATACAGAATCAGTGGGTTTTAGTTAACTACCATATCACACTAATACAGAGGGTTTGTGTCATGAATGCATTGGCAAATGGTACGAATGCCATAAAAAAAGTGATGAACAAAATCTGGAATATTTGTCAAAATTTAGAAGTTATTGATTGCCAATGCATTTTGACTAAAGATCGAAGAGATTAAGTCTGGCTTGGCAGCTATTGTACCATGACAGACAAAAGAATACAATTTTGGTGGTGCACTTAACTATGTCTCATCTATTTGGTGCTAGTTATTGACTACTGGGGTACAGTATATATACCAGTAATTAGCTACAACAATTATCACAGATTCAAAGAACCATTTACTATGTTATAAATGAAAGCTCTCGCGTAACTTTTAGTGATGTTAGTTGTAGCATCTGCTTAATTGAACCATCACCGATCAAGATCACTACAGCAAAACATTTTCGTATATATGATTTCAAGGGACATCAACTTCACGACACAGCTGATGTATAATGAAATATCACAACATACACACAAGACCATAGATATATATCCCCTCGCGACGAGGTCGCACTGTAATGGACTACACACCTCGGTTCGGCCGGCGTTGAGTCGGCGTTGTGGCATGTTCGGACGGCGCGTGACCCGTTTCCGTCGACTGCCGGGACTCTCCGGCCGCGCCAAGTCCTTCTTCTTCTTGAGCATCGCGTCCAGCTTCTCCTGCTTACGACTGATCTCCTCCCGCTGTAGTCTGTTACACAGGGAGAGGGGAAGGTTGGGTGAATGAGGTACCATTGTAGATGATTCAGATAGAACCCAAGCACAACCCTGCTAATACTATTGACATCATCATGGTCATTTCTACTCACTAAATATCTCTGTACATTGCTTGTTATTCACATATTGGGCTGTTACCCTGGGCTCACTCTAGTGACAAATTTTGCTTATCAAAAATTGCCAAAGACTTCAAATTCCTTTTAGCATTTTATAATTTCTTTTAGCAATAATTCTTGCATGTATACCGCATTGTACAAAGAACTATTCAATAACTGACGAAAGTAATTCAATGGATTATGATGATTGAAAGAAATGCAAGAGTCACACTATTAATTATTATGAAAAAGTATAATTCTTTATGACAATGCCAATTACACTTTCGCAAATTGTGTGAAAGCAAGCTATTTCTGTTTAGCATTTTGAGCCTTTGATTAGCAAAATGCTACAGTGCGATCAGCTAGAGTGACCCAGTTACCAGTTACGAAATGCAAAGAAACACTAACTAAAATCATTTACAGAAAAGCAGTAAGCCTGACTATTATAAGAATAAAGTTCACAAGCTCCAAAATGTTTAATTTTGGAACAATAAAATTAACGTCTACCGGCCATCCAGTCAGGATGCTTACAACAGGATACTCAGACAGGGCTCTACTGACCTGGCAGCTTCTGATCGAGCTTTACACGCTGCTGTTTCCTGGTAGAGGGAGCCACTGCTATTGAAGTACTTGTCGTACTTCTCGTAACCTTCCATGGGGTAAATCCGACGGAAATTCCCGAGATGACGGTCCTCATACTTCTCGCATTCCTCCAGCCACTTCAGCTGTGCCTGGTCCAAGTCCTCCCTACAGTGTACATGCAGAGAGGAACGTTGAAGAAAAACACTTGTGGATTTGGAGAGGAAATTTTTATTTGTACACACACATGAAGCTAAGTCACGAAACATCCAACTGACATTTTAGACCATTGCTTTTGGGTACCTCTTGTAGCAAATATGTTTTTCTTCTCGAATAACAGTGATTTGTGTCTACCACGTGCAAAAAAGTTAGCACAGTAAAGGTAACAGTCGTACTTGGATTCCTTTTTGTTTTGCCGCTGGAAGAGCCTCTCCTTGACTTTGCGTTTTTCCTCCTCCATACATTTCCGTCGATCGACTGCTCCAAAGTTCACAAGGTTGAGCGTGTCGAAGAGCAAGGCCTCCTTGATCTCCTTGTCCAGCTTGTGGTCTGTGTGAAAGCTCGGCGAATGGTTCACCTGTAATGGACACAACAGCAACATTATGTTCATCTGTAGCCTGATGCTTAAATCTGGAATTCCTGATGATAATAACCAGTTCTCAAATTGACTGTATAATTCTAAGAAAAATTGTGATGCCAAGAAACAGAATATACATGTGCATTTTCATTCCACAAATATCTTTTGTGTGTTCCATTGATAAGAATGCATGAGAAAATACTTTATTCTATGTATTTCAAAGTCTCCAGATTTGATGCCGCACTGAAGAGATCATCTTGTGATAGGTCACTGACCTCAATGAGGAATGGTTTGAGTTTCTTGTCCAGCATGACGTCAAAGCCGAGGATCTCAAAGCAGGCGCTGCCGCGGATGTGGTTTGGAAAGCAGGTGCGGTAGTTGTGCTTGAGGATGGAGTGGGCCGAGATCAGCGTCTTGATGATGACATCATCGATGTCACGCCAGATCTTGTCCAGGTCATAACCATTCTGCTCAAACCACTTGTTGATTGTCGTAATACGCCTGCGGTGTTCAAATGTAACCTGCATATCATGGTACTACTGCAACTACGTCATATGCAATTTAGCTTTCTTCGTAGAAATAATAGCTCTCAAGTTTCTGTATCGATATCCAATGAGACAATCTATCAAAGTATAATATGTACAAACCTTTTGCTACCAGCCTCATCATCTCGAATGAAGTCACTACTCGTCTTGTTGATGGCGTAATTGGTCAAGTGCATGAAAACATTGCTCTGTTGAGAAAGGTATTAGTAGAATATAAACCCTTTTCCAAATCAAGATGCATGTGGTTGATGGATGCAGATCTGTACAAATATCAACAATCAATCACGATATGTACCACATTGTTGTGACTGGGGTCGACATATTTGGTGGTTGCAAACCGAGCGAGTCCGTCCTTGAAGACAAAGATCCGGAACGGATCACAGCTGACCACCAGGACGTAAATACGCAGGTCAAACTTGAAGCCGTCCAACAGGAAGGGCTGGAAAAGAACCACAGAATTTACCTGAGTATTGCAGAAAGTATAAAGCATATTACTCAGAATAATTGTCAAAAGTCTGCCTTCTACAACCATATGTAGCAATTTTAAAGCATTCAGA
Organism: Terebella lapidaria; assembly: GCA_949152475.1. Lineage (NCBI taxonomy): Eukaryota > Metazoa > Annelida > Polychaeta > Terebellida > Terebellidae > Terebella > Terebella lapidaria. The sequence continues at coordinate 23,624,223 of OX424562.1, forward strand.
ATAAACAACATTTTTCAACAGAAAATATTTTATACAGAGCAGACACAAAATACATTACTTGGACCTTTGGCTTTGTATCCTCACCAGCCCCAACCCCCCTGCCCCCCCCCCTCCCAACATGACCTAGACCCTTAGACTGTGGTTACCTTAGAGATGTACTGTTGACAGAGCTGGTGTTCCTGTGACCGGATCTCTCGTGGGTTTTTGGTCACCCAGATCCCTTTGCCCTGACACCCGCTCTCTGGCTTCAGAATGTACGTCTTGTGCTTCTTCATCCTCGTGTACGCCTGGAAATCACCGAAACTGGCGGCAGAAAAAGGATTTGTTGTTGATTTTTAAATCTGTTTCAATTTGTTTAGCACTACAATGCAGAGGTTATGGCAGAGAAATGATTTTGTAGATCTTGATGTGTTACAGATACTAATAGAAATTCGTTACATGAGATAGATGAATTTGTTTGCAGAATCATACATAAAATCATATGGTTATTGAATAGTACAAGCAATGCATTCCAATTTTTCAAACTACATGTCGTTTAATTTCAATTTAACACATGAATGGTAGAAGAGACACATACTCTGCCGGCAGACACCAGGACCGAGGGAAGACGTTGTACTCTTTAGGAAACTGCTTCAGCATGCGGTTCATGTTCCGAGCTAGCAGGTCCTTTCGACATATAGAGCTCATCCCGGGGAAATGGTTGATTTTCTGTTGAAACATTTTCAAGCTCACATTTACACTAGTATATTTCCACATTCTATTTTACAAATATTTTATTGAATTTTTCGTTCCAATTGGACATACTAGTCATGGTTTAGTGACACTTACCCCTGACATTGTAACATGTGTTATGTCAATAAACTTACTACTACTACTACTATTCTCAAAACTGGAATAATCTGTGAAAAACAAATATATATTGGTCAATCTAGTATATTGAATTTCACACAAACCACTGGGGGTCAACTACACACAAATAGTGTATTAACCTTTGTTACAGACCTGGTATTTCTTCATGTCCATGACTCGCTCGAGTGTGACAGAAAAGTCCGTCCAGTACAGATTCCAATCCTCTTCATCTGAGACTTCCTTGAACCCGAACCGCTTTGACACGCGCTTAACTGTTACAACAAGTTTGCCAGTTAGTGCTTTACTTCCAGAAATATAGACCGATTAGAGAAAATTTGGCCAAAAAGGAACATAAGATTTACAACTACAACTTACCTGAATCATATTTGCAGTTAGTCAAACATATGTAGTAACACCTGAAAGCAGAAGTGATATAAAGATATTCTTCAGTAGAAGCCAACTATAAACATGATAAACGAGTCATCAGAACAAAAGAGCTACGTGTACAACAATCTATGGCTGGCAGTTCCTATGCACAGGATATTTGCACTTTGAACACATATTGTGACCCATACTTCTTTTTCTTTTTCTTCTTCTTTTTAGCCTTTTCAGCGTCGGACTCGAGGTCTGTGGTGGGGGTTTTGGAGGAGTCAGCGGGGGTCTGACGAGTCGAGTCATCTTCATCATATCCTCCCTCTCCTGCAAGTCAATGCGGAATGTGCATAAAGTGGCAAATACGTCGGCAAATAACAGCAAATGTTGGATCTCAATGATATTCCAAAATAGCTTGATGCCATGCACAATCGCCAACAGGTATATTTGAGCACATGTACACTATCTCACATAGTGTGTTCAAAAGTATGATAAGAGATTGCCTGGTTCTGGTAATTTGTTATCTAGAGGCTGACACCTGATGTACCAGTAGAGGAGGTGAACATCTAAAACGATGAGCCAGAGTGAAACACTCAGAACTGTTCAAACCGGAGATGATCCAGACGTACCTTCATCCTCCTCGCCCAGTTCTGGAGCTGCCTGGTAGATGAGCGCCGGCTCCGCGTCATCTTCCAGACTGAGAGGGGCGTCGTTCCCGCCAGCAGGAGGTTGGGCTTGTGAGGGGGCATCATCACCATCACTGTCGCTGTCGGAGTCATCGCTGGTGTCAGGGTCCATGGCATTCTCGTCGCCGTCGTCGTCGGACGCCTGTCCGCCATCTTCGCGAAACTTCACCATGGCCGGCAGAGATGGATGTGTCGTACAGGTCACTCAAAGGTCACTGTGTTTTGATGGTCACTATATTATTCTCAGAATCATGGTTGTTGGTTACATCTGCAATATATCAATGACAATCATGTGTTAAACACAGCCTCTGTATCAACAATTTCATCTGCATGCAAAGGAACATCCATGTCATTAAATTGTTTGAACATCAGGAGTGTGCAGCAAAATTTTAAACATAGACTGCTTTGATCATGTTGATGAAGTTTCTTTCACTCAATACATTTTCACTGACATTTTTCCATCGTCAAGAGTTTTTTGACATATCACACATGCCTTAGCTCAACATTCTGCAATACTCCTGATACTATGATATAAGTGAAACCAGGGCAACTTGGCAACATCTGATCACTTATTCATGTACCAAAGGCACAATAAATTGATGGACACGACTTGCATGGAGATGCCAATCTCAAAGCACTTGAGTTTCATGCCATACCAAGTAGATCTGATATGCCCTCTATGTGACAGATTTGTGGAGTTATATAGAGATAAATATCCTCGTCAACTTCTCACCACACATGTCGCGATATCAAGAGGTTTAATCTTTTCATGAGACCCCACAGATTTATATCTATTCACGGTATTGACACTACTTGTGTGTACTTGGAAAATGCATGGGCTTCTTGACTAGAGCCAAAATATACAACAGTATTTTGTATCCTGTGAGATAGAAGACGAGAACCTTCCTGATCAAACTCTCCAGTTTTACAGCGCATTAATACTGTGTTTACTTCCATACATAGTCCTATCGAGTGTTGGATGAATGCAGGTACACCGTCCAGAACATAGGCAATCCACACAAGACGCACTCACATGTACACAAATCTATATAATATGAGCCACCACCGCTCCTGTTTTAAGTTTTGACACTTTCTCGAGTGACCGAGCAAATGCACCCAATTGTATAATATTCCGTCAATATTCATCGCAAATTGGAATAATACAGATACAAGTATACCTTGATCCATTGACATGCTGGAGGCCAATTATCTATGTATCCACCAATAATAAAAATTATATTTGTTTCCGTTGCAAACAAAAACTTCAGTCGGGTGCACTAGGTACATACATATAGCCTGCAGTACCTGGCGGCCTTACAAAACCGTTTTTCTGCACAAAACAGTCCATACACCTACAATTAGTTATGCCACACAGTGGCGATTCAATAGGAATTCCATTGGTACATGTTACCTGCCTGAAGCTTGTCCCCAGCGCTACAGCAAAATCACCCCAAAGTTAATCATCTAATCAATATCTGGCAGCGGTCTGTGACCTGTCTGTAATCTTGTAATCATGCTAATCACAGCACAACAGATCGAGAGGGGCCACTGTCAGCAAAACTACCTACATAAATGTATGTGGATCAATAATCATTCACAGAATGTAGCAAGTGTGTAACCAACACAGTCAGTCTATGTCTGACCAAAATAAATCATGTCAATTCTATTTGTACATGTAAACATGCATGATTGCACGTAGTATGTTGACATTACAAATATTGTATATAAACGATTCAAGTCTATATAGAGGTATATAGATCACTTGTCGAACAATGAAAATTTTACAATCTATCGCAATAATATTTCTATCCGTTCACAAGAAAACCAGTCAAGCGTGGTTTGCAGTACACGTGAACTCATGGTTTCCAAAATCAGGGTATTCAAATTTATCAAATTCTCACAGTGAATGAAAAATCAATTCTGTATATCATGTATATGGGTACATGTACAGGAGATAACTTCAAGGAATAAATCACATTGTGTGCCAGTGTCCCTAATATCCTACCTACTTTGATATATATATATCTTATGGATGACGTCCAAAGAATAATATTTACTGAATCATTCACGGCCAATTTGTTTATTTTGTGGCAGTGAACTAGCTGGCCATGTAAACAAGATCTGCCAATCAATCGATTGATCGGAAGATCCAAGCCACCTTCTTGTAAACAGTGAGCAATGTACGCAAGCAGTGAGGCGTGACCATAATAACCCATCTATCAGCTTTGACTAATGGTCCGAATAATCTCCAATATGGAACCATGCATATGCAATGTACAGCATCAATGAGGAAGAAACGAGAAGAAAATATTACCTGTGCCACTAGCTGTTGAATGAATAACAAATTCTGGCATATTAGTATATACACAATCTAGATACCATTGTCACAAAGAATTTTTCAGAAAGCACTATGAGAAAACATTATAAAGACAACATTATTCCTGTTGAAATAATAATAAGAAGAAATGATTATCTATTTTAAGGACGAATACACACACATGTAGATGATGACGTTCCTAAAAGAAAACATTCTGTACTGGAAGAAATAAATTTCAAATTTATGAAGAAAACCAGTGCGATCAGGCGATGTATTGATCCACGACCAAGGAGCTGAGAGCGCTCCTGACAATCTGAAGAACCGACCATACTGAGCACTCAACACCTTCGTCACGCGAACAATACGCTAATTCCGATCAATGAACACACGAGAACAAATAGATCTGTCCATGTTCACAGCATCACCCAGCAAAAACATGAAGTCCTGACAAACTAACTGCTCCGAATAGCTAGCTTCAATTGCTAGCTTTTATCACTGAACATGTTTAACTAAAAAAATATGGGAATTCTCAGTAATGGTTTGTAACATTACCATTACTGTACTAGTATCCATAAAATACATGTCATGTGCAGTGAAGATATGATGCTGGATGTAGGGGCATAAAAGTGCATTTCAATTGCTAATATTCCAGAAATAGGGTCAAAATGCGTAGAACACACCCAATTGCTAAGAAACACTGCCGGTAATTCTACTAGAACTCATAGACCATATTCAAGAGAAAATCCAGATTTATCCAATAATCTATGGGTCAGTGATAATTTCCAAGGCATTCTAGCATGACATGTTACCACTTTTGATGTATTTCTTGTGTTTATTTCAACCAGTACTGATGAAAATTCTCAAACTAAAATTAGCCCAAGGGCTAAGATAGGTTACCGGACAATTTTGGCTTTAAACATTGCAAGTGACAAATGAGATTTACCAATCAAGGTCATCTTTGTGAACTGCAATATCATCATTGGGTATGCTGCATATGACTTCATATATGTTCATAATACAAACATATAAGCTCTATCAACAAGTATATTGTCTGTAGAGGCCAATTTACACATGTCAGGTTAGGCAAGGTTGTGAGATTTGGATTTCAAGGTCATACATAAGGTCAAATTCAAGGTCTCCAGGAGATGTGCTATAAATACATGATTTCCTGTAAGCTCATACACAATCCTAACCTGTATGTGCAAGTCTTTAAGCCTCGGTGGCTAGTTTACACATTTCACATCGGATATTTAGAACTCAAGGTCATCTGAGGTCAAGGTCAAGGTCAAGGTCATCATCAGTTGTTCCATATATATGACTTCCCAATGCTCATAATGCAAACTTAAGCTCTATCTACAAGCATTTAATCTGTAGAGGCAAAGCTGGGCTTTTTTTTACCCAAAAATGGCTGTTTTGACCTTTCAAGGTCATCAAATGTCAAATTCAAGGTCACCACACAAATCGCCATATATGACTTCCCATTTGAAACTGCCAATTTCTAAGCTCTATCTTCAAGCGTTCTATAAAAACAGTCCTGGCAGCTCCCATTATGAAGGAAAAAAGTGCCGAAAATTTTTGTCCAAAATTTTTGTCAAAGGGTGAAAATTTTTTTTTTGCTTAGAAATGACCCAAAATGGATAGTAATGCGATTTGGGGCAAAAAAAAGTTTTTTCGCCGACCCTTCAAAAATTCAAAATGGCCGCCACATGGAGACCGACGATTCAAGGGCAACAAAACTTATACACATCATAGAGTTAAATAAGGGGAATCTTTTAAAACAAAAATCTCAAAACTGATCAGACAGTTTTTAAGAAAATGGCTGCCAAAGTCCAAAATTGGCCTTTTTTCGTTAAAAACGGCCGCCATTTTGGGAAAAAATGCGAAAATCAAAAAACTAGAAAAAAACCCCTCTTGAAACATTTTTAGGCATTTTTGTGCAAAATTTCAGAAAAATCCGAGATAACTTCAAAGATAGATACAGATGTGGACGGACGACGGACGACAGACGACGGACGAACGACGGACGCAACGCGACGGCAATAGGTTATCGGACCATAGGTCAGGTAACCTAAAAACTGAGAGGCTTTGTCAAAAATCCAAACTTCCAATGACAACCAGTAATGTTATTCTGGAAACATCTACCTCTGAATTAGACACTCTCCGATCACTGATGACCAAGTGGGTATTTGTATCAGATAATATCAGTAGCGATTCAGAAGGCCCTCTCGTCACTGTCGCCCAGAAAGTGAAACAGCTACCAATGCAATCTTTCATCAATGTCATTAATAAAAGTTTCAGATCTTTTTGATCAGTCATTTGTCTTGCCTTGTGTGTTTTTAACTTTCTAGTTAGTATTTCTGAATCCGAGTATGAAATAGTCGGATGCTGAGCATAGAAAAATTACCATTCATCCTGAATGTAAGCCAATAAAAATCAAACTAAATACTAGTAGATTCGTTTTTCGTTAGAAATTACGGCTTGTATACAAATGGTCATAAAAGCAAAATGGATTCTTGTGTGACATTTTTCTTCGTTGTCATTAATTAAAATTTAAGGAACAAATAATCAATGTGTATTGTATATTCGTAAGGCCTCAAGTGAAATACATATACCGTATTGGTCCTGATAGTGGCACGTGCCTTCAGTGCACTCGATAGCGTAGGAGAATGCGTAATTACGCACAACTCATGTCATTTCACGCAAAGATTTATATGTGAGTGCGTACGCTACGCATTGGGAAAATAACAAAGAAATAGCCATGAAACTTTATTTTCGCCGCTGAAAACAAACTTTGTGCCTACGTCATCAAAAGCGGTGCACAAGACCATACATGCAGCGCGACCAGGCGAATCAAACAAATTCAGTGTGCTATATTCGCTAGGTGTCGCCTCAATCGCGATAATTTTTGGGGCAAACTTGGCCCACATCATGAATGACAGACTGCATTGTCGATGTGTTTGTACGAAAAACAGCCGAGCTCCCGAAATCTGTTGCACTTTCACTTGTTCAGAAGTATATTTTCTTCTGTGAATAAACTTGTCAAACCACTTAATAAGACGTCCATGTATATAATACTTCTTTGACCTGGCTGTAGCCTATTCGGTGACATGGACATGGTGTACTGACGCCACCCGTGTGTTCTAATGCTCCATTCCCTGTTATTTGTATTACGAAATTCTACATGAATTTCAGAACCTACTCCTCTTTTTTCTAAACCAAGAGGTACACCAAAAATTTACCCATAATTTTTCTAATTTACCCCCTTTTTTCGAGACCAAGGGGTATGGTACTTCTTTCCGAAAATTCCTACCGAGTGCTCTGGCCCTAATGGTAGAGCGGCCCCCTTTTTACCCCAAAACTGTTCGATTTTTGCAACCCTGTAATTAACTTCATATCTTTCTAAGATATTGGAGTTCCAATCCACACATTTATGCTATCTGAATCACAATAACGGGGATCTAAAGCTCTATGTATATTATTCGGTGATTTCGTTAAATTTGACCATGTTGACCTGGAGTTTGACCTCATATTTGCGCGTGCTGCTGCACTTCTGGTACACCTCAGAAGTGATCTGAGTCTTCAATTTTCAAAATTACCCCCCCCCCCCCCTCCCTCACCCCCCAATGCAAATTCCTAGATCCACCCCTGTTGGCACACCGTGCTACTATTAGGACCAACACGGACCAACCGTAACCGGTTACTCGTCCAAAAATATAGAGCAAAATATTGTACAAAGTAACACCAATTTTTTTCGCAGTTCACATTTTATCAAATATCCGTGTCAAAAAGCCGCCTAAAACTCGACATTAGACGTAATTTTTATGGGAAAATATGCCATATTATGATGAATAAACATTCTATTTGGATTGGAGTATGATAAATCACATCAATTCTGCGCGTTTGGGCGGAAATTTGACCGATGAGAAGTGTTTTAGGCTGAATTACGAGGTTGCAAAATAGGTTCACGATTAACCGGTCACAAAATCTATAACCGGTTAGAATTACTCTGTAACCGAACCGTAACTGGTTAACCGAGTACTCGTTGAAGCCCTAGTATTTATATATCAGAGATTCGAGATTGTTTGCGAGCCTTTTTTTTCCTCCCGAGTCCCAACTGCGATATCCATTATTTGCATCAACTTTCTGTGCGTCTATTGCGACGGTCATGATGATGGAATAAACCATCGCAAACGTGACAATTCCATCACGAGATCAGAAGAGATTATTGCCAAATTGAACAGACCCTCAGCATGCCTACCGGGGATCCCCGTATTTAAGCTTATAATGGGGGAAAAGGGGTTGTGTCGAATTAATTTTAATTCCATATATAGGCCCATGGGCTTTTATTTGGGGAAAGATTATTTTACGATTTTTACTTTGCACGCTTGAATTTACAATGGATTAGACAGGAAAGCACTTCTTATATGTGTGATAACTATACATTTTATTCTATAGTTCCATAAAGATAGAATATCAAAGATATTCATTGTCATGACATATTAAAGGGCCACTGTATGGGATTCGGCTTTTAGGGGATTTCCCAGATTTTTCTCCCGACGCTTCTATTTATAGAACGAAAAGGTCAGATGACGTTTTTGGCCTAGGATCTCTGCTGAACCGACCTGGGTTGATCTGACAATTGGCTCGGCAGAGATTCTGGGTAAAAAACGTAATCTGACCTTTTGTTCTATAAATAGAAGCGTCGGGAGAAAAATCTTGGAAAAAATAAAGCCGAATCCCATACAGTGGCCCTTTGAACGCACGCATGAGGAATTAAAATGTACATATATACATGGCCATGCATGCATATACCGGATAAAATCCAGCTGGTCACGTGGATATAGTACGTGTAGACGTACTATACTATTCCCCAAATATAGGCCCAGTCCTCATGCGAGACAAAATTTTATTCCGTTTATATATTAAGCCCATGGGCTTATACAAGAGTAGTACTCCCCTTGGCCTTGTATTAGCCCATGGGCTTGCATGGGCTTATCCAAAGAGGGGCTTAAATACGGGGATCCCCGGTACATTGCCTATGCCCAGGAGTACGGTAGAGGTCCAAATCTCCCTGTCATTTCCTGTCCCTTCTCATGGCGTTGTGACAAGTTCGTGAAGTTTTGTCATGCTGTGTGTGTAAATATTTCAACATGGACAATCACTTCCGGTCAACTGTTGATTCAATCACTCTATCAACACCATTCAAATTTAAGCTCCAAAGACAAAGTTCTATTCATCGTATCCATAATCATAACTGACAATGAGGAACGCTGGTACCTAAACTTTGTTATTTACCACACGATTTTCATCGCTATCCTGTATGTAATGGAAAGTTGCTAAGTTTGTCTAAGTCATTTCTGAGCTGCACGACTTTTTTCCGCTGGTTGCAAAGGTACACTAAAAGGAAGCTTCTGATTGGCTGGCGGTTGCCGAGATTCACGGAAGTCAGAAAACGACCACGCTGGGCAAGCGGATACCGGTAAACGGCGGTACCACAGCACGGACTCAGATCGCGTGGTATGTTCTCAAATTGATAGTGGAGGCAAAGCCAATTTCAATCAACGTTGAATGGGCACACTTTTGAATCGCACACTTTGCCAAACATTCCAACTTTGGCATTGTACTGCTTTTTTTAAGAAAAAAACATAAACAATTGTACTGTACATATCTTCTTGCTTTCAATAGGTTATGCCTATGTTGATTGATCTACCTACTTGTTTGTTGTATTTTAATCATTCTCCTTTCCAACAGAAGTATTGTTCCTATTTTGCATAAATGTATCATGCATTTTTGTATAATTTTGGAAATAAAATATTTTAATTGAAATTGAGAAAAAAAAATTTCAATATATATAGTCATTTTTTTTCATCATTCAAACCTTATAAATTAAAGTATATTCCCTAAAAATTGCCAAAAAAATAATATCAAAAGATCGGTGATAAAAGACAAACAGACAATGAAAAATATTAATGATGATATTTTAGTGAATACTGAGAAATAATAAAATGCAATGTTTTTAGGAAACCTAGTTGTGACAGGTTTATTCCAAATTTTCGTACTAGCAAATACTGGAACACATTGATTCTAATTTTTTACAGCACTTTGGCATAAAGTACAATAGATAATATATATGTTATTCTGGGATAATAAGAGAATAATGTACAAGCCAATATGGTATAATTTTGAATACTAGTATTAGTAGATAAAAAAAATTGAAAGTCTATCCATACATTTCAAGCACTTGTACTTTGAAAATATAACATATGCTCTATTCTTTATATCTTCTTTAAATACAACTAAACAATTATTGCTCCCAAATTTCACAACAATAATTCAAGTATAATAGAACTAAAGTATTATATAATGTAAGCAAGTTTTCATAAATATTTATATTCATACGATGAAGTATGCAACATTTGGACTTTTTATATCATACAGAGTGTATGCCAACATCAAAGTAGCATGAATTTATCGGAGGAGGTTTATAGAATAGCGATGTTAACGTTATGATTTTCATCATAGCGGTGCCGTAAATTGAATCGTCCAAATGTAATTGTTGTGTGGTACACATTCAACCCTAAAATGATATGTGCTGTATTGTCCTTTCGAGTGATTTCCTCGAACATATTTTCGGAGGGGGAGTATAGAAATCCCCGAAATTGGGGGAGGGCACAAAAATAAAATTGAGTGGATGGTCCGAGCGAAGCGACGCACGAGCGCAGCGAGTCCCAAGCGGCCGGGGGTCTGGGGTACGCTTTTTGGCCCAACTTTTATTGGCGTTTGCTGGTGCTTTCTAGCCCTATTCTGGGTACATATAACCATTGGCGAGGCACAAGCGCGGCCCGCTTAAGGGCCCCAGAAGCCCAATGCTTTTTGCGTTTGCTTGTGCATTCTAGCCATATTTTGGGTATATATTACCCTTGGCGAGGCACAAGCGCAGGGAGTCCCATATGGCTTTTCACATTTGACCGATATTCCAGCACTGATAATTCAGCGACTTAGTATTTATTGAAACGATTTTTTTGTATTGTCTGCCGAAGGAGCAACATGTTCTGCAGTTTTTCATTGATTGATTTATACCCAGCCAAAGATCCGGTGCCAAGTGAAGGAATGTTTTTGCGAAAAGATTAGTTCTGTATTGCTTAATATGAAGATAATTTTTGTGTCGCGTGCTGTAGTTATGTAATTCCTTATTCATTTCGAAAAGGTTTATCAACTTAGTTGGTAACTCATTTCGGGAGTACTTAAACATGAATTTAGCCATTTGTAACTCGTACATGTCATCCATGACCAGGATATTTTTTTGTTTGAATAAAGGCTTCGTGTGAGTATTATAGCTAGAATTGGAAATTACACGTATATAGCTTTTTTCTGCATGATGGACAATGGTTTACGCAAGGTAGTAGCAGCTGAACCCCAGAGTATACCATATAGATATGGATAAACTAGAGAATAGTACAACGTTTTCAGGTGTTCTGTAGTTAGGTATTTTTTGACTGAATTGATTAGGTATGTCGCACCGGATATTTTGGCCTTACACATCTGAATATGTTTAGTCCATAGAAGTTGGTCATCCAAGTATAAACCTAAATATTTGACCCAGCTTACTTTTTTTATTAATTCATTGTCAATTGTCAAATTCAAGTTAGATTTTATTAGTTTTTGATTTCAATATCATGAAAATGTTATGTAGTGTTTCCTATTATTCAAGTAACTCTTAAACCAATAATTAGTAACGCCTCTAATCACTGTAGACAAGCGGTGGCGCGGTGAAATAATTTTGAACGGGCTTGGTGATCAATTTCGAACGGTTGGTGATCAATTTCGAACGGTTAGTGATCAATTTCGAACGGTCCGCACACTGAAACAGGGTGAAAAGTGTGTAAATTGTGAAGTAATTTCAGATTTATAGACATAAACTTTCAATTTGGGGACAAAGAAATGATTGTATGTCATTTGTAAGCAGTTGAGGGTTTCCAGGTAGACGTGGAAACACAAGTCATCTTGTATTTCCTGATGATTCCAGTTCGATGACAATTTGCGTAATATATAGACCAATTTTATAATCGTATATTGATGATTTTCAAAGAACATATGGCCCACAACCTATATCTAAAAATTGAAGTATGTAGATCAAAGGATAAAGATATTAACACCGTGATAAGAATAATATTGATAAGCGATCAATTTCGAACGGGCGGTGTTGATTTCGAACGGTTATTTTTCATAGGCGATCAATTTCGAACGTTCAAAAAATATTTTATTCCTCCTGTATAATGTTTTCTACGGGTTCCTATCGGCGTCATCATGGTCAATTTTTGGTGATACCACTGTAAGGTTACTTATGATGACATCGAACACGCGGAAATGAGAATTAGCATAATTGTGCAAAGAGTAGCCTTGCACTACAAATGTATGGCAAAGGATATGCCAAGCGATGTTTGCACTGTTGAAGAGGGTTGACTGATATTCAGACAAAAGACTTAAGGTAGTCCGCTCCAAACAGTGAGGGAAGGGGGTCAAAGGTTTCTTTGAAATAACTACCTGTATCAACCAGACATGGGGCGATTAACTTGAAAATTTAGTTGATTGAGTTAAGTTATTCTGCCACTTTTCTTAACTTAATTCAGTTAAGTTAACTCGTTTTTGCATTATTAGTTGATTAAGTTAAGTTAACCTCATAAACTTAATTGATTAAGTTAAGTTAATTATTCGTAGGATGCTCTCTGCTGATCACACACATTGAAGCAAACTCATCCATTTGTCCATGCGTCGCACAGTCATCAATCATTTCCATACCCCCCCCCCCCCCCCCCATTATCCACCCACCCAGCCCATTCTCCCCAACCCTGTGCCTCTCAAGTCAATCTGGTGAGATAACATCAGTGAGAGCCCTAATTGCTCATGTATCCATTGTTTTGTAATATAGATTTAATTGTAAGTGTGGCATTCGTTTTGATAAGCCAAGATCTATTCTCAACACAATAGTATTAATAAATTTTATGGCTGTCCTTAACAACTGGAACCGAAGGAGAGCCCTGCAGGTGATTTTTTGTTGTCTAGATGTTTCAAAAACGTGAAAAAAAATCATTGAAATAACATAGACAACAAGCTGTGTCCCGTGCAGCCAAATGGAGTGTCAAAATAACACCGCTGTATTTTATAAGTAATGAAATTAATCAAAAGTTAATTGTATTTTAATTGAATTTTGATTAACATTGAACGATAATTAACTTAATCCAATTAAGTTAATTTTACATTTGAAAATTAAATGATTAAGTTAAGTTAATTAACTTAACTTAATCGAATTGGAAGTTGATGATTAACCTTTTCGCTACTGAGCCACCCCTCAGCCTCCATACTGAGCCGATTCATGTATGAATTGATAGGATTTCTATATGTTTGATTATTTTTATTTAAAGATGTTTCAGAATAATTAGGTGCGAAAATAAAGTCATATTATAGTGTGCTATTTCTATATAGTATACTTTTCAACCATATTTCATCGGTTACCGTGGAAACAAGAAAAAAATCTAAGGACTAAACAGATGGCTATTCCCATTTTCTTTATCATACAGCCATATTCGAATTTGTAATGAGATATAATCCAATACATTTTACTCTAGTACTTGTAGTCTTCTATATTTGTGATGAAGTGAATATCGTGAGTTTTGATGGTGTTTACAGCATGTCAATATCTTGATTAGTTATGGAGATGTTAAAGTTTTAGTGAAAATTGTAAGTAGTCCGACCCATTGTAATCGGTATTTGTGACGTCACAAGTTTAATGACAGGTTAATTATTCAATTAACTAAACTATCAATTAAGCTTCTAGATTTCAATCGGTGGCAATATGTATGTGCTAGTTTAGCGTGTAGGTACATTCTCGGGTATATATAACATTAAATACAATCAGTGGACAAGTACCTATACATCTATTGGTTGTCAAAGTTATGGTTACGCAGCGTAACCATCAGTACAGCAGGAGGGGTGTGGTATGGTTACGCAGCGTAACCATGAGTAGTGAAAAGGTTAAGTTAATTTAATCGCCCCATGTCTGGTATCAACATAATCTAGAGCTTCAAAATGATATATTTTATGGAGTAACTGTTCAGCATCCTAATACTGAAAAGAAAATAGGGGGTCACCGTATCCGTTCGCATGGAAAATATGATGTAGGATGTGAATATGGACAAAAAAATGTGCAAAAATTCCAGAATTTATGTCATTTTAGGTAAATATGTGTGATTTTGATCGAATATGTAGAAGAAACGAGCACGGTGACCCCCTATTTTCTTTTCAGTATTAGGATGCTGATCATTTACTCTATAAAATAATGTCCTTTTGAAGGGATAATATTCAAGAAATGACTTTTAAATTTTGACTTTCCGTTACCTCACTGTTTGTAGCGGACTACGTTAAGACACAGGAAGCCCGTTGAGAAATATACCTGAGCAAAGGTATTTGTCAACCCCTAGAAATGTCAGATGTGTCTAAGAGACTGGTGGTTAAAGATGTACCACTGCCAATGGATGAAGATGGTGATGACTACGACTTTGTGGGATCAGATGTGACATCATAGTCCATTCAAAGATATTTTATGCTGGTTGAAGGCTATTTTTTTAACAGTTTAATGTTCATTATATGTAGTATCACATTCATCGATAGAGCCTTCATATATATAGCCTGTCAGTGTTTATATGAAAGACCGAAATGAGCTGGCCCGCCACGCCGGGATACCATACACCATAGCCTATGTAACTTTTTGGGATGTTGACCTGTATGTGCACATATATTATTCAAGCATATACAGCTACGTTTTTAACTACTGGATGGTATGTCAATGCTTGCGGATACCGATTATGATAATGCTTTGTTCACAAAGGCCAACGGGCCAATATGCGTAGAAAGATACAATATATCGTGGTTTGAGACAAATAAAATACAGCGTACATCACAAGTAATGGTATTTATCACGAGTAATTTCTGCGTTATATATAAAGGCAGCTAAACTTCTAATACATTCATCTTTCTTGTGTGATATGCTAAATTGAAAGCATGCTACTGTGCTACATTTTGGTACAATGAATTTATATTTCTGCCTTAAATTATTACATAGTGGGCAAATTAGGACAAAATGACATTCATCTTCTATTAAATTGATATTATTTACTGATTTACAATACTGGCAAAAGCGTGCATCTTGTTTTGTTTTGTTGTGCCTGTTCTTCTCTATACCAAGTTTATGATTTGAACATCGAAATCTGGCCACAGATATTATGTGTTTCCAATATACAAATTAATGAGCAAATACTTTTCTAGAGTCAGTTCTGTTTTGTAATTTCGGTAGTAGTTTGACTTTTTACAGACAATTTTGAATACCAATTTTGTGTGCAAAATCTGTTACCCTCTGCCGAAATGTATTCACAAATAGTTATGTATTTTTTATAAATACTACACATCCCCAAACCCGTGAGACAACATCATGCGAACATCAGTTACCCAGTTTTTACATCCGTTTTCCTCGTAAACTTTCAATGTATTATACATTGCATTTTTGTCCTTTTCACATCTCCATTTTGGACAATACTGTGCCAGTATTTGATACATTTCACATTGTATACCGATTTTGCGTTTTCCAGACATATTTTATACCCACCCGTACTACTAGACTAAGCACCTCATGTACTTGGAGAGGAGAGGGAGAAGGGGAGGTGGCTAGATGCTCAACATATATGCATTCAATCAATTTTACAGTGTCATGTACAGTGTATGTATATAATCCTTTCAATGCTAAACACCAAGTAGAATTTTGGCTTGTCATAGGCTTATCCGAGATATAAAAAGTAATGAAAAGTAATAATGACTAACCTACTAATATTTGTAGCCCCCAACCCCCCACCCAAGAAACAGAAATCAAAAGAAATCACAACACATACACAGTTTTCACGGTGGAATAGTTCAGCAGAGCTATCAACAAACCGTTCGAAATTAGTCGCATGACCGTTCGAAATTATCCGCCTGTCATTTATGAGCGTTCGAAATTGACCACATTTAAATTTTCTATTCTACTTGATTCGGGCTCGTTTTGAGGAATATGCATCAATCAAACAGCATAACGTGATTCACTTTAGATATGTCTAGGTACACGTTCAATTTAACGGACTCGTCAAACGTTTGCACACACTAATAACGATATTACATATTAATGACATGTATACTGCTTCTCGCCATTCAAAAATAAATAATAAATAATCATTAAAACTCCCGATGTGCTTCAAAAGCATTCCACAGGTCAGTAAAGTTTCACCGAGGTGATAAATATAAATATTTGTGACATAAACATCAGACAAATATACTTTTCACATACTTTAGTATGTGGACCGTTCAAAATAGATCGCCAACCGTTCGAAATTGATCACCAAGCCCGTTCGAAATTATTTTACCGCGCCACCGCTTATCTACAGTGCTAATACCATAAAACCCCAATTTCATTAGCAATATGTCATGGTTAATAATATCACAAGCTTTTGATAAATCCAAGAAGGTTGCCATTGTTATTTGTTTATTATCGAATGCTGTTATAATATCACTATATAGTTCTGCGATGGCGTTTACCGTGTAATGTTTGTTGCGAAATCCATATTGGCTGTTGTATAGCTTTTAATTCAGGAAAGAATACGAACGTTTGTGAATAATTTTCTCGAAAATCTTTGATATAGCTAGCAATAATGAACTTGGTCGGTAATTTTTGTACATGTACATAAATTTTTCCTTAGACTTATAAATTGGTATTATCTTGGCGACTTCAAGTTCATCAGGAAAAGTTCCAGTACGCATAGAGTTATTTATTAGAATAGATATTGGATCAGTTATCGAGTCACCAAGTTTTGTTTAGTAATTTAGTAGTTATATTATCGAAACCTGTGCTTGTTTTGGTTTATAATTGTTCTGATTTCATCCTCAGTGGTTGGTGTGAGATAGAAATTATTACTATTATTAGCTTTGTTTTTATGGACATAATACTTGGGATCAAACGAGGCGGGGGGTATTCTTTATGCAAGGTCGGCACCAACACGCGTAAATTAGTGGCAAAAACCACTAGCAGTTTGGATTGGATAGGTAATAGATTGATTTTTCTTCAAAATTGTTGCTCATAACACTTTTGTCGTTCACTTTTGACATTAAACTTTTCATTACATCCCATGTTAGCTTGATATTATACCTAAATTCGTTGAGTAGTTCTTTATAGTATTCTTGCTTCATTTTCCTCTTTGTTTGGTTATAAAGATTACGGCAATTTTTTAGACGTGTTCGGATGGTGACATTATCTCTCTGTTGAATAGACAGATGAACTCGATGAAGCAGATTGATTATTGAGGTTAAGTGAGAGTTAGTCATTTTTCTATGAGTGATATGTATTGGTTATCGTCGAGGAGCCGGGGTTTTCGAAACCGATGTTAGGACGGGTAAATGGTCCGATAAATGTGTGGTTAATACGAAAGATGATATTTGTTGGTTTGGAATCGACTTTATATATGTTATCTATAAGGGTGGACGAGGTGTGCGTTACTCTTGTAGCACGGGTTATTGTGGGGATGGACATATTAGTAATGAATGCGTCAAATAGGCGCGATGTAGGTTTGTGCTAATTTATTTTTAAATAGTCAAAGTTTTGATCAGTTCCAAAGATTGTATTGTTTACTTTGTATTTGTTATTTATATTTATGAGTGTATCCTCGTACCTTTGTATGGATAAATCAATATTCGTGTTCGGCACACGATAAATTCCACCAATTATATAGTTATCTGGAGACATTTTCACTTCGATAAACAGGGATTCAAATTTACCTTCAATGTGCTGTGCAATGCTGTGTTTTAGTTCCTAATGGTAAGTAATTCTAATATAAATTCCCACACCCCCTTTCGATTTCTTAGTCCTGTTCTTGTATATAAAATTATATCCAGGGATGGGACATACCGAAGTCTCATTATCCGAAAGGAAAGTTTCGCACAGTGATATACCAAGTTCTGTACACATGTGGATCAGCAATTTTAAGTTATTTAAACTACTTTTTAATATAAACCCTGTATGTTCAAGTGTATAATGTTTAGAGCATTCTTGTGGACCCCCAAAGTTGTGATCTAAATGAGTACAGGTTACAGATCACATGTGACTGTTGAGAAATGGTTCCAAACAACGTTGGTTCACCAAATCCCCAAGTTACTCCGGAAGTTAGTAAGTTGCACCAACATTGAACCAATTTATATGTGTTGTAGTTTATATCGATTTGATTTGCTGAAGTGATCAATTGCGCCAACGCGCAATATGATTGTACTATTCTAAAAGCGAATCAAGGTTCTCCTCTGTGACTTACATTACGGTTTGCGCGAGAGCGAAAAGTACTCTCCCTCACGTAATATAGATATTTCGGATACTTGTGAAGATTATAATTACATATATGCAGGATTTTGTAACCAATCTTGCGTGACGAAACACCATATCCAAATGCTCTTTTGTCCTGAGCGGTTGACTGATCTCCACACGGAAGCCGATTTATATAAATCTGGTAGGCCCTATCAACAGTTTATCGCATGAAGGGCTCCCATTTATTGGTTACACAATGAGGATATTACCGCCAATATAAATGAAAACCGCGTTCATCAACACATTATTGTGGCGATTTTATGCCCTAACACATGTACTGACAACATGTAAAATATTGAGTATGTCTTTATCTTGGCATACATGTACAACACCTGTACAAGTGTCGACCACATTCTTATAATTACCTACCGGGAAAACTATTGAGAAAAGAAGCGAAACTGAATCTGCCGTTTGGGATAAGATGTCGACATTATCAACAGCACCGGGAGGAGGATTAAACTCAACCAGAGACGATGCAAACTCTTCTGGGTCAACTCTTCAACCAGCTTCCAGGAGCTCGAATTCTGTAAGTCGAGTAGACATACGGGATCTATCCGCGATCCTCAGTTCACAAACAGATCTATCAGACCCAGGAGAACCTGGGAGGGACATCGGTGTAAAAATATCGACACCCAATGCCTCGAGAACTAGGAGAATCACCGCCCAGGAATGTGGAGATGAAGTCTCTAAACCGAAAGCAGCAAACCCGTCATATTTACAAGTACCGTCACAAACCGTGCCTCACAAATCCGAAAGAAGACTATCTAAAATGTCGGAGCGTTCCAAACGGAGGGCATCCTCGCAACAAACACAAGAAAGAAGGCACTCAACCCCAGAGCTTGATGGAGAGCATCCAACTCCCAGCTCCAAGCCGCCCTCGCCGAGGCTCAAACCGACCCCCTCCCCTCTCCGGCGACGGCGGTTTACGCTGGCACCCAAGCAAAGACCACCACCCGAAAACTATTTCGATGACCTCAAAACGTCCCCGGAAACTAGCCCGGAGGAGAAGGAGGAGAAGAAGAAGAAGAAGGGGAAAGACGCCAAGCATAGTTCCTCTTCCTCCTCTTGCTCACCCGGAGGATCGTCGGAGAAGACGTACTTGAGCCCGGGCAAACCTTGGCGGCGCCTCTCGGATCTGACGCAAGAGGCCGGGCCCTCGCGCAGACTTACCGCCTATCAGATAGACTGCGAGTTGTCTGGATTACAGGAGGCGGTAAGTAAAGAATTCTTTGTCATTGATGATTGAGATTCCACCTAGTACCGCGTCACTGACTTTTCAGGGACAGTTCAGTTGACACTCACAGTCCTACTCATATATAGCTCCTGGCTGCAGGACATTGGGTCGAATTTTTACCTGTGGTTTAGACCTGGGCCAAACCTCCATTTTGGTTTCCCTTAAGTATGGATTTTTAAAGAGAAGTTTCAAAACAAACCTGGTCCAAACTGTGGTCAAAATATAAACCTGGCAAGGGGTAACTTTCAACGTTGTTCATCAGTGACCCATTCTGTATCTGATGCCCTTGTGTACACAGTATACAACACAGTGACACTGTAATACGTAAGATAGTATTATTATAATTTTTAAGCTGCACGATGGAAACATGTTTTTGGGGATGACCGAAATACTTTGGACAATGTGTAATGTTGTTGATTAAATTGCTCATTCACGTCACATCGACAACAAATTGCTCTATCCTGCAACAGACACACTGCCAATTCACTCTTTCCGTAATGTTAATATTGAAGTGATTTCATTTTATACAGCTCCCGATACACATGATAACACCATATTATGTAGTAGACAAAAAATGTCATCCACATTTTCTTTTATGTAAGGACTTGTAAGGCAACCAAGCTACGCTGGGTGTGGATTTCTCCAACCACTGACGCCTCTGATGAATAGTTGTTCAATTCCGGCGGCATGAAGTGGTGTCCTGCATATTGGCACATTGGGTACTAATATGCTGTTCAAGAAATGCTTCAAAAGCGATGTGTATTGAAATATTGCCGGTACATGAATTTGAAAAATTAGCCCGAGGTATAAGATAGGTTAACGGCCAATTTTGGTTTTAAGCATTGCAGGTGACATATGACCTCGAGATTTACGAATCAAGGTCATCTTTGTGGACTTCAATGTCACCATTAGGTGTGCTGCATATGAATTTCTATTCGTGTATGCTCACAATACATACATATAAGCTATATCAACAAGTATTTTTTCTGTAGAGGCCACTTTTCACATTTCGGGTCAGACGAGACTTCGAGATTTAACTTTCAAGGTCATTCATGGTCAAGTTCAATGTCACTAAAATATGTGTCGTATATATAACATCTTATATAACACACTCCTAACCTCTATGTGCAAGCGTTATATCCTCAGAGACCAATTTACACATTCCACGTCAGACATTTAGCACTCAAGGTCATCCGAGGTCAAGCTCAAGGTCATCATTAGCTGTGCCATATACGACTTCCTATATGCTCATAATGCACACGTGAGCTCTACCCACAAGCATTTCGTCTATAGAGGCCAAAATGGTCATCTCAGGAATAATTATACTATGGCTTTCCATTTGAAAGTGTCAATATCTAAGCTATATCTTCAGGCGTTCTAGGATGTGGAAGTTCCCATTTTGAAAGAAGAAAATTTCCCAAATCCATAATTTTTTTCAAAAATGTGGATATTTTTACCTAGAAAGGCCCAGGATGGTTATGCGATTTGGAACAAATCATTTACCGACCCGTCAAAAAATCAGAATGGCCTCCAAGGGCAATACACATTGAAAAGGTATATGAGGGGAGTCTTATGCATGAATCAGAGAGACAAACTAACAGACAAACTGTCCGTCACAGTAAAAAATTGGCCGTTTTATGTCGAAAGTGGCGCCATTTTGACCCAAAAAAAATCTTAAATCTAAAATTAAAAAAAAGGTATTTTTTCAGGTATTTTTGTGCAAAATTCTAGAAAGATTTCACGGCAAACTTTAAAGATAAAATTAGTTCAAACACTAAGAAAGGTTACCGGACAATGTATGTTTTATATTTTAGATATTATCCATTTTGTCCCGTGACCTTGAGAATAAGGTGCACTGGTCAAATTCAAGGTCACGAGAATATTCAGCATATATATTATTTCCTGCATGCCCACAATTGATTCTCAAGTAACCATGTCGTCCTGGACCGTGAGAATGAGGTCAAAGATCAAATTCAAGGTCAGGAGAATATTCAGCATATCATGTCTTATATGCCCATAATTGATTCCTAAACTGCAAAGTCGATAATAAGCCAGATATTAGCCATTTTAAGCTCTGACCTTGAAAATAAGATAAAAGACCAAGTTCGAGGTCACGAGAATATTAAGCATAACATATATCCATAATTGATTCTTAAGTTGTAAAGTTGATGATAAGCAAGATATTAGCCATTTTATATCTGACCTTGAAAATGAAGTCCAAGTTCAAGGTCAAGAGAATATTCAGCATATATCATATCCTATATGTTCACTATGGATTCCTAAGATGTAAATCCGATAAAGCGAGATATCAAACATTTTGTACTCGATCTGACCTTGAAAATAAAATCAAAGGTCAAGTTTAAAACCATGAGAATATGAGAATTCATGAGAATTCCTATATGTCCACAATTGATTCCTGAGCAGTAAAGTTGATAATAAGCGAGATATTAGCCATTTTGTTCTCTGGTCTTGGAAATGAGGTCAAGGGTTGAATTCAAGATCACCAGAAGATTCAGAATATATCATTTCCTATATGTCCACGATTGATTCACAATCGCTAATCTCAATATTAAGTGAGATATTAGGATTAATGTTTCCCATTATAAAGCATAGGAGAATTTAACATGGAAAAGTCCCATTTGGGTCAAGTTCAGGCCGAAATGGCCCACGTCGAGCGATTCAAGGCAACGAAACTTATACACATCACAGTGGTACATATCAGGAGTCTTATGCATCAATTAGAAAAAAAGTTACTTAACTAATTTTTAGAAAACGACCGTCAAAGTCCAAAATTGGTCTTTTTTCGTCAAATATGGCAGCCATTTTGAAAAAAAAGTCGAAAATAAAAAAATATAAATAGTTTCCTCTTGAAATATTTTTAGGCATTCTTGTGCAAAATTTCAGAAAGATTCGACCGCAAACTTTAAAGATGTACGGCGACGGACGACGGACAGACGGCGAACGTAACACAATGCCAATAGGTTATCGGACCAAATGTCCGGTAACCCAGGCTACTTTATCAGGCCTGCTCCTAAACGTAACTATCTTCAACACAGCCTCGTCAGATGCAAAGTAGAATATAAAATTGGTGAACAAAATACGCGAGCATTCGATTTTTTTCGTAAATCATAAACCCGTGGTTAGCACAATTGGCGTCAAACGCATGTCAGATCTAAAAAAAAAAAATACATTACGAGGCACTCATATAATACCACTGTTTTTTCTTTCATCATATAAATATTACTGCGGTCAGTATATATAATTATGAAGCACGTACAGTTTGTTGTCGGGATAAGTTGAGTGTGTGTTTGTTTATCAGTCTATGTTTATCAGTCTATGTTTATCAGTCTATGTCTTGTTCATGAATAGATAAAGAAAGACACTGGGAGACATAACATGCATGTTGCATACATTATACAAGCCCCAAAAACCAGCGAGCTGCGAATGATATATTGAACATTTATATTTTATTTCATGCTATACGCTGTCTACCAGATTTAAGCAAAATATAGCCTACAATAGTACAAGAGAGCTCTGCCATGGCGTACACTATCTGATGTATTACGTTTAAAATG
Organism: Terebella lapidaria; assembly: GCA_949152475.1. Lineage (NCBI taxonomy): Eukaryota > Metazoa > Annelida > Polychaeta > Terebellida > Terebellidae > Terebella > Terebella lapidaria. The sequence continues at coordinate 23,647,684 of OX424562.1, forward strand.
TACGCACGTTATTCTCAGACTCTTTGGTTGGGGGTACATGTAAAACGCTACTACACATGATAATATACAATTCTAGTAAGTGTGAATGGTACTTCTCCACGTGGATTTAGGCCTCCGACTGCAATGGGGACTTCACCAACGGAATGCTGGATCGGTATACCTTGAACCTGGTAAATGGTCCAACCAGTCCGCCTTTATTGCCTCGACCCTGAACGAAGAGCGGGCTGTTAATAGTTTGCCCGGGTGTGGTAGTGAATCTAAAATAATTATAGGTATCTCGCTTGATAACCTGCTGTCATTTTTATTTACAATGCTTCTTATCACTGATGACTTGTGGACTCTCCTTACATATTATTATACGCCTACTCTTAGTCTTACGCCACACCAGCCAAGGCATAGATAATTACTCAGTCGTTCATTTCTCTATCATATGCTTTCTTCTTCTGATGCAACTTAATAGTGATGCAACTAAAATGAATTTGAACGGCCTGGTTCTCAAGACTTTCTCACTAAGTCAATCGTTCCGCTTGAAACAGGAGATTGTGATGAGAACACTCACTCACGTGTACAAGTATGATGATGCTGAGGTCAATCACATTTCAGAATGTCACTGGCTGGGGCAATGAGGATAGAATGGACATGACGGTAACGCGTGTATCGCATTTACATGAAATAAGGGCGCATTGAGCTTGTAAATGTCGGGCCAAAAACTGGAACAACTCACAAAAAGGAATATGTCACGGTATAATGCTTTTCTTGTACACTGAAGACATCTGTCACGAAATAAACTGAACAAAATGCAATCACAAAGTGGTCGGGGGACACACAATGTGTCAGGTCAAACGGAGGTCAAAGCTGACCGAAGACAACCAACAACATCGACACGTTCATACAGTGACAGCAATGCGAACAAGACGCACGAACCCGCGACCCACCATACACTGAGCGCTGATGATAACGCTTTTCGCCTTGCCTTCCAACAAGCTCTGACTTCCCCATCTCGGGGTCCGGATCCTGAAAGCAGATCTTCCCAGAGTGGACGCAAGACCTCAGCTCCTGAACGCCAACGACTCTCCCGCCAGCTGTCGGCAGAGGACATCAGTCTCCACGCGAGTCAAACGGCTCCAGAGCTTCGTAACCTGATTTTCCAAGCCGCCGGAGTCCCGGGAAGCCCTGAGTCTGGCGAGGAGAAACCCCCATCGCAGACGAGGCGTCGTGCAAGCGAGTACCGTTACTACAAGGGCCTCGGGCCTAAGCGCCGGCTATCAGGCTCCACGGAGCTCCTGCCTACAGTAGACGAGACCACAACGCAAAACCCCGCAGTCATGGACCTCAACAGGCGCATGTCCACTCACAGAGATGGTGAGGTTTTGCACGAGGTCTCCACGGACACCGCCCTTAGGGGCAGCACTGTCCGACAGACGTCTAGGGTCAGTTTCGGACCTGTGGAGCGCCGCGGGTCCAAGCACGAATATCCTCATGACGACAAGATCCTGGGACCCAGTCGGAAGGTGTCGCTGGTACCAGAGGACGAGCCAGACTCGGGGCCACCCAGGCGCATGTCGCTTTTCCAGGTCGAAGAGGAACTCCATGACTTGCGCAAAACGGTGAGAGAATATTTGTTCACGAAACGTCATGTGCTTTCATGATTATTTCGAATACATGTGCATGTAGGCGCTATTGTTTGACAATTATGAACATGCATCAGATGGAGTCTGAGATGATTCACGTTTCGCCATGTGGAAAACTTTGTTGCGCCCCCACCCACACCCTGGTCACTCGGACCCGGTTTTCGTTTTAGTCCAATTTGTTAGTCAGGGGCAAGCATCTTGCAATTGTTGAAGGATCATTTCATTCATCCTCAGTGTAATAAAAATAACTTCCTACCATCTCAAAATATTTAAAACTTCAAAATTAGCTGCTAGAGAGTGTATCACATGGTACAAACTGTAGGGTACAAATTATCTCGGAGGAGGGGGCTTACCCGACCTCATTTGTTTTGTTCGCCGCAAAGGTTTGCGCCACCTCCCCCCCCCCCCCCCCCCCATCCCGTTAGTCATATCCTGGATCCGCTCCTGCTATATTTTGCCCATACCTATTCAATATCATGTTAGGTTACTGCCAACAAAAAACCAAAGTTGAGAGAGGAATGGTATTCGGATATTGAGTCCCTGTAAGGTCTGCAAATGGTTCCGATCCCAGTGAGCCAAATTGTTCTGGTTTATCTCATCTATAGTCTAGCATAGATTCTTTGTATCGTTGTCGATGAGGCAAGGACACTGTGGGCAAGTATCAGATCGAAACAAAAGACAATGTCCAGAGAGAAAAATCATTCCAAAGCGATACTTATGCGCCTTGTGGATCAATTCCTATTATCTTATCTTGCTTTTGTGGGTATGAAATGTTTGCTGTCATATAAGTCCAATGTTCCATCAGCAAATACATTTCACTGGATGGAAAAACTGTTGCATATTTGCGAACAGTGCACTTTTCCCCCGCCTGCTCTGGCGCGCCATGCATCCATATAGAATTCTTCGTGAGTGATCGATGTGTTTATTCTCGGTGCTACTGCAATCATATGATGTATTGTGCGGTAATCAACCTGAAATATGGATATATCGTCGTTTATCGCACTTTTTGTTATGGACCGTCGCCGAAGCTGGAATGTTTTACTATCAGGTGCAATGCTTAGGGCGTGATAACACACTGTGAATATCACGCATTTTATGAATGTGGTGATATTACGAGCACATCGTGTTATATTGGAGTATTTAGTGTAAGAATTTATGGTGTAATAGTTGTTGATTCCATTTCTAAACCGGATAATGGTACTATTTGCCACGATGGATTGAAGACTCGGATATTGTTCAGTATGGAACTGGATTGCGATGTCGGGTATAGTCATTGGTACACACACTGGATTGAAGTATGAATCCTTAATATTCTGGAAGTTAGTGATTGGTACATATATATCGTGTAGAATATCCATATATGATATGAGAATTGATTGTAAGCCTAACTGATACTAATATAGTATCAGTGTAGATATCAGTGCTTGAAAATATCAGTGATCAGTGATTGAAAATACTATACTGGCGCATGAAAGGATAGTTAAATTGAAGTGCAGGAAACATGTTTTGAGAGGAACTTTGGGCTGGACTGGATACAGTATATACATGTAAAGAAGCGACCTCGAGGATAACGCCTCCGTGTATGTAACATTACATGTATGTATAATCTCATTATCATACTGTTTACATGAACTGACATTGGATTAGACTTTCGTTACTCTAACATGTTTTCAACGCGAATCGTCTTGTCATAATGAATCAATCGTGCATGGCCTTATAAAATTCTTGTCACTACGTTCAGACGCGCATCGTCACTGTTTCAGATATGTACGCAGTTTGGAATGGTATATATCGAATATAGGTCTACCTACTAGCAGAAACCCATAAGAGATCTCTCTTATGGGTTTCTGCTACTAGTAAACTTTCAACGTAATTAATACCGGTTGTCAAATGATGAATAGATGTGAAGGTCTCGTCAGAATGTAGGTCGTGCATTCATGGATATGACTTAGGGCTTGGCGACACAAGTTTAAAGCTTTACATCTACATGTAAGATGCACTTTTCAAAAGCTTTGACGTCTTTTAAACATCCAAGATGCTTCGCTTGCCTGCTTGCCTCTTCTATGGAAGATAAAGGTTACCATAACAGAGGAACTCACATCATATAATGCATGCCATCATATTACGTGTGTTCACCCTGGACTCGAGCACTACAGATTGGTACGTGATGAACAGTGTCCGAGCATGTATAGTTGACAGTAAATGTATACTTGTGATCGGAGCACTTGAACTTTGTCTTTGACAGAAATCGCCGATATAATCAATGTCTTTTGTGTCACCTTTTCTATGTGTCCATTCATTGATGCATGTACACACGCCACGGATTTACGAGTGGCAAATAAAAACTTAACGGCGCACCTGAAGACTTCGAGTGTACTTTAGCGGAATTCCAGGACTTATTTATTCATATGTACCACAGGACCAAAGTGCCAAAAGTATAAACAAAGGGACTATTCGGCGTATAACCGAGCAGAAGGATAAAGATGGGTCTGTTTTCGAGGAAGAAAAAACAAGAGGAGAAAACAGCTTTGGATGAGCTGGGGAAGATGGACGTGGAAACGGGCAAGTTTATCTTCAACTCGGTAGGTGGTTGTTGTTGTTGTTGTTGTTGTTGTTGTTGTTACTTAGATTGTTCTACTGTAGAGCCAGTAGTCTTAATAACACTGTCTTCCGGACACTTTGTTGTGAATTTTCCCTGGAGATTCGTCGCCTTTGGTACATCATCAGAAGTGGTCGATGCCCCTCAGAAGGAGCTTATCCGTACCCACCTACCATCCTCTAAAACACCCCCAAGTTATGAGCCAGGAGATTGCTACATCATGTATACCCATTAAGCGCAGCCGTGGCAAAAAGTCTGATTGATACTTAAGATTTTATCCGAGCGTAATTCCCCAGATTCGGGCGATGCTGCTGACATATGGACATTATTTGCAGTGGACCGCTCTGCCCTTTTTGCAGCCAGAGTGCCCCGAGTCCGGGCTTGATCCCAATATTGGCACCCTGCCCCCAGGATTTTATCGATTCGGGTTCACGTTTGCCGGCAGCCTTTTTTGAAGAACACTTCTCGCAGCCAGGGCGGAGACGGACTGGAGATGAGTTCGGGGGATGGTCTCTGAGCGGTTGAACGGGGGCTTTTGTAGACTCTGGAGCAAGCTAACGGCGCCGCCTTGAATTCAATCCGAACAATAGCGGCGTGTCGCGCTTTACCAGCTCTCGTCTCGGTAACTTAACGTCTACGAGGCCGGGATTTCTGGTGTATGTACAGAGCCCTACCCGTGCTACTAGCCCGGTCCGCCCCCCTCCCCGCCAGCTCCGGACAAGATTCTCAACCATTTACTGTCTGCGAGGTCCGGGCATCTACAGTGCTCAGCACACAGACGGACAGACCGAATTATAGATCGGTGTCCGAGGTCCCGTCCCCTGAAAACAGAGCGAGGCATTTATGTGCATGGTAATCACTTGAAATGGGGGCACAAATGTCCTGCAGACATGGACTCCTTCGAACCCAGACGGCACCCTGACTTGGCCCGGGAGCTAGGGGCCTGGACAGTGTATCAATCGTCTGCTTGTATGTGTCAGCTTCGAGCTCTACATGTACAGTATATGGTGGCACTAGGAACTTAAAATAAGAATCCGAAAAATCAGACAAACGAAACAATGCACTAATCAATGAGCGGAAAAATCGATGGCAACCAGTCGGAGATTGTTGTTGTTCCTTTGAAGTAACTGAATGTCGAACAAGGAAGATATTATTTGGTAGAGTGGCGGACTGAGTATTATTGGGCCGAGGATGAGGCGAGCTAGTGGTATCTGTACACCCGGCGGCATCATGGAGCCTAGACTCAGTGTGGACATGGAAAACATGGAGCAGGACATGCTGGTAAATCACATATAGATAGATAGATCTACGTCTATGTACACTGCTCCTGGTATATAGCCTCACTCTGTCACCGTTGATTTGATTTGATTTGTTGTAGTAAACTGGTTATTATTGTGACAACCTATGTATTGTCTTAGTTTAGTATGTGCAATCGCTATATAAGGTGCCTATCATATTCTGCAATTGTCCCATAACGTGCCTGTGATACTGTGCAATTGCTCCATAACGTCGCTCTATAGCATGCATGTGATACTTTGCATTTAGTCCATAACGTGCCTGTGGTACTCTGCAATTGATCCATAACGTGGCTGTGATACTCTGCAATTGCTCCATAACGTGGCTGTGATACTCTGCAATTGATCCATAACGTGGCTGTGATACTCTACAATTGTTCCATAACGTGGCTGTGATACTCTGCAATTGATCCATAACGTGGCTGTGATACTCTGCAATTGATCCATAACGTGGCTGTGATACTCTACAATTGTTCCATAACGTGGCTGTGATACTCTGCAATTGTTCCATAACGTGGCTGTGATACTCTGCAATTGCTCCATAACGTGGCTGTGATACTCTGCATTTGCTCCATAACATGCCTGCGATACTCTGCAATTGCTCTATAACGTGTCTGCGATACTCTGTAATTGCTCTATAACGTGTCTGTTATACTATGCGATTGGATTGGTCCACTTGAACTCCTACTTGAGAGATTTTCGCAATATTGTAGAGTTTTGATTGAATCGATGCTGGTAGCAAATAATGTCAAATTCGCCATGTATCAATTCAAACGGGATGATAAGCCATAAATCTGCCACAACAGTGTAAAACCTACTGTAAATAATGATATATAAATGTCCAGACAGAGGTATGTAATTGAAAAACTGTCCCAGTTAACATCATTTATTCTCAAACAACGAGACCTCGGACAGGGCCTGAGTTTCCAAAAATATTTATAACATGAACTCGTGAGAAACAACAGACAGACATGGTCAATATTACAGTGTAAATAAATTATAAGTTGCACAAAAAACAACGATATACATTTTACTGTTATATATAGGTCTATGGGGTGACGGTACAGTAGGGTTCTGGTTGTCAACCCCTTTAATTGGAAGAACTGGGTCAGACACCCTGGGCAATGCCTCGCCCGGGCAATGCCTCTAAATTCAGGGTTCACGGGGGATAATCGGATATTGTCCCGAGCACAGGGTATAATCAGATGTATCTCCTGCATGGTGACTTGTACCATTTTCCTACTCCTTGATAGAAGGAGGCGGCGACACCGAACTCGCACGAGGGTCTGGTGGCGATAACGTGACGGATAAGGAAGACCGGCCTGGTGCGACAACAGAAAATGCGTAACTGGGCAAGACAGTATGGAAGAAATATCGCATATGACCTTCGTCTGTCTTCCAATAATTTTAATAATACAGTTTTTCCCCGAGCATTAAAGGCCCTTGGCAGACGGTCGCTGCATGAAGCAATGCTCGGAAGAAGACAGAGTCCTCGGCGTGTTGCCATAAATATATGATGGGTTAGAATGACGAGGCGGCTGGAACTCGCACCTGGCTCAACACTCATGACACTGGCGGTCCCGGGGTCCTCTATAGCTTGACATGGTCCCTACCCGGGCTTTTGTCGGGTGCACGCAAGGTGCAGATTGGAAAAGGGTGTACACTTCTATAATGCAGGTGGTGACTGAGTCGGATCTCTGTATGGCGTCACCAGCTGGTAGGAATTTCCTGCTAATTTTCTGGGGGTTCTCTGAAAATTTGCTAACGCTGCTTGTTACAGTTTTTCTAGAACCATGATGTTTGCTAAAGATAAGGGCTTAATTATCTACAATATTACAGGCATTGGGCACTCCAAGTATGAATCAGGATGTGTGATAAAGCTGTCAAAGGAAATGTTTTTTTATGGTTGAAACTGCAGGAATGTTCACATACCATGTATAATTCACAAATTTCGCTGTTTTGACCTCTAACTCGAAGGTCTACAAATTTTGATCATGACGGAGTCTCGTTTGACTGGCGAGAAAGCAAGGAACCTAGAAGAGTGATAACATTACTGGTCCCATATGTGTGTCTATTGCTTTGCTGATATCCAAGGAGGACACCATTAGTCGTGTCTGAATGAAAGCACGCTGTCCGGTCTAGTGACACAGCCTCTGTATAGCAGGTCTCATTGATCTACGCAGCAGCGTGTCACATACCAATGCTCCCCCCCCCCCCCCCCACTCTATGCCGTCCCCATTCACCGACACAACCAGCATCACCATCCTAGTATATAGTGGTGGGACATCCTGCCCTGTGTCACATCACTACATCAGAGCACACAGAGTATAGTAGGGTTCCACTATGTGCCAGTCCATGCCTTCCGAGTAGACATTCTGCTTGAGTCAGTTCCTGGATAAAAACGCGTTCCATTCAAAGACACTGCAATGTCTCATCTATGCATTGCTCAAAAGCATGTTGACTATGGAAAGCCACTCATCTGCTCAGTGTGTCCACATGCAACATTGATTACAGAGGCGCGCTGAACGAGGGGGGTGCGCTGGCACAACAAGCAAGCTACTCTCGGAAACAGACATATATAATATGCGGGCAGGCGAGCGATATTGTGTTGTTATTGTGTACATCAGTGGATATAATGTGTCACACACATCACAGGGCCGAAACATGAAGAGATAAATTTATACTACTTGTGTGGAGATCTCCGTAGTTTCTTGGAAGCAAATGAGATGGGTGACCCAGTGTTTATTGCGATGTAGTATCATATGGCTTGTTTCGGTTTAAGATGTGGATTTGCACGTAATTAACACGGAATATCATCATGAATGTCCACTTGTAAATAATATCCGTTGTCATCATGAATTCCATGGACAGAAAACAGGTAAAAAATGCAATTCTTTATGTGTTGCATATCATATTGGCAACAAGATTATGTCTTCCAACAAAAAGGTGTTCTTTCTGATTTCCTTCCTGTACAACGCCGTTCGTTTTTCCCTGGCTGTTATTATTATTAGTATTATTATTATTAGTAGTATTATTATAAGTAATAATATTTGTTTGATAACAATGTAATCTTTGTTGTGTCAATATGTTACCACCTATTTGATATCATTTACTCAAAAAAGTATAATAAATCAAGAATAGCATGCAACATCGTATTAATAATATGTTTGCCTGATCTTGATATATTTTATAGTCTGCACTTTCTATTGCCACAGGTGGAAGATGACGTGCGGAAGAAGGCGAGGCAGGAGAGTGATGTTACCATGGTTACTTTCCTGCAGCCCTCCGAGAGTACGTACTAGTATATCATAAATCAATCAAAGATATACCACCGACTACCGGTAAAGCTAATATCAGCCGTCATAATTTTTAACTTAGTACATGTTTCAGCACTTTCGTCCCCAGCCATGTAGATTTATGTTTTAGTATCAAAGATATCTGTTGACAGTTTGCTTTCCGACAATATATCACATGGCATCACCTGTTGTACTATGGCATTACAAAAATTTGACAACATATAAAATTAGGCACGTGTTTAAAATATTCTGTATGATATCATAAGGAGTGTAAAGAAACAATGATGCGAATTATTTAGCAGGTCCAGATCTGGCTAAATAAATATTGATGATTTGTTGTACCAGCTGCCATGAATTAGCAGGCTGGATACTGGCCACCATAATTATATAATTAACCAACCTACCATGGCCAATGTGACAGGGTCGATGTAGCGGGAATTGAAGTGTCTATATGCATGTAGGCTTCGTTAGAAACACAGGCATATAGGACCTAAACTATTGTTGTTGTGGTGAAAAACGCCAGCTACATAGGCCTAAATGTACTAACGGGTCCAGTTATTATGTGTGTACTGGGTTCACTTTGAAACGTATGTACGGTGAAACACCTGTTTTTGTGTTAAATGAGCAATAGATAAAGCTCTCCATGCGTAGGAATAACAATATGCATCCCACGATAACATCTGATCTCACAATACACAGGTAGATCTAGCCTACGCGTGCACGCTGTGGTCGAGATCAATGACATTAGCTCGGCAAATGAGTAATATAGGGGACAGTGCCACACAGTACATCATTCTGTCCTTATCGTCATTACAACGCATGAATACAGAATCAGCCATCATATCGGAATAAATATTTCACGGTTTCAAGTATCACAATTATTAACCATTCTTTGTATATTGAATTACAAATTGCTATGTAATATTTTCATTATAGCAATTAGGAAATACTCCTTAATAAGGTATATGATACTCCCCGGGCAATTGCATGCCTATATATAAACCTTATCTCAGTAATAGAATCAATGAAAGTAGCACAATTATACAGTCCAAAATTACAACACCCATTATGTTGCTTTCAAAGACGCTAATTTTTTAATACCTCACAAGTCAAAACAGTGCACACATCGTCGTCAAAGAGATATATTTTCAAACAGATAGTGTGTGACATGAGTGAGTCACGCTGACAAGCCACTTCCCGTATTTTCACACCTCCAGTGCTGAAGAGCGAGGTAATTCTGCACGAGGCGGCGAGGAAGAACAGCGTGGAGCGCGTGCGACAACTCCTCGCGGAGAAGGTGGACGTCAACGCGCGCAATCACGTAAGTCAGTCAGTCTATAGGCTCTCAGCCCAGTCAGTCAACACGTTACGACTCGCGACTTGGGCTTTTATATGTCCTTCTAAATAATTAACCCACTGTATACTCGCTAGTATGGTATCGGTTCTACATGAACTCCATATGCTCTTTCCTCGATCAGGTTGATGCAATTACTCCCCCTCCCCTCCCCAGATGCAGACATGTATATGTATAGGTATATACATTAATGTCATTAGTCAGAGTGTAACTCGTTGTCATGCATATTTCATGTCTCATTAGATGAAATCAGCTAAAATGTTTTGAGTCACGTCAAAGTGCCGACATCAATAACCATATAGTCCAGAAGTGCATATTTTATTGACTGCCCGACAGTTGGGTTGTCCCGATTTGAGTAAGGTTATGTAATTGAACAAAGCCTTGATTAAGCCGAAATGGTATCGCCATAATTGAGTCAATCAAAACCCAGTCGTAAACCTGATTTGTGATCAGTGTGGAGGCGTGATTGGGTAAACTTGGATTGTGGTATGTTCCCAAACAACGGAACAAGAAGAACCAAAGTTTGAATATTGGATTATTGATACTGTCTTTAAAATTCTTACAAAAAAAAACTCAATGATGAATTAATAATTGACATATAGACCTCGCCTAGGCGGCTATGATTCACTGCAAAGTACGAAATTCATTCCTTAAAGACGTCTGCTCCCCACTCAAAATTCTTGTATTGAAATTTATACATTTCCAAATATAGATTTTGTTGAATACATGGCAACTGGCTCAGTTTTTGAGCTCCAGACTTCGAACAAGTACCTGCATACAAAATAGCGACTGACAAATAACATGTCAAACACTTCACCAACAGACTATTATAATGAATATCGACTTCCAATCCATACGATACAGGTTGTTTTTATTGAAAATATCCTACTTAATCATGACGAAATGGGATATTTTATCATGTATGGACATGTACGCCCCTGAGATGAACTTGTCCCGACACGAGATTTATTGCCCGATGATATTGCCCGGCAGTTGGACCGCACGGCGCTACACTGGGCCGCCGCCAACGGACACTTGGAGGTTGTGCTCCTTCTACTTGGCGCCAAGGCTAATATGGAGGCGTCTGACAAGGTATGCGGGAGCAGCAGTTATCGGTATAAAATGGCGATAACCACAACAAAATAATGCAACTGAAGCAGGAACCAATAACCAATGACGCCAATGTGGCTTCGGATGGAAATATTTACGTCGGGCATTGTTCTAAATTTTATATTGTTATCATCGAAATTTTGTTGTATTTGTGGTAATAACTTGATACATACACCTACACATGTTGTGTGTGTTCAATATTTAATAAGTAGATCAATATATTGCATATTTAATCAGTTTATATGATTGTACCACTGTACCAACGATTATGTATCCAATGTGACTGTATAACATTGGTACTACGATCGGTGACACATTGATGCATCTCGATGACGCAACGATGACCCCCAAAGTACTAGTACACGTATTCAGTTGCATATCGTGGTTTCACCACCCTCTCCCCCTAACTTTCTCGACATGACCCCTGGTGCAGTATGGGATGAGACCGTTGCTATGGGCAGCCTTCTTCGGTCATCTTGACACCCTCAAACTGCTCATCACGAGCGGAGCCAACACCGAGTGCAGCAACAAGGTAAACCATCTCTACCCGCCTGGCGCCTAGTGAGTAGTAAGGAGATACTTTTAGTCCCTCACCTTGTTCCCATGGCAACCGGTAATTAATAATTCGTCTAAATCGCTCACAGCAAGGACAGAACATGATGCATTGTGCGGCGCAAAACAACCACTACAAGATACTGCAGTTCATACAGGAATCCTTGGAGGGATATAAAATTAATGCACTGGAAAAGGTACAAACTGAAACCTAGATCATTCGTTTGCCATTATAAAATTATCATCCATTTGATATTGTATGGCGGTGATATTTTTTAATCAGAATGACAGGACAGCCCTTCATCTGGCAGCAGAGAAGGGACACATTGAGACAGTTCAGAAACTGTTGGCAATGGACTGTGATCTAAACGTGAAAGACAAGGTAATCTTACCAGTACAGTATACCCAAGTTCTTATGCACTACTACACATCATGATAGAGATGAACTTGTAGGCTAAGTCGTTTTCTCATATTATGCAAAGTCGTAGATTGAACCCGTTTCATAAGCTAACGACATATGAAATGAACATGTAGGCCTATGCTACATCTGTATACATGTCATCATGGCAAAAGTTTAAATCCTTAGGACGGACAAACTGCAGCACATTTGGCCGCCTCCTGTGGTCAGGATCTAGTCCTCAAGTGTTTCCTACTGGCTGGAATCGAGATAGACGACAGAGATCTGGTAATACTTCATACAGAACAAAACGCTGTACATTTCCTTGCAACTATTCAAAATGAACTATCAACGACAATTGAAATATATGGCTATAATGCTATGTGACAGGAGGGACGGTCTGCATTACATCTGGCTGCCGAGAGCGGACATGCACAGGTGGTCGAACGACTCCTGCAGAACAATGCTGACCCCAACACAGAAACCACGGTATGACACGGACTATCTGGGCACACTGGGATCAACCTACATCGTACAACAACATTGTAATAGGTCATTATAACGTGTCAAGTCGTTGATTAGTCACTAATAGCCAGTCATCTCTGTATATTGCGCCAACAGAAAGAGATGACCCCTCTACAACTTGCCTCGCAGAACGGCCATATAGAAGTGGTAGTTCTACTGCTGGACTACAACTGTAACGTCAATGCTCAAAATCACGTCAGTAACATACTCTTGCACTTGCCGCTTTTGACTGTGATCCAGACTAATTCTCTTCCATTTGGTATAAATGTACATGTTACAGATATTTCAAGTGTGTTTTCATTTCTCTTCAGCAAGGAAACACAGCGCTCCACTTGGCGGCCATAAACAACTTCCCTGGGGTGATAAATAAACTTGTGGATACCAGTATTGAGATTAACCTCGTCAACAATGTACGTTCCTTTATAGATGAAAGCTATTCTTGTAGTTGGGCCCCCTTCTCTATGCCCGGGCCGCTTCAGTAGTATATTGTAATTTCATTTCATATTTCATAACTTGAACAGCGGGCGCAAACTGCGTTACATTGTGCGGTGGAGAACGGACATTCTGACGTGGTGGAAGCTTTGTTGATAGCGAATGCTGATTTGGCTGCCACGGAAAAGGCAAGCGAGTACTAGTATGGCTCAGTGGTAGCCATATTATGTTTTCTTGATGTTCTGTAACTAGCCTATACTGTAGAAACAACGAACCTTTTTGCTCGATCTACATGTATATTAAAATATGTATCGGCGACATTGTCACGAAATCTTACGTGACGATAATTTGGTAACTCTTGCTGTTGCAGACTGGAAAAACTCCGCTGGGTTTGGCGTCGAGGGGTAGTTTTATCGGTATCGTAGACATGATAATCAAAGCGGACAGATATCACCAAATACATCTGGATGACATCCAGTCCCAGGTGCGGTGTGGACGCTACCACCACTGTTTCTACAGTGCCACGTGCAACGCCTTCACCAATCACCACAGCCGAGTAAGATGGAACAGCCAATCATCGTCGTTGTTGATATTCAAATTTCCCGCTTCTTTTTTAATCGATGTTGTGCCTCTGTCGTAGATTATCCCGAGATCAAATTTTATTATTTCGTTTTGTTCCCCTCGATAAACGTGCAACTCATTTCTAAATGTTCACTGTTTCCCAACTGAACTTTTGGTTTTATAATTTGAATTCACGAGTCGTATCTTATAGTTGGTTGTGATGTTGGTGTTGCATGTGACACATAGATGTGAGTATGTTCTTAAACTATATATACAAACCATAATTCAAGACCAAAGTCGTCTTTTCTTTAGTACGATCGAAATTCGCACGTAACTCTAGGTATACATTTTATCGATACGCAATTAATGTAGTCGAGAAACCATTATTTTGTTTTTCTATAATTACAAAAATAACATTTGGAAGTGGATATTACAGTCTCAGTCGGAATCTAACGACATCCAGTTCAAGAAGCCACGACATGAGGGTGCGGGCCCCATGAAGGAAATAATGTGGAAGCTGGCAACGAAACAGCTCAAACAGAACGATTGGAAGAAGCTGGCTAAACATTGGCATTTCACGGAACATCATATAAAGGCCATAGAACATCAATATACAGGTATAGAGGGAATACTACGTCTATATAATTGACCACACTGTGCAATACTGCTCACTCGGTCATTACTATTCATAGTTTTACAGCTTTATTTAGAATGATTCATCACCACGTAGTCAATATATGGTTACATTTCCCTTGAATATCACCACAGGAGCCAATAGTTACAAGGAACACGGCTATAGGTTATTGTTGATCTGGTTGCACGGGGTCAGACCGGACCAGAATCCTGTCAAACAGTTGTTCGAGGCGCTATTGGCTATTGATCGAAGAGAACTCGCAGGTTAGTCGAAATAATGAGATACACGCATGTGTGGAATGTCCTACCACAAGTAATAACTGTATTATCGAGGTTCACATGTAAATTCCACGATTCCAGAACAAATACGCAGAAAATGCAATTACCAAGTCGATAGATCAACGTCGTCCAACTCGTGTGTTATATCGTGACGTCACTGGTCACATGACACATCGTCTCGACCAATCACAGAGTATGCTGCAACAATCACCACAAGAACACTTGATTCTATGCAGACAATCAGAGACTGAGTGCCGCTATTGTTGGCCTTAGGCTTAGAGGTTAGGTGTAGTTTTATATGCAATAACCTGTTGATTTAGATCTAAGTGAGGTTTGAACTGTCGAGACATTCAGCTATGCCATAATGAAATATTTTTATATGTGTACTCGTCTTATTACACATTTGTGTTCTCCGGCCGTTTAATTGTATAATGTTTGTAGATATTTTCATTTTCATTAAATGAATACTGTTGCAGACAATCTTATGTCTGATATTCCACCGTTCACCATGGCAATGATATTTGTTTTGTGTTTATTCACTGTTTAACAATATTTAGTATGACAGATTTATAATCTACAAGTCGATATTTAGTCTTGAACTTTTGATGAAAGTAGTTAATTTAGTAGATCTATAACGGCGTCTACTTTTGACTTACACCATGCTTTTGTAGTTGGGTTAATATTAACTACCACAGCAATCATCATGCAACCATGCAATCATGTACGATATAACTTACAAATGCGTTTGTATTCTGCTTTTGTACTGGGTACTGTTCATGAAATTAATGTGTCTGAAATTTTTCGTGAGATATGTGTTACTAGAAACGTTTTTTGTGTGTCTCTAGACTTGATATTTTTTTACGTAAGTGATTTTTTTTTTTTTTTTATCGTAAGTGATATTTTTTTACGATATTTTTCGATTATTGCAATCTTCGTCCTCAATAATATTTAATTATTATTCACTTATTTTTTTCACAACTGGGTCCACGTGAGAGTTATGTTTTCCATGCTATACATTTTTGTTATTATGCAATGTGTCTATTGGTGAGAAGTAGGCCTATGTACTAAAACTTCAATCAGCAATTAAACAATCCTATGAAATTGTATGTATTTATTTATAATTGTTATGTTTATATCATGGCGGTTTGTTGAAGTTTGTGTAATGTGATACATTTTATGCACATCTGTTTATTTGTGATGGTGTTGCAACTGTTGCTGTTAATTTGTATATAGTGTTTCCCAACTGGTTTGTTCATACTGAATAAAAGATTTTTTTTACACAACAAAGTGATTGCAGTCGTTGAAATGTGTACAAGTTAATATCAATTTTCGTTACTTGTAGTTGTCTATGAAGTTCATGCATTCGAACACACCAAGATGGTACATGTCAGATTTATTATCTGAAAATATAACTCCAGCAACGGAAAACGATAAAAAAATCCCATCAAATGATTCTTTGGAGCAGAATTGGTGTTTTATTTTATGCACATCGTCCTATTAGGATATTGTACCGAATTTCTTTCAATATTGGAACAACTTTCGGAGTACATGTAACTTCGGGGGATTTAGTGACGTTTGGAATCATTTCGAAGCAGTCATATGCTCTGTAACTTAGCCATAAATGACACCACTCATTTGGGTTTGATTTGACTTTGATATGATTTATTTGGATCCAATGTGTACAAAAACACAATATATAGAACATGTGATGACATGGAATAATGTAGTGGGTGGTACAACAAGAAACGAGGATAACACACGAAAGCGTCAGAAGTCGCTTGTTTTTAGTGTGGTTTTTGAAAAGGGGTAGTTTTCAGGGGTAGTCTTCAGTTGGCATTGGCCAGAAAGCATGAGGCTATGTTAAATTGTACAGGTGTACATTGATGTACTTATTTTACCCCGGATGGTCGTTTTACATGATATAAATGCTGAATAAATGTCATATATTATTTAAAACTACTGAAATTAACCATAACAATAACTGTTTTACTAAACAGTGTCTTGAGGAGGAATAAGATTAGTTTTAGACTATAATCGAACTCGATATGCTACAATATGATATAATTATGATGATTGGGCTTTTTACCTGTTAACCCATGATTTGTACGTCATTCAGTGGCGATAAAAAATAGTGACGATAAAAAACATGGCCATGTAGACAAATTTTACCTGGGAATCAAACGGCGAATTTCCGACATAATTCAAATTTATATTTTCAAATTGGTAAAATGATGAAAAAATACCATACTGTTTCGTTCAGCCTAAAATGAGATCTCGATAATCTGAAGAAAGTCGGGAATTTGGTAATTTTTATATCAATAATAAATGGCATTTAATATTGTTGGCCTGTGGCTGTGTTGAGATGTGCCCACGTTAAGATGGGCACACGTTAAGAATTATTGTTGCAATTTTGAACCAGAAGTCTAGAGTATAAGGATTGCATGACCTGAAAGGGGCACTTGTTAAGACTTATTGTTGCATTTCTGCACCATACAGGGACTACTTTCGAAGGATTGCACGACCCCAAAATTATGAAAATACACTACCGGAAACCACCTGGAACTATAATTACCTGTAATAGGCCTTGCCCGTGAGGGTATGAAAAAAATTAGCCCAAGGGGCAAGAGATGTTACCGGAAAAACGTACAATGTCAAGCCTCGAAATTGTTTTAGCTTACCGACCCATATGGGCCGACAAGCTATTGTCGTGGTATTTCGTCCATCGTCCATCCAGCAAAAAACTTTTTTTTACCTCGATGAATTTTTCTAAAAGTTTACCAAAACATTCTTTGGGCCAATACCCTTAGGCTTTTTTTGTGTTTTATTTGATTTGGTGGCCATTTTCGCCGAAAAACGGCCAATACTAGTATGCCATTGGGGAGCATTGGCGTTGTGTATGAAGATGGAGTGCCTTGAATCGCTCAAAGGCCCAAAATATAGTTTTTGGCTGTTTTCTCGAACACTTACGCTGATCAGTTGTAAGATTTTTGTTCCAAAATATTGTAACGGTTCTAGGGGTCGACCTTTCACTCCCAGTTTTATTTCAGTCAACCGGATGTCTGGATGTTAAAGTCTTCGCTTCACAGACTCGGGTACTTCGGCTTCAGGGGTACTCCAGGAGGCTCTGGTACTCCGGCTGCAGGCCGTCTCGACTGACTCTGGTAATTTAGTCTTTGAGGTACTTCTGTGCTCCCACTGCAGGCCGTCCCAATGGTAGCGTGTTTGGGTCTGCATCTCCTCGTGTGCCTGGAGTAGTGGTCGCCGATCATTCAAGCTGGTGTTCGTCTTCCCTGATCGACCTCTTCTTCTTCGGCTGGATGTTCAATTGATAGCCTGGGTTCTGAGCTATCTCAGACGTCATCTGCTTTGTTTCAACCCGACTGGTCTTCTAGTCAATTTCTCATTCAATTTCTTATTACTGACTTTACTTCTCGAAATTCTTGAAGTTCAACTTCGATTTCACTTCATCTGTATACCCGAACACGGAGTCGGCTGGGCCGGCTCAACGATCAATTCTCGCCTACAGTACTGTTCAAGGTTTATTGACGAATCATACAGTTAGTTGATATTGTTGTAAATTCATCTAGACATGACACTTTTGGTAGCTCCCCGCTCTTCGGCCATTTGATATAAGTTCGGCTGTACCGCGATGTGAACTGGTTGGTGTCCCAGGGTCAAAAGGCGCCGAGTCCCGCGAGTCGGCAGCATTTCTACATTTTGGGGTAGAACTTTGTCACGTGACCTACCCCAAGCAATCAAAACTGATGTTCTTACCGAAATTTTTTTTATGCTTGATAACCAATCAGTGACCGCCACGTAACAATGTGCATTGTTCCAAATCGGTTTTGGAACACTTTTACGTAATCACGTATTTTGACCATCAAGGTCTGAGTTCAGCCGAAGAGCAACCGAAGCCACCGAAAAATACCGAACTTTAACAAACGTATATACACTTATAAAATCAATTGTAAACCTTTCTAATCACCAAGGAACATCAATGAATCGCATATAAAATTTTATATTCATGTACCAAACCTAGCCAAACACAATTTATCGGCTTAAAAACGTTACACTCCCCCTTTCTGAGTTCATGTTCGTCCATAACATAATCTGGGGGTAAACAGTCCATTGAAACTAAAACACAACTTGATCCGGAGACACTAGTGCTTCTCAACTAATTTTAAAGTTACTGTGTATCTTCAGCTTGAATCTTGAATTCTGCAAGATGGTATCTCTTATTTAATTTTAATGTCACTGTGAGTCTCTGGTCTTGGCCGGACTTGGCTTGCGTCAACTTGGCTTGCGAGGACTTGGCTTGCGACAATTTGGCTTGCGTCGACTTGGCTTGCTATGGGCCACTCTCGGCTACGCTCCCGGCTGAATCAGTTCAGTGTGGTCGATGTATGGGCATCCCAAACTCTCCGGTCACTCGAGTCGTACGTGGGGGCTCTTGAGGAGGCACGCAGGGACGGTCGCCGCTATTACCTCATGACGGGCACCAGTGCTGAGGAGTTCTGGCTGATGGAGAGATCACTGCGGCGGAGCATAAAACCTGCTCTTGAGTCGGTCATCGCTCACATTTATGTCGAGGATTCTGTACAGATGTTGACATTGTATCACTCCCCAAGGGGTTTCTCGTACTTCGAAGGTCTCAGTGTAGACTCCCGAATCTCTGAATTCGGACGGACCCCACCCTTCGGGCCTCCACCGGACCGGAATGTACTGCACACATTAGGGAGCTGGAGGTACAATGGCGATGGAGAGGCCTCCCCCCAGGTTGACACAGATGGGATGACAACCAGAACGTACCAGAAGTCGGCCTGAATCATCGGCCGAATGAAGAAACCCTCCGGAGGTAGGGACGAAAGTTCGGAGGGCCATCCGACCGCCTGTTCGGTTGATCAAGGGACATGGCCGGAGATGGGTCTCTGCCGGGTAGTCTGGGATGATGGCTGCCTGGTCCTCCAAGATGCGCCTTCGGCTGCGTTGGGCTTCGGCACTCCGGAACTCGGCTCTCTCAACTGCTACTTCAGGAAACCGGCGCTGGTTGGATGATGGGAGAGGATCTAGGTGCTGCCAAAGCCCCAGTCAGCTTGGTGGATGTGTAAATCTTCGATCAGACTCCCCCTCTAGGATCGGCCAGAGTGGATGTTGTTCAGCAGTGGTGACGCACTCCGATTCATCAGCTATAGATGTTCCGGTGACAAGCGGGCTTGTGTCGATAGTCAGCAGCTGGAATGAGGAAGGAGACTGTGTCTGGGTTGAAGTGACCGATGGCTCCTGGAGGCTGGCCACCTTGGCTTCAGTCGATGGATCTGTCAGAAGACGGCACATGTCTTCTAAACGGATAACAGGAGCAGTGGGCTCTGCCAATGTTGTGGTGATCACTGGAGTTGTTCGTGAAACTCCAGTCTCCACTGCCTTGTACTGAGCACTCTGCTTGGTGCTGATTGACGACCCCTTCCGCTTTCGGCAACACAGGAGAAGATTTTTTTTGGACTCACGCTCTCAGTTACAGGATCGGTGGCAGTCTCCGGCTCTGGTGCTCGAATGGCTGTAGGTGTCTCTCTTCGCTTCTCGGCGACTGTTTACTCTCTGGACGGCTGTGTCTCGGGCATCTGCTGGGAAGGGGAACGTTTAGGACTCCTCCCTAGGCTGTCTGCTCTTTGGTCTCGTCTAGGTGATGGGCTCCTGTATCTGGTCGACTTCGGCTTTGGACTCCCTCCTCGCTTGTTGGCAGGCTTGGATCTCTTTGGAGATCTTTGTCTGAATGACGATCTCCGCCACTTTTCTCGGAGGACCTGGGTGGTCTCGCCTTTGCCTCTCGGGGTTCCTCATCCTCTCTAGCCGAAATTTCAATCAAGGTCTATCTTAACTGGTTCCAAAGTTATGATGATTTATTCAAATTATTTCCCGCCAAAATTAACACCTAATTATGTATTATAATCAGTATTCATGACGTCACACCAGTATAACGGTTTTAATTAGATATATTCGGAAGCTAAGTATGTGTCCTTTATATACATTATCACAAAATATATTGTTGTATGGCATCCCAATGAAAAATATACCATAAATATGTGTAGTCGAACATCGCCATACCATCAATACCTTAGATACTGTCCATAGCAACGCCGTTGCTAAGGACCTTTGCTCATTACTAAAGAGTGTTAACATGGTGATAAGGTATTTATTTTATGTTTTAAATTAAATACATGAATGTTATAATTTTTTTTGACGAAAAATTAGCATATTCATTAAGTTTGGACCCATAGCAACCACCGTTGCTAAGGGCAGTATTTCGGGCGTTGTCCACTTGGTGACGAAATTAGGTTTTTAAATTCTGATTATGTTTAATACCAAACGCGACAAAATAGTTAAGCCTGAAAAAATGTAAACAAAAGGTGAAATACTCAGTATCAAGAGTTATATGTTGCTAATTATCTTAAAGTACTGGTGTGACGTCATGAATATTCATTATAATACTTAATTAGGTGTCAATTTTGGCGGGAAAGTACTACACAAATGTTGTTATAACTTTTTACCAAATTGAGATATCAACATTTTGTAAAAACTGCCTTAATCCATGAGTTGCACTTTTTCACATGTCAAAATTGAGACACTTTTCATTTTGACTGGACCCCCACTTTAATCTGTTGAAAACCAGACCGATTATTGATGACCGATTATATGTCACTGTGACCACTTTACACTTAACGGGAAGTCTGACTCTGTCCACTGTGACCACTTTACATTTAACGGGAGGTCTGACTCTGTCCAATGTGACCACTTCACACTTAACGGCAGGTCTGACTCTGTCCATTGTGACCACTTTACACTTAACGGCAGGTCTGATCGACTCTGTCCACTGTGACCACTTTACACTTAACGGGAGGTCTGACTCTGTCCACTGTGACCACTGTACACTTAACGGGAGATCTGACTCTGTCCATTGTGACCACTTTACACTTAACTGGAGGTCTGACTCTGTCCACTGTCACCACTTTACACTTAACAGGAGGTCTGACTCTGTCCAATGTAACCACTTTACACTTAACGAAAGGTCTGACTCTGTCCATTGTGACAACTTTACACTTAACGAGAGGTCTGACTCTGTCTACTGTGACCACTTTACACTCAACGGGAGGTCTGACTCTGCCCATTGGGACCACTTTACACCTAACCGGAGGTCTGACTCTTATCACAGTGACAGGTGTAAAGTGGTCACAATGGACAAAGTCATATTTCCCGTTAAGTGACCACTTTATACTTAACGGCAGGTCTAACTCTGTCCATTGTGACCACTTTATATTTAACGGGAGGTCTGACTCTTTCCATTGTGACCACTTTACACTCAACGGGAGGTCTGACTCTGTCAATTGTGACCACTTTACACTTAACGGGAGGTCTGACTCTGTCCACTGTGACCATTTTACACCTAACGAAAGGTCTGACTCTGTCCATTGTGACAACTTTACACTTAACGGGAGGTCTGAATCTGTCTACTGTGACCACTTTACACTCAACGGGAGGTCTGACTCTGCCCATTGGGACCACTTTACACCTAACCGGAGGTTTGACTCTGTCCACTGTCACCACTTTACACTTAACGGGAAGTCTGACTCTGTCCACAGTGACCACTTTACACTTAACGGGAGATATGACTTTGTCCATTGTGACCACTTTACACCTAACGGCAGGTCTGACTCTGTCCATTGTGACCACTTTACATTTAACGGGAGGTCTGACTCTTTCCATTGTGACCACTTTACACTCAACGGGAGGTCTGACTCTGTCAATTGTGACCACTTTACACTTAACGGGAGGTCTGACTCTGTCCACTGTGACCATTTTACACCTAACGGGAGGTCCGACTCTTTCCATTGTTACCACTTTACACTTAACGAGAGGCCTGACTCTGTCCATATTGTGACCACTTTACACTTAACGAGAAGTCTGACTCTGTCCATTGTGACCCCTTTACATTTAACGGGAAGTCTGACTCTGTCCATTGTGACCACTTTACACTTAACGGGAAGTCTGACGCTGTGCACTGTGACCACTTTACACTTAACGGGAAGTCTGACTCTGTCCATTGTGACCACTTTACACTTAACGGGAGGTCTGACTCTGTCCATTGTGACCACTTTACACTTAACGGGAAGTCTGACTCTGTCCACTGTGACCACTTTACACTTAACGGGAGGTCCGACTCTTTCCATTGTGACCACTTTACACTTAACGGGAAGTCTGACTCTGTCCACTGTGACCACTTTACACTTAACGGGAAGTCTGACTCTGTCCACTGTGACCACTTTACACTTAACGGGAGGTCTGACTCTTATCACTGTGACCACTTTACACTTAACGGGAGGTCTGACTCTGTCCATTGTGACCACTTTACACTTAACGGGAAGTCTGACTCTGTCCACTGTGACCACTTCACACATAACGGGAGGTATGACTCTGTCCATTGTGACCACTTTACACTTAACGGGAGTTCCGACTCTGTCCACTGTGACCACTTTACACTTAACGGGAGGTCTGACTCTTATCACTGTGACCACTTTACACTTAACGGGAGGTCTGACTCTTTCCATTGTGACCACTTTACACTTAACGAGAGGCCTGACTCTGTCCATATTGTGACCACTTTAAACTTAACGAGAAGTCTGACTCTGTCCATTGTGACCCCTTTACATTTAACGGGAAGTCTGACTCTGTCCATTGTGACCACTTTACACTTAACGGGAAGTCTGACGCTGTGCACTGTGACCACTTTACACTTAACGGGAAGTCTGACTCTGTCCATTGTGACCACTTTACACTTAACGGGAAGTCTGACTCTGTCCATTGTGACCACTTTACACTTAACAGGAGGTCTGACTCTGTCCATTGTGACCACTTTACACTTAACGGGAAGTCTGACTCTGTCCACTGTGACCACTTTACACTTAACGGGAGGTCCGACTCTTTCCATTGTGACCACTTTACACTTAACGGGAAGTCTGACTCTGTCCACTGTGACCACTTTACACTTAACGGGAAGTCTGACTCTGTCCACTGTGACCACTTTACACTTAACGGGAGGTCTGACTCTTATCACTGTGACCACTTTACACTTAACGGGAGGTCTGATTCTGTCCATTGTGACCACTTTACACTTAACGGGAAGTCTGACTCTGTCCACTGTGACCACTTCACACTTAACGGGAGGTCTGACTCTGTCCATTGTGACCACTTTACACTTAACGGGAGTTCCGACTCTGTCCACTGTGACCACTTTACACTTAACGGGAGGTCTGACTCTTATCACTGTGACCACTTTACACTTAACGGGAGGTCTGACTCTGTCCACTGTGACCACTTTACACTTAACGGGAAGTCTGACTCTGTCCACTGTGACCACTTTACACTTAACCGGAGGTCTGACTCTGTCCATTGTGACCACTTTACACTTAACGGGAAGTCTGACTCTGTCCACTGTGACCACTTTACACTTAACGGGAGGTCTGACTCTGTTCACTGTGACCACTTTACACTTAACGGGAGGTCTGACTTTTTCCATTGTGACCACTTTACACTTAACGGGAGGTCTGACTCTGTCCACTGTGATCACTTTACACTTAACGGGAGGTCTGACTCTTATCACTGTGACCACTTTACACTTAACGGGAGGTCTGACTCTTTCCATTGTGACCACTTCACACTTAACGGGAAGTCTGACTCTGTCCACTGTGACCACTTTACACTTAACGGGAGGTCTGACTCTGTCCACTGTGACCACTTTACACTTAACGGGAAGTCTGACTCTGTCCACTGTGACCACTTTACACTTAACGGGAGGTCTGACTCTGTCCATTGTGACCACTTTACACTTAACGGGAGGTCTGACTCTGTCCATTGTGACCACTTTACACTTAACGGGAAGTCTGACTCTGTCCACTGTGACCACTTTACACTTAACGGGAGGTCTGACTCTGTTCACTGTGACCACTTTACACTTAACGGGAGGTCTGACTTTTTCCATTGTGACCACTTTACACTTAACGGGAGGTCTGACTCTGTCCACAGTGACCACTTTACACTTGACGGGAGTTCCGACTCTTTCCATTGTGACCACTTTACACTTAACGGGAGGTCTGACTCTGTCCATTGTGACCACTTTACACTTAACGGCAGGTCTGACTCTGTCCATTGTGACCACTTTACACTAACGGGAGGTCTGACTCTTTCCATTGTGACAACTTTACACTTAACGGGAGGTCTGACTCTGTCCATTATGACCACTTTACACTTAACGGGAGGTCTGACTCTGTCCATTGTGACCACCTTACACTTCACTGGAGGTCTGAATCTGTCCACTGCGGCGTCGTACTACTGGAGCCTCGGTGGGATTCACCACGAGAATGGGCTTCGCACAAGTGTCGGACTCGGCCAAAGTCCCTCCTAGTGCGAGTCCCGTATCCCGGGCGAAGTTACTTACCCGGGCGAAGGTTGTACTATGCAAGGGCGACCGTCGAGGATCATACGCGGGTGGCGCAGTCTGACCTTGGCGATCATCTCCCTTAGGGGCGGCACTACCCTGATGGGCGCCGCCCTGAGCTGGAATGAATGAGATGGACCCTGGCAGAAGAGATAATGTATGTCTCTCCATATCCGGAGATCGCCGGAACTAAAGTCCGCGATCACCCGGTGGATCCATGAAAAGATCATTCCAATGATCCCAGCTGCCCCGATATTCGCGACGATCGCCTCTGTAGTGTAGGTGATACCTCCAAGTTTGACTGAGAGGTCGATCAGTCCGTAGAGCTTGTACCTGCCAGGATCCTGCGACTCCATGCTGCGGAAAGCGAGTTCCCGCTTATACATCCCCCTGGCGACGAGGGTGACCTCTGAACCAGAGTCGACAAGGAACCGCACTGGCTACGTCCCAAATGGCACAGGGCAGGTACCAGCAGGGATCCCTAACCAATGCACACGTTGGATGACCGACGTCACCCGGCGCACTGGCTTCCGATACAGAGTCCTCGTTATTTGCTTCAGCTGTGGAAGAACTAGATGTATCCTCAAGGACCACTCCCATAGGAGTTATATCTGCTGTCCCCGGACGCAGTGTTGGTCGCCACCACGTCCGATTTCAGTTTCCCTCATGAGAGGGTTGCCGCCTCTGTCCCGGAGGACCGGGCCGGAAGTTTGAGTTCCTCTGGCGGGGCTCAGACAAGCTGCCTTTATAGCCACTGGCCCGTAGGCGTTCGAGCAACTCAGGACACTGCAACCAGAAGTGGCCCTGTTTTCCGCAGGAGTAGCAGGGCCGGTAGGCGTTAGGTCTGAAGGTGAACGTGCAGTAATCTATGGGTCCCGGACCTTCGATCCCAGCACAGTGCGCAATCATCTGTGCAGCGCTGAAATCATATTCTTCGACATCATACTCATCCGGGGACAAATATGATGCCGCGGCCGGAGTCGCTTGCACCGGCGCCACCATAGGCGACGCAGGCACACCAACCCACTGGGGGTTTGGTTCCTTTGGGGGATTCCCGGACAGCCGAAAAATGCCCAAGGGACCACTCGTGTTGCTTTCGCGGGAGGAGCAGCGGTCAGCGATGAAGCGATCGACGGCGAAGGCCGGGACGGAGGCGTCTGTCTGGAGCGGACAGCTGCCTCTATCGCTAGCACGGAGTTGATAGCCTCCTCCATCATTCGCTTCAATCAGCATTGGCTCGAATCTTCCGGGTAGGCTCGGCAGCCGAGTACGCGCAGGTTGAACGCGTAGTCGATACATCCTCTGTTGGCAAGCGGTGACGAGCCTTGAACTGTTTCTCGTACATCCGCTTGTTAGTCGTCGGCGTGAACGGTAAACGAAGTTGCTCAGCAACTTTAGTGAATGTAGCGTTCACTGACGGCAAACAGGACATCACCCGGAGAGCCTTGCCCTCCAGGCTGCCTGAGAGAATGTGCCCAGCTTGTTGCTGGGTCCAACCCTTGTAAACAGCGGTTTGCCAGAGCTAAAGGAGGCAGTCCTCCAGATCAGCGTTGTCCTCGTTGAACCGCTTGCGCCAAGCTGACTGGCCCGGTTTCTGGCCGTGCATAGCGCTCTCGGGTTTCTGATCCAGAACCAAGGCCAGTGGATAAGAGGGGGCAGACCAAGCATCAGCCCTACCTGCGGCGAAACCTACAGCAGTAGGTTCGTAGGCCATGGACCGGGGCGCTGGATAACTTGGCGCTGCTGGCAGGGAAGACCCTGCAAACATCCCACTCTGACTCAGTTTCGGAAGGATCTCCGCTGATCCTAACGGATAGAATGCAGGCGAAGCGGGGTTGCCGACATAGCTCGGGGCCGATAGGATAGGATAGGACCACGTGGCCAGGGCTCCAGCTGCCAGAACAGCGGAAGAGGTAGCTAGCGTAGTCCCTTCGAGCCATGGCACAGGCGCAGGTCCTATGACATGGGTAACCGGCACCTGCGGGCCCGGACGTACCAAGGGTGTTACAGACGGACCGGTCATCACTAGTGTGGGGGCCACCACAGAAGTCGTGCTCAGTGCGGCGGGTTGACTGCGCTTATATTCGTCCAGCGCAATCTGGATTAACCGCCGCTCCCTCTCCGTCAGCCGCTCAGCGGAGGGCCGGTGTCGTGGAGAAGGCGAGCAAGTTCTGTGATCTGATCGTCCCGCATGGGGTGATTGGCCGAGGTCATAGCGGCCATCGGCAGCCAGCTCATTAAGCGAGTCAGTGAGCTGTTCCACTGCTCTTAGGATAGCCGGTCCGCCACCTCCGGCAGCTGGACCGGGGTCGACCCGGCTGGCTGGGGAAGTCGAAACAGATTATCCATCTGTCCGGGCATCAGCCCAGTCACTGGCACTCGCGTCCTCGCATCCAGAGGTGTCGGGGGAAACAGTACTGGAAAGCACAGCAGTCCGGACTGAGGAAGGCGTGGGGTGAATCCGTCTCCGGACCCGCCCATGGCGTCTGGAACACTGTATGGGACATCCTGTGGCAGCATTTGCTGCAACCCCGCAGGGTTCAACTCGTCCGCAGACAGAGTCCAGGATGCCGGAGACGTCTCTGCAGACTGGTTTCGGTCCTGACCGGAGTTATCCTGGGTTAGCTCCCGGTTGTCCTGGGAGCGGGTGTGTTGGGACACATGGCTTTAATTCATATTGAATTGTCTTGCCTCTCTTTATTTCAGATTATCCCAGAGGAAAGCAGGCGGTCCCCAGGGACTAAGGAGCAAAGACACTGCGACAGTAGGCTGCAATGGACCGCGCCGTCAGACTGACCCTGGTCACGGCACCAATGTAACGTTGACGCCCGCTATCTAGGGCGCAAGCGCCCCGCGCTGAGGCACTGTCATGGCGGGCATCGTGATTACTAGAACTACAACCAGGTAACAGTCCGTCCCGACGAATCCGGCCGTCATACATCATAGTAACACATCATAGACATACAAAATACATTATACATCAGTTACGGTAATGTAGCCCGTTGTATGGAGCCTGAGACGCCATGGGAGCGGCGCCCCAGAACCCGCGCATGTAGGCGTGTTGCTACCCAGCCTCGCCGACGGCACTGCCACAGAGATAGAACCCTGGACAGCCGACGGTCTGCCAGAGCCTGTGTCGCACCATCCCAGGGCGAGAGACCGGTGATCACAGGGACGAGCCCTGAATCAGCATGGTCCCCCTCCTGGGCCCCCGATTGGAAATCGTTCCCGGGGCCTTACGGCCCACTTCTAGCCGGACGAAAGGGACGTGGAGCTCATTGCCGAGCTCACCCGTCGCCCTCTAGCTTTGCTAGCTCTGAGACAACTCAGAACATACAAAGCGGCTTGGGAGTATTATAACCCCAAGCACAAGACACAAGGGATGAGAGCGTTGCCATGCAATACAGTGCTTCAAACATGAAGCTGCTACAACAAGAATAGTATCAACAATGAAACTCTTGTCGCGATCTCAATTACACAACTTATTTAACTTATTTATATTTGGTCAAACGGCAAATTCCTACCAAATTTCAGACTTCTATTGCAAAAATTAGCCCAAGGGCTAGAATAGGTTACCGAACAATTTTGGCTTTAAGCATTGCAAGTGACATATGACTTTGAGATTTACCAATCAAGATCATCTTTGTGAACTGCAATATCACCATTAGGTATCATGTATATGACTTCATATATGTTCATAATAGAAACATATAAGCTCTATCAACAAGTATTTTGTCTGTAGAAGCCAACTTACACATGGTAGGTCAGGCGAGGTTGTGTGATTTGGATTTCAAGGTCATATATAAGGTCAAATTCAAGGTTTCCAAGAGATGTGCTATAAATACATGACTTCTTGTAAGCTTATATACAAACCCCACCTGTATGTGCAAGTGTTTAAGCCTCGGTGGCTAATTCACACATTTCACATCGGACATTTATCAAGGTCATCTGAGGTCAGGTTTTTGAGAAAATGGCCGCCAAAGTTCAAAATTGACCGTTTTTTGAAAAAAAAAATAAAAATAAAAAAACTAAAAAATACCCCCTTCTTGAATTATTTCAAGGTATCTTTTCCCAAATTTTCAGGAAGATTGGATGTGGACGGACGACGACGACGACGAACGGACGCCGGACGCAACGCCATGATAATAGGTTATTATTTGGGGCAAAACTCGCCGACTCGTCAAAAATTCAAACTGGCCGCCACACGGAGACCGGCGATTCAAGGGCAACAAAACTTATACACATCATAAAGGTACATAAGGGGAATCTTTTGAAATAAAAATCTCAAAACTGATCAGACAGTTTTTGAGAAAATGGCTGCCAAAGTTCAAAATTGGCCATTTTTCGACAAAAATGGCCGCCAATTTTGGAAAAAATGCGAAAATAAAAAAATATATTTTTATTTTTTTTAAAATATATAAATATATTTTTTTTAGAAATATTTTAGGCATTTTTGTGCAAAATTTCAGGAAGATTCGATCGTAAACTTTAAAGATATTAATGTTGACGGACGACGGACGACGACGGACAACGGACGAGGACGGACGCAACGTCACGGCAATAGGTTATAGGACCAAAGGTCCGGTAACCTAAAAAGTGAAGAAGTTGGCAATCTACCTCAATGTTAAATTTCAGCCCAAACTGCATGGATCTCGAGAATATGAGCATATTCGAGGATTTGGTCATGTTTATATCCATCAGTATTTGAGATATTATTCTAGCTTTGGAGCAGAAGACACATTGGGTGTATTCTACACAAACATGTTGATTTTGAAAGATTGTTCCTCTACAGCTGTACAAAACCGAGCAAACACACTAAATTGTGTGCAAACCCAGAAATTAAAAGACGGAGCTAAACCTAATTAACATAGGGATAAATAGTCAACTTTTTCAATTTTCGCGATAGAAGTATGAAATTCTGTAGAAAATAACCGTGAAGAATCCCAATTTATAGAACGATACCATTTGACATCGCAAAAATATAGGCGAAAAACTCTAAACGAGTTAGCAAAATCAGGGTATAGCTTGATCTCGTCATAATGTGTCAAGATTACAATTTCGGCTTTAGCTGGCATAAATTCGTCATAACGTTTCGTGAGAACAAAATAAGATAGATAAAATGATCACTACAATTTTAACGACAGTACGATA
The DNA here is from genome assembly GCA_949152475.1 of Terebella lapidaria. NCBI lineage: Eukaryota > Metazoa > Annelida > Polychaeta > Terebellida > Terebellidae > Terebella > Terebella lapidaria. The sequence continues at coordinate 23,677,985 of OX424562.1, forward strand.
TATAGATCTAAATCTAATAGTTGATGTTTTATTTTGATCACAAATAAAACTTTAGCGAAATGTGCATCATTGTGTACATCAACAGCATACATGCGTACTGGTAGTAGCGGGGCAATTGACCTGAATCTAATTTGAGTTCGATGTAGATTCGAGTTCAGTCACTTTACACTTAACGGCACTTTACAGATAACGTCGTGACAGACGTATTCAATTTGGCTGAAACATCAGGATGTCTTCTATCCGGAAATCTCTCGACCATATTTTCTTATGGTCACCTGCCGGAACTCAACGTTTTACCAGGGTCTCTTTTCTTCCATTTCTTTGTTGGCCCACAAGCTTCCCAACTTCGGACATCTGCTTCAGTTACTAATCTTCGTCTGAACCGGACTCCAGTTCATTTACTTCTTTCTTCGGAGTACTGTCGGCTTCTTCAGGGCGATGTCTGTCTTCAGACATTCTCTGTTTCATCCATCTCAGATGCTTGACTCCTCTATACGGCTTCAACAAGTCGAGGTGAACGACTTTCTCCTTGGAATTTTCTTCCTGCTACCACATGTATAGGTAACATCTGTGAACTTTTCCACCACCAGTCTCGGCCGGCTCCATTTTCTCTGTAGCTTCGGCACTTTCCCCTTCTTTCCGGTTTTTATCGCCATCCACACCAGATCTCCCGGGTTTGTACTGGCCATTGACCTTGCCTCGGTCATAATTCTTCTTTTTTCTCTCCATCGTCCTACTGGATCTTTTCTGTATATCTCAGTAGATCTTTTCTATCACTCCCGTAAGACACTGCCGTCCCTTGTTACTTTTGTCCAGTTTCTCCCAGTGTTCATCCTATCAGAAGGTCTACATGTGTGTTGACCTCTCTTACCATTATCAGTGAGTTTGGACTTTGCCTGTTCATTTCTTGAAGCGTACTGTAAGCTGACATCACGAAAGGGCTGATCTGATCCCAATTGGTCTGCTGATCGTTGACATACAGGCTCAACATCTGAGACAACATCAACATCTCAGACTGTGGCTGAAAAGCGGTAGTTCTTGTCTTGTGGATACCCAGTATCCTGCACACTTTCAGGACTTTTGACTCGAAGTTGCGCCCCTGATTGGTGTGTACCTCATCGGAATGCCGTATCGTGACACAAACTGAATGGTGAATCACTCCAGTAACTGTAGTTGCTTCTTGGTTCGGGATCGAATAAGCCTCAATCCACTTGGTAAAGTAGTCTCCCACCAACAGGATGTATTGGTTGCCCAGGGTTGAGCTTGGCGAGAGTCCCATTATGTCCATGGCCACACGCTCCATTGGTGCTCCTACCCGATATTTCTGCATGGGTGACTTCTTGAGATTCTGTGCGCTGCAAGATGCACAGTTCTCACAGCTTAGCATCCACTGTTTGATGTCTCTCAGCATTCCCGGCCAGAAATATCATGTTCCGATGCTTGTCAACATTTTTTTTGCACCGGAGTGACCTCCCAACCAATTCTGATGTGCTTGATTGAAGACTTCACAGCGGATCGGCCAAGCAGTGATGGGTTGTAAACGTTTGTTCCCTTCCGTGGTTCTCCATCATCTGTAGATCAACCCGTTATCTATCATCAGTGTCTTTCGCAAGCTGTACAGGACTTTTTCTTCTGTATTTAGACTAGTGTAGTCTATCTTCAATCAGGTCGTGTTGTCGGACATAAAAGCTGTGATCACTGGATACCACGGTTCATTTTTTTGTAGTTGACTCAAGTTACTGGGTTGGTACTCTTGTCCCGGACTCGAACTTTCAGGCGTCGGCTCAAACTTTTCAGTCGCATCTTTTCTTTTTCTCGGCCAAATCTACATTGGTAGACTGTCTCTGGTTGTGCTCTCAGGTTCATCTTCGGCTTCTCTTGGCTGGATAGTATTAGCCTTCTTCGGAAGTGGATCTTTGTATGAATTCAGCTTCTTGGTATCCCCCTTTCCCTTTACTCTGCCTTCTTACTACTTGTGTTTGACGTGTGGTTTCTCAAAAGTCCCAGGCGTCAATCTTGGCGTGTTTTCAGTCACTCTTCCCACATTGACTGCAAGCTGATCTGGACATAGCACCAGCAATGTTGTGAACTCGACCCGTCTGGTGTTGAACCTCAAAGTCGTACTTGCTTAGCAACTGTACCCACTTGGCTACTTGTCTACTTGTCCTTGAGGTTCTTTGAAATTTATCAGCCACAGGAGACTTCCATGGTCGGTCTGCAACAGGAACTTTCTCCCATGAAGGCTCTGCTTGTTGTTTTGGGTGGCAAAGATGACAGCCAGTATTTTTTTCAGGTGACCCAATACCGCCTTTCTTCTTTGGACAAGCTCCGTCTGAGATAGGTGATGACCCGCTCTTGGTCATCTTGTTCTTGTGACAAAACTGCTCCCAACCCTGTGTCACTGGCGTCTGTGTCGAGGATGTACCGACCCTCCTCTCTGTTGTATCCTAAGATCGGGACTGTCACCAGCCGATTTTTGAGATGGTGAATGGCCGTTCTTGTTCAGCTTGCCACAGGAAAGGAATCCCCTTTTCAGTCAACTGGTGAAGTGGACTCGCAATCTCAGAAAACTTCAGCTCGAACTTCCGATAATAGGAGCTTAACCCCAGGAAGATCAGTCACGTTTTCAGAGGTCGACCATCTTCTAACAGCTTCAGTCTTGGCAGGGTCAGTACGAACCCTGTCTCCCTGAAAGTTACTTCTGGCTGTGGAGGAAGTCGTCTGGCTTGCTTGATGGGGCGGAGATTTTCTGTGTGAATCATATGTTGTATCGAGTTTCTCTGGCCCAGGCTGCCGGAGTCTTCACTGAAAACCTTTTGGTTCTGGTATAGCAGATCGACTACCCTCTTCCGGTTTTCGGTTGACACACTCATCTCCGAATCCTCGGCCAACTTTTGAAACTTTTCATAGCCGGACCAATCTCGGTAGCTTTCGGGTTTGAAGTCAGCTGACTCCTCTTTTCAGCTGGTGTTGCACTGGCTCGGTTTGGGGTGCTTTCTCCGCTGTTGAAACACCTCCATCTGAGTTGCCAGGAGTCGGGTCAATTAATTCACTAAGTCGTCTGGGTTCTCGGGTTCATCAGGATGCTCCTGGTCTCCAGCCTGGTCGGATAGCTCTCTTTCAGTCTCCGGGTGATGTCCAGGTTCAGCCACTTAGGGTCGAACATCACGGGCTCGCACATCTGCTGTCTCCACCGGAACATGCTTGGGCTGTACTTCGGGTTGCTTGGCATGCGGGTCGGTTGGACTGTTCCTGGTTGTTCTGCACCCTCTTCTCCCGAATGTGTCTTTTCGGGTTCCATCTGTTTCATCTGTTTGGCTAGCTTTCCTCGTCGAGTTGTCATCTTCTAGATGGATCCCACTGCTGCCACCAAAAAGTTGATTATACGTCTGTAACGGTTCTAGGGGTCGATCTTTCACTCCCAGTTTTATTTCAGTCAACCGGATGTCTGGATGTTAAAGTCTTCGACTCACAGACTCGGGTACTTTGGCTGCAGGGGTACTTCGGAAGGCTCTGGTATTCTGGTTGCAGGCCGTCTCGGCTGACTCTGGTACTTCAGTCATTGAGGTATTTCGGGCAGCTTTGGTGCTCCCGCTGCAGGCCGTTTCAGTGGTAGCGTGTTTGGGTCTGCATCTCCTCATGTGCCCGGAGTAGGGGTCGTCGATCATTCAGGCTGGAGTTCGTCTTCTTCAGTTGACCTCTTCTTATTCGGCTGGATGTTCGATTGATAGCTTGGGTTCTGAGCTGATGTTATCAGCTTTGTTTCCACCTAACTGGTCCTCCTGTCAATTTCTTTTTAATTCGGCTGACTTTACTTCTTGAAATTATCCAAGTTCAAATTCGGTTTCACTTCATCTGTATACTCGAACACGGAGTCGGCTGGGATGTTTATTGACGAATCATACAGTAGGTTGAAATTGTTGTAAATTCATCTAAAGATTACACTCTCGTTAGCTCCATGCTCTTCGGCCATTTGATATAAGTTCGGCTGTACCGCGATGTGAACTGGTTGGTGTCCACGGGTCAAAAGGCATCGACAGTATTTATACATTTTTGGGTAGGTGTCGTGTGATCTACTCCAAGCAATCAAAACTGATGTTTTACCGAATTTTTTTTATGATTAATAACCAATGACCGCCACGTAACAATGTGCATTGTTCCAAATCCGTTTTGGAACACTTTTCATAATCACGTATTTTGACCATCAAGGTCTGAGTTCAGTCGAAGAGCAACCGAAGCCACCGAAAAATACCCGAACTTTAACGAACGTATATACACTTATAAAATCAATTGTAAACCTTTTTAATCACCGAAGACTATCGGTGAACCACATATAACATTTAATAATCATGTACTTAACCTAGCCGAACACAGATTTTCGGCTTAAAATCGGTACAATATGCCAGTGAGAGTCCATGACATTGTGTACAAAGATTGAGTGCCTGAAATCACTCAGAAGGCCCGATACATTCGCTCGAAAGGTTCGCTATGCACAAACTACCTTATGAGGCGAAAACGCTTGTATATATGGCTTAGGTTTGAATTATAAGCCTATCGGAAGTCATATATGGTGCATCTTTCGGTAACCTTCAGGATGACCTCAGACGACGTTGAACGCTAAATCTCAAATTCACGGGGTTCTGAAATGAGTGAATTGGCCTCTGCAGACAAAATGCTTGAAGATAGAGCTTATGTTTTTATTATGAGCATATAGGGAGTCTAATATAGCACATCTTTTGGTGACTTTGAACTTGACCTCAAATGACCTTGAGTGCTATAAATAAGGTCAATCGTCAAATTAAGGTCGCGAGAGTAATCAGTATATATCATGTTCAGAATACATGAATATCGTGTCAACAGTTGATTGCCAAGCTGTAAATTCAATAATCAGAAAGATATTAGCAACTTTGTCCTGTGACCTTGAAAATGAAGACAAGTCATCCGAATATTCGGCATATAGCATGTCATGCATGTCCACAATTGATTCTCAAGTTGTAAAGTCGATAATAAACGATATATTAGCCGCATGTCCTGTGACCTTGAAAATTAGGTCAAAGGTGACATTCAAGGTCATGATAATAACTAGCATATATATTATTTCCTATCTGCTAACGATTGATTCCTAAGCAGTTAAGTCGATAATAAGCAAGATATCACCCACAATGAAAATAAGATCAAAGGTCAAGTTCAAGGTCATGAGAATATTCAGCATATATCTTTTCCTATATATACACAATTGATTTCTTGAAGCTTAGGATAACAAAGTTTAGGATAATAAGCGATATATTAGCCATTTTGTGCTCTGACCTTGGAAATGAGGTCAACGGTAAAAAAAAAAACATACATCATTTTCTGTATGGCCACAATTTATTTGGCCAAGCTGTAAAGTCGATAATAAGCGAGATATTAGCCATTTTGTCCTGTGAACTTGAAGATGAGGTCAAAGGTCAAATTCAAGATCATGATAATATTCAGTTTATATATTTTCCAATATGGGGTCATATGGAAAACAGTCGAGTGGCTAATTATGACACCTTCAGTCTTAAACAAACATGTCCATAACAATGCAGTGTTTTCAATTATTATGGTGGCCAACAGTCAAGAAAAAATATCTAACACCATTGTCACATACAAAGAGTAGTATGTCTTTTTTTTTTTAAAAAAAAACTATCTATAAGGTCAAGTTCAAGGTAATGAGAAGATTCAGCGTGTATCATTTCCTATATGTGCACAATTGATTCCTGAGCCGTAAAGTCGATAATAAAAGAGATATTAGCCATTGTGTGCTCTTGACCTTGAAAATGAGGCCAACTGTCAAATTCAAGGTCGTCAGAATATTCGGCGTTTATGATTTCCTATATGTCCACAAATAGACTAAAGCATTCTTATTGATGAAATATGGTCTCTAACCGAACATTTCAACGCAATGTTGGAATTTGGTCTGCTACCCAAATTAGTGCTGGAATATGTTTATGAATTCATATATGGAATATGAATACAAAACATTCTAACGCAATGCTGAAATACGTCCAGAAACAATACATTCCAAAAATCACAACTTAAATCCGAAATATGATATAATGTCTTTCAATTCGGAGCTGGAATATGGTCGGAACCCAATGATTCTAACCACAGTGTTGAAACATGGTCTTACACAAAACATTTTATATTGAAGCTAGAATATTCTAAATCTGTGTTGAAATATGGTCTGAAACGAAACGTGGTACCTCTGTGTTGAAATGTGGTCTGAAACGAAACATTTAAACTCAGTGCTGAATATGGCCTAAAGCGTTACCACATTCTGGAATACGGTCTAAAACCAATCATTCTAACTCAATGCTAGAATATGATCTAAAATAAAATAGTTCAACTCAGTGCTGGAATATGGTCTAAATTTCTAACATTCTAAAGCAGTTCTCAAATATGGTATCAGATATGTTTCTAGCATTGAGTTTCGTGGTTGAAAGTCAATGGATTGTCTCAATTAAGACAATAATTCCACATCACTTTCTTCTGATGAATTGGCACTAAGAAAGCATGTAACATTGAGAATGATGTCCTAATTGAATTGATCTTGCATTTCTTCCCCACACAGCTGTTACTGACACAATTCACAGAATTGCAGTTAACCACTGACGATAATTCACACCATACATGCCAAGACGCCATACTCCTTGTGCCATTTTATATTTCATGATTATCATGTGGTTCTACATTATTGGTAGCTAGAGGCGTCCATGCAAGTTACCGACCCTATGATCCGATAACCTAGCTATTGTCGTGGCGTCGTTGTCCGTCCACATTTCTGTCTTCAAAGTTTACAGGCGAATTTATCTGAGATTTTGCACAAAAATGCCTAAAAAAATATTTCAAGAGGGGGTTATTTTATTAGTTTTTTTTTTTACATGTTTTTGCAAAATGATGGCTATTTCTGTCGAAAAATGGGCAATTTTAGACCTTGGCGACCATTTTCTCAAAAACTCCCTGGCAGTTCTGAGATTTTCATTTCAAAAGATTTCCCTCATGATGTGTATAATTTTCGTTGCCCTTGAATCGTCGGTCTGTGAATGGCGGCCATTGTTGATTTTTTGATGGGTCGGTAAAAAAAACAGTTTTGGCCCCGAATCATATTACGATCTATTTTGGGTCATTCTAGGCAAAACAAATTTTCACCCTTTGAACATGTTTTCGAATTTTCAGTACTTTTTTCCTTCATAATGGGAACTGCCGCCACTGTACTCATAGAACGCCTGGAGATAGAGCTTCAATACTGGCACTTTCAAATAGGAAGTTATATATGGCGATTTGTGTGGTGACCTTGAATTTGACCTTTGATGACCTTGAAAGGTCAAAACAGCAATATTTTGGTGAAAATGTCCAAATTTACCTCTACAGATGAAATGCTTGTAGATAGAGTTCAAGTTTGCATAATGAGCATAAAGGAAGTCGTATATGGAACAATTAATGACCTTGAGCTTGAACTCGGATGATCTTGTGTGCTGATCTGAAATGTCCAACTTGGCCCCTACAGACAAAATATTTGTTGATAGAGCTTATATTGTCCGGTAACCTATCTTAGCCCTTGTGCTAATTTTTTTTTTTCGTGACAGCTCAATGGTCACCTTTTAAAATTTGTGAGTGCCTTTCTACAATATAAAATGCTTGCGACAATTACGTATTTTACAGTATGGTCCATAATCAAACATTTCAACTCAATACTGGCATATAGGCTAAACTCACAACATTCTCAGTGCTAAAATATGATCCAAAACCATACTTTCCAATCTAATGCTGGAATATTGTTTGAAACCCCAATACACTACATCAGTGCTAAAATGCGGTCTAAAACCTCAAACTGGGTAGAAGTTCGAATGGAGTGCACCAATTATTGATTTATTCTATTACCCATGGTGATTAGTGAATACATGTGTCTAGAATTTGTTGCATGAACTTGAAAATAGTTTGGTTGCTATTGTTCTGGAAAGTTTTAGCATCAAATGGATGGTGCACTGACAACAAACAGCTACTGAATTGTAAGTTAAATATTTCATGAAAAATCCTTATATTAAACTGTCCTAAAGATACATAACATTATGAGGAATGATGTTTATTGCAGAATTCATTGGTTATGATTCAACATAAACAGGATATAACCATAATAATTTACAACCTTGAAATTTACGTAGTATACAAGATCATTTTGTTATCATCAGAATGCCAGCACTATTTGTTCCATGACTTACATCACACTTTCAGCTTCAACACTCATGCAACTCACAGTTATTGACTGATATGAACACTACATATATTTCACTATGACTCAACTCTCATAGATATTTACCTACCGTATCAAATACTATTCAGTTTTGTTAACATACGAAGCATGGAGTATACAATACGAATACAAAACACCTGACCAGATACTTGGAGTTTGTCCACAAACATACCACAAGAAAATTCACGTAAAACAATTGAAAATTTCCACTCGAAATTAATTGCCAATCACATCGATGTTTTTTTTTTTGCACATTATCACAATTCACAATCTTGTATTGGGCAAGAATACTTGGTCCCAGAACTCGAGTACGTCATCTCTCTCGCTTTCTGCAGTAGTGGGCAGCAAGGTCTCAACATGGCACTGCAACTTGTGGTTGTTGCTATGGCTGTACACAAGATGACTGTTGCCATGGCTACACGTGGAAATGTCTATAGGCAGCAATACCCGCTGACAACAGAGCCGCCACAGTAGCACCACCCATTACCATCCACCAGTAGGATTTCTGCAATAAACGATACTTGATAGTCACAAATTGGACAAAAAATTGGCGTTAACCACACACAAGAAAGTCATCTTAAAATCTCGCAAACTAAAATTATCATTTTGGTAAAATAATTAATGTTTAGTAATTCCTATACAAAGTATTGAAAGAAACAAGACAGTTTTAGGCTTAACGACGGATTCAAAAACTGAACTCGAGAAAAGCGAGAAATTGTACTTGCACCCAATTGACATTTATATGGATATCGAATATCTTACTTCGTCCCTCGTCTTTGGTTTGGCAGATTCCTTGTCTGTTCCGAGCATCTTCTGATACATGGCACGAGTTGAGTTCTCTTGTGCTTTGAACTTGAACACGAGCTTTGACAACTCTTGGTGAATGATCTAGGTAGAAACATACAAACATGAGCATTAACACATAAATATGACCTGTTTTTTTCACTGATTGATTTTTAAAATTCATTTTCGTTAATTAATATTACATCTATAGAATGCAAGATGTCAGCTGCTAGAAATTGCATTGAATAATTTCTAAAAAATACCATACTTCATTAAAATGTAGGAGTTCAAACTCTCTATTTACCTTTGTTTCTGGCTCAAGCTTCAAAGCTTTTCTCAACAACGATATTGCACTTTCCAGTTCACCTTTACCAGCCAGACACTGAAATCATGTCAAGATGATTTAATTTGATATTTTGATCCCTTCTCTATTAAACACAACTTTTTGTTCATGTGACTTCTTCTGGACTTCACACTCACTTTTCCTTTCCTAAACAAAGCTTTTACATTTTCTGGCTGTATTTTGATAACTTCATCACAGGATTTTATTGCCGCTTCCCAAGCTTCCACCTATAATACAACATATATTAACATATAATTTTATATACATATCAGACTACTCAAACTCATAGGTTAATATCCACATGGGTCTTGTTCCTGAATTTGAGTCTCAAGCAAGCATACAACAATAGTTCCAACAGAGGTGTGTTTTCATAAAGTCAACCAGTAACTTCAATGTAACATTCACAATGCATAGATCTGTCGATGCCTTTGTATATGGAAGAGTTATCCATACTGACCACTCTCCGCAGTTAACTACCTTGAGCTGAGCTGCGGCCAGGTTGTTGTAACACTTAAGTCTGGTATCTAGCAAGGACTGTAGCTCCTCAGCGGACCCGGACTGACTCTCCTTCTTGTCGTCTAGAATTTCCAACGCTCTAGTGAGGTGAATCAACAGTCACAATGCCATTAATGTCCACATTCATACCAACAAATGCTCTACACAAGTCCATACGTTGAAACAGAACGAGATCAACTCCTACTCAGAGACACAACCATGAACATCTATAATTTAGTTTACCGGTAACTTTGTATTCAAGCTCTGTGAGCTGGAGCATATTTTGTCATAACCAGGACATTGTGCACATACATCACACGAAGGATACCATATTCCAAGTAAATTTTTTTCAACTTTTAAGCGGTCTGCATTGGATTATAACTAACAAATAGCAATACATTTTGTACTTCACCTTGTGTATGCGTTGATGGAAGCCGAGTACTCATTCCTACTGTACAACTCATTGCCTCTCAACCTCCTCTTGTCCCTGGTAAACCAACAGTCACACTCATTACTAGTACCGGTATATGCCGTGAAAAATATCAACATGCATGTTCTGATTTGATCAAGCTCAAATGTCAAGTGTCTACTTTTCTTCCAGATCGTAATTAATTTCTTTTAAAGACAACTTGGAGTACATGTTCCATTCACTTATATCAAAATACTGTTTGCCCATACAGTTACGGCAGCCATACTCACGCCTCTGTAACACGTAATGACACTGGCAGCGTGGAGAAGTCTGGAGCATTTTCCACCACCAGTAACTCGACTGTGTACGTCAGACAGGCGTCCGGGGGAATGTCTGGCTCTCTGCAGAAATGTTGGTGGCAATTACCACAATTGAAATTTACATTTATAAACCACTTGATGTTCTCAGCGTATATCATTGATTCACAGTGTTTGATCATAATTTACCTAATATCAGTATTCTCTAGAATATAGATACATGTATTTGCAATATTACCAGTATATTACATTGTACAATGTACTAGTATCCCATTCAGTATCCCATTGTGCATTACATATCAAAAGCAGCACATATTATACTCAATCCTATTCTTTACATGTGTGTCAGTTTGAAGTCATGTGAAGTCAGTTTAACAATCGGTTCATAAAATATCTGTGATGAAAAACTAACCTGCCTTTGGAGCCATAAGCATACTGTGGTTCGGTGTAGACCTCACACACTTCATTCAACTCCATTAAAGCAATGCATAGGTCCAACGCTAGAACGAATACTCGAAATTATTTCCAATCTGACAGAGTACAAATTATGTGAGAAATATCAATGTGGAATATTAGATGTATGAAAAGGGCGAACCTTATACACTGAGTCTTTAAATATATACATGTAATGCGATATTCAGTCTACTGGCAAGATAAAATGTTGTTTCTCTTTGGTCCCATGTGCCCCTGATGTCAGAGATGCATGTGCACAATGTACACACTGTAAGCTGGACTTTCTGTTTGGATCAGCTTCCCGTTATTCTCCAAACTTGAACGGCAGAACATGCAGGTTACTAGTAGGTTGAATATAGTATTGTAAGTCTGTACCTGGAATGACGTCTTCTTCTCCAAGTGGGAATGTATGTCTTTGGTGCTTGTCGACTTCTGTCCCGTCCACGAGACGCGCTGAGTATGACAATGTTACAAGTTGACCTCGGGTGGGACGAGTCGTAATTCCTGCCCCAGGCACGACTGTCTGAAATGTAGATATAATATTGTGCATAAACAGTTTGAAATTTTGAAAATTCTACGCTTGAAACAGAATATAGGTGTTTTGTGATCACGCTAATGATTAATGGATAAACGCTATTTGAAAACGCAAAATATGCCGCAAAATACGCAGGCGTATCTTGTTTTTTATTTCCTATACAATGTGTGCGAACTGAATATATATTTCATTTTACCTTCTTTTTGAGCTTGTCATGACCAAGGACAAATATCCAGCCATCATCTTCCTCTGTCTCAGTTGCACGTTGTTCTTCTGAGCTCTCTGGAATATTTTCGACATCCTCGGAGTCTTCGGGTTCTTTGATGTTATCCGGAGTGATGGGTAAGTCCTCTTCTGGAACAACTAGAACCTGTTCATTGTCTGCTTCTGTCTCGCTTGCATTGCCATTGGAAGCATCATGACTAGTTTTATTGTCATCCAGTGCAACTGAGTCTTTCTGCTCTTCGGTTTGAAGGTCACTCAACAGATGATCAATGTACGAGTCCACCATCTGTGAAGTGTTTTGTGTCGTGTTGAGAGAAGTGTCTCTGTCACTCTCTGGAAGTTCCACTTGTGACGTATCTTGTTTCGTGGGCATATTATTGATATCAGCACTGTCACCGGCTCCATTTGCCAGAGGGATTGATGGGGAGTCTTCATGATCTTCCACTGATCCGTTGACTGCAGTAATCTCTGTATCCATGCTGTCAGCCATGACGGCCCTATGCGAAAAAAAAGTAGTTTGGGTATACAAATTTAGTCAGAAAGCCTTGAGGACAAACCTGATAAAGTTACCAGTCGATAATAGGGTTCAGATTGATGTCTGCGATCATGTTGATCAGGCATGTGAATGATTTAAAAAAATATATCACAAAGGGAAATGAATCAATTGCTTTATATCCATTAAATGAATGAATACCCAGACCCAGCCCAAGCGACGCATAGCACATCCAAGATGGCCTACATTGGTGCTCGGGACGAAAACAAATAAATCACGATTATGACTGATTTACGGGCTGACACACAAACTGTTGTCATTGTGTATATGCCAATACACGAGAAGACCCAAATTACATATGATAACTCAACTAAATATCTCGATAAATTGCTCAATTTAAGTGTGTTGCTATATATAATTTAGGTCCTCTCGTGTATCTGGGTGAATACAAAAAGACAATTTGGTGTGTCAGCCCGGAAAACTGACACGAGTCGTGATTTGTTTGCTTTCATCCCGAGGACCAATGTGGGCCATCTTGGACGTGCTCCGCGTCGCTTGGGCTGACCCAGACCCCCTGAGTCCCCCAATGAGTATAACCACAAAACTGCCACCAAGCTCTCAGGTATATCCCATTTGGGTATACAGGAAGTAAACCCATTCGGTGGCATATATCCCATTTGGGCATATATGCCACCAAATGGGATTCTTCCCAACTGTTTAAAGTAGTTGGAGCCATCTGGGGCTATACTGATGTGATCAGGGCTCGTGCGGGACGCATGGCACTGTCAGTCACTGACGGTGACACAGTGTACATTACAGTGTTACACCTACAGTAGACCTTATCAGAAGCATGCTTACACTATTTATTCTCAAATTATTGGATGGAATGATGTTTTTTTTCTCTGCAGCAATGGCAAAAGCACTTCCAAATTCGTCTGCAATGATTGTTCTAGAAAGGCAATCTTCACTGAATCCCAAGGCCAAGGTCATTATTGGAATGGCTAAAACGACATTCAGGTTATGCTCTGCCAGCATCAGCCTGAGCGACGCTGAGCGTCTGAGATGGCTGTCATTCACCCTCGGGACGGAAATCGTTTGGACATCTTTTCAACTAAAAAATCAAAATCTTCCACAACTGTACCTTCTAGGCCTCATCTATATACCGAGAGGACATAGGGGATACATATTTGACAAACAATCAATGACTTTTGTGACAACTTGACACATCTCATGGGCGCATCCATCTTTTCAGCTGTATTGACCTCACAATTCACTTGGTGGCGCCACTTCTCATTATCTGAGATCGAGTTGTGGCGCCACCAAGCGAATTCGATGTCATACTATTGGGAAAATGAATAAACCCAATGGCCCGGCCAAGAGCTTGTCAAAATCTGGTTCGCGTTTTCAAGTTGGGATATTTCAGTGATAAAGTCATTGATTGTTTGTCAAATATGTATCCCCTATGTCCTCTCGGTATATAGATGAGGCCTAGAAGGTACAGTTGTGGAAGATTTTGATTTTTTAGTTGAAAAGATGTCCAAACGATTTCCGTCCCGAGGGTGAATGACAGCCATCTCAGACGCTCCGCGTCGCTCAGGCTGGCCAGCATTCGAACAGAACGGCCACAGCTTGATCAATAATTAGTTTTTCAATCATGTCACATGTAAATAGTTTTGTCTTCAACTAGTCTAATGATGTAGCATGTGTTCAACATATTTTCCGCCACGTTTGAGCTCGAGCCCATTCGTTCAAAGTCAAATTATCTGTCAGTGAAACACGCTTTTTGGCCATAGTTTTGTTTTGGATATTCGGATCAACTTGAAATTTTGTGTGTCTGAATCGGGTATCATGCCGTAGTTTTTCACCAAATTACAGAATTCTATCTCTAAAAGTAAAAAAGTTGGCAAACTACCCCAATGTTAAATTCCAGTACAAATTGGGATCAAATAAATTCCAACAAATTCAGAGCTTTAATCGTGTTTATGCCTGTACAGAATGAACCCATTGCGCTGATTTTGGAGTTTTAAGGCATAGTCTACGTGTATTAAGGATTGACTGCGGGTAACAGACCAAACGCTGTGGTGAGCCGCTCTCCCATTCATTTGTAATGTAGGCCATGGATGATGAACCGAGACATGGTTCTATGAAAAGTATCACAGCGATTGTACAAATTGATGATTATAGATATCACTTTTACACGCGCCAGCAAACATCGCGAGGTATCTTCAGCGTTACAAACAAGCTGTTGTTGGTATGTACGCTTTGTTGTGTGACCATCCAATAATAGATGCATATGCGACTTGAATTTCTGCGAGAGGAATACAATAGGCGGATTTGGTGCACCCGAGCGCAACTAACGAGTGAGCTTTACTAGCATTACTAGTTGTCCGCAGTAAGAAATAATCCTGCCGTTGGGAATGTTTTGAGTGTACCTTGTCTTTTGAGAAATAAGTCACAAAATGACATTTGAAAATGACAATTATCAATTAAGCATATTTAGTCAAGAACCAATCCTTGATGGCTGTAGGTCGCCACAGTAAATTCTGGTGCCAAATGGATGTTTGCAAGTTCATGATTTTGTTACCTTTATATTTACATTATAAGTGAATGGAGAACTGGCGCGTTCCAGATTTGAGATTTTACGTGCAATTCGTCCAAGTAAAGTGAAGTTGTTTATTTTGTTTATTTTATATATCTCGTACATGACAAAATGTCAGCTTAATACGATGATCCGTTACAAAATTATGGCCGAAAAAGCGTGTTTCACTGATATATGAAGTTGACTTTAGCCATATTCTCTCAGTGCAGGTGTCAAGACCCGTCTCCTCTCCTGTATCAAAATGTCAGCTTAATGCGAATATCCATTACAAAACTATGGCTAAAAAAGCGTGTTTCACTGATATATGAAGTTGACTTTAGCCATATTCTCTCAGTGCGGGTGCCAAGATCCGTCCCCTCTCCTGATTCATGTTTGCAAACTGGGCCGGGAAGATCCGACCCCGTGACGGTTTTTCCCCAGATTCTCGTCCAGGATGAGCCAGGGACTAATCTGGTACTGTGCCAATGGGTTTGCAATGGGGATGGATTATACTGTATGTACATGATTTCATAACAATTTCATGAAAATGGACTGATCTCAATTCGGTGAGGTCTTAATAGCTGCATGTTTGTTAGATTGTCTACCTGTTTTACTTTTCATTTCACGCAGTTAAGTCGCCATGGGATTGAGTAATTGTGATGCTCTTTTGAAGTGCACTGTGGCCTCATCCTAGTAGAAAGAACATGAACATACATACAATGTATGGATTTAATCTGCTCGGATTTTCTCATTTGAGAGCATCCAAACACAACATCAACTATGAAATATATCATAAAAAAAACTTAGGTGGCCTTTTTTCCTGGCTGGGACATATCGTTATGCTCCCTTCCACCCACTGGAGTATCGTCTTCTTGGGGATACCATCTGATCGAGAACAGATATGTACTAATGAATGCTCAGATAATTTCCAAGATGAAGAAACTTGTTTTCAAAGTGATGTTTATAATTTATTTTAAAGTGGGTATTGTCAATTGTCGGACACTAATTGACATAGGAAAATCTTGGGGTGAGAAAAAAACCCAATAAGAATCATCATTGTTGTCGTTGTTGAGTTGAAGATTCCTCCCCGTTGGGAACACTATGTGAAGCTGAATAGTCCAATTCACATAAAATCAGTCTTGATACTAGGAGTAAAAGCATCTTAAAGCATCTTAAAAGCAAAATGCACATAGTTGTGGTGCCAGAATGTTTGAGATCTCTGTTTCCTTACTCGTCTTGACTTAAAAGGCACAGAGTCCAGTTACTTCCAGCGTAACAGGTGTAGGTGGTGGATCCAGTTCCTGGAGATAGCTTCGACCCGTTCAGTAGCAGGGGAAGTCTTTATATATAGCAGTGCAACTGTGAGAGATGTCAACCACATATTGGAGCTGATCCGCATCAGACGTGTCAATCCAATGAAGGCATATGATGGCGACAGCAGTTTCCATCTCTCTGATGTGCATGTCACTCGCATCTTGGAGAGCAGGGCATCTGAGTACAAAATGGAATTATCATCAGAATTAGTGTTGCAGAGTTGGCAGACAGAAGGCATGAGGGAGAACTCTTTGTTGTAAATCACTTCGTGTGCTTGGAGTCTGTAGGTGCCAGTCATAACACGAGCTTTGATGCAGGCCTTGATTATGTCCCTGTATGAGAACATAGAGCTCCTACATATGAGTGCAGTGTCCCGAGCATTCAGTGAGTCTTCAGATATAATTCGGATTTAGTTTTGGACGTTGGCTTGTACTTCAGTTTTATGATTCCAATAGGAGGAGATGTAGATCCATACTATGTTTTTCCAGACAACCTTGGCACTTTCATCAAGAATTCATGAGTACTCGGAAGTTGGTACTTTTCCAGAGTGTGGCCGATATAGATGAACCAGCTAAATGACTAGAGAGACTTGACAGCATGCTGACGAGTGGCAATCTAAGCCTCAACTGAGTCAGGGGAGCTGATGACGTTCCTTTTCACAGAGAGCACCCTCATGAGGTCAAGGACGGCTGTGTTGGAAGCTCAAACTGAGAGACCTTGGAGTTGCCAAGTTTCTGATGCTGGAAGAGCTTTCCAAGAGCTTGATCTGCTTGGTGTTGGGCATCCACAGTGTAGATCCATACAGGAAGCAAGAGAGTATGTATGTGGTCCAGATCTTGCTAGATGATGCCGGGTTGAGACCATTTCTTCCATGTAGACCAGCTCCAAACAGTCCATACAAACCTTTGGACACAGTGTATATCATCTCTCTCACACGTCTGTCATTGAGTCATTTACAGGTACCTTGTAGAGTGCCAAAGAATACCAGAATACATGCCTTCTGTTATTGCAGGAAGAGTCTCACCATTTATGGGTGGATAAAGGCTGTGATCACCATTAATTGATGTGTACCTTAGTACAGCTGACTTAGAGTTGTTAATGGAGCACCTATCTCTGTTGGAGTGATCCTTACTGTCAGATCACTGACAGAATTGGATCCAGATCAGATGATAGTGCTAGGGACAGGACTACCACATCGTCATCTCATGTGGGAATGGCACAATACACAGTGCCAATGGAAGGAGCATATCCATGATGTCCAATATGAAGCAGTCTGGTGACATAGTGTCACCCTCGATGTGCCTTGAAGGATATCAAAGGGGCGGGAGAGATGAGCAGCTCATCTGATCTGGCTGGTGAATCCCTTGTAGAACCAGTTCTGGAGACCACTAGCAGATGTAGCATGTAGAAGCTATTCTTGTGGCACACGCAGTCAAACGCTCTAGCGACATCCAGGAAAATAACACAGAGGTCCTCACCACGATATGTGTAGTCTGAGAGGACTCCAGACACCAGTAAGGCTGCGTAGAGCATGTGGTGACACCTTATACGTGAAATTACGCTGGAGGACAATTTCCAGAAGCTTGCCAATGACTGAGATGACTGTAATATCTCTAAAGTTGGATGGGGTGTGCTTTGGTTTGTTCGCTTTCTTTTAGAAGTTGGAGCAGAAGTTCGGTTTTGAAGGTTGCTGGAACCTTTGCCCGAGTTCAGAATGGAGTTGAACAGTGTAGTGATGAAAGGGGTAATGATTGTCCGAGTATTGACGACAAGCTCTGCTGTGACGCCATGAATGTCTGCAGCTTTTCTAACCTTCAGCTTCTAAATGGACAGGGAGGTCTGCATTCCAGTGAAAGTATTACTGGCGCTGGCGCTGGCAAGCATAGTATAAGGTGTTGCTTTGACAATCAGGGAGTCTGTCATGGCGGAGAAAAAAAGATAGTACTTTTTTTCGCCGAAGTAGTACTTTTTTCACCCTGGTATAGTGTCGCCATAGACTAGTGCAGCTTGTTGACGGAGCAGGTGGTGTTGCTTCTCTGTCCATTGATCAGTGTGTAGAAGGTGTTCTGATCTCCTAAAGTGACCTATTGAATGATGGTGAGAGGTCCCTTCTATATACAGCTCTGGCTTGTCTGAGCAGTTGTACGCTCACCTATAGGTCTCACAGCGTGAGGGAAGGGGGATCTGGTCTCACTCAAATGCTGACCGTAATACTTCCTTGATGATGTTGGAATTTGTAACTGATGTCATCGTTGAGAAGATATATTGATATACAGAGATATATTGCTCCTTATTGTCAGAAGCAGAACCCCAATTGTTTCGACATTTCGACGTCATAAAAAAATCAACGCCGGAGCACCTCAACAATGGATATGGGATTTCGGTATGCGTAATAGTCGTTCCATGAAAAGAGCTTTCGAGAACAGTGGCGACATCTCGTGAGTGGTGAATTAACGGCACAGGATACTTGTCGATGTGGTATGTTTACTCTGTTATTTAAACGAAAAATACACCTTAAATCGAGAGAGTCACGGTGCATCAGAACGGCGATTGTCCACATATTATATTGTTCTGTACGGAAATATATATGTTTGATTGTTATCGACTTTTAATACAGAGATATTTGCAAATTTATGGAGTCCAAACCACGACGTGACTTTTTAGCATTTCAAGATGGCCGCCCATCGTGTTGTGTTGACAGTGTGGTCAGGTGGCCGAATTACAGAAGTCGGTTCTCTCTTTCATTTATGGCTCAGACTAACATATGAGAGGATAAATTAAACGGATAAATTGTAATTGCTCATTTCATATTATGGTATTGTGTATGAATGACTTATAGATCTATGCAATCATTTCAACTTAGTTATGGTTAAAGCTGTTTGGTCACATGACCTGGATGATAACATACCAGTAAACAAACGAAGGTCACCTGATCAGCTGACACCAGCACACACTTCGTGTAGGAGTTTTCCTTTAGTTTATATTGGGAGATCTAACCCATGGGATAGAGCAGGTGTTTGAATTGGAACATGATTGAAAAGCATGGATATGTATGTGTACTATACTTGAAGTCTTATCATTGGCCAAAGATTTGGACTAATGTCATGATTTTTAAATAGGTACCCAGTGACAGTGTTACTTTAGTTTCAAGTTTATCAGTAGTATATAATGATTGGGTGAGGCATTTTTCCTTTAATAGTGTTATCTCGGGTGTTACTGCCAGCAGGGAGGACACAAAAACATTTTCATGAACTATTTGATTCGTCATCTGAATGAAAACAAGATATTGGATACAAAATAGCCAATGATTGACTTGCTTGTGTTTTAAAGGTAGTACTGTCTATTTGTTTAAAGAGCTAGATTTGGCTGATAAAAAGTAGATTCAATAATATATTTTCTGTAACACTTACTAGTATCATCTTCAACTGCAGGTTATGATCAGACTGAGGCAGAGCTGACAGAATATTGTAAAGCTGGCTACAGCAGGAACTAACACATCAAGATGGAAGAGATGATGATATTTCCCATCACAGATATTGACAGTGGTGACAGTGATCAGAATGGATCTTCAGACAGCAAGATGACTTCCAGTAGTGATGATGAGGAAGAAGATGAACCAAGCCTTCCACGAAGGCCTTCATTTGTTTCACTACGGCAACGGCGTTACTCACAACTTGGCCTTGGCACCAATGGACCGTTACTGAAAATTGACATTCAACAACAGTTTCGGCAGAACCAGCAAACTAACGGACTCACTCGGAATCAAAGCTTTCACCAGCTTAACCGCAACCGCAGCTTTAACCAGCTTAACCGCAACAAGAGCTTTCATACACTTTTGCCAACGTTTGAATGTGAATCACCTGTAGAGGAATCCTTCTCGTCGTATTCGCCTGGCAAACAGAGGTGGCTGAAGGCCTTCAAGAAAATCCGCAGCTTGAAAGATCCTTGGGAGAAGTTCCACCTCACAGATCTACCGACAGAACGAGTCGTACGACACAGATACAATGCCATCAAAAAAAAGTGGAAGGAGGATCAAGTGTACGTCAAGATGGAAGAGACGCCGTTCAACCACGGGGCCATGAGATCTTGCTTCCGACTGAAAAAGACAGCGACCTTCGGCAGGGCGAGGAACGACTGGAAGCATGCGTTGAACTATGTGGCAAAGAGCTACATGGAAGATGTCCCAAGAGATGTTTACTTTGAAGATGTCAAGTTGCAGATGGATGCCAAACTCTGGGGTGAAGAGTACAACCGTCACAATCCTCCCAAGAAGGTCGATATTTTTCAGATGTACATCCTGGAATTCGTAGATCGCCCTGGTAAACCTTTGTACCATCTCGAGCATTTCATTGAGGGTGACTACATCAAGTACAACAGTAACTCCGGCTTTGTTGAAGAAAACCTGCGTTTTACTCCACAAGCTTTCAGCCATTTCACATTTGAAAGATCGGGTCACAAGTTGATCGTGGTTGACATCCAGGGAGTGGGCGACCTGTGGACTGACCCACAGATTCATACCGTGGAAGAGAAGTTGTATGGCGATGGCAATCTGGGCACTCGTGGCATGGCGCTGTTTTTCCACTCACATGTCTGCAACTCCATCTGTGAGTCACTCAACTTGGCACCCTTTGATCTCTCTCCAGAAGAAGAAAAGACGCAGAAGAAGTTCATTCAGGAACAGTGTCAAATGAAGGGTGTGCAGGCGACTCGTGTCCGAGGCGTTGAGGAGATGGTTGTCAGTGCGTCACCTGCCGACCGTGTTGATCTGACAGCATTTCTTGGAAGGCATCGCTCGCGCACGATCTCCAGCTGCTCCAGTGCCATCAGTGAAGAGTCAGAGATGATCACAAACCACCACGAAGACGAACCGATGACTCCGAGCACACCTGGCAGTGAAATGGATGTTCTTTTCTACAACAGACGTAACCGATATCTCAGTGAGTCTGAGTCTGACAGCGCATCCACCACGATGACTGATGAGGATGACAAGATCATGTTTATGAAAGCTGCCAGTCGAGGTGCCAGACCGTCCTGCGTTGCCCACGAGATCAACTTCAGAAACCTGCAGAACTACTTCCAGCAGCAGGACTCAATCCTCGGACAGATCCATCACGAGCTTGCCAAGTATTACGAGATCGGACGCTTCAGTGGACCCCAAGACGAGATCGACATGGAGTCGGCTGTCTACCATGAGAAGCTTGCTGCAGACCTTGGTATCAAAGAAGCAATGCTGACGATGGCTCGACTGTACCTGGATTTGCCACATGATGTCCTCGTTAACGCCACTGTCCAGAAGTCTGATGATGGTATCGAGCACGGTGTCGACTACATGATCATGGCTGCGGATGTCGGGGACCGTGGGGCGATGATTTACATGGCTCAGGCGTATCAGACCGGTGAAGGTCTGGGCTATGACAGGACCAAGTCGTACCTGGAATCTGTTCGTTGGTACAAGCTGGCGATTAACACCACACAGCAGGACGAGAGTGGGGAGTTTGATGCCACCAATGACAACCCGCTCTACATGCTCCAGGCGAAAGTTGCGGAACTCTACATGTCAGGAGGGTTTGGCCTCGACCAGGACTACACCTCAGCGGCTGAGTACTATAATGAGGCTGGAGAGAATGCGATGGCAGCCATGAAGGGACGGCTTGCAAACAAGTATTACGCACTGGCCGAGGAAGCTTATGCCATGGTGGATGAAGAGTAAATTTTGCAAAAGAATTACTCAGTGTATTTTGCATTTCAGTGCTTGAACTGTATAGCGGGCTGTGTACATATATATTTACACATAACCTGACTAGAAAATGACAGGAAAAAAAATACAAAAATTGAAATATAATGAGAATGAACAGCAGAACCCGGAAATATTGATTTATTTCCTGTGGTGTCTTTGGGGAGAGTTATTGATTTGTCTGCATCAATTTATGTTTAATCTGTGCTGGCAACTATTGATTTAGATAGATGTAGATGTTTCAACATTTGTGGGTAGAGATATTGTTTCAGGTGTATTTACCATGAATGGATATCTGGAAAAGTGATTATTGTGAATTAATGTGGTGAGATTTTGTAATCTCGTATGAATACTAGTATATATTTTGACTGTACCATGACTGTGAAAATATCAGTAGTCCTTTGATCCTGTATTAATATGAATTTTTTTTGTGATGTTTAAAATGTTGGGCAAGTCTTGATGATGAACATGATTATATATATACAGTATATATATACTTTTGCTAATCGTTAAGAATGTGGCCTGGTGTTGATGTGATCTTTATCACCTTGTATGTACACTGATGTATGTATAACATTAATATTATTACCTTTGTACGGATATCACTGTGTGGCATACATAAGGATGTAAATATCTCGATCTTCATCTTTGGCTTGTTTTGTTTACTAGTAATACTCGTATGCATATACTTTTACCAAATGTAACCTATGTCAACAATTACCATTGGTTTGTTTGCGGGGTACAAGTTCTTAGTCAAACTCCTCACCAAAAATTGTCTTTTTGTCCAAGGCTTAATGGTTGTGTTCCTGAAAATTGATGTTTTGCAATTGTGTTCTATAATTGTCTGCCCATCTAAAAATTGTTGGAGGCGTTAAAAGATTGTTTTCAGTGGCTACAGGAGATGATAAAGCAAACTTGCTTACTTTGGATTTTGGAACATAGCTGGAAGGATTGCATTGTTACAATTGCTGGGGGTTTCACTCTCCTACATGTGCCGATGTCATTTGCTAATTGGTTTGGACGTCTATCAGGGATTGTAGCTTGACCATGCTGGTTTTCTTTAGGGTCACCAGTGGCAAACGACAGGATCGTTTTTGAGGCTGGATACTAAGTAGTGAAAATATTGCAGTCCACTTTGCTTGTGTACCAAAGTCATTGGGAAAACTATACTGTTGGATTTTTGCTCAATCACATACTAATGTTCCATCACAGACATAGTTTATACCAAGTAAGTTGCAATATGTCGTTTCCTTGTTAATCTTTTAGAGTTCGTATTTACATGTAATGAAACAAAATCAAAAACAAATTTGAATGTACAAAACATGTGTTGTAGGAATTTGTATAAACTGTATATAAATAGATGTAGTATTGTACTTCGTTTGTCTTATTTTGGACTTGGTTGGATTGTTTGTTGTAGTGATAAATCTTCGTCTTTACGGGCATATATTTACCGTAATCCCCTTAAATTTAGCGAGTTATTCATTTAGCTATTTTAGCGAAACTTAAAATTAGCTGGTATCAGTGACTATAACATATTGTCAAGATTTGTTCGAAGGAGCAAAAAAAGCTCACACAATGAAAGTGCTGAATTTATAATGCGCCAAATTGAAGGGGTTTTACCGTAGAACATGAACGCACAAATTGTTGTGTTGTGCATGTGATGTATATATATTATCATGTACAGAAATATCATATATTTTGGTGACCCTGCTCGATCTTGACCTCAGTATCCCAAGGAGAAAAAAAAACTCGGAACTGTGTATTCTCAACTGCTTATGGTATGATATGATATACAAGCATTTGATAATTCCATTGTTAATTCCATTACTCGTGTTATTGGGAAGAATTTCTGATATTATGCAATCTTGGTTGATGTTGCATGGTGTTTCCCTGGACGGAGGAGTAAAGTTATAGTTACCACGGTTACTGTCCCTTCGTTTTTGGATGAAATTTGTATCCTAAGTCTGTTGAAGAATATGCAAATAAATTTTTTGTCATATACTGTTCGTTTTCTTTCAGTCAGGTTTACTGTAAAGCCATCAAAATTTTGGGCTTTTCAATTATGTTTCTTGCAAAATGAGAAAGGAACATTGTGAACCTTAAATTTGGCGATTTTAATCAATTCGCCAATCCGATAAGATGCCTGAGATATTGAATGGTTTTACAATACACATACTCGCTGGCTTATACTGCCAATTCAACAATCTTGTTGAGTTGCTTTGGTCTTCAAATTATTTGTAAACATGAAGCAAGCTGTAAGAGAAATACATACGAGCCTAAAGAGCCACAGGCAACGAAATTCTGTACATGTTCAAAATTCAGATTCTTGGCAAGAAGTAGGAGATATTAGCATTTTGATTCTGTAGGGCTACACAGCTGTGAATGTTTGTAAATTTATGTCGGAATAATACTGTATTGATTTTACTGGTAAAAAAACGATTAGGAGACCGTGTATACTATTTGATTTGATAGCAGGTTACACAGTAAGATTAACTGCTTCTTCAGATCCGCTCCTAATCGACTCTGCTACATTTTCACCTTCAATGCCAACGAGAAGATTCGAGAAAATGGTGAATTGTACCGACCATTGTATGGGTTAACCTCGTCCGCGAATAGGTATTTGGAATTAGTCATGTTGAAAACATCCATCGACGTTTCATATAAAAGAGAAAGTTATTCGTGATCGCAATAAAACATGCGAAATATCTAGTAAAGCCTCCATTATCGCCCATTATCTTGTAGGACACAATGTAGCATTGCTGTTAAATGCTTCCAAATCGCGCACATCAATCGGCGGATCCGATTTATTCGGGATGGAGGTGTATGTTTGGTTATTGGGTTCGCAAAAAATTGTCCACAACAAATCATTAGTAAAATATTGATATTAGATATTGCATTTGATTGATTAAAGCTACTTCAATTTGTTCTAGGAAAACATGTTTTATTGCAGTATCGACCACACAAGTGCTGGGTGCACTGCATGGTTGCTGAAAAAAATCCAGGTACTGGCCGATAGTACTAGTACCGGTAGCTCAGTAACTTTTGGAGTGACTATTGCTGGTTCTACGCACTAGTGGTGTCAAACTCAGAACAACTGTCCTGTATTATATAGTATCCAATATTAATTTCATGGACATAGAGTGCATTGATGCAGTTGAAGGTGATTTTGCCGTTTTATATTCATAATCTGGATCAGCAAATATACAGCACGCGATGCCAATATCCACGACATGTAGGCCTACAACAACAAGAACTAGCCATGCAGGTGGAGACCGTGCCGATATATATCCGGATATCGGTACGGGTGTCGGATATCAGCATGGGTATGCAATAAAGTGTAGGATGAGCCATGCAGGGTATCCGGATATTGGCACAGGTCACACGAAAACATCACGACGTTCTGTATCCATGGATTTCCTAACGACGGTCTGATGTCTGTAAAAAATAGGTTACATGATGGGGCCGATATCAGATATCGGCACATGTACATGTATGGACACTCGCACTCGGCTAAAGCCTTGTGACGATATCTGCAAACTCTTGTCCCCATCATATAACCTCTATATATACTTGCATCAGGAAGATAGAAAATAATAAAGAAAAGTATTGCTGTGCTGTTCTAGCATTGCCTTAGTTCTGCAATCCTTACAATGTTACCATGAACCTATCCAATGTACACATGCTACAATATTCTTTTTCAGGAGTCATCTGGAGCGAATTATACCTTGTCATCCTGAAGGTACAATGGAAGGTGATCGCTGGAGTAAAGTGTTCATCAAGAAATATGATCCTCTGAAAGCTGGCAGCATCGATGGGACGGATACCGAGCCACACGACCGTGGAATCATCAGGGCTCTCAAGGCCAAATACAAATGTAACAAATCCGTCAAGGGCGATCCTCGCAAAACCGTATTCGTCAGCCGTTTGAACTTCATCACCGGTGAACAAAAACTAAGAGAGATATTCTCTGAAGAAGGCGATATCAAACGGATCAGGCTAGTTAGAGATATAGTAACCGGAATGTCCAAAGGATACAGTTTTATTGAGTTTGAGGAGGAATCTGCCGCTAGAAGAGCATGTTCTCGCATGAACAAATCTATCATCGACGACAAAACGATATTGGTGGACTTTGAGATGGAGAGGACGCTGGAGGGCTGGGTGCCCCGTCGTCTCGGTGGAGGTGTTGGTGGGAAGAAAGAGGCTGGGCAGCTGAGGTTTGGAGGCAGGGACAAACCTTTCCACGAACCGATCTTTGTAGTGCAAAGCGACAAACGGCAGGGGACTTTCGGATCGCATGATGATCGTGAGTGGAGTATGGAGTATGAGACAGCGCGAGACGTGAAGCGTGAGAGTAGTCATGACGTCTGGGACAGATCCAGACGCGGGAGCAGAGATAGAGAGAGACACCGGTATCGGGACAGTAGTAGAGACAGGGACAGAACTAGGGATAGACGTAGCAGGCGCAGCAGGAGCTTGGACAGGCGCCGAAGTCGGAGTAGGGACAGACGGAGAAGCAGAAGTAGAGAGAGACGCCGATCAAGAAGTAGAAGCAGAGAAAGGTATCGGAAAAGAAGCAGAAGCAGGGAAAGACGCAGGAGCAGGAGCAAAAGTCCAGGATCACCCAGGAATGGAAAGCGTCGGCGGGACAGGAGCAGAGACTAAGTGAAAAAATAGAGGAAAAAACTCTTTCTGTCTAACATAGACCAGCAAATCTACATGTTTTATACACTGTGAAATAGCTTGATGTCTCTGCATGATATGTGATTCAGTGCACAGTTCATTGCAATAGGCCACAGGACATGTATATTGCTGATAATATTATAATAAAAATGCAGATAACACTATAAACAATGAGGTCAAGTCACTCGAGTGTATAAAAAAGATGACAAGTAGACTCTTGTTCTTGTATTTGTGTGTGTGTGTGTGTGTGTGTGGTTGGCACATCGATAAAACCCGACAAGTGCATGACGACATTCGCTGAGTTCACTGTCCGTATTTAGGTGACAATAAAAGGCTAAGTTAGAGCTTTAACTACCATCTTTATCAGGCTGTGAGTTTTATCATATTGTGACTATGCCCTGGTGTTCTGACTAATGCTGAAAAAGGGGTGATTCACGTGGCCATATACCTGGTATAGTGGGTGTAATTCTCGTGTCAGATAAAGTACATGCAAGTTCACTGACCCAAAAATACCAGTTCGATTTCAGTCAAGCCAGCTCAAAATTTCCACAGTGCAACACGCACTAGTGTCTGGTAGATTGACCTCGTGTTACCCTGGCCTACGTGTGTGTAGGGGTGTGTGTGTGTCTGGGGGTTAGCTGTTTAGTGCACATCCGCACTGTGTCTGGCCGCCGGCAGCTGCATGTGTTGATTTTCCAGGCCTAAGTCCAATGCAAACACAACCCTGGGGAGAACACACTGGAAGCTAGTAGAACCAATATTCAATATGCATATGTCTTTCTCCCACATACTAGTGTAATAGTAATTATTCAGTGACGATGGCCTGTTGATGGGTGCTTCAATTGTTTGTATTCTAAATTTATTGATTGATATAATATGCTAGCTGAGTCTATTAAAATCAGCCTGTATACTACAGTACTTGACATGGCCCTGTATAGCACAGTGCCTAGACAAATATTGGTATTTTTTTCGCACCTTTCAAGTGGGAGAGAACACCACAGATGTTTATCTGGCACACGAGGTACGATAAAAATACAACACAATCACGTACACAGGTACTAGTAGACCTAGAGACAACAACACGTGGTGTAGACCTTGAATACACTCAATAGAAAACACACAACACATTATCATGATGAAAACTATAAGCTATATGCTCATGTCAAAACGAATAATTCAAATCAAATAATACAATTGGAGATTTCATAATAATTTCAAAATACATGTTAATTTCAATTACATGTATGTCCATGTCCATTACTTGTTTAGTTTGGAGACGTGTAAATAAAATCACTGTAATTAAAATAATGAGTTACAATATAATGAATGTAACAATGATTGTCTTTACCATAATTAAATAATTTTTACATGCCCAGTACCATGCAGTCTCTCTCAGAATCCTGTATGATTGGATAATTGTTGGAAGAATGAAACTGATATTGTTCTTCATGGTGCCCAAAATTGGTGTTTTCTATACCCTGCAATAACTATAGTTGTATATTCGTCGCCATATGTGAGAATTTTAAAGTTCGATTGTATGGCAAGACGTGTTAAAACTTTGATTCAGTTTGAAAACGAATGGATTGAAGAAAAAAACGAAATACATCGCGGTTTCGAAATACTGTATTAAATTTATACAGAATCAGTTTCGTATGTATCAGTATGTATGTATCAGTTCATGCATGAGCTACTAGTATTGGTCCAGGGTTGACTGTGGCATACTGCACAGCTACATTATGATCATATCATAACGGCGCGAAATCACCTCAAACCTCCAAACTTGCGGTGTGACATCCCAGCTGTTTTAAATTTTAATGCAGATTTAGCATCACCTGATTAAATTACGTGCTGAAATAGGGGTGATGCCGGACCAGTCATCATGTCGAAGCAGTTCAAGGGAGACAACGCTGATCTGGAGGACTACCTCCTGCAGCTCTGGAGAACCGCCGCCTACGAAGGATGGACACCGGCTGAGGCAAGATACATCCTCACTGTCAGCCTGGAGGGCAAGGCTCTTCAGGTTATGTCCTGTATCCCACCTGGGCCTGCAACGTTTGCTGAGGTTGCTGAGCAACTTTGCTTACCGCTCACACCCACAGCGAACAAGGGGATGTATGAGAAACAATTTAAAACTCGTTACTGCTTGGCTACAGTAATCCGTCATCGACTATGCGTTTAACCTGTGCAGACTCGGCCAGAAAGCCTACCCGGATGTTACCGTGAGTAGGTTTGAGCCGATGCTAATTGACCAGTTTATTGATGGGCCGCCCACGAAAAATAGTCGATGGAGGAGGCCATCAACTCGGCACTTGCGATAGAGGCAGCTGTTAGATCTAGACAGATGCCTCAGGCTCCGGCCTCGGCTGTGCCCACGCAGGCTGCTGTACCTCCTGCCGTAGCATCGCAGGTGGATCCACCCAGTGACCCCCAGTGACGACGGTGCAAGCAGCTGGAAGAGTATGGTCTCGGTGCCAAGCAGATGATTTCGCACTGCGCCGGGATCGAATCTCAGGAACCCGCAGATTGCTGTGCGTTCACCTCCGGACCAAACGCCAACCGGCCATGCTACTACTGCAGTAAGAAGGGGCACTTCTGTTTACAGTGTCCAGAGTTGTTGGAGCGCTTGTGGGCCAGCAACTACAAGGGCACCCTCCCCGAGCCCCGACGGAGAGACTTTCTCCAGGCCAGGTCCTCCAGGGCAGCATCGCCGCCCTCTGCATAAGGGAAACTGAAGCCGGACGCGGTGGCGACCAACACCGTGTACGGGGACAGTTGCCCTGTGACACCCGAGTCTGCACCACCCGTTAACGAGCAGGACAATTCTCAATTCGATATAACTCCTCCGGGAGTGGTCCTTGAGGATCCTTCTAGCTCCTTCTCCGCTGAGGCAGACAACGTGGATTCTATAGCAGAACCCAGCATCCCAGACGACTCTTTCAAGTCTGTCAATTCACCCGACATGCGCGCTGGTTAGGGATCCATGCTGGTACCTGCCCCTGTCGTTGATTCCGGCTCGGAAGTTACCCTCATAGCCATGGGTTTGTATAAGCAGGAGTCCGCTTTCCAATGGTGATTTGCGGGACTTCGGAAGTTACAAGCTTTTCAGGGCGGGTAACAACTGCAACCCTATCCACAGATTGATCGATCTGCCGATTACACTTGGAGACAAGGTGTATACGACAGAAGTGATAGTGGCAGATATTGGTGCAGCTGGAATGATTGGAATGAACTTCCGGGTTCTGTACATGATTGTGGACTTTAGCTTAGGTGAACTCCGGATGCGAGAGGATACTCATTACCTCTTCCGAGCGGGACTTTCCCATTCGTTCCAACTTCGGGCAGTGCACACCACAACAGTGTCACCCTACAGTGAGATGAATGTGGAAGCGAAACCGTGCCAACCGCTGGATAAGTCCTCACGGTGCAGTTGGCGAGACAGATGTAGCCAAACACCGCATCGACCTCCAGGATGAGCATCCTATCAAACAGCATCTACAACGAGCAGCTATCGTGCACCAAGAAGTCATTGATAAGGAGGTGCAGAAGATGCTCGAGCCCAGTGATAGCCTTTGGGCCAGTCCTGTGGTTATGGTGAAGAAGAAGGACGGCCCATGCAGGTTCTGCTTTGATTATCGGGAGCTCATCGATGTCATGCGGAAGGACTCATATCATCTCCCCCACATCGAAGACACCTTCGATGCCCTGGCCGGGTCACACTATTTCTGTACTCTAGACCTGGCCTCCGGGTATTGGCAGGTCGAGATGGACGAGAGTGATAGGGCACCATTCAGGCACTGTTCGGGCTGTGCAATTCCCCCTGCGACGTTCGAGCGCCTTTTGGAAACGGTGTTAAAATTGTTCCTCTGGAAGTGACGTCTGGTCTACATCCACAATGTCGCCGTGTACAGCCGGTCGTTGAGGAAACCCTCATCAACCTCCAAATGGTGCTCCATCGCATCCGCGATGCAGGCCTTAAACTCAAGCCTAACAAACAGCATCATTTCATCGCGGTTATGCTTCTGGCATATCAAGTGCAAGCTCTTCGTCCAGGAGATCTTGGACTTGGGCTTTATGGTGACAAGCACAGGTGGCTAGGATTTTTTCTCAGACTCGGAACTGCACCTTCCGGGGAGACTGCGGGCCATCTCACCCTTTAACACCACGGCGGCCCAGGCAACAGGAGTCCACCCCTCTGCGCAGATGCGCCGGTATCGACCTAACCGGCCTGCGTATGATCTGGAGGTGCTACTCGGTCCTCCTCAAGCAGTGTACCCCCCGTGGGTACCCTACCTGTCCTCGGACGAGTCTGAGTATGAGCGGCAGTTTCGCCCTGTGGTAATGGTCGCTGGCATGCAGGCCGGACGTGACGGATGAGGAACCTACCTACTTGGGTGGCTACTCTGTGGAGCAACTGTGAAGCAAAGGGCAGACAGCGCCAGTGATAAAAGCCCTTGAGGCTGAACAGAATCCTTCCAAGGCTGAGCGGAAGACCTACACGAAGGAGACACTATCCCTAGTCTCCCAGTGGGAACGGCACACCCTCCGGGAAGGCCTCTTTTACTGGAGGTATGAGCCTCCACACCCGTTGCCTCCTATTTGGCAGCTGGTGCTTCTGGCGGAGCTGCACAGAGAGGCGCTCCACCAACTGCACAACCTCCGGGTCACCTTCATCTGGGCAGGACCATCCATGCGCTGCAACAGCGCTTTCATTGGCCTGTTAGCGACCTGGCCGCCACCCCTTGACCACGGTCAAGGCTGGTGTGCCTTTTGACTGGATCACCTTGGATATTCTGGATACTCGCCGAGTCACTCCGCATGGGTTTCGGAACATCCTGGTGATCTCAGACAATTTCATCAAGTACAATGATGCCTACCTGATGTGGTGTCAGACCGCGAACCAGGTGGCTCAGTTGCTGGTGAATAGGTGGTAGGTGTACCATAGCGTACCTAAGCAGGTACACTCGGATCAGGGCACACAATTTGAGAGCAGTCTTTTCTGGGACCTACCACAAATGCTGGGGAGTACCAAGGTCCGCACCACCCCTTACAGGCCCCAGTCTGACGGACAGATCGAAGGCTCCAATCGACCTAACCTGAATATGCTCGCAGCCTTTGTGAACGATCGAGCAAATGACTGAGATAACCACTCCCGTACCTCTTAATGGCGTATGGGTCGTTGCCCTTGAATCGCCGGTCTGCGTGTGGCAGCCATTTTGATTTTTTTCGACAGGCCGGCGTAAAAAATTGTTTTTGTCCCAAATCGAGTCACTATTCAATTCTTTTGGACTTGGAAAATTTCAACCAATTTTTCCTTCATAATGGGAGCTGTGCGGAGTAAACTCATAAAACACTTCCAGATAGAGCCTAAGTATTGGCACGTTCAAATGGGAATTTTGAGTTTTGAGTGGTGATCTTGAATTTGACCTTCAATGACGTTGAAAGGTCAAAACGACCTTTTTTTGTCGAAAAAATGATGAAATTTTTCTCTGGTGGCCAAGTTTTCCTCAAAATCATGCATAAGATTCTCCTTATGTACCTTTGTGATGTGTATAAGTTTTGTTGCCTTTGAAATGACGGTCTGCATGGGGCGGCCATTTTGATTTTCTGACAGGTAGGTTAAAAAAAAATTTTTGTCCGAAGTTAAGTCATTATTCGTTTTGAGACATTTCCACACAAAAAAAAGAATTTTTTTTTTTGACCATTGAAATTTTTTTTTGGACTTGGACAATTTCACGCAATTCGTCCTTCATAATGGGAGTTTGGATTTTTATCGGGGTAAACTCCTAGAACACTCACTTCAAGATAGAGACTAAGTATTGGCACATTCAAAAGGGAAATCATATATTGTGGTTGGAATGGTGACTTTGGATATGACCTAGAATGACCTTGGAAGGTCAAAACGACCTTTTTTTGTTGAAGGAAACAATGATTTTGTCTTTGGGGGCCATTTTCTCAAAATCTATTAAGACAATTTTTCTCGAAATACATAAGATTCTCCCTATGTACCTTTGTGATGTGTATAAGTTTTGTTGCCTTTGAATCGACGGTCTGTGAAAATATGTCATTAACGAAAAAAAAATCTTTCAAGATTTGACTTGATTTTGTATTATCATGATTATAAAGTCCATACAGAAAATGTGTTTCTGGCAACATTTACGAACATGTTTCAACAATAAATTTTAACATCACTGTAACAATTTATATCTTGGAAAATCAGTTTTCTATGCAACTTGCATGATTGCCGGTAAGATACAGCACCCTTGGTGCTATGTTCAGTGGATATGATTTCATTGGACACCACTTTCCCTTTCAGATAGTGAATGATTGTGGTTAGTTTATGGAGAACTCACCAGGGGTCGGTTAGTTTGTCGATTATTCACCAGGTGGACACGCAAACTTCCAACATGGCAAACCAAGGCGATACCGATGTTCTATTCGAAATCAGAACAAATTTATACATTGGAAACTATCAGCAATGTATCAATGAAGCACAAAAATTGAAGGTTTGTATTTCCAATTCAATAGATATCCCTTGAAAGATTGAAATCACCAAAATCACTTGAAAATTCAGTTTGACAGTCGCCGGTTCGGCCACGTCATTTCCATTGCGTTGTCTCCAACTAGATCTAGTACACAGAGTACAAGCATGTTTCCAAGTGCTAAATTGGCTGGCACAAATAGTCACGATGTCAACGATTATCATTTCCATTTCTGTCAGCTGAAATACAAGAAATAGCTGATCTCTCGGAGACAGCGGTTCATGTTTACATGATTTGTAGGGCCTTGATGAGTAAAAAATTTCTGACCCCGGTACTCGTATGATCTGACCCGACCCGCCCCGGGTAACCCGTCCAAATATATATCAACGTTTGAACGGCAGTCATCAATCTTTGACACATAGTATTTGTTTCGTCTGTGTTTATTTTCAAATTTCTACCGATGATTTCCTTGTCATTCTTGTTATTTTACTAGTTTTTATCACTAATTTTCAATGCAAGAACTATATCTTTATCGTTTTCGGGTACGGGTAACGAAATTCAGACCCGGGTAATTGTATAACCCTCCCCGAATTCGGGTACCCGACGACTTGTCCGGGCCCTAATGATTTGTACTACATCCCAAGGCCAAACAGGCCAGGCCCAGGGGCAGGGCTACAGGTAGCACTATTCACAGGGAATGCCCTATTGAACCGCAGGCTAAAATGTTTCAATCTAAGATTTGGTGCCAAAAGTCCCAAAGGGGGATATTTCCCTGGATTATGATGTCACACCCATCATCAGCTGATTGCCTGAATCTCCCTGATTGGTTAATTCATGCATTTATGATGGCTGATACGTTTATGCACCTATATACTCTGTTTTGAAACATTTCTGACATCAGAGGTTCGTTATTTTGGACATTACAGGGACCCATACACGTGTGCAAACAACACATGCACAGTCATACTCATGAAGTGTTCACGATGTCAGTGTTTTATTGAATTTGTTACCAATAATGAAAAATGTCTACTAACGTTATTTTTCAGGTGTCACCAGAGTTGAAAACCGATCGGGATGTGATCATGTATCGAGCGTACATCGCTCAGCGTAAGTTTGGAGTGGTTCTGGATGAGGTGACTCCCGCTGCCCCGCCAGAGCTCCAGGCCGTCAGGATGTTTGCAGACTTCCTCTCCAGCGAATCAAAGAGGTTTGATTGGAAAAAAATTGCCTTTTATCGCCATATCTATGGAAAAAGATATTCCAAATTTGTTATCAAATTTTGAACTTTCAAGAGTACCTCAATTTATTTTGTGTAGCATAAATAAGGGCATGTTCAGATTAACTAAACGATCCATAAAGTTTGTGTATACTTGTTGGTTGTGATATATTTCTCACAGAAAAAAGGAGATTATTTCTATATTCCTCGCTGTGTTGACAGAGACAAGATCCTCCGTGACCTGGACCAGAAGATGAGCAGCAGTGTCGGGATCAGTGACAGCACCTCGCTGCTCATGGCTGCATCCATCTTCTTCCATGATGGGGTGTGTACTGACTGTGTGTCACCATATGTGAGAGTCTCCCATAGGTTAATGTTATTCAATCCTAATGCAAAACATGCATTAACTTGCTGTGAAACTTTTACGAATCTTGTTTTTCATCAAATATATTATGTTCTTCAAAATACCAATTGTTCTTTTGAGAAAAGGAAATGAAAAACATCCATTTCATACAATAAATGTAGAAGAAAAAACATGTATGCAAACCAGGATCAAACATATTCCTAAATTCTGGTTTGCAGAACACAGACTCTGCTCTAAGAACACTGCACCAGTCAGAGTCACTTGAATGGTAAGCATCAAAGCTATGCTTGGTTATAAATACAGTGGATCCTGTGTTCTAAGACCACCCGAGGGACCCCAAAAAGGTTGGCTTAAGTGACAGGTGATCTCTCATGGCAGGTGTATTTATATGATAAGAGGCCGTTTGGGACCAAGGAGAGTGGTCTCCCAAACCAGGGTGGTCTCTCACGACAGGTGGTGTGTGACACAGGATCCACTGTACATAATCTCATTAATTGTTTGGATGTGAATGAGATTCTTTGGTTGATTAGAATAAAATATTCCATTATGCTTCGTAGAAGTAAGCACATTCACAACATGTTTTCTGTTCATTCTTCAGCATTGCTCTTATGATCCAAATACTGCTCAAACTGGATCGAGTTGATCTTGCCAAGTAAGTTTGACAAAACAGTGTTTGCTATGCTTGATCATTGTAATATATACAGGCTCATAATAACATTTATCTTGATGCCAGTAAATAATACATTGTACTTGTAACTGAATGTTGTGCGATGATGTAGCATATCAGTGTTGTTGACAAATGATTAGCCATAAAATACAGCCGCCTCAGAGCGGCTGTAAACCAACATGCCTTTTTATTAGAAACGACTTTTTGAAACATCGAAACAAGTATGATAATCACCGGGGGACATCATCTAACACATGTAGTTTGGATCTAAAATAACTCACCTTACTGCATATAAACACAAAATTTACATCCTGAGTGCAGAGTCGTTTTATCCAGAGTTTTTGAGACAAATGTCTTCATTTTCAGTCATGATTATCGATCCCCATTTTGAGTTTCCCACCCGACCATCATATTACGTTTATGACGTTTTCTATTGCATACAGCTTGAATGTTTGTATTTTTGTGACGTTGGTCTCAATCTCTGTTTATCGTCAAGATCACAGAGATTGCATTCAATCTAACAAATGATATGTGTGTTGTAACACTCAGAATGCAAATGTTTCTCTGATATACATGTAGGAGGTTATTACCATTACATGCTCAGATCTTCGTTTATTTCCACCAATCAGGAAGGAGCTGAAGCGGATGCAGGAAGTTGATGAAGACAGCATCCTGACACAGATGGCCCAAGCCTGGTTCAACCTCGCTGTTGTACGTATTCAGTTGAAAAACAAACCATTACGAGTGAAACAAACCACCTTCATGTATCCTGGCAACTCCTGTAGATCATCATGTCTGAAAATTTTTTGTATCGAACATATTCACTTAGAAGACACACAACTCCATAAAAAAACTTGTGACAAATTCAATGGTACAGATCATCCTGGCAGTGAAATACGACGTTTTTATTTTCTCATAGCAAGTGGAAATAGTTATTCCTCTAGTCAAGTATCTTGAAATCCTATAAATACTGAAAAGTTTGAGTCCGCATATTTGTGATTACATACCTTCCTCCGCAGGGAGGCGAGAAACTGCAGGATGCGTACTACATATACCAGGAGATGTCTGACAAGTTCTCGCCGACCCCTCTCCTGCTGAATGGCCAGGCCGCCTGCTACATGGCCCAGGGACGGTTCGACGAGGCCGAGTCCTGCCTGCAGGAGTCACTGGACAAAGTATGTAATTAGAAGTGGGGTGTTTGGAAAATTATATGCAGAGTTGTGATTCTATCAACCCTAGGATATTCTTCATCTCTCTTGGTGAACCTGCTTTGTGGCACTTATATTTTTGAAGACTTGTATATTTTGTAATTAGCACTTACCAAATAAGCATATTGAATGAATAGAGAATAAAGATTTGCTGAATGTTTACAGGACAGCAATAATCCAGAGACACTTGTCAACATGGTTGTCCTCTCTCAGCACCTGGGCAAAGCTCCTGAGGTATTTGTCCGGTTTGCTGGCTTCTTTTCAAGAACGTTTTCTGGTACTTACACATTTGCATTCCTTCTTTGGATTTGCGAACAATTTTGTCCATATTTCAGGTTGCCAATCGTTACGTTTCACAACTGAAAGATTCCCATCGGAGCCATCCTTTTGTACGAGACTATTTGGCAAAGGTATTTTTAACTCATTTTTCCACTCTGGTACTCGCATTTCATTCAATTCATTGTGATGGAACCATGAATATTTTCTAGAATTTATCAAGACAAAATCCATAAGAGTTCAATAATTTCAATGTCATTTCTTTCCCTTCAGGAAAATGAATTTGACAGACTCTGTAGGAACTACACAGCGTCTGCATCAGCGTGATTTCGAAAACACGAGCTTTTGAACTTTGTTGGATAGATTTGTTATCTTCAAGAATGCCTCTGCAATACACAAAAACATCTGTTCTCGTGGTTCACTTTGGTGGTATTGTGTGGAATTGGAAATTGCCAATACAGTTTTGGTTTAAATCCATGTGAAATTTTTGTCAAAAAAATCTCTGCATTCCTGTCTTATCAATTTTGTATGTTTGTGTAAATGCATGTAGGTACAATATATTTGGGATGTGGGGAATACGGTATACATTTGTAGCTAGAAGTTTATGGGTTTCAACTATTGGATGTGTAAATGTACTTGTATTTATGGAAAAGTCATTAGAAAAAAAGAACGTCAAAATTTTGTTTCGAATTTTTCTAGATTTATTTCTGGACTTGCGACATGCAAGTACACATTTCTAACCATTTCACAAAATTAACCTATCAATCATGCACGACACACAGAAATTCACCACATTTCACAAACAGAACCCCTTCAGTGGGGTGGTATAAATATTAACAAAAGAACACGAAAACGATGTGCTTTGAAATGTAACACATTGACAGGTACTTGCAGAAATTTCAATTTAAGCACAATTATTTGTTGGAAATAAGTGCACAAGTTACATGCTACCAAAAACGTAATCATTGCTATACAAGCACACACGTACACTATCACATTGTCAAGAAATCCGAATGTTTAAAGTATTTGTCTACCTAAGCAACTGGTATGAATTACCCAGAAATGGTCTATGTGTACATGACTTTGACCAACAAATATGGTCCTGCAAAGATAGAATAAAGTAGCATCTATTGGGTGAAGAACAAGCTGGATACACAGCAAAACCTTGGGATACAACTGACTATTCAATTCATAAATATTTTTATGAAAACACTGCACTGCAGACTGGATATAAATATTTCAACACGCATTGTGACACCATTTATCAGATTATTTTGCTAGGGACACATTGATTTTCGGATTGGTTAAATTTCACTCGAGAAAGGTGTAGTAGCTATAATACTAGAAGGATAGGAACAGTAACTATAGTAACGCAATGATGCACAATGATGATATACATTTCCCCAGAGCAGCAAATACATCATCAGTAACAATATCACAATAGCTTACAGAAAATATCCTACCCTATATTCAATGTTTCACGATTAGAAATTCAACAAAAGTCCGGCAGATAGACCCCTGATAATTAGAATTTATTCACAAAACTGATAAATTCATTATTGGCAATACATCTTGAATAATATAAGCATCTCAGGTATACACTAGCGAATATGTTTTAACTTATGGATATAGATGTACAACTCAAAGGAGAAATTTCAAAAGTATCGTGACTAAAATTCGACTGGTAGCTACTATGAACTTTTTGAGTTTTGACTATTGATTTGATCATGATTTGACATTAACGAAAAACCTTCATCAGAAAGAACCTTCAACAGCGTGCCGATTGGTGGGCAAAAAAGGAACGTTAACTTAACTACCAACAACTTTGTCCTTTTATAGATCGACACAAACATATCCAC
Source organism: Terebella lapidaria (assembly GCA_949152475.1). Lineage (NCBI taxonomy): Eukaryota > Metazoa > Annelida > Polychaeta > Terebellida > Terebellidae > Terebella > Terebella lapidaria. The sequence goes on from OX424562.1 coordinate 23,716,688, forward strand.
AGACAAGACTTCTCACACTTTTCAACACTTGACAAAACATCAACTTAATACTTTGTGTAAATATCTCCCTTGATTTTGTGGATGAAGCACCACTATTTAAACATGACGACTGGGTCCCTTGAAGCCCACAAATAAACAACAGATGCTTGCCCGCTCGGAAAAAACGCTTTGAAGCATCGATATGAAGCAGAGTGATGCTAAACTGGCAGGCACAGTGGAGCCGCAGCCTCGTCGCTTCAAGTCCTCAGACTGACGGATTCGGGAAGCTTGAAATCTCGACGGACATAGAAGAGGATGTAGGCTTTACACTTGGCAACGGTCTCTTCGTTACAAGCCGTGACAGAACTGTCATTGAAGTGGTACCACTGGTCTGTGAAAACGACAAATTAACGGAAAACATGTGAGTAAATATTGGTAAGAGATGTTGGAAATTTGATTTAGATCCATTCCAATATCACTTGGAATTGATAGTTTTACATTTGATCTCAAAATGACATTTCAAGCTTGTAATATTACGATGACTGTCATTGTTTTTTATACTCACTTTCATAGATAGCATATGATGTGTAATGTCCTGAACCAGCCCTGTTAAAAGATATTCATCAATGCATACATTGAAATATGCCATCGTTATCATTGGTACAAAGCAGTTGATAGGCAATGATATGACTTGATGTCAGAAGCATAAAGTCAGAGTTCTTACCCTGATCCATGGTGAACAATCACCGCAGCGAGATCATAATCATTGCTACTTCCACAGCTAGTCCTTGTTTCATGCTGCAAGAGATCGGAAATCATACACAAAGTCTCGAAAATCTCTCCCAAAACTACAACTGGCTCAGAGTTTTTGTGGTAGAAACCCCGTTAATTGAGGAATATCATAATTCTGACCAGGTTGTTGAGCATGTATCTGTTCATGTCAAGCCCGCGCAGTGGGAACTGTACGCTTGTGTCGATCTTGACTCGGTAGAAACTACTCCAACGAAATCTCTTCAGATGTAGGCAGAGCACCTGCAGACATTCATAATACATACAGCTAGGTATAAATTGGATATTGTTTTATCAAGATTTTTGCCAAAAGCAAATTTTGATGTCAGTTATAAATGAAATGTGATGATAATTTACTTAACACAAATCAGTAATGGAGATGATATCCGACTCTTGCATTACAAGAGCATTGTTCAGATAAAGTGAACCCCATAAAAATATTGTAAGAAGAATTGATTCAAGCATATGAATTCTTTATGGACTTACATTTGGCAAGCGACGGATCCAGAATTTTTTGGTAGAACGCTGTTTTTTTTTGCAATTCCCACACATGTAGAGTTCAGACTCTTCCAGTTCCTCCAATTCCACAAAACTACTCAAGCAGTCTGCAAAATACGAGAAAAAAAATTGTAATACTCATTGGAAGTTGGTTAATTTAGCAATTGTGAGATTTAAAGGTACCAATTAGTCAGGCTGCCTCACCACTGATATCACATGACATCACTTCACTTGTTCCTTTGATGGACGGAGTTTTGATCGTAAAATTTGAGGGAATATCTAGAGAAAGGTCTGAAAAGAAACAAACATGCAAGATCTAATCTGTTGCAAATGTCTATGTATACATGTATCTAAAGGATGAACATGTTTTTGTACTGATATACATCTATATTCTACCAAAACTATTGATTCATTCATCACCAATCCCCGATGAACACCAACCTAAGAAGGGGTCGTGTTTTTTGGACTCCATTCCGCACACAAGACACGTGACTTCATTCTGTAAGAGGCCCCCGAATATCGCCGTGACGATGGTGCTCTTGCCCTTGGGCCCGATGAAAGGACTGCTAGCGTTGGGGTAGGGTAGGAGGGTTAGCAGCTCAGTGTGTAGTCTATCCAGGAGATAGCGCATAAACTCGTGCGCATCCTGTTGCTGATAACCTCTGGAAATATGTAACAAACATGTAAAGATCACACTTCAAACACCAATACACATGGAATACACAAATTATAATCTGTGAAAGATTAAAAGCCACTGCACTGAATTTGTACACTAGAGTGTGTTATATAATGTGACAAACGTCTGGTGCGTAAATCTGTTAATGGAATTCCAAAATCTGATTTTTTTTCTGGTGTTTATTACCTGAACCTTGGAACAACCTTCCATATTACAGAGAACAGTGATTCTGGCGATATCGCGGTCTTGCTTCCTTGCCATAAAGATACCAATGTCTTTCTTAATTCTTCGACCAGAAATCTATGATGCAAAAGCACATGCTCAATGTATTGTGATTCCTTCACCTCTCGTAAGAATTTATTTTTCGAGAGAGAATTATTTATCAAAATGTTCCTCATACAGCTTACTTACACATCCTCTCCTTCTTTGGACCGACGTGTAAAGTGTTTCTTCTTCTCTAACTTTTGTTCTAGCGATGGCAGTTGCTTTATGTAGCCACAGAAAGACTGAATATTACTGAAAATGAAAATGGTATGTACACAGGACAACATTGTTATGAAGTCTTTACAGCCAAAATTTTAACTCTCAAAAAAATATATATATACCTAAGCGATTGGAGAACAGCATTCATAAAACAAGTATTTCCTAAGTTACGTAATCCAGATGTTCGCGGCTTCAATTTTCCACCTTCCTCCTGAAAGCCAGATGAATATTATATTGTGAATTTGTGATCGAACTGAAGGCATATTTCATGAAGTTTTAATATGTTGAATTTCTCAAAATTTTTGCCAAAAAAAGCAGCAAATCAAAAGTCGATGTCACTTTAGAATCTAAAACCCACAGTTTTGAGTCTTTTCTTGTTGTTGTGTTCTTTAGCATCAGCATGTCGCCTTCTGGCGTGTAGGTTTTCTTTAGAACTAGAGTCTGGCTCTTTGGAATCATCTTGTTTACTGAAACAATCATATTGCAAGTCATGTACTGGTAATACATTTAGGTAGAAATATATATTTTTTTTCGTATTTAAGTAATATTAGAACGAATTATTTTTTCATTGCTATACATAAGGAAAATACCTACCGTTCCGATTCAGCGCCAACGATCCGATTCAGCGCCTGAAGCTGACTGCGAATTTTGTCAACGGATCCTGAATCCGTGTCATTGATCACAAACTCATCACAGAGATAGCTGCAAAGGTCCAAGAAAAAAATATCATACTTATAAATATATAACCGATTTGAAATTACACATTAACATGATTAAATATAGAAAAAATTATAGGTCTGTCATATCAATATAGTAGTATAACTAGACGCTTCCGGTCGCCTACGACCGCTTGGGTGTATCCCCCGTAGCCCTATCATCCCTGTTGCCCCAAATATATCGCTGATGTACATTGTGAGTGTGAAACCTTTCAGACTTATTGAAGGTCGAATTCAAGATCACCACTTAAATCACTGCATTAAAATTTCCATTTCGACATGTTCGAAAAAAATAACGAAACTAGACATAAAAGCCTATAGGCTTTGTGGCATCCCCCATTTTGTTCTTATCATTTCAAATGGTCATACTGGACTGAGAAAAAAGGATACATAGGCCATTGTATGTGGGTAAGAGTGAGAGCTCATCAGACAGTTTCTTACCAGAACTGCTTTTTATCATCTTGACAACTTGGCCCACCAGACATTTGCCACCCCAAATGAATGGACAATTACCCAGCCAATATTATTCAGCGTACTAGTATATTTAATCAGAATGTTCGTGATATTTTTCAGGTGCTCCTGTCAAATATAAAATGATATGTGACTAAAAGAATACTGTGTCATCTTGGCCAATTTTGTGATTTCAAAACTTGTACAATACAGCGGAATATTCGCATTCATATTATAACCAAAGCCAAACATTTGCCAGCTAACTAAAACAATGATGATTTGGTCATTGCATATGAAATAGAGTTGAATAACAAAACATTCAAACAATACATGTTTGTACAATATAAATGCAGACAGGGCAAATCATTCCCCAAGCATGTTGTGTCATGTGTGTTGGCTTATTAACCAACTATTGTATTCTGTGGGATGGAACTTCATTCTTTTACCATGTACACACACTAGTAAACCAGGCTTTGGAGGGGGGAGTGAGGGATAATGCATGGATATGAGCCTAGGGTCATGTTGGACATGCTAGCTGTATCACTTGTCAGGCATACTGAGCAGGGCTGGCTGAGAGGGGTGGAGCCTATTTCTGTGCTGGACAGACTGGCTGATCTTGTCAGGCATGACTGAGCAGGGCTGGCTGAGAGGGGCGGAGCCTATTTCTGAGCTGGACAGACTGGCTGATCTTGTAAGGCATGACTGAGCAGGGCTGGCTGAGAGGGGCAGAGCCCATTGCTGTGCAGGACAGACTGGTTGATCTCCTGCACTGGCTGAGAGGGCAGAGCCTAGCCTCATGCTGGACATGCAGGCTGCAGTCAGTGAATACAGTAGCATGGCTCAGTTACAGTATTACATCTGCATGGATGCAGGCGAGGGAAAAATTCTAAGTCCAAAAAAAAAAAAAAAATGCACCTACAAATTTTTTTTTCCTCTGGAAATTGCCTGAATCAAATTATGACATTGACAGGAATCGCCCGATTTTTTTTTCCAAAATGGCCGCTGGCGGCCATCTTGGATTTCGGATCTCGACGAAAAACAATAGGGGTTAGAAGCAAAGTATTTCGGATGAGCTGTGAAAATTTTGGAAAGATAGATCGAGGCGTTCAAGAGTTATGATCCGGAAACCAAACGGCGGAAGAAAAAAAAAAAAAAAAAAAAAAAAAAAGAAAAAAAAAAAAAAAAAAAACAGACAAAAACATAAGGCCTCCCGATTTTCAATCGGGATGCCTAATTACAGCCAGATAAAAGTTTTCACCTAAAGCTATATTTCAACTCAGAATATTTGACAAACTTGGTTTGCAACTAAGTTGCGAGATGACTAAACTGGAGCCAGATCAAACTTTTCACTGTAAGTTATATTTCAACTCATACTATGTGCCAAACAACTCATACTATGTTCCAAATTGAAATTCAAAGTAAAAGTTGACCAAAACTACATTTCAAGATGACGAAATTGGAGCCAGATCAACTTTTCACCATAATTTAAATTTTAATTCATAATATGTGCCAAACTTGGTTTCAAGCTGAAATTCAAGTAAAAGTTTACCAAAACTGCATTTCAAGATGACGAAATTGGAGCCAGATCGATCTTTTCACCATAAATTATATTTTAATTCATAATATGTGCCAAACTTGGTTCCAAGTTGAAATTCGAAGTAAAAATTGACTTTACTGGTAAAAATAATGTTAACTTATCTGGTTACACCCATGAAATCGCTACTGGACAAAACCTTTAAATTGTTGAGTTCAATAATAAATGTTTCTTGTCTTAACTATTTTTCTTGAGGTCAATAATAGACTTAACTAGTAAAAATGATGTTAACTTATTCGGCTACAGCCATGAAATCTCTACTGCACAGAAGCTTTACCTTGTTGAGCCCAATAATAAATGTTTCTTGTCTTAACTATTTTTATTGTGGCCAATAATAGACTTAACTAGTAAAAATAATGTTAACTTATTCGGTTACACCTGTGAAGTCTCTACTGGACAAAACCTTTACCTTGTTGAGCTCAATAATAAATGTTTCTCGTCTTAACTATTTTTATTGTGGTCAATAATTAATAATATTAATATTTATTCGATCATTCTGAAAAACAATAGGTTTCGTGTGATGGTCTTTCTCATTGAGCCTGTGCGATTTCATCATCATTCATTGAAAACTCCCACCCGTAGAGCGTTCACAACCCATGCGTGTTAAACAGGCTAATTTGAGCACAAAATGTTACGCCAATCGGCTATTTTGGTTGCTATGGCAACCAAAATCGATAGGTGTCCAGATCTCACCATAAGACATGTTCATATAAAATATTATCAAAATCGGTTCATATTTGCAACCTGCAGCGCGTTCACAAGAAAGTGTCTGCGGACGCGGACGCGGCGGCGGCGCGACGATCGTAAGTCCATAGTATCCGCCGAACTTTGTTCGGGGGATACAATAATATATGAATATATTGACCTAAATTTTTCACGGACATAATTAGCCCTATGCAATTATGATACTAATTTCAACACTAACCAATATACAGAGTAGTTCATGCAATCCATGCATACTGAATGCAATGGATGCTTTTCTTCTTGATGGTGTTTCGCGTGTCCTCGCTCATATCTGCAAATAATACAAGAAATATATGCATAAATATATTTACAGTTTGGAAATATTTTTATTAATTCCCACAAAAGTTGTTAAAAAAAATCTATAATTAGCTATAATTCATCCCACAGATATTTTTTCCTCACTTGCCTTCCACAACTGACTGATCCACAGAACAGACATAACCAGGGACTCTGCGTAGTTTGACAAACTGCAACAAAAATCCATATGAATTTTAATAAATCAGGTTAAAAAAATTAATAATTAATTTTCAAAAAAAAAAATCTTTATTATAAAATTTCTTATAAATAGTATACAATACAATCAAATTGAATAGAGACATATCATTACGCCTAGATAGGCCTAAATGATAAATGAGCCCCCGGATATGGAGACCCGGCGGCCCGCTATTTCACGACGCCCTTCAATACGCTACATATGACGGTCAAACCGGACAGGTGCCCGCGGTCATATTTTTGTTGACAACTAAATGGACGAGTCCATTATAGCAAAACCTCGGTCTGTGGGTAGGTCAGGTATTCCCTCTCAGGAAACTGCATGCGTGCATTTGCGCATTTGTTGGAAAAATACTGACTTTGTTTCCTGTCTGACGTTTACATCGAAATACCCAAGAAAAAACGTTGCTAATGGTTCAGTAAAACGTGCTAAATACTAAATATTTGCGTCTATAAATACCGGCGCACCAACCTGAACAACCCCAGCCGTTCTGCACCTCGTGTCCGACAGACAATGATGTTAATTTGACATTTTCAGTTAAATGACAACACTCCATTTACAAAATGGCAAAGAGTTTGAATGAACATATACGTCTAGATGTTTGAAGTTCGTCTGTGACGCTTGTAAATGCAAGTTTCTTTTATTGACGATTTGAACTGGAAAATTCAATCTCCTGAAATGACGTTTGTGAGCACTATTTTTGGGATTTTCTCTGTCCATATATTGTATTCATACGCACGACCAAGGCAATATAACTTTTTTTATCCCAATGATAATGCGGTATTGCAATATATTCAGCAAATTATTCTTAATTGTAGAAAACATTGTATTGGAGTATAGTTAATTTAAATCAAAATTATTTAAACATTTAGCCGATTTATTAGGTATTATTTCATGACGGCGCATGGATACATGACGTACTTGTCATGTGACAATAACAAAAGAATATTGCCCTGCAAGGCCTGGTTAGCGAATATTTGCACCATCAAGTGCACCTCGATGCAGTGGTTATGCCAAGATTTAAAAGTAAATATTGCACATTGCAATATTCTTTGGTAGATTTATTAATATATATTAATATTATTTCATTGTATATAATAACTTTACATGATAAATTTTAAATTATATTATTTAATAATAATTTTTATCATTGTCAAATTATCATAATTTAACATATATAACAAAAATTTAACATATAAATTGTTAAATATTGTATTAATTACTTTTAATCTATTATTATAAATGTTAAATATTGTATTAATTACTTTTAATCTATTATTTTAAATGGTAAATTCAATCATTATTACCTCATGAGATTATACATTAAAATTCATAAATGTTTATTTACATTTTCTATAATATTTTTTATTATGTCAATAAACATATCTCAACTATCTTAAATCCACAATTTTATATTCAAAGTTACATATGATTTGTTTGTCTTTGCCAGTATCCTAAGTGTTCACTGTGCTCATTTTCTGCCTGAATTGGTGAAGTCGTAGCCAAAACATATAGGTTACTGACAGAATTGCACGTAGGTTTACATGTATGAGTGATTTAAGGGTCTAAAACGCATATATTACTAGTACAACATCGCCAAGATGCTCATATACTCTGCAATCCCCCCCCCCCCCCCGCCCCCTTCTCTCGACGTATCCTGGATCCGCCCCTGATTGGACAAGTCAAATTTTTGCGATATCAAGCAATATCAGTCAAGACTACGAACATTTTTTTCAGTCACACGATTACGGTATATAGATCTAGTTTCTATCGAGGTTGGTCTCATACGGTCAAGAAACCGAAAAGTCTAGTCGTGAGGTTTGAAATATGTCCGCCAGATGGGGACACTGTATAACTTCCGTTTTGGAAGGCTGTCTGGAAAAAGTGCATTTTGAAGGAGCAAACAATGTATTTGGCAATGAATCTCCTATGATGTCGTGCAATCAGGATCTAAATAACTTATTCTGGTCGACTTTTCACAGTGTGTTGACATCTGACATTTATTGCTCCCGAGCCAGGTATTATTCTGCATGTATTTTGGATAAAATAACGAAAGAAATTGAACCGAGAACCCGTTTTCTGGTCCAGCAGGGGTCGCCATTTTAGGTTAGCGGGCAATATCATGTACACATTGCACGACGCGGGAAACTATGATAGTGATGCTGCGTTCCATTCAAGTCGTGCAAATGGTGATCACGAGTGGGAAGTGGTGCAATACGAGTTCGAAGCGTTCCATTGGCAAAACACATACAAATTGCCTTCAAGTATCTATGGGTTAAAATAAGACCTTGTATATGAAAGTAATTGTGGCACTCATTATTCTATTATTTTTTAACCAACTCAGGCCAAAAATTAATAAAAGTAAAAAAAAAAAACTTTTGATAATTTTATGGAAAAAGTCGAATCGTCATTTCAATGTTTAGTATTTTACCACTGCAAACATCAATGCATGATAATAGGGAAAACTAGCAAAGTTTTTCCATTTTATATGTTGCTCTCTTACAAAATCTCTCCCTTTGCCGCCATGTTTTTCCTACTCGTGCAAATCGAGTCTGAAAACCCAGACCCACTTCACGACTTGTGCAAATGGGAATTCACCAGTCGTAACGTGAATGGAACGGTTTTTACTGCTGGTAAACTCGTGATCACTATTTGCACGACATGAATGGAACGCAGCATGATTGATTGCCGTTCATGCATCACATTGTTAGAGTCTAAGCACTAATAAATTAGAACTAGTGCCCCTACTCTCCCACAATAAAGTGGCTTCAATCACTGTACACAGAATCGAACAAATCTAGACTTGAATATATCTGATTCCACTGGTGATATATCGAGTGATGTATAGAATCTACTCGAGTAGATATACATGCAGTTATAGACTATTTATAGATCTAGCAGGGGCGGATCCAGGGTTTTAGGCTAACTGGCATAGCCGAATATACCTTATACACATCTAGTTATGTCCACATATGTACACACACATGTTCGATTTCGCATTCATGAAAAAAAATTGGCCTGCCCTCCCATGTCCGCACCTATATTATATCACTGTGTACGTATATACAATATTATATATTGATACCTCATCTGTGGGATATAGATCTATACTTTGGATGGGATTGGGGATATCTCAGCTTTCAGTGTAAATTCCTTTAAGTTCACTGCTGCAAATTTTCGCGTTTTTGCCATCAGACCATGTTCGCGGCCGTTTAATTTCGCGGTTCGGCCGTCTTGTACAATTTCTTCATAACAATGTGGGTTGTCATCAGAAATGTTTCGCGTCCATTTAATTTCGCGATTTTTTGGATTCGCAAAAATAAAAGGTTGTGAATAATGTGTGGCTGCATTAAATCAGACCTGATTTATTGAAATTCAACACACTCACAATTAAGTTAATTTATAGTCATACAGTTAATAGTCATACAGGCATCACATAGGAAGGCTGACCAACATCTTTGATTCCCCCAAAGAATCCAGGCAGCAAATTCAGGATAGAAGTGCAACTCAATCTGGGCAAATGCTGACCCCTGCCAGTCAGCGCCATTTGTCTCAGATTACTGTAAACGCCTTTAATTTCAGGATTTGGACATGTTCATGGCCGTTTAATTTCACGTTTTCTGTAACATTATTCGTAACGCATGACAGAGAAAATATTTTCTTTCCAGGTTACCGTGAGAATGGAGCCCACAGGTACTGAGATGTCAATAAAGCAGGATGCTGCGAGTGTTCCAGAGCCGAAGGATGCTAGTACAGGGACCGGGTCTAGTACAGCCCAGTCCAAGACCATCCACCAAGTGCATTCCTGCGAACTCTGTCACAGAACGTTCCTCAACAAGAAGGACTTCCTCCTCCACCAGTACAACCACAAGGAGAAGAGCAGCTTCTACTGCGCCTATTGCTTCAAGTATTTCACCTCGGAGAATGCCTTTCGCAAACACAACAAAATCCACGAAAAGAAGAAGACAAAGAGCATACTTTGCACCATCTGCAAGAGTGAGTTTGAGTACGTCAAAGACCTTGAGGAGCATCATCGCAAGTTCCACCTGGACCAGAAATTGTTCCGCTGTTCAAGCTGTGAGGCGACATTTTCCTGGCGTGAGAACCTGAACAAGCACATGCGGATGCATGCGACGCCCAATGTCAGCCACAAGTGTGATCACTGCAAGCGGGCGTTCCTAGACAACACGAGTTTGAGGCTGCACCAATGTGCCAAGAAGTCTGAGCCCGTGAAGGAGGTTAAACCATATACGTGCAAACTCTGTGACAAGTCCTTCCAGTTTGACTTCAGCTTCCAGGCTCACATGAACTCACACGAGGGACCCGTGGCGTTCAGCGCCTGGAAAACTGTCCAGAAACAGAAGCTGATGAAAAAGAGTGAAGCAGTAAACAAAGCAGCGGAAAGAAAGCTCAAAACTGTGCTTGGCAACAAGACTGCACAAACACCAAAAGTAGAGACCCCCTCTACTAAGGTTACCACTGTTCCCTCAGTGGCTTCATCTAGTGAGACAACAGACAGTCAAGCTCCAGTGGTGCCCCCTGCTGATGAGAGTGTGCAACAGACTCCAGCTCTGACTCCGATGGTGGCACCCGTTCTTACAATCCCTTGGAACTCCAAACAAAATAACATCAGTAATTTGATGGGTGTTAATCCTACTCCTGCGAATAAGGATAATGACAACGCTCAAGAAGACTTGAAAGAAATCGTTCTAGAAATCGTCAACGTCAATGAGTTACCGAAAGCCGACAGTTCAGAGGGAATCCAGATTTTGGCTCAAGGCCCGTCAAGTAATGGTTCAGACACAGAAACTAGTAGTACATCAAACACTATCCAGCAGTCAGCCAGCCCTATCGACTCCCATGATGGTTTTGTACCTGTATCCCACGTTGTACAACCTGATGGCACAATTACAATGGAAGTGGATCCCTACACAGGGAAGAGATTAGATCCAATGGAACATACTATTAGCCCCCAGCCACAGATGGCACCACCAGAAACCCCACAGGATCAACCTACTGCTGAGGCAAGTGCCACCAATCAGTGTCTCACAGGAGAGACTCACAGCGACAACCCACCAGATCTGGACTCCCCTGGAAGTACCTCACCTACCATCCCGATGGAAAATGCCCCTCCAACTCTCTCGCTCTTCAGTGGTGTAGCAGAGAACAAGGATGGCCCAAGTCAAGAAGATGGCAGTAAACAGAAGAAGAAAACCAAACGACCCCTGCTATATGATTATGTGATGACGGAAGAGACTCCTTACAAGTGTCCCCAGTGTTTCAAGGAGTTTCGCTGGGAGATAAGTCTCAATATCCACCTCCAAGTCCACATGGGGATGACGCCCAATCGCTATGCAAGGAACAGGAAAATGAAGAAGAAACAGAAACTCGCAAGTTCTCCGCACACGTCGAAGATCGTCAGTAAACGTGCCTCTTCCGATGAGGAGGAGGATGTTCTAGAACAGGACTTCCACTATGGAGAAGCTGTTGTCAAGAGAAAGCGAGGTCGACCTCGCAAGTATCCAGCTCCCGACAGCAACGCACCTCCACCGCCAAAACGGAAGAGGGGACGGCCGCCGAAACTACTTCGCAGGAGCTCTGACCCTGTCATCGACCGCCTGGAGAACACCAACGAAACTGTCATCATCCGAGTGACTCGAGGCGCCAGGGACAGACAAGGGAAGCAAGAAGATGATAGCCATGCCAAGTCAAGTGATCGCAAGCAAGTAATCACCGACAGCACCACTGGCGACCCGGTGAACATCCCTAAGCATCAGCTGATTCGGTTCTATCTTCTCCGGCAACTCAAACTGTCTCGGTATCGAGGCTTCTACCCTTGTCGTTTCTGCAGCAAACCCTTCAGCTGCAAAGCGTCCCTCAACATGCACATACTTCGGCACACGGGGAAAGGCTCGTACCTCTGCACGCACTGCGGCCAGAAGTTCCCTGATCATAGGACACTCGTGCTGCACTGTCTCATTGAGGAAGAAGACGAAATCGTCACGGGACCTCACCAGTGCTCGACATGCTGCCGAAACTGCACTACTGCTGAAGGATTGAAGAAACACATCAAACGCCACCTTGCGACAGCTTGGCCAAGCTCCAGACCACGTGTCAAACAGGTCGACACGTCACATGTGTCGGAATGAATGTCAAATCTGGAGTCAGTAGTGTGCAGAATAGTGTGGGCACAGAAGTTATTATGTATTCAAAATCCCAAAAATTATGGTGCATGCCACACAATGTATTCCATCCCATAAACAGTAGGATATTTGTAGATTATTTAAATTCGTTCATTCTCCTTAATATGGTGCCTGAAACCTGAATTATACATAGCATGTATGATGTTGATTATGGAAATCGGGTCAGGACTATGGAAATCGGGTCACGACATGGCGTTTGATGATTGTAACTTGTCACTTCTCATAAATTTATGGTAGAATCAGCGACGTGGATAGGGCTTCAAATGTCAAATAACAATCAACAAGCGTCAAAATAGTACCAACAAAAGACAAATATCAAATGACAAGTGCCAAATGACAAGTGAAAAGTGATGTGGCTGATTCTACCATAAATTTATGAGAAGTGACAAGTTACAATCATCAAACGCCATGTCTTGACCCGATTTCCATACAGGACATCGCGTTTTAAGATTGTAACTTGTCACTCATAAATTTATGGTAGAATCAGCGACGTGGATGGGGCTTCAAATGTCAAATAATAATCACCAAGCGTCAAATGGTGCCGACAAAAGACAAATATCGAATGACAAGTGTCAAATGACAAGTAACAAATGAAAGTGATGTGGCTGATTCTACCATAAATTTATGAGAAGTGACAAGTTACAATCATCAAACGCCATGTCGTGACCCGATTTCCATAGTTGATGCAGATGCTGTAAAAAAAAATTTCTTCAAGTGACAAAGTACAAATGATGATCCTGATCCAATATCGCAACATGTACATCAGTTCTTGTCTGTACAAAAGATAGTCATATCGCCTGTAAAATAATTGCATTACTTGAAATGTAGTGTAACGATCTGTATCAATCTGTAGTGTCCTGGTACATTAATCAGTTTTGTCTACATGTAAACATGAATAGTGTTTGTCAGTATCATGTGCCCATATGTTTTGAGTTTCTGTGAACATGTTATTTTGTTAGTGATACAATATCTTATTGTTTTATGCTGTATGTTATAGTAGTTTGTCAGTACAGTAATGTACAGTTGTACAGTTTTAAATCTGTTGTGATTGCTATTGAGGATATCATGCAGTGTACATATGCTCTCAGGTGCTTGCCAACACACAGAAAAAAGATGACAACCACGCACGATCCAACTGTTAGAATATCATGATATGAATTCAAAGCAAATATATTTAGAATATAATTTAGGGAATAACATTTTCATGGCATAATGCCCAATGCATATTGGTCACTGATAAAGTGATGACAATTCATATTACTGTGCAAATAGCTTACAAAGCAATTACAGTATGTTTTCTGTACAATGTGTGATTGTAGGTAACATTATTCAAATAAACAATAGTACAAGAAACGCTTTGAACTGGAATTCTTCATTCGTTGTTAAAATTATGCTAATAGTGATCATGGGGCACAACACTCCTAGGCATCAATTAGCAATGTGAGGCTCCAGAAGTTAGGCATCAGTCAAACTAAACAACAGCAGGATGTAGGGCCTACGTCTCCCAGAAAAATGTCAATATTGATTGTGGAATGTAATCTGGGGTAGTTAGGCCAAGAAGAAAAATAACTTCGTTTCCTGTCCACCTCCCCACTGGCCTTAAATGGTGCTACTGGATATTATGTTTTTGGTATCATCCAAAAAATTTTTTTTTTTACTTTATATGTGGGATCAGCAAAATTTGAAATGTTGAATGAAACATGAACAAGCAGTATTCGTTGAGCAATAAACTTGTACATGTGTATAAATCAATTATTGCACATCATAACTATATAGGCAAAGAATGCTCATTTAACTGCATATTTGACACATAAGCATCACACCTATGAAACATCCTGCAAAATTCTCAAATGCAAAAAAAAAATTAGCCCAAGGGCTAAGATAGGTTACCGGACAACTTTAGTTGAAACAGGACAGGTGAGATATGACGTTAAGATAAACCAATCATCTTCGTGAACTTCAATGTCATCATTTAGTGTGCAGCATATAACCTTGTATTCATGTATGTTCAAAATACAAATACAAGGTCTATCTACAAGTCTTTTGTCTATAAACGAAATTTACACATTTCTTGTTGGACGTGACACTGAGATATAGCACTCAATGTCATCTAACGTCAAGTTCAACGTCACCCAAAAAAGCCACATATATATGTGGTATACATGTATATGACTTCCAATTCCAGCTATACCTACAAACATTTTTTGGCTGTAGAGGCCAATTTACACACTCAAGGGGCCTTTTAAGCAATTCAAAGCACTCCATCTTTATACACAATGTCAGGGACCCCAATTAGCATGTTTTATAACAAAAATCTCAAAACTGATCAGATAAATTTGAAGGAAAACGACCAAAAATTAAATTTGGGGCCTATTCAGCCTAAATTTCTAGCCTTTTGAGCAATTCAAGGCACTTTATACACTATATACATATTTATACACATCATGTCAAAAACCCCAATTACTATGTTTTGAAATAAAAATCTCAAAAGTGATCAGACAGTTTTCGAGAAAAGACAGAAAAGCAGCAAATTTGGGCATTTTTCGACCCAAAAATGGCTATTTTGACCTTTCAAGGTCATCCAAGGTCAAATTCAAGGTCACCACACAAGTCGCCATATATGACTTCCCATTTGAAAGTGCCAATATCTAAGCTCTATCTTTAAGCGTTCTATGAGTACAGTCCGGGCAGCTCCCATTATGAAGGAAAAAGGTGCCGAAAATTTTCTGTCCAAAATTTTTTTCAAAGGGTGAAAAATTTTTTTTTGCCTAGAAATGGCCCGAAATGGATAGTAACGCGATTTGGGGCAAAAAAAATTTTTTTCGCCGACCCGTCAAAAATTCAAAATGGCCGCCACACGGAGACCGGCGATTCAAGGGCAACAAAACTTATACACATCATAAAGGTACATAAGGGGAATCTTTTGAAACAAAAATCTCAAAACTGATCGGACAGTTTTTGAGAAAATGGCCGCCAAAGTCCAAAATTGGCCATTTTTCGTCAAAAATGGCCGCCATTTTGAG
Organism: Terebella lapidaria; assembly: GCA_949152475.1. Classification (NCBI taxonomy): domain Eukaryota; kingdom Metazoa; phylum Annelida; class Polychaeta; order Terebellida; family Terebellidae; genus Terebella; species Terebella lapidaria. The sequence continues at coordinate 23,732,336 of OX424562.1, forward strand.
AAAAATGCGAAAATCAAAAAACTAAAAAAAAACCCCCTCTTGAAATATTTTTAGGCATTTTTGTGCAAAATTTCAGAAAAATCCGCCTGTAAACTTTAAAGATACAGCTGTGGACGGACGACGGACGACGGACGACGGACGCCGGACGCCGGACGACGGACGGACGACGGACGCAACGTGACGGCAATAGGTTATCGGACCATAGGTTCGGTAACCTAAAAATTAGCCCAAAGGCTAAGATAGGTTACCGGACAATTTTGGTTTGGCCATGGCAGCATTGGCAGGTAACAGACCTTGAGATTTACCAATCAAGGTTCGCAGTGTAAACATATGACCTTGAGATTTACCAATCAAGGTCATCCGTGTGAACTTCGATGTCACCATTACATGTATGTGTGCGGTATTTGATATTCTATATGTTCATACCGGGGTAATACAAATATATATCTGGGTGGAATCGTTTAGGCCGCTCAGGTCAATTTACACATTCCAAGTCAGACATTTGGCACTCAAGGTCATCTGACGTCAAGTTCAAGGTCATCATTAGTTGTGCCATATATGTCTTCCTATATGTTCATAATGCAAACATGAGCTCTATCTGCAAGCATTTCATCTATAGAGGCAAATCTGGGCATTTTTGACCCCCCAAATGGCTGTTTTGACTTTTCAAGGTCATCGAAGGTCAATTTCAAGGTCACACAAGTCGCCATATATGACTTCCCATTTGAAAGTGCCAATTTCTAAGCTCTATCTTCAAGCGTTCTATGAGTACAGTCCTGACAGCTCCCATTATGAAGGAAAAAAGTGCCGAAAATTTTCCAAGTCCAAAATTTTTTTCAAAGGATGTAAATTTTTTTTTGCCTAGAAATGGCCCAAAATGGATAGTAATGTTATTTGGGGCGAAAAAATTTTTTTTCGCCGACTCGTCAAAAATTCAAAATGGCCGCCACACTGAGATCGGCGATTCAAGGGCAACAAAACTTATCCACGTCACAGAGGTATATAAGAGGAATCTTTTTAAGCAAAAATCTCAAAACTGATTAGACAGTCTTTGAGAAAATACAGACCAGGTGCAAATTTGAGCGTTTTTCGACCCAAAAATGGCTGTTTTGACCTTTCAAGGTCATCCAAGGTCAAATTCAAGGTCACCACACAAGTCGCCATATATGACTTCCCATTTGAAAGTGCCAATTTCTAAGCTCTATCTTCAAGCGTTCTATGAGTACAGTCCGGACAGCTCCAATTATGAAGGGAAAAAGTGCCGAAAATTTTCTAAGTCCAAAAATTTTTTCAAAGGGTGAAAAAATTTTTTTGCCCTAGAAATGGCCCAAAATGGATAGTAATGCGATTTGGGGCGAAAAAAATTTTTTTTGCCGACCCGCCAAAAATTCAAAATGGCCGCCACACGGAAACCGGCAGATTTAGGGCAACCAAACTTATACATATCACAGAGGTATATGAGGGGAATCTTTTGAAACCAAAAACTCAAAACTGATCAGACAGTTTTTGAGAAAATGGCCGTCAAAGTCCAAAATTGAGCGTTTTTCGACAAAAACGGCCGCCATTTTGAAAAAAATGCGAAAATCAAAAAACAAAAAAATACCTCCTTCTCAAAATATTTTTAGGCATTTTTGTGCAAAATTTCAGAAAGATTCGATCGTTAACTTTAAAGATAAAAATGTTAATGCCGGACGGACGGACGGACGGACGGACGGACGGACGGACGGACGGACGACGGACGCAACACCATGCCAATAGGTTATCGGACCAAAGGTCCGGTAACCTAAAAAAAAAAATCCTCCCTCCCTACTGGATTACTTTTTGGCCACCCGGTGGACAGGAAACAAACTTTTATTTTATGATGGCCTTATCTGCCTACCTCTGTTGTGTGTGTGTGTTTGTGGGGGGGGGGGGGGGTACAGTTATTGTTTACAGAGGAATATTATAGGATAGATATACAGTTCATTTCAAGACTTATTGAACAATCTGACTGCTAGTGAATGTTCACAATATAGTTTTGGTAATTTGAAGCAGTTAATAGTCGTAACAAAATCAGGTGAAGATCTACACATTTTCGATTGTATGAAGTGTCTGGCAGCAAAGACAAAATACACTAGTTTCACATTTTTTATTCACCGCACCATCTGTACATGTGTCCATTTACAAAAAAAGTATTGCCAAAATTTACGTGAAAATCTCATGTATAGCTAGAGTGGATCACAACGCGTCAGAAAATAGTATTTGTTCAAGATTTGATGCACAGAACAGTACTTGATTATGCAATAGTCATGGATACATCAGTTTTGTCATGCAATTTAAATCTTCTGTCTGCAACAAGATGGCATCACCACTCGATGTGGCCGGACCGACTAGAACATCACGCAGCAAGATTTGTTCATGATTATGCTAAAATTGTGTAGCAACAGCTATTCAAAACATGTTGTAGTTTGACCACTCATTATTAATTCGTTTCCACATGCACCAGTATGAAACATGTTAAGATTTCTGTTTTTCATAGGCCAAGCTTTATAATCATAATTGATTAGCGATGAGGTGGGCATAACTGAGATAATATTGAATCAAAAATGCAAAATCACACATTTGTAACCAGGCTGAATTATCAGATTGTTACACAGACTTGATTGGACAATTTCGCTCCTTATGACTTACTTACTTCACTACTGCTGCCAGATATAAGTATGGAAAGAAATGACCTTACAGAAACATTGTGGATGGGCTAATTCTTTCGTTTATACGTGCTGTTTGGCAATAAAGGCATCTACCAGTGAATGAACAAAGTACATATAATTACAAAGTACTGGTATGCAATCCTACAGTTTTGTGTACAAACTGCACATACAAGTGTTCCATGATGCATAGGTTGATATCATACCCTCTATTCTATATACACCAGTCCCCCCCCCTCCCCTCTCCCCCCTCTTTAATATGTTATTCCCATAAATGTAACGGTACACGATTATACATACACATTTGCTATTCCAATGACCACACCTCTTTACAATCACCTCATTCAAAGTACAGATTTTACTCTGGCTATACATCCTAATACATGCAGTGTATGTTACACCGTACAAAACATATGATATTATGTGTCAGTGGGTATCATCATAACACAGCAAATTCAGACTTGAGGGTTGCCACCTTGTTTGGCTTTTCTTTGACAACATAATTGAATGAATAAACACGTGGAACATGGCCGTCATAGACACTATGGAAGTACTGAGCCATATTTGGATCTTTGCTGTTTATGTCCAACTTATGAGCAGTGAACAATATGAACCAATTTCAGTATAAACGTATCCTTAATTCGTTCACCATTGCATATCCAAGTTTTAGCCTATGAAAAAAAAAATTTTCCAACTCATTTTAGGCTTTGTTGACACTATTGACATGGACTTGCGTATGCATTCGTTTATACAGTGAGAGAAAAACTGACACAAAATGGTAAATGCAGTTTGATACAAATGACCTAACAGTGTTCACAATACAACATATCAAAACACATACATGCAGGTGAATAATAAATATATTATTGAAGCATTTCTCACAAATTTTCAATCATGGTACATTTTTCTAAAGGCGAGAACATCTTTGGGAAGAGTTCTGTTGAACTGGAAGAAGCGAACTAGCTAAGACATATTAGATAGATGAATTTGTGCAATGATGAAGACAGCAAACTAGCACAAATATTATATCGAAAAGAACTAATTAATTCAAGGAATGAGATTCTACGAGAAACAAACACGTCTGTTCTTTGCACATCAAAAATAGCAAGTTATGTATGCAACACATTCGTGACACATGTAAAATATCTCTCTAGCACCAAATATATGTATATGCATATATCATGTCATTGTCTTTTAAAAATATAAGGTAAAATGTTATTTGACACTCATTCACACACCATTCGTAAAAAACAACATGAGCTTGCGGAATGAAAAAATGATATAATACAGGTCAGTGACAATATCAAATGTCAAAACAGAATAGGATCAATGTAATGACAAGGTCCATGTAAGAATTTACTCTTACATGTAGCAAACACTGCATTCACTAACACGAAAGCATGTTGTAATACCACAGTAACTGAGATATAGTAATATGGTATGCAATACAACTGGTTTACAATAGCCTTAACCCGGAAAAGATAAAAAGAAATGATTGAAATAAATAAAACTATTCCCATGTACAAAATACAACATGATAAATCGCTACTGAACCTAGAATGATAAAACCCAGAAAACTGAAAAATAACCAGATATTTCACATTTATACTTTTATATACATCTTTGGCAGACGAACATTACAAACATACTTCCGACACTGCACGGATATGTAAGTCCTGTACATAGACATTAACGATGGGTTTACAGACAGATTCATTAAGTAGTTTAATTTCAGTTGTGTATATATATTTTTTTGCATTAAATATCATGCCAGAATATATCTGAAGTCACATATCTAAGCAATTTACTTATCCAATTTAAAATATAACTGACCATTCTTCCAATAATAAAAGTTGTGAACCCCTTCAATGATCTCAATCATCTTAATCATTGTTTTTAAAATTCAAGTACTGCATGCCATATAGAAAGATGGTACAAAATTACCCTAAAGCTGGAAGTTATCAAGCACAGGATGTGGGCCCGACAAAAGTAATACAAAAGCCTGGGAATAAAACCACTAAATTACACATTCGTGTGAACATGATGTGTGTGCTTTGTCTTGTGTGTGGAGATTTCCTGGTGACCTGAGTTGAACACAGATGAACTTTTCAACTCATCGACCTGTTCGCATCGAGTCAGTGCTGCAGCATTTCCGCCATCTTGTCGCTGAGGCCGTAGAGCTCGGAGACTTTAGAGCCTAGTTGTTCCTGTAGGTGGCGCAGTTGTTGTTTCTCGCGAGCGTGGGCCGTCTGTGCGCCGTCCGTCTGTTCTCTCAGGGTCTGGTTTTGCTTCTGTAACGCCTCCTTCTCTTGCTCCAAGTTCTACAATACGATGATGGAATGTTTCTCGCTTGATCTTAGAGTGTAATCATCTCAGAACCAAATACTCAAATTCATATATGGATTCTTCGCATTTGCATCGAAAGTTGAATTTTGTATAGTAGTGAAATGTTAGGTACATGTATCTTACTTGTAAACGTTCTGCTTGTTGTTTATTTTGGCTCTCGAGACTCTTGAAACTGTCTATTCTTGTATTGAGTAGCACTATTTCCTGGAAGATGAATGAGTATTGTCAGGCAAAACACATACTATGTAATGATACAACTAGTTTGTATTCTTTACAAGATCACTTAATTTCCCCAAATAAATATAAACGTATGGCTACTGTCAATTCCAATATTACATATTGCCAAATGGTACCAAGAGTTGGTACGTACTTCATGCTAACTCATCACGAAATTCACCAAGAATGAGATAGATATTGCATCCAAGAGTCTAGGCGGCAGTGGTTTCGGGCAAACGCTGCCGCCTAGAATCTTGGAGGATAGCTCAGATCTTGCTGGCAGTGGCAGTAGGTTACGGGAAATCACTGCCGCCTAGAATCATGGCTGATATTTCAGATCTTGCTGGCAGTGGCAGTGGCAGTAGGTTACGGGAAAACGCTGCCGCCTAGAATCTTGGAGGATAGCTCAGATCTTGCTGGCAGTGGCAGTGGCAGTAGGTCACAGGAAAACGCTGCCGCAGCCATGAAATTTCGTGATGAGTTAGCATGAAGTACCTACCCAAGAGTTGGATGACTTACGTCATGTTTTTGTTTGTTGACTTTCTCCAGTTCCGAAACTTTTTCCTGGGCCGTTGTTAGTTGACGCTGCATTATTTCCGAGCCACCAGTTGCACCTTTCTCTGACTCCATATACTGTAAATGACATACCACATCCAAGACATATATAAGTATGACTGTCACTCTTCAAGAAACACCAGCCAAGTTACGTGAAATCTCAATTGATGCCATGAAATATTGGCATCACATTCCTATGGACACTGCACGAGAACCCACCTTTTTCTTCATGCGATTGCTTTCCTCCTTGTAAATGGCCAGTTGTTTCTTCCACTCTTCGACGTTGGACGTACTTTCCTGCAGGGCGGTCGTTAGGCGAGCATTGTTGTTCTTCAGGGTTTGCAGCTCTATCTCCCACTTCTTGGCGTTAGCCGAACTGTCAAAACACGGTCACACTTGTTAGTATGTCTTTATATATATATATGGATGAATCGGGAAGTTTCCATATCGTGAAAATTATTTTTTGCATGACATAGATATCTATGACACATAAATGATGTAGGGATTTTATTTTCTGAAGCAAAACATGGTTTCCAGGATAAATATTGTTATCTCCTCACCTCTGAGCAAGAGCAATTTTCAGTCGATCATTCTCGTATTTTAGCTGCTCGACCAGCTGATTGTTTGTTGGAAGACTGGGTGTAGTTGGGGCTGCATTTACACTGTTGGGAGCTGAGACGCGCGACTCTTCATTCTAGCAAAGAAGAAGGTATTCAAATTTTTCAATTGCATCGTGTACACTATTCATTTCATTCTCATAACGATACCAAAAATACATGAGAGATTTCTGGCAATACTTATTGGGGAATCTCATTACAGAGAATCCCGATTTGACATAATGACTACTTGACATTTGATCTATTTGATCTATTAGCTGAAATATTGACATCCACACAATTCATAATCATTGAACTAATGACTTTCATCCTACAAACTGTATACAACTCTCAAAAAACTTCCTGTACACCAAGAGACTCATGAGCGTCCATACCACAGTGTTGATGTTGAGCGAAGGTTTGGGGCTGGTTGCCGGGCTGTGTGGGGCGGGGGTGGTCTCCAGATTCTGAGGGATGTCAGGTGTAGGACTGCTACCGTTGGTCTGTGACAGTCCTGGGCCCGACCCAGGCCCTGATGACGCTGCCTGCCGCGTCAACTCCTTGACTTCCTTGAACTTCTCCACGAACTTTCGGGAAAACATTTATATCATAGCCTACCATAAACAATCAAGTTCTAACATTGTTTATCAAATTTCAATCAGCTACCATCCCGTGAGTCATTTTACCTTGGTGAGATCTGCCTCAGTGCCAAACCCAAGACCATAGACTGTATTTGCTCGGCTGTCACTCCACTGACCAAACTTGACAGATGTTTTAGTGAAGGTCATGTTTGGCAGAATGGTGCTGTTGATGATAGCCTGTATATGAAAAAGTATGAATATTACTGCAGATGGTATCACTGAGTAGCAAATAATCATGAGTGAGGATCAGGATAAATATGATAAATATGATGATAATGATGACTATATCCCAAAGTGCCTGCGAAATTACCTCATTAACAAAAGTAGGTCACATCATTACATACATTTTTAGCTTTAACAATATATAACCAGTTCACCTTTGAGCCTTCGACACTGATGATCCTGTATGTGTTGCGTGTGCTGTCGAAGTAAAACGACACATTGATAGACTGCGAACTCGCTGGTAGCCATTTCTTCTTCGTTGCAGGATCTATTTGGAACACATGCGCCTTCGTGGTGAAGATTGGCTGCTCCCTGTGTGCATGAAGATAGGACACTTACAACATTTATTTGTACAAGTGAAATGTGGTATTAAGCATTGCAATGAAAGTTATATTCCCGGATGCAAGCCTAAGTCCACCTTCAGCCATAGAAATCAACCACCTGTGTGATTCATTCATGCAAGAATGCAGCAATTTCATGGTTGGACTGTCTATTTCTGGACAAAATATATTCATGTTGGTCTCCTTGACACCTTTTCTCATGACATCATAGATCTGTTGCATATTGTTAATTATTTCATATGGAATACACATAAATTTGGTCTGTACGTGCACGGCTGCATGTGCATAAATTTGTTCAAGCCTTATACATACGATAGCCATAGAAACTGCCGAGAGTGAGACCTCTGAGAGCAGCATCGGCACATTTGAGCCATGCACTCACGATATAATTCCAATTATTTTACAGCTGTATAGCCTAGGAGACGGAATGCGGAGCACATGTCATGTAGTGTAGGATAAAGTGCCACTCTGGAAAAAGTGGGCGTGACCAATCAATGCCATGTTATCTGCACCATGTGACTAGTTTCAAACAAATCACAGGCTATGTCTCAGATTGCCCACGATATTTTTCATGCAACCCCGTAGTTCGGGGAGACTCAATGACTGTATGAGTGCGATTCACTCAGTCAGGGCGATAATGCCAGGGCTATCGTTTCATTTAACATTTGACAACATTTGTGATTACCATCAATGTCAGTTGCATCATCTCTGGCATCAGTCACTTTTAGTTTATTTTACAAACACAATGCTCACCCCATTGTGACAGCGTCAGGTCACAAACATCCAAGAGTTCACAGCAAAAGGTGCAAAAACCGACACATCCTATCGGGTGTGTATAAAATACAGAAGACAAATGATGATGAAAAGGCGCTGTATAAATTACTAAAATATTTGTAACGGCAACTTATCGTACTTTAGCGTATAAAAAGCTTCGATCGCCCCATTCTTGTAATTAAAGCACACATAAGGTCTCAGAACTTATTTTTAACACACATGAGAGGACGTCCCACTGATCATTGCGGTTTTTATTGCATATGTAGTCCTCTTGATAACATGTAGTCCAAAAGTTATGAAGTTTTTTTGTTACAATTGCATTTTTACCTGAAAATCAAGGCCTAATTAAGTAAAATAGGCATTCATGACGTCACAACAGGAACACAAGTTAATTAGCTTAATAATACTCTTTAAATCAAACATTTGAATGGAGTTAGGAGTTTGATTCATTATTTTGAATCAATGTCCGGCATGAAATATACATGAAATATTTTGAGGGCAAAAAAATGTGCCTTATACCTGCGCCGATACGGTAAGCAGTGTCATTTTATATCGGTTACCATTCCGTCGCTGAAGCCCATAACAACCATTTATGGCTTGAATGCCATAAATATTATATTATCCGACTAGAGAAGGTCAAAATATTAAATACCTTCATTCTTTAATCTCAAATTAATTTCAAAACCAATATTGCATTTGGGATGGGAGTTATACGCTCTTAGCAACCATGGTTGGGGTTGTTTCTAAGGAATGATTGTTATGCATAGCGTCCCACTCTACATAATCATGAATTTTTTATGCGCTGAAATTTTCATGGAGCATTCGTGGCCTCCAATTCGCAAGGTAATAGTAATTGTTTGTGTAGAGATATAAAATGTGGATATTCTATATCTTTGATCAAGTATTTTTTTTCGACATGGTGCCTTACTTGGGCCATTCAATCAATTATGTAGAATGATCAGCTGGCAAAAAAGATCGACGAAAGTTGCGAAGATTTTCATTGGTCATGATCATGTTCCCATGAAAATCCTAAATATTGAATAACGTAATGAATAAGTAGAGAAAGCAATAGAAATGGACATCTCGATTTTAGAACATGCAACAGAACTCATAGGAAGGTGAAAAATGTTGATGATAATAGGCCCGCTAAAATGGTAATAAGTTAAATTTATCTTTACAACGTGTGTAATGACAGAATTTTAAAATCAGATGGCATCATTCGGAAGGGAAAGAACATAATAATAACAAGTTGTCAAATCTAAGAAGAGAAGCAATATGTATCTCTCCCATTAGGGACTGCGAAACTGCAGGAAAAGGTTTGGGGCATTTTCTAAAGACACATACTCAGCGGGGAAAAAAAGGCGAGGGCCAGGATCACCCATCCTTCCCTCGAGACATGTTTGTCTCAGACAATGGATGTGAAAGTAGCATGTGTTTTGCTTTACGATGTACAATTTCTGAAATATGAATTTGGATGAGGACCAAGTTCAGCCACTTAGTTCACCATGAGACATGTCTGTCTATTTTCGAGATACTGACAACATTTAAAACAATACCGATTAGGAACCAAAAAATATGGTCTTGGACTTTCTCACATGTTTGACTAATGCAGTGAGCCCATGAATATAGTGGGGTGAATAACGGAACATATGTCTACTTCTTGGAGGAAAGCATGACTGTTTGCACTTAGATGTTTCAGGGAATGCTGATCTCAAATGAATTAGCATAGAATAGAACCAACACCTAAGGCGGCCTTTGTTGAGTGGGTGAACCTCTGTGTGCAAGACTTCAGCAGGTTGACAATCAAGCAGGCTTTCAGACACAGATGGACTATCAAGTTGCTGTAGGATGTCACAGTCTGCTGGTTGGAAACTGTTATCAGCCAGTCAGCGGTGCTGCAGTGGTGAGTCCAGAAAGAAATTAGATGGAAGACACATGTAAACAAGTATGGGTCCTCGGACAAATCGAGAGAAAGAGCTCAGAACTGTTGGTAGCAATTCCACAATAGATGGACCGAATGTGGACGTATGCATCCTTCAAGTGGATTGACATCATCCAATCGCCCCGCTGAGAGACAGCAGAACTGTCTGGGTGCACTCCATAGGACATTGTTTCTTGACCACTAAGTGGGAGAAAAGCTGAAGTCTATGATCGACAGCCAACTCACAGTCAGCTTCAGAACCACAAACAGCTGACTGTAGAAGCCGAGGAGATCAAGTGTTCAGCTTCAGTGGCCTGCTTCTCTAGTATCCTGACGATAAGGTGAACGAGCATCTGAAATCTCCGTATGAGCACACTAAAATCGGGACACTTGATGAGGAGTCAGAGCTGGCATCATACCCTTGAGCTTGTTCAGCTTGGAGTTAAATTTCGAATTGTTGTAGCGTCCCTGACAAGACTGTTCGAGGTGGTCATCCTTTTCTGAGATTGTGTCTTGAACTGAGGTGTGGAAATTGTAGACAAATATTTCCAAGCAACATGGCGTTTGCTCATTTTCACTAGGCTGAGTTTGCTGGAGATATCAGCCTCCTGTGGCATGGCTTGTCCAGCCTTAGAGAGGACGTCCGGGTGAAAGATTTGAGCCTCGAAAATGAGAACTTGCCACTCCAGTTGCGATCCCTTAGAAATCTATCTGACGGACTTGTTTACCAATGATAAGACAAACTTTTTCTTGCGTAGGTAATTGCGTAGGCAAACTGGAATTTGGATGGTGGCGTTCAGATCAGAGTCCTCCAACCCAAACTTGCTGCTAAGAATTCCACACAACTAAACATATTGGTAACTAGCTGCATTTGTATAGGTTAAGCCTCTAAGTTCTTGAGATCCGACTCTGAGAGCAAGACCAAAATGCTTGAGGGCTTGGGCCCAGGGTCGATGGAAAATACATCCTCGTTCATGCGTCTTCCTCCAGAGCGTGGGCCTGCTGGTCAGGGTGATAGTATTTAATTGAGCCTTGACTCAAACCATTGAACTAGCTTCCCAGGCTTGAGGGTACTCTGGCATTCCAGAGGGGTGATCTTTTCTTCTATCAAAGAGCAAACCTTGGATATCTCTTTTGACTAAGGGAAGCATATGGACGGTAGCAACGGCTGAGCAGAGTCAAGTATTCTGTCACCCATTGAGCTGTACCTGTGCTCCCTGATGCTCCCAGAGTGTGGTCCTGCTGGTTGAGGTGATAGTATTTCAATGAGCCTTGGATCAAACCATTGAACTAGCTTCCCAGGCTTGAGGGTACTCCGGCATTCTGGAGGGGTGGTTTTCTTCTACCGAAAAGCAAATGTTGGATATCCCTTTTGACTGAGGGAAGCATACGGCTGAGCAGAGTCAAGAATTCTGTCACCCAATAAACTGTATTAGTGCTCCCTGATGCTCCCAGAGTGTGGTCCTGCTGGTCGAGGTGATAGTATTTCAATGAGCCTTGGATCAAACCATTGAACTAGCTTCCCAGGCTTGTGGGTACTCCGTCATTTTGGTGGGGTTATCTTTTCCTCTACCAAAGAGCAAACAATGAGCTGTACCAGTGCTTCCTGACCTCAAGCTTGGGTATTGGTCTGAAGAAAACTCTAGGGCCTGTTGTATTAGGATGATGTCGAGCTTGTTTCCAACCAAATTCTCATACCGTTGGAAAATCTTCATGAAACAAGTATTTTTCGTTTTTTTCTGTTCCAGAAATACTAATTGTATCTGTTATGTATGTAATTTTGTGTAGTATTCAACAGTTGAAGAAGCGTCGAAGTGTGGGGATCATCAAGAAGTGTTGGGACTTCTTTGTAGTTTGGTGGGGTGTGGACCTGAGATTTTCGAGGGTATCTCTCAGTGTTGCTTGCCAGGTTTTTCCCGCCAGCAAGTTTGTTTGAGTCAGGTTGTGCATGGTAGATTGGCATTCTGACGTGAGAGATTCCATGCCTGGTGAGGAAATCTGTGAACTCAGTACTGATGAATTGCGGGCCGTTATCCATAGTCAATGAAACTGGTAGTCCGCAGATGATGAATTTCTGCTGCAAAAAGTCAATCACCTTTGCTTATCATCTGTAAGCATGACTTCTGGCCACTTGGAATGGTAGTCTGTCAGCACAATCAAGTAGCGATATCCCCGTGGCATATTTTGCATGAACAGTCCAAGAATATCGATTTCCAGCTCCTGCCAAGGACCTTCTGTAAGTTACTTTGGTTTGAGTGGTGTAGTAGACTGTTTGTACGTCTTGTCGCTGTTTTGAGATGGTATGCAATTCTTGACTGTGGTTTTTGCGTTGTTGTTTGGCCAATAGACTGCTTGACGTAGTTTCTGTTTCACAATACCCTTTTGAGCCTTGTCATGGGCAAGTTTCAATATTGCAGGACGCAAAGTGTTTGGGATGACTGTACATTTAAACAGTTCATTGCATATGTGGTAGTATGGTAGCAAGGACTTCTGTATTGTTTTTTTCTCTGGCCACTGAGTTTTCACATATTTCAAAACCAGTGATAGGTCCTTATTTTGTCTTGTAGCTTCTGCCAGGGTGTCCATGGTGACATCATCCACGTTCATGGTCATGATGTGGTAGATAACGGTTTATGTACTGATGTCTTTAGTGGTGGGGTTACCCACTAGCATTCTGGATAATGCATCTGCCATAAAATTGTTTGATCTGTGCTTGGGATAATTCTGCTCCCCTGACCTTTTGTTGATGCATCACAGGTAACATAAGTATCTGCTTCTGGTCTGTAGGAGGTAAGAATGACTGGACTGAAGAGTACATACTTCAGTGTAGAGAATGCTTCTTGGTGTACTTCGCCGCAAGTGAGTTGTGATGCAGTGGATTCCAGTAGGTCATGTAGTGGAGCAGCAAGAGATGCAAAGTTTGTGATGAACTTGGAAAAAAATACTGGAACAGTCTAAGTACACTTCTTAGTTCTGTAATATTTTGCGGCGGCTCTTGTTGTCATATGGTTTCTGTGTTTTCAGTGGACATCTCCACTTCATGCTCAGATATTGTTGCTCCAAGCCAGTTCAGTGTGTGTACCTTGTATGTGCATTTTTCATTGTTGAGAGTTAGTCCATAGTCATGGAACTTTTTCAGGATTTTTCGCAAGGGAGCATCATGTTCTTCTTCTGTATCATCAGTCACGATGATGTCATCAAGGTAGTTCAGCACTCCATCACATCTTGTGCAAATGATGTTCATCATCTTCTGGAAGCTTCCTGGAACATCTGCGAGGCCGTATGATGCTTCCATGAATCTATATGAACCCCCTGGAAGCACGAATGTAGTCAGCTCTGGAACATCTGGATGTAGTAACAGCTGCTGATATGCGGAGTTCATATCCAATTTTGAGATGTACTTGGCACTGTGTATACTAGCCATCAGGCTTTCGATGTTGGGTAATGGGTTTTGTATGGCTTTGATGCACTTGTTGACCTGTCGCAGATCGATGCAGATTCTGATCTTGCCAATTTTCCTCCTGGTGATCACTGTAGGGCTCCTCCATTCTGAATGTTCCAATTCCTCAATGATGCCATTCTCCAGTAGAGCCTGGATTTCTGCGTTCTCTACTTGTTGCAGTGCAAATGGAATTGGTATTTGTTTCTGGGCCACTGGAACAGAGTCAGATAGTATTAGGCACTTAAGAAAAAATCCTTTTGCCATTTCAATACCTTTTGCAGTTACTTGATGAGAGTGAAGTGTGACTGCTGCTTCAAAGTAGTCCTTGGTCTCATTGGCTCGGTTGTCGAATGGTTCCAGCATGATGTCACGTAGGCTGCAATGATTGCATGATGGCAGTAGGCTGCAATGATTGAAGTGTTGATTAAATGTACCACTGTCAATCAATGACCCAGTTGCCCCTGTATCAATTATCGTTGTCAAGCTGACATCATCAATCTGAACTGTAATTTCCTTGTGTTTTTGGTTTTGTGCTGCAGAAATTTTCAGCACCACAGCCTGACCCACGTCCGTCGCTGTAGTGTCGACTGCTCAGACTGTATGTTTGTGTCTCGTTGTCAAGCACACCTTGGCGTAGTGATCCATTTTGTGACACATGGAGCATTCTGCAGTTTTGGCTGGGCATGTTGGTGAGTCAACAAGGTGTGTTGGGTCGCCACATCAGCAGCTTTTCCGTGAATTTGGCAGATGTGGCTGTTTATAAGGTGCAATAGCATGATCTGATTTGTATTTGTGGTGTGTAGCCCCCGGACTAATAAACTTGTCATTTGTCTTTTTCTTGGGACCCACGAACTGAACAGCACTGCCCTGGTTTGCAGACTTTGAACTGGCAGACATTTCTTTTGACACCAGTATTGCTTCCTCAATTTCGTCTGCAATCTTGATGGCTTTATTGAGTGTGAAAGTCATTGTAGTAAGTTTTAGGCGTATATTTTACACCACTTTTGGCATATTTGTTGGCATATTTTTTCGACACCAGTATTCCTTCCTCAATTTCTTCTGCAATCTTGATGCCAGTATTGAATGTGAAAGTCTTTGAAGTCAGTTTTTGGTGTATTAGAGTGTACAGTGAGAACTCCGCCAGTTATTCATGCACCATTTCATCTTCAAGATCCTTAAATTCACAAGTAAGTGCAAATTCTCTCAAAGCTGCAACGTATTCACAGATAGATTCGCCTTGTTTTTGTCTGTGTGTCTGAAATTTTCTCTTGCCAGCAATATTCACTTTTCCATGGATTTTTTCATGTGCTCAACATCTGTTCATAGTTGTATTGTTCATGGTCTGCAGATTTCACTACAGTGAAGTATAGGCGTTGTCCTTCATTGCCTAAGCAGTACAACAGAATTGCTTTCTTCCGTTTATTTTAGAGGTCATTATAACCCGTGGCCTCCATGTAGTTATTGAATGTTCATAACCATATGCACCATGGTACTTTCGGTTTGCCTGGACATGGCAGAAACACATCCAGTTGTTGTAAATATGCCAGTGGTAATGTAGTCATTGTAGTGCAGACTTACTGTTTTTGCAGTTTTTATCCTCATTGCCAAGCTGTTATGTATGTAATTTCGTGTAGAATTGAACAGTTGAAGAAGCATCAAATTTTATAAACACATTGTTTTACTGCTCTGGATCATCCAAGCGATATCAATGTGGCAATTTTCCCCAAAGATTGGGATAGGAGTTTGGCGTTCCACATACTAATGTTTTGGTCGCTTCAAGTTTGAAGCTCGTTTGTCGCCTAGCGTTGCACTGTCTTTGCTCTTTCCACTATATTGTAACGATGGTCTGACGTCACGCCCTTGCTCTTGTGAGCTATATAAGCTGGCAGCCTGTTTTGCTTACCCGAAGTTGTCTCAGAGCAGTCAAGGCGAGAGGACGAAGGCGGGCAGGGCCAGTGCTCCACGTCCCCTTTTCCTGGCTAAAGCGAGTCCGCTAGGACCACGGGGGCAATTTTCAATTGGGGGCATAGGAGAAGGGCTACTTCGATCCGAGGGCACACGCCCTGTAAAATAGTAGTCTCTCGCCCTGGGAGGGTGCGACACAGGCTCTGGCAGACCGTCGGTCTGTCCGGGGTTCTATCCCTTCAACCGGGCCATCGGCGTGGCCGGCCAGCAACAAGTCGGGCAACAATACCATGATGATGCAATGTCTGAGTAATGTATGAAGGCCGGACTTGTTCGCGGACCGTTACCTGATTATAGGTAAGTATAACCATGTCGCAGTGCAGGGCGCTTGCACCCTACGTAGCGCGGGCGTCAAACGTTACATCAATATCCAAACTCATAATCACTATCCGATTTCAAAAACATCACAATATCCATTGTGAACAATGTGTTGCCACAGTTACGTTTTTGAGCTTGCTATTTTATTGAAAAGACAACCTGCCTTGCGTTCAGTGACAGCGAGCGCTTTGCAAACGTTCGCCGTTGCCCCCTAGTTGCTATGCAAAAACAATAGAAAATACTACTTCCGTCCTGTAGTGCCACAGAACGTTTTGTTCACTGAACGCAAGGCTGGACAAAGGTTTCGCACCTGATCTGATTCAGGCCTTGGGGACAAACATGTTGGAAGATTAGCCAAAATGGCTACTCGTTGTCACATGCAGGGAATGGGGGGAAGCTCCACCAGATGCAGAACTGTGAGCTGTGTTGGTTGTGACTGATCTGAACGGAAGTCGAGTCACTTCAGACTGTCAATAGACGAGCTTGAGAAACCCGATCCATTCTGCCACAGTCGCCAAGGTCAACCCAATCTCCATGGTAGACACTCCCCCATTAGAAAGCAGCGAACATTGTGTTTGATGGTGTGGTGATTTCCACTGTAGGGACTCCACAGAAATGCTTTCGAGTTCTGAGCTAGCGTTTTTTTTTACGCAACATAATCATGCAATAGACTTCTGACAGACTGACACTACATAAATCTATGTATCAAGTGTATTACAACTGTAGTACAAGTATCATCATGACTCTATTTATTGGGTAAATCAGTCTCACGGAGTAAACAGACCTCGGATCCGGCTTTGAACAGAAACCTTCTCGGTAACTGGTGAACATTTTTTGTGATACGTTCTCGAGTCGTCTGATTGATTGATTGATTTTATTCGGTAAATAATGTAAAACATATAACAGAAATACGTGTATATGAAAGTTATAAAAACCAGGATATCACATGAAAGTGAAATCACTTATTTCCGATGTGGTCCTAGAAAATATCACATGACCTTCATAGTACAGTATAATAACAAAAAGGAAAATAAGGAAACCAAAAAGTGCTAGCTATGGACCTGTTGCACTGTGAGATTCACTGCTTCAAGAACCACCACTCCTAAAATAAAATATATCATGCGTTTTCTGTTGTTTGATTTGACGTCATTATGCTCCACTTTTATATACTAGTAAGGCCTATTTATTTGCGACATTGTGGTAAAATGGAAAGTCTCGCGTGAAGTCTCGCAGTCCATCATTGTTTACGAACACTGCGGAAGTGTCGAGAAAAACCGAAAATAAATGTAAATTGAACCTGCTTTTGTCGATAAATTGGATGGTTGTTGAATTAGACTAACACGAGCGGCTGTCGATCGGACGTTTTCCAGAAGAAGGCGCCGTGTGCATGGCCGCAGCAGCAGCAGTTCCACCGGGAGGCGCCGGCACTCGTGAGTCACTCGGTTATTTTCAATCCACAAACATCACGACCTCACTTTTTATGTGTGTTTAATGGTGTTTATGGTGTTTAGCTATTTATATCATGAAATACATCATACTGTGACAATTGTGTAACTTGTGGCAATCATGTTGTGTTTGAACACTGGCAGGAATCAACCCAAATTGCAGTTTGCAGGTACTACTGAGGTAGACTACTGTCAGCTGATCAGATTATTGTGATAACTTGAACAGCTGTTGAAAAACTGGGCACATTTAACGCACTCTGATTAATATAATCAAACTTCAAAGTAATCTTTTTAATCAAAACATTTAGGGCCCGGACAAGTAACAAATTTCGATCCAGGTCCCTGTGTGGTTTGACCTGACCTGCCCAAGGTATACTGTCCGCATATATATCGAAATTTGAACGATACTCACTGGAGCAATTTGTAACGCGTAAACGCCAGTCATCGATTTTTGATACATATTAATCATTTCGTCAATGTTTATTTCCGATTTTGAAAGGTATCACATGATCACTGAGTGAGTTGGATCAATCACTCAGAGGGTACGGGGTCTAACATGTCATGTACAGGAAACTGGCTTCCTGTACCTGAACGTGTAATCCAGTTGAAAATGTGTCAGGTTATGAAAATCTTATCAGGTGTTGCTACTTCATATTTGTCGGAAGGGTTCAACTGTTCTAACATATCTCAGGGTACCTGTCAAAGGGAGTCCTCTTGTCTGGAGGTTCCTAGGTTTGAAACCAAAACAGGATGTGATTCATTTCAGCACTCGGCTATCAAGGAATGGAATAGTCTTTCTTCCAACGTCAGGGCAATCACAAGTTCACAACAGTCAATTGTTTAAAAAAACTACTCAAAGGTGCATTTGTTTGATGTTCTAAACCACAGGAGAAGTCAAGATTTTGTATACCTGTAATCATGTATCATCAGTATATTCTTGTGAACGTTAGTCTGTGTAAATATTTCTCTGTTTGTCTCAACTTGATCTTGTACACAGGACCCCACCAGAAATAAGTCCTGTGTCTGGACTTTATTGGGTTTATATCCTCTATATCAAATCAATTTTTGTCTTATGTTTTACTATGTTTTATGTGTTCCATTTGTATCGTGTTTTTTTTTTATGAAATATATATTCAAAAAAAGCTTCATAAAACTACTTCGATTTTTTTTCGATGATTTCCGTGTCATTCTTCTGATACTAGGGCTCGGAGAAGTCGAAAATATCCTACCCGGGTACTGACCGGCCTCGCCCTGGGTAACCTGTCCAAATATATATCAAAATATGAACGATACTCACTAGAGCAATTTGCAACACATATAATGCTAGTCATCGATCTTTGACACATATTTTGTTTCGTTTGTGTTTATTTACCGATGATTTCCTTGTCATTGACTAATGTTAAGTGTTTATCGCAAATATTCAACACAAAAACTATATCTTTATTTGTTCTTGGGTACCGTACAGGTAATGAAAGTCTGACCCGGGTAATTGCATGACCCGCGAATTCGGGTACCCGTGGACTCGTCCGGGGCTCCGGGCCCTAGCTTTTACTAGTGTTTATTGCAAATATTCATTGTAGGGTACGGGTAACGAAATTCCGACTCGGGTAATTAGTATGACCCGCCTCGAGTTCGGGTACCTGTCGACTCGTCCAGATTTGATCAGGGAAATATATCATTTGATGGAATTAGCATAAAAAATCTAATTTTTGGGGCATTGAAGGGGATGAAATAAGTGAAAAGAGGGATTTCTTTTTTGTGGTTTTGTCAAAAGCAGGGTCGGCGGTTCCGTAAACCTAATAATAAAAAAACATGTCCCTATGCACCCCATCAACTACTAACACATGTAGGTTGGTTGGTAAAAAATAAATGCCATCAGTTTCGTTAGGACCACTAGAATGAGAATCAAACAAATAAAATCGATACTTATGGTCATGAATGATACCCAACCCTAAACTTGAGAATAATCTAGATACATGGATGAATCTTGAAAACATGTATGATATTACTTGTGCATGCATGTGTATGTCATTACATGCATGTGTACATATACATTATGATTACATCATAATGTTTGACCTACAGATACATGTCATTGTCATAATGTTCGAAACGCATACTTCATGGCACACAATATATCTTAATGTTGGTACATGTACATTTCTATTGATATGTGAAGAGATCGATTACACTGTATTGATTCGGGAAAGTTTTTTTTCTCAAGACATGATGCATACATAGCCCTCACATCACATCTATGTTGACAAAAAAGGAGGACCAGTCACAGGGCTCCTTACAAGTTTAAATTTACCAGACAAACAAGTTGAAGCTAAATCTAACTGAAATTTGAATGTATAATCTATGAATTCATCCTTGAAGGTATACATATAACTTTCAGTTTCAGTGTGTGTCTACACGCACCATCAACGGGGTTTGTTATTGACAGTGTCAGGGAAAGGACACAACTATGAGACTGTATAGAGATGTGATTCGCATCTGGTAAGATTATCGGAAATTTATGTATTAGATGGTATGTACAACCACTTCAATATCATACCACACATTCTTTGTAAATTCAAATCTGTAATGTGTATGATGGTCCACTGTGATCAAAATATTGTATACAGTTCCCAAATTGAAACATAAATGTTTTACAGTGTGTTGGTGAACTGAACTGTAAATCTTGACTATCCTTCGTTGAAGTTCGATCACATGAACATTGCCCATTGAGTGTAGCTTTATTGTGTGACTCCAACGTGAAGCTTTGACAAAGTTTGAATGAAAATTTCAAAAGAAAGTTCTGAAATCCATCAAACAACTGAATCATGCAAATTGACTGATGAATTTGATATTGTTTCTGTCGGTTTCTGAGTGTGCCGTTTTGGCTATTTTTTCTGCAGCTTACATTTAATAGATCATGCACATAAAACATGTTTGCAAATAGCCACGTGAATGATACATATAGACATCTTTTGTTATTAGTAGTGACAGTAGTCATACAGTGGATAACATTGAATTTCCGAGCAAGGCATGCTCCACCAATATTGTTGCATGCACTACGGTCATATTTCTTCTGCCCTTGACAACTTCAAGACTGTGAGTGGCCCTTGTAGATAGTCTGCCCCCCCCCCCCCCCACCCTCCCAAGTTCCATCTCTCTTTCTTCATTCCATTGTTCCCTCCGTCCCATTCTAACCACATTTCCAATTCCTCCCATGTCACTTGTTAGACTTCTATGTGCTGGTGTGACGGCTCCTATCCCAATCATCCACTAATATTATTCCTTCTCAGAAAATTACACCCCCCCCCCCCCCCCTTCTTCTCAATACACCCACCCCTCACCTCACATCTCCCAGGAAGCCCCCCTCCCCCTCCTCAACTCTCCTTCATAAGCTACGGCTGGTCTGTGGACTGGCCTTCCGTTGCCTAGTAACGGCACGTTTATGCACAGAAGGTTCGATGAGCCCCATCAGTTTGCCCCCTTTTAGTACCCCCCGCCCCCCCCCCCCCCCCTGTCCGATTGATCAAATATAGTACAACTCTACCCTCACAAGGTCTTTGTCTGTGCAGCCTCCGATACTAGCTCAGTCTGATACCAAAGTAATATTGTGAATAATAACATATACAACAGACAGTAGTTAAAATATTTGTCTGTATTTGTTACAAAACATTGGTCTGTTCCTAGACAAACGTTGACCTGGACTTATAAGAAGTGTATCGGTTCTCAGCCGATATCTCGCAGGTGACAGTCGGGGTATGTATGTCATTGTCGTGACCGTACAAGCGTAACACTAACACGCTGATAATTACCATGATTACATGGGCTTGATGGAGTGCTGGGTGTAGTTATATGCATCTAGCACATGGAGTACACATACATGTAGTAGAGAATGATTACATTACTGGTACATACATGTGTGTGTATTTATTATCATGCCCTGAGACATCGCTGTACTTGTATTCATGATAGTGTCACTTTAAATATAATGACATGTTACAAGTAGAAAGTTTGGATAATACTCAACATTGGAATACACAGACCTGTAATGTACTGGTGAGGTTATATCATGTGTAACATGTACTAGTACCGGACATTCAGGGCAGTAATTTACAAATGTAGCCATGTACTGGATTTCGGGATAGTGTTGACATAGGGAGAAAATTAGTATTGACTATTGAGACCTCTTGTGTCTGCAATCTTGCTTGAGTTATCACTGCCAGTGGCCAAGTTCTTTCATAAAAAAATTTGGCGGTTGTGAGCCCCATGTTCTTTGGTGGAGATTTAATTTGGGGGTTTCAAAACCACATGCATGTAATATTATATTGCTTTTCATATATCTAGTTAATTTGGCGGACGATTTACTTTGACGGTTTTTCCCCTACCGCCAAATCCGCCAAATAAATTGTCCGCCAAAATTAATCATTTTACAGTAACCTTGATAATAAATCGTACCCTGACCAGCTAACTGTGTAATGCGATTTGTACTTACTTGCTGATATCTTGTCATTTATCATGGAATCAGTAACACATATTTCAACAGTATTAACTATATACATTCATATAACATGTATAAACATGATACTTTTACATATGTTGATAATGAAGGTATACTAGTATATGTATATGTATGTAAATGATGCTTTCTTTACAGCAAAGTAATATGACATCTATAGAATAATAATGCCCCACATTACTTCTTAGGTTAAATACACACATGTATCATGTATAGGACACTTTAATAATGGAATGATAAATTACTTATATGTATTATGTCATTTATGTATGGATACATGTAATTGGGGTAGTTATGCTCGTGTACATTATGAGTTCGTCATAATGTTTGACACGTTAAATGTGACATTAATTGTCATAGTGTTAGGAAAACACACTGCATATTTGCAATTTATAACGTGGTATAAGTACAGTCATGATAGAATGCACACCCAACAGCATGGTACCATATTGGTCCTAATAGTAGCTTGGTGAACCAAAGCAAGACCTCCTGAAGCAGAGCACACAAAAATGAGGTCAAACTTGGGGTCAAATTTAAGAGAAACAGTGAATAATATACCTATAGCCTTCAATTGGAACACTCCAAGATTTTATTAGAAAGATATATGAAGTGAATTACAAGGTTACAAAAATCGAACATTTGTGTGGAAAGAGGGGGCGCTCTACTATTAGGGCGCATGCCGCTATTAGGGCCTATACGGTATGAACTTATGCATGTGTCTCTTCCAGAACTACATGTACATGTATGTGTATGTAAAATTCATAACCATCACATTCATAGCCATTACCCTAGAGAGCTGCAAACAGACATGTGAATGTTTCAAATATGCATGTTTCAATACATATTTTATAAAGTACATTGCTGATTTTGATCAATTTCGTAGGCCAAACAAGACCTACCCTAACCACTTTCAATATACGGTTATAATATACAATCGGAAATATATCTACACGTACTGGTACATTAATTTCTGATATCATTGACATGTACGTGCCTGATGATGTCAGATAGTTTGCCGTTGGCTGCAACAATCACTCCTGAACCATTTGATTGTAGATATATATGTATGATACAAGTACATTAAGATTTTTATACCGATACTATTGAATACATGCATGAAGCTGTGGTGATTGATGTAATGTGCATGTCGATATATGAAAGAATATGACCTGCATATACAATATCAAGTGTAGCTTTTTATCACTTGAATGGTTGATTGTGGAGTGGGCGGTTGATATTACATGTAACACTTAGTTGTATCAAACCATGTAATCTTGATCGGAAAACTGCAACATTGCACCTTGAACACCTTGGTTTCCATGGCAACAGCAAGATTGCATTATTGCGGGAGAAGTTCTTTACTTCCTTGCTTCCTTGGGAGTAAGGTCGAAGGGACGATGGTGTGACTGAGATGTCGCATTCCTGAGTCGGTGGACGGACATACGGACGGTGGACGGAAAAGTCTGTTGTCAGATGCAGGGATAGTGCGTGATCCTGCCATCTCAAGGAGAGGGGACCGATGTTTTCTCTCTCTCTCTCGCTGGATGTAGATCTCTCTTCGGTTCACTCCCAGAGGCACTTTCCGGGGGTTGATTTTTTATTGCCAAGATGAGTTATTGGGGAGACTGTTGATAGATTCCAGGAGTGGCTACTTAGCTTTATTCTCTCATGGTGTGCCGAGCCAGTCAGGCTCTCCACTAGCTAACTTCAGCCATGGTATACAATAGGCCATGCTGCCATAATGTGTCATTTGCATGATACATCGCCGACATACGTGAGGATGTGAGGGGAATACCCGACTTCCAAGATACATTCGCATCTGATATATGTGACAATGTGTGAAGGTGATTGTAGTGAGGAAGAAAAATCGCCATCTGACAATTTTCTTTTCTATTTGAGGGCAACGCTGGTTTATTTTAGCAGCATATAGTTCCAGTGGAGGAAAAGACTGCCATAGCGGGCAGTGGCAGCTCACTGATGGACGGATAGACGTATGGCCGGACGGACGGAGGGTGATTGACTGCACTGTTGGAATACGTGCTGTGGGGAAGGCGACCCCACGGCGGAGCACCGCACTGATATCAGACAGGGACCCATGTCTCTCGTGCCACGTCTGTTGAGAGAGGGAGAGCTAACTACTGTGAGCTCTAATCATTGATGCTGCTGCACTGGTGAAGGCGACACATTGATTCGTGACCATCTAGTCATTGTGATACATATATATATATATATATATATAGATACATATATACAAAGAATTGGGACTTTTACGTGTATATGAATTGATACAGTTTTCGTGCAGTGCGTGGGACATCAATCGTCATGATTCGCAATATATCTTCAGCATTGTATTGTACATGCACACTGACAATATGATTCGTGGAGATTCTTGGAGCAAGTTGTTGGCACCAGTTGACTTCTGTACTTGGTGACTTGGACTGAAGGAAAGTAATAATTGGAATTTATGGTGTGAAGTGCTGTAATCTTCTTATGAAGCGGATTTGATACGAAATATCTGCAGAAGGAACTTAGTTCACATTTTGGGACAGATCAGTTCAGTACATGTACTGAGCAATTGCTATTTTGTTGCTGTTTGTGAAGATAAACTCTACATCTGATATGGATGTTTATCTGACATACTTTCCTTTTGCTACTGTTTACATTTACATGGCGTTGACACACATGTACTCCTAGGAACTAACTCATTCGTTTGGTTCGATCCGAGCATTGTCAGTTCTGGAATATTTACAAATATTGGAGACTCCGTTCATCATGACTTGTGCTTTATGATGTGATGTTCATGAGAGGATACTCTATAACGAGGCCTAGCTCACAGACTCACAGTACTAATTGTCACTGACTGACTTTTTTTGCGATATTTGCACCATGGATTACTCTGTACCACATCCATCACATGCGGGGTACTATCAGACCCTTGACCTCAGCATGCGACCTTTGACCTCTCAAGGTCACACCCCTTTCCCACAAGGTGAGAGGTCAAACACAACACCTGCGTGACTGATATGCTACGTGTATCACAGGAAATGTGTAAAAAGCACAAAGCTTTTATCTTGTTGATTATTTTCAGGTGCTTGCCGTGGTCTGTTCCTATGTTTTGTTTACCATCGGCTTCATTTTTTATGTCGATAACAAATGGGGGAAAACTTTGTTTCTTTCAGCTCCTACACCTGACGGAGGCAGAAAAAGAAAAATGGGCTCGGCACGAGAGTGAGTACTCCTGTTACCATAGCAATCTCAGGGAGAAGTGATTACTGTTTTGTTCTGTAAAAAAAAAGTGTGACTTCATTGGCAAAAAAGTGTGACTTCATTGGCAGTGTTTGCACAGATAATAATAGTATATTCAGGTATAAACAATGTCAGTTTGGATAATATGTAAATGGAGCACTCCTACGATAATGATGATAATAATGTTGCCAATTCATGATGTAATTTGTAAAAATAGTGTGCTATTTCTATGTGCATCATTGTGATTTGCAGTTCCGACGATGAGGAGATGGACTTCTGCACAGACGGAGACAAGTCTAGGTCAGTGGTGGGCAGAAGGTAATGGTATCCATGGTTACAACATGCCCTGATCGAATTCCATGAATGTAGTCTAGTAGTCAGTAGTGATTCATTGCACAGTTCCGAAGGCGTAGACCATCAAGTGTGAAAAAGTCATTTAATTTGACGTAAAATAATATATTGTATGAATATGGTCTTGAATTGCATATTTCAATAATGCATTTTTTTCAGAAAAAAATATATTATGTAATTGACATACAATATATGTAATATGTTTGTGTAATTGTATGATGTAAGCGCGTGTCAAGTGTCGTTGTTTCTTCGTGTCTGCAGAGATGGCGAGAGCTCCGGTTCGCGCTTCAAGCAGGACTCTGAGGTGTCCGAGAAAGAGAGACTGGCAAGGTGAGACCACATGCTTGATATACATGTAGATCTACCTGCGTAAAAATAGAGATATAAATATAGCAATAGACGTCTTTGACTTGCTGTCGCTCACGGTATTCGTATTGATAGAAATATTGACTTCATGTGTATGTTCTGGACTTTTAATCATGCTGATTACGATAGAATGCATGTACACGTGGGTTTTGTAACAAGAACCTGCTGGAAAAGGCGACTCAGAGCATTATAATAGTCATATCGGTAATAGTCGTAAAATTTTTCTGAAATATACGCTGTACATAAAGGAAATATTCATCTGTCAAGTGTATTGCAGGCAAGGGAGTCGTGTAAATTATTATGTGCAATCATGATGTGACGTCAGGCCTAAGTCATTACTGGCGATGGTTTTATTACATGTATGTGATATGACATGCCATATAATGTGCTGATATAAATTTTCCTTGCAGTTATGTACATGTGAGGACTAAATGTTATTGTACTTCATTATGAAAAATGCTGAAAACATAGTTTCCTTTTCCATTATGTGTGACTGATACGACATTGAAAGATTTTGCAACATTTAAGTGCATGTACATGTAATGATAGTTGGTCCGCACTATTAATCAATTTTAATTTACAGTACATTTACATGTATATGCCCTCGAAAAATTAAATAAATCAATTAATCATTAATATTAATCACCGGATATTTACAGGAGCAAAGGAGCATTAAGGTAGTCCGCTCCAAACAGTGAGGGGAGGCGGTCAAATAGTTTTTTTTAAATAAATAACTGTGTCAACATAATCTAGAGCTTCAAAATGATATATTTTATAGAGTATCTGATCAGCATCCTAAAACTGAAAAGAAAATAGGGGGTCACCGTATCCGTTCGCATGGAAAACACGATGAAAGATGTAAATATGGACGAAAAAATGTGCAAAAATGCCATAATTATGTCATTTTAGGTAAATGTGTGTGATTTTGATCGAATATGTAGAAAAAACGAGCACGGTGACCCCATATTTTCTTTTCAGTATTAGGATGCTGATCATTTACTCTATAAAATGTGTCATTTTGAAGAGATGATATTCAAGAAATGACTTTTAAATTTTGACTCTTCGTTACCTCACTGTTTGTAGCGGACTACGTTAATGACATGTTAAGGTGACGGTTAACGGTTGTCATGGTGATGTACGTATAGTCTATTGTCTTACCATCTTCTTCGCCACCCCAAGATAACCTCTACCGTGGGCTAACGACCCAGTCTTGTTTCAAGGGAAAACCACTGCGACATAGAGAGACGACGTCGTAACAAAATGACCGTCTACATCAGCGAACTTTGTGACATGATTCCGACGTGTAGCTCTCTCTCTCGCAAACCCGACAAGCTGACCATTCTACGGCTGGCCGTGACGCACATGAGAAGCGTCAGAGGTACAGGGTCTTTAGCTTGGGCAGGCCACAGAGGAGTTGGCTAATAAAGTCTTCATGAACTTCAGGTGCACCCCTACATCTTTCTTTGAGATACTCTAGGTGTACCAGTAGATTCCTCTTGATTATTATGTAGTTTTGACAAATTTCAAATAGTAAGACACTGAATTTGACAGCACATGCTACTGCCTGTATAAGTTAAAGTACTAGGAACATGAAAATATAATGTGAACCCAAATGAGAGACCTGGTTTTGCTGAGTAAAATGCAGTTTACTGCATGCCAATATCTCTATTGGTTAAAAAGTTATGGCCATTTGAATGTCACACTTTGGCAGGTTATGACATATGCTGGATTGAACACTTCTGGATTTTACGAGAAGCTAATTAGTATGCAAATGAGGTATTCGTGACGTAGAAGGGGGAATATTTTTAATTAGGCAAGTTTGAGTCTTAAAGTACTAGGAACATGAAAATATGATGTGAGCTCAGATTAAAGCACCATGAGAGCTGATCAGAACGGTTTTTACAGCATGTGAATATCTCGATTCCTTCAAAAGTTACAGTGCTTCAAAGTTCAAATTGCCCAAATTACAATTTGAAAAATCATATAGCTCATTAATATGCAAATTTGTATGCATGACGTCACAGGGGGAACATTTTTTAACTAGATGGTTTTAATGGCATATTAAAGTCTTGAGAAATTGCAATTATTCAACAAAGCTTTTTCCACATGCTATACATAATTGATAGTCAATGAATTTCACATCCGGATAGTTGCCAAGGTCACCAGTATTGATATAAGGCCCCTAGCAACCAGGGTTGCTATGGCCCAAATCCACAGTCATATCGATAAGCAAACAAAGCCAAAGGTGAAAATGGATTGACTCCACATGCATAATTAATATGCAATAATCAAATTCTGTCAAAACCCCTCTTTCTGGCAGTTAGGACCCATAGTAACCAATGGTTGCTAGGGACTCCAGCAGGTGAATAGTAACCATAGCAACAGTAACACTTT
Source organism: Terebella lapidaria (assembly GCA_949152475.1). Lineage (NCBI taxonomy): Eukaryota > Metazoa > Annelida > Polychaeta > Terebellida > Terebellidae > Terebella > Terebella lapidaria. The sequence goes on from OX424562.1 coordinate 23,760,675, forward strand.
GAACAACACTGAATATTGACCATGCCTATCAATGTTTGAAGTTTAGGTTTGCAATAATTCTGACCAGATCAATTATATTAAGACTCAAACTTCCCTAATTAAAAATATTCCCCCTTCTACGTCACGAATACCTCATTTGCATACTAATTAGCTTCTCGTAAAATCTAGAAGTGTTCAATCCAGCATATATGTCAAACCTGCCAAAATGTGACATTCAAATGGCCATAACTTTTTAACCAATAGAGATATTGGCATGCAGTAAACTGCATTTTACTCAGCAAAACCAGGTCTCTCATTTGAGTTCACATCATATTTTCATGTTCCTAGTACTTTAATATAATTGATCTGGTCAGAATTATTGCAAACGTATTCTTCAAACATTGATAGGCATGATCAGTAATCAGTGTTGTTCAAAGTGTTACTGTTGCCATGGTTACTATTCACCTGCTGGAGTCCCTAGCAACCATTGGTTGCTATGGGTCCCAACTGCCAGAAATAGGGGTTTTGACAGAATTTGATTATTGTATATTAATGATGCATGTGGAGTCAATCCATTTTCACCTTTGTTTTTGTTTACTTATCGATATGACTGTGGATTTGGGCCATAGCAACCCTGGTTGCTAGGGGCCTCATATCAATACTGGTCACCTAGGCAACTATGCGGATGTGAAATTCATTGACTATCAATTACGTGGAGCATGTGGAATAAGCTTTGTTGAATAATTGCATTTTCTTAAGACTTTAATATGCCAATAAAACCATCTAATTAAAAAATGTTCCCCCTGTGACGTCATGCATACAAATTTGCATATTAATGAGCTATATGATTTTTCAAATTGACCTTTGGGCAATTTGAACTTTGAAGAACTGTAACTTTTGAAGGAATCGAGATATTCACATGCTGTAAAAACCGTTCTGCTCAGCTCACATGGTGCTTTAATCTGAGCTCACATCATATTTTCATGTTCCTAGTACTTTAATGTACATGTACATGTATATGATTGAGAGTTTCAGAAAATAAGATCATTAGGGGTGTGCCTGAAGTTTATCTATTTCAGTGTATTTTGTTTTCAATATATATATATATTAATATATATATATTTAAATATACTCTTTTTTTATGTGAACATTGTTTATTTAAGGTAAACCAAAATTTTTCGCATTCCCAATAATTGCTGCTTTCAGCTTTCTAGAGGCTGAAATACATGTAGTAAATATATACATGTACATGTAAATTCTGTATCTTTCATTTCGTGTTGCTGCATAATTTTTACCACAAACATAACGTGCGTGTAGTTATACATATACTAGTATAGTTTTGAACAGCTTACCAGTATTGGAATCGTGCATTAGCAGTAGACCGCAGAAACAGACCGTTGGAAACATAATGCCAAAGGTGGACATGATAAAGATATCCACCGGGTTATTCGCACAAACATTTACAAATATGTACACATAACACAGAATGGGAATACGACATACATTTTTCAGACTTCAGGATCAAATTTGATACATGTACATATACCCGGTAGTTATGTTTCTGTACATGGAGTGTACCTGTAGGTGCAGATTAAAATTACAATGTTCTGAACAAAAATTAGCTGGAAAGTGGAGTTGAGTAACAGAAGATATTTTTTCAACCGTTACTCATCAAGAAAAAACAACTGGAAATCTGACTCCGGTCCTGAAACGGTAGTGATGCCACAACTGTTTTCTTCTGTGAATACAGCAACAATACTTACTAGTATTTATCTTGCATAATGAATTACATGTATGTTTTGTGTATTCTATTTCTATTTCGTTGATTACCTACCTACAAAGATAAGTTTATTCGGAGCATATATTGCGTCATATTTTCTGATTCTACTCTTAGAATCCAGTGCTTTGCTTCTGTTTAGGCATTCAATGTTTATTTCATCGTTCATCGAAGAAACTTAATATCCTAAATGAATGCACTTACAGTAGATGAATATTCATGTAATGTATTGTCATTGTCAATATTGTCATGTACTTATACACATGTACCTATGTATAGAGTGCTCATAGACAGTTTGTAGAAAAAAAATCAATCTCATTGAATGTACGTGTACATGTACACGTATTTTCCAAAATCGCATGTTTCTGTTGATCTTGCATGATAGGTATTCTAGCCATAAAGAATATTGTACATAATCACTCCTGTTTTTGCAGTGTTACAAATCTCAAAGCCGTTTGTGTAAACTGGTATCAGTACCAGTAGTACACGCTTTGGTGATGGAAGTGTACAACAGTAGCCAGTATATTGCATGTGCATATGAGCTGGCTGTCAAAGAAATTGGTAATTCTGCCTCCATGTATCCACGACGTCATAATGTTGCCAAGTCACATGGTGCAGAATGTATTGTACCTACACACAATAAACCGAAACAAATACTTCCTGTACATGTTCACTCAACAACATTGTGTTCAATACATTTTTATGATCACCCAACTTTACTTTGGGGGGGGGGGGGGGTGGATGGTGGGGGGTGGCTGGCTGAAATTCAATGTGTGCATATGTAGGACTCTGGAAATTGTTGAATTGTGATCAAAATGCTCCAAAATTGAACTTGTCTTTGTGCGGCGAGTATTGGACGATGTTTCAGCTCTGTTCCGTGAGTTGTCAGTGCTACAAATTGATGAGGTTGACCCTAAGCAGTTTTCATCATTTTCAGTCCAGGTGGATCCCCAAAAAACTTGTTTGCAGTTTGTAGATTGAGTTTGCATTTCCAGCTTTTCAGCAACTAATTCAGCTTCTTTGACATACATATGTAGGGAAAGTCATTGTGAAATTGAGCGACGGCGGCGCGGCAAGATGGCATCATACGTAAACGAGCTTTGTGACATGGTCCCAGCCTGTAGCACGTTGGCTCGCAAACCCGACAAGCTCACTATACTGCGACTAGCCGTAGCACACATGAAAACACTCCAAGGTATGTCTCGAAATATGTTTTTACAAAAGATGAAGCATTTTCTCGAGATATGGCCAGGATTTTGGGTTCCATACATCGGTTCAGTCCGTTTAGACCTACAGGTGTTGAAAACCAAATCCAAAGTGTGAACATTTAATTGGAGTTGGTTCTGGAATGTACCCACCCCCCTATTCCAAATTTAATAACAGTTTAAGTACTTATTCTATTCCTCCAGTGCCAGGAATTGCAGGAAAAATGGATTACAAAATTCCCAGTGGTGACACTGTGGAAATAACATTGGTTTTTGGAAATTTTTATATCAGTTTCGGAATACAAAGCTTTCAATGATCAGTCTCCCAGTTTTGTGTACCAAGGTTGGAATTAGATGATGACAGATACATGATATCAGCATGCTGTTCATGCTGCTCTGAGGCTGAAGAAAAGTCTCAACCAAAATTTTCTCCAAAGGTTTTAGCCTGAAAAAAATTCACAGAAGTACATGTAGCTACATTCGATTTCGTTGATCAGATTCAGTTTGTTGTAGACCCCCCACCTTGTTGGTTTTTGTGCGTGCAGCGTGTGGGTATAGAACGGCTTTCGTGGGATTGCCCGAGTGTTGCAGTTTGACATCATGTCACAAAGCTGACAATGTTCGAGTGTGTACAACAATAATTCACCTATTAAATATGACATGTATCACTGTACCCAAAATAGGGAAGGTCATTGCGAAATAGAACGTCGCAGGCGAACGAAGATGGCATCATACGTAAACGAGCTTTGTGACATGGTCCCAGCCTGTAGCACGTTGGCTCGCAAACCCGACAAGCTCACTATACTACGACTAGCCGTAGCACACATGAAAACACTCCAAGGTATGTGTCAACCCGCGTGTAGTTTAGATCTTTTAATTTACATTCTTTTAATTTTCAAGTTTCAGCTTTGACCTTTGAATATTCTTATACATTTACATGTAAAATGAAATAATTTTTTCTAACTCTTAAAATGAAAATTAAGCTTAACGGCATACATGTAATGTTTTTTTGCACCATGCACATACTCAAAATATCCCTAAATTGCACTACAATTAATTATTTGTACCCATATAAATTGTTGAAGTTCATTTGTGGTTCATTATCTTGATTGCAAACGTGAAATGGCAAACGTGATACAGTGGAATTTGAAGTCCAAGTCATGGTTGTCATTTGATACTTCCACAACAATTGTTTATATGAACACTGCTATGTTTTCAATGTCACACACTTAATTAGCCTCAGCGGTCTGATGAGTTTTTCCTTGTGTCCTTTTCATGATGTCTGAACATTTGTACCTGTACGCATCATCATGCGAGTGTCTTTTTGTCATACATTGTACATGCACCAATAAATTCACATGATAAACATGATAATAAACCTGAAAAAAGTTCTACAGTTAATACATTCATCATATTCAATTCGAGACATGTATGACGTTGGTATCAAGATTTTTCAACACTATTTTTGTGTGAATTATTCAACTCTGTATTCATTGGGCTAGCATAACTTGACAATCTAGCCCCCATAGAAGTTTCCAAAGGGCCTTTCAACAGATCATTAGAAACTTTATTGATAATTAAGTGATATGCGAATAGCCTTGACATGTTTTGTGGTCAAATTAGTTGCACCAGAGAAACAGTATGCAATCTTGATCTGAGTCTGGACCATTTCCTCTCCCCTACTTGGCAGGAAACACCCATCATAGTTCCGACAGCTCATACAAGCCGTCATTTTTGACAGACCATGAGTTAAAGCACCTTATCATGGAGGTAAGTGTCCTTCCTTGAGCATCCCAGATGTCAGCACATCAGTGGTTCACCCCCGTACCAAAGTGACTCCTCCTTTCGGATTCTATGATCAACACCAACTCTTGACCAGTCATTGGATTCAAGGACCTACACGTAGCCAGGGACAATATGGGAGCAGGGAGTGGGGGCAGGGGTATTCGACGGGTTTCATTGCAGTTCAAGAAGTTTGTTAGAGAAATTATCACAGGAATAAGATTCAATGGGTAAGAGCCTAACTGATCTAGGGGTCTCGATGAATGAAATAATTGATTGGGAAAAAATTTGATATACAAAGGTAAACTTGTACATATGTTTGTTTCAATCGGGATTTATTCTATGATCTGTTAGCGCCCACCTTGTTCTTGATAATCAAGCATGTTCAGCTGATCTTTCTCTCGCAACACCATGAGAAGTGTTACATGCGGCTTCATCGCTTTGGGCTTTGTGTACAATTTTTACCTGTAACTAGACTGTTCGATCATTGTTGACTGTATAGTGTGTATCCCCTGAATGCTCAAGTCACACTACATATTATATAATATATGGATGGTTGCTATCAACACACACACAATGCAATATCAACTCAGTATATAACGTCATAAATTCACTTGTCAGCTCTTGCTTTTCTGTGTCTTGTTCCTCACGTTGTCGAATTATCATCTCTTGAACATCTCACAGCTATATTCACTTCTCATGCAATAATCCTACACACTTCTTCTGTGGCAAGCCGCTTGTCAGACACTCCTGCAAGCTATGGCAAGCAGTGTGTCAGACACTCCTGCTAGCTATGGCAAGCCCTGTGTCAGACACTCCTGCAAGCTATGGCAAGCCCTGTGTCAGACGCTCCTGCAAGCTATGGCAAGCCCTGTGTCAGACACTCCTGCAAGCTATGGCAAGCCAGGTGTCAGACACTCCTGCAAGCTATGGCAAACCGTGTGTCAGACACTCTTGCAAGCTATGGCAAGCCCTGTGTCAGACACTTCTGCAAGCTATGGGAAGCCGTGTGTCACACACTCCAGCAAGCTATGGCAAGCCGTGTGTCAGACACTCCTGCAAGCTATGACAAGCCGTGTGTCAAGCACTCCTGCAAGCTATGGCAAGCCGTGTGTCAGACACTCCTGCAAGCCATGCGAAGCCGTGTGTCAGACACTCCTGCAAGCTATGGCAAGACGTGTGTCAGACACTCCTGCAAACTATGGCAAGCCGTGTGTCAGACACTCCTGCAAACTATGGAAAGCCGTGTGTCAGGCACTCTTGCAAGCTATGGCAAGCCATGTGTCAGACACTCCTGCAAACTATGGCAAGCCGTGTGTCAGACACTCCTGCAAGCTATGGCAAGCCGTGTGTCAGACACTCCTGCTAGCCATGGGAAGCTGTGTGTCAGACACTTCTGCAAACTATGGCAAGCTGTGAGTCAGACACTCCTGCAAGCCATGGCAAGCCATGTGTCAGACACTCCTGCCAGCTATCGCAAGCCATGTGTCAGACATTCCTGCAAGGTATGGCAAGCCATGTGTCAGACATTCCTGCGAGCTATGGCAAGCCATGTGTCAGACACTCTTGCAAGCTATGGCAAGCCATGTGTCAGACATTCCTGCAATCTATGGGAAGCCGTGTGTCAGACACTCCTGCAAGCTATGGCAAGTCGTGTGTCAGACACTCCTGCAAACTATGGCAAGCTGTGTGTCAGACACTCCTGCAAGCTATGGCAAGCCATGTGTCAGACACTCCTGCAAGCTATGGTAAGCTGTGTGTCTGACACTCCTGCAAGTTATGGCAAGCCGTGTGTCAGACACTCCTGCAAACTATGGCAAGCTGTTTGTCAGACAATCCTGCAAGCCATGGCAAGCCGTGTGTCAGACACTCCTGCAAACTATGGCAAGCCATGTGTCAGACACTCCTGCAAACTATGGCAAGCTGTTTGTCAGACACTCCTGCAAGTTATGGCAAGCCGTGTGTCAGACACTCCTGCAAAGTTTGGCAAGCTGTGTGTCAGACACTTCTGCAAGCTATGGCAAGCTGTGTGTCAGGCACTCCTGCAAGCTATGGCAAGTCATGTGTCAGACACTCCTGCAAGCTATGGCAAGCCGTGTGTCAGACATTCCTGCAAGCTATGGCAAGCTGTGTGTCAGACACTCCTGCAAGCTATGGCATGCTGTGTGACAGGCACTAATGCAAACTATGGCAAGCTGTGTGTAAGACACTCCTGCAGCCGTGTACCTGTCAGTCACTTCTGCAAGCTTATGGCAAGCCGTGTGTCAGATACTCCTGCGAGGTATGGCAAGCCATGTGTCACTTCTGCAAATTATGGCTGCCCATGTGTCAGACACTACTGCAAGCTATGGGAAGCTGTGTGTTAGACACTACTACAAACTATGGCATGTCATGTGTCATTCTTTTCAGACACTCCTGCAAGCTATGGCACTCTTCATGCTCCAATAATAGTGAACTCAATATCAAATCAAACACTTCTGCAATAGCAAAGCCATAAATCAGACACTCACAAATTGGCAAGTCATGTATACAAAACGCTCCTGCTATGTATGGCATGCCATGTGTCTGATATCATACACTTGTATTCTAGGCACTGGTCACTCGACCTCAGACTCGTCTTACCGACCATCCTTCCTCAGTCAGCAAGAGCTGAAACATCTGATACTCGAGGTCAGTGTATCGCCATGGTCACCTCTCCCAACGCCTGCATGTCTCCTGCTTCTCTCGTGCATGTGCTAACTTTTACTCAATACAAAACGTGTAGTTGCTATCTTTTTTGGTTGTATTTGGAACACGGTACACCCTCTCATGCTCGTGCCTCCAATATATTCGTACTCTCTCTCACCAATATATGTCTGGGGTATGTTGAGGAGAGAACTTCAGGTAGGCACACGTACATGTGTCTTCTTATCTTTCTAGCTGAAGCTATGAATTCCACATGATATACACATGTAGCATGCATAGGCATGATTTTTGTAGGCCCAATTATATAAAAGTAAAAGATCCATTTTGCTTGATAATATTACCCCTACATTTAGCATGATTGAGGCTAAAAATTCAGTATAAGTTCATAACTGCATGATAATTCCTTTTTTGGTGCAAGTTAATTGTCGGCAAAATTTGCAGCGATGTATGAGGTCCGGTTAGTCGCGAAGATATAGATGAGCCCAATGGTTGAGAAATTGAAGTGGGTTTGGTATGATGACCTTTCTAAAGTTAACTTCCTATTATACATAAACATGATAAAATGTATGCAGGTCACAGGGTAAACATGAAATATTATTTTGCTTCCTGCGTCCCAGGGATTACCAGTTACAATTTTATGATCAGATGCATAGTCATATATATTATTTCTATTTCTGCCTTTCTCTGTTTATGGTTTGGGGGGTATCCTGATGTGCTGACATTAAATATTATTATCATTTATGCCTATTTGATATTTTGCTAAAGAGTTTGCCTATTCTGTATTTTTGTGTGAACATGATGATCACATAACTATCTGATGAGGCACATTATAGGTTTTTACCCCCGTCATGTTTGTAGGCAGCTGATGGGTTCCTGTTTGTAGTTCAGTGTGACTCGGCACGAGTTATCTACGTGTCAGACTCCATCACCCCAGTGCTCAACCAGACACAGGTACGTGGCCGAATAATCCGCTAGTATCCAGCAACTTCACTGGACTCCAGTCACCCAAAAATACATACAATGCCTTGTAAGAAATAAAACTAGCTATATGACGTAGAAATGAATGGGAATAAAATGATTGGAAAGGCCTAGAGTCTATCATTGTCTATACATGTACCTTGTACAAAAAACTCATTCGCTTGTTGCCATGGTTACTGTAGGCTGACTGGTTCGGCAACAGTCTCTATGACATGATACATCCCGACGATGCAGAAAAACTTCGTGAGCAGCTGTCCACCTCAGAATCTCAAAACACAGGACGCATTCTCGACCTAAAAAGTAAATGTTGTTTCCGGTCATAGATGTACAATATTCTTTTGCGTGTTGATATTATCATCACTATCAACATGATCAAATGAAAATACTTTTGCAATAGTTTTGTTTGTTTTGCAAACCTTCATTTACAAATAATCATGTCGATAATGATGTATCTTGTTTTGCAGCGGGCACCGTCAAGAAAGAAGGTCATCAATGTAAGTAACTCATCTTCTTATCTCAGTAATTGCCACATTCTCCTTATGCCATGTTTACAGTGTATGCAATTTATATCGGCATATTACTTTGGTGTATGGAGTCACATGTATCGTTCCCATGGTTACAGCATCCATGCGGCTGTGTATGGGGTCACGGCGAGGGTTCATCATCCGCATGAAGATCGGCAACACCTCCGTGGACCCGATGACGGCGACTCACACCGTCCGGATCCGACAGAGGAACACACTCGGACCATCCGCAGACGGACACCAATACGCCGTCGTACACGTAACCGGCTACATCAAAAACTGGCCCCCGGCGAGTAAGTGTTCTATCCTGAACATGTTAAACATATATACAGATAAATGTGGAACCTTTAGAAGTATTGTGTTTTAATGTCTGCTTTTGAATACAATGTTGTATTCTCATGACTTGTAGACCATATAACATGGTGACATGATAATTCATAAAACAGGCAATATGTACACTAAGTAACCTCAAATACATAATCAAATATTATCAAACCTTGCCGTATGTATGCTACTCAATTACCATGTCAACTCGCCCACTGACAGCATCACAGATGAACCGCTCAGAGGACGGAGAGGAGTCACATTCCCAGCACTGTTGCCTCGTGGCTATCGGCCGCCTCCAGGTGACCAGCACGCCCAACTGTTCCGACTTGTCCGGCTCCAGCAACGCCACAGAGTTCATCTCACGGCACAGCATCGACGGCAAGTTCACCTTCGTCGACCAGAGGTACGTCATACGCACGCAAAGTTATGGGTTAGAATGAAAATATAATACTCGGAAAAAGAACAGTGCTGATTACTGAAAGTAACAAATTGCTACGAAGTAGAATTTTAAACCAATATTCAGCATCAATTTTGATGTCGTAAAAGAAACAGATTTGCTCATAGATTATGCTGCAAATTGGAGCTATCTCATGAAAGCTTACAGGAACTACTCCTTTCCCGAATAAAATCATCAAAGGAACTGCTTTTCTCACACTTTCTACATGAAAAACCTCATCCCTCATATTTCTCATCCCTGATGACAGAGTGACTGCAGTGTTGGGTTACCAACCACAAGAACTGCTCGGGAAGTCTGCATACGAGTTCTATCACCCGGAGGACCAGTCTCACATGAAAGAAAGTTTTGAACAAGGTAGGTGTCCGTGAAGTGCAATGTCAGCAGAATGTGCACTTAATATGATGTTGTTAAATATCTAGCATTGCTGCTCTTACTTGAAGTTGCCACAAAGCCTTGAAATTGTAGCTGATACCCACATGTATGTGCTTGTGTAAGCAATAAAAACAACATATCTGCAATATATCTCTTAGATTGGAAACCACATGAATATATGTACTGGGACATTGTATAATGTTTTGTGACTGTTACCTGGTTATCAAACTATGCCAGTGAAGTCGAGATTTCCTTTCAAATTCCAAGTTTCATGTACTGAGTGTGTCATGTTTCTTTCTGACAGTGCTAAAGCTGAAGGGACAGGTGATGTCGGTGATGTACCGTTTCCGCGCCAAGAACCGGGAGTGGGTGTGGCTGCGCACTAGTAGCTTCAGCTTCCAAAACCCATACACCGACGAAGTCGAATACATTGTCTGCACCAACAGCTCTGCCAAGTTAGTGCTCCCTCACGAGACATTCAGTACAAGGAGGGGTTGTTGAAGTTATAGATCGTTGTCTTAATTGTGTACTTGCACTTAAGTAGATAATAAAAATTTAATGCACATAGTATGACTAGTATACATATCTAGTGACAATAAATGTAAATATGTAAGAATGATATATATCATTACATGTACTAATTTGCAATGAACTCTAGTGACTACCTGAAAATAGTATATGTAATAACTCAATAAATGAAAATTTTTGTTCCTTCTCTCACAGACAAAACACAAGCAGCTCGGTTGCAGAGCCGTCAGCCGACCCAACAAACCTGTCAGCCTATCCCCGCCCCGTGACGGACTCCATGTCTGGTCTACAGGAGAGACCATACTCAGACATGTACAGAATCCAGAGCCAACCGCTAGGTACGGCAGGGACTTGACCACTGAACTATCAGCTTCCATTCTCAGATATATTGCACTGTTAAGCAGTCATAAGTGTTTGAGAATAGCCTGAAAATGTAGTGTTTGTAGATGGTCTTGTATAGTAGTGTTTAAACTTTAAAGATGATTAATTTCTGTAATGTATATTGATACATACAAACATTGCACTTAATAGGACCAGCTTACTAAATTGTTATAAGTTAAGGTTTGGAATAGTGAACTGTACATAAACTCTGTACATGACTAACATAAGTATGCACCTGAACAGTGAATATAAATGTCCCTGCCCTATCCCCTGTAGCCACTGGCCAAGATTCCATGTACTACGGCACCAGTTCCACCATCAAATATCCCACTGGGGTCAACTCCAGCGTTGCCATGTCGACGCTGCCCCAGAGCAGCCTACAGGCGGATGGCTCGTCAATGTCACAGCGCACAAGTCCTGAGGATAATTCCATGTACAGATCCGGTCTCTACCGAACTGGACAGGTCAGTGACTGAGTGAACGAAATCTGTGACAGTTTCAGTAGTAGATACATAGTCACTGCAGTCTGAATAATCGGTTTTGTGTGAGGAAAATGCATAGAGATACATATTTTTACGTTGATGGTATAAATGACTAAGTGCTGTAGACAGATTGACATTTCCATATTTCCATGGTTACAGAGCTCTGAGTACAGCGGAGCCCCAGCCACCAGCTTCAGCCAGCAGAGTCCTGGGTCAGGTTCGTCCCCAGCGGCACCCACGTACACCCAGCTAGGGGCCCGGGCAGGGCAGGCCCAGGGCTCCACCTACCCCCACGGAGCAGGAGTGTGGCAGTGGCAGGGGTCAGGCACAGACACAGGACAGCCTGCAGCCTCGGGGAGTCAACAGAGCAGCGCCCCCGCTCCCCAGCAGCAGCAGACGTCGTCCACCCAGGCACACACACCTAGCGTCGTCACGGCCTCCCAGCAACCGTCGCAGGGTGCCACCCCTGCCCGTTTACCAGGGCAACCGCCGGGACCGGGCCAGCAGGAGGAGTTCTCAGACATGCTACGGATGTTAGAAAACCCTGGGACAGAGTTCAACGAGCTCTCGGGAATGTTCAACACCTTCACGGAATGAGATTGTCACTCGCTGAATACGCACATATGGCAACAACTTGTGACACATTGTTTGTTATTTGTCGGAGGGGGGGGGAGGGGCAGGGGGGTTGTAGAGTTGTGTGCAGGGCGAATCGCACATGTGTGCTGGAAATGAAATGAGGGCATGTTTGTCATCATTAGATTGCATTACTGCTATGGTAATCAGCCAAGACATATCCACACAAAATATAAATCATCATGACAGATGGGATCGTGAATTGCTTCATGTCTGGTTGATTTCAAGGCATATATGGATTTAAAGCAATTTTACATGATTTTAATGTTGAATCACCTACTGTTGAACAGAGGTTAGTGCTGCATGTATTCTATTAACACATGGTTGTCTGATATGATCAATTTATTCATTTAACATTGTGGACACAAAGTAGTTACTTATTCTGTACATACTCGTATGCTTCGCGTATCAAAACGGTGTTGTATAGCTTATCACTGCTGAACATTGTAATCGATGTGTAGATTTATTTATGTTTTATCGGATCAGGGCCACGTGTGGCGAAGTTTCTGTTTGTTGCGTCTAAATCACTGCCTTGGCAGATTCCGTCTGTTTCTGTCTCTTTTTCCCGGGTTTTTATTGGTCTTGGTTCAAGAATATTCTTTTGCTTATTACACTGTTTTGTGGATCATTCATATTGTGCAGGTGCAACAATAAGTGCGAATATACCAAGATATTTTTCCGTCTTAATAAAATCATCTTCGCAAGTAAACGTGTGTCGTAGAGCATACAATTTGCATTTAAAAATATTGCCACAAAGTATGTGTCTATTCAAGTCTAGGAGATGAATCAATGTTACAAAAAAGTAATAAATATATTACACTTGATATATTTGTTAAATATATACTTTGATATGTATCAAGATTAAATATTACAGTCTGTCATGATGTTGTGTGTGCATTTATATATTAAGGTGTCAAAAAGGGGATGTGAATACAGTACACCAGATACCACCACCTGTTGAAGATGAATTGCAGAATGAATCATGGATGACATAATTAAATACACATAACTATTTGATTTATGAGATTTGAAATGAATTTCTGGTGATGTACTTTTGCATCCCACATTTTGTATACTGGTAGTTCTCTGATTCAACAAAAGTGTTTTAAACATAATCCAATAGAGCAGATATTCAAGGTCATTAACACTAAATAACTGCTTTGAGCTATATTTACATGTATATGCATACTGGTATGCTAAAGTCTGTAAAAAGAATACATAAATGACATACAAATGTTAAATGACATACAAATGTTACATACTTCACAAAAATGCCTGTATTGTCTTGGACTTCAAATTGCAAAAATAAATAATGTCCAACATTTGATTTGGTTTTGTCCTTGACATTTTTGGAATGACAACACAAACAGCTTTATACTCATTCCTGTGACGGGAGATGGCGGACACTGTCCTTATGAAAGAACTCGCTGATGAGTTCAAGAAGTTACCACTGGTTACAGCACTAGCCTAGCCTGTTTTCTCACACACACTCGACGAATCGCCAGCTGGTATAAACGTCCTTCGAATTTGAGTCGCCAAGTTGGTGGTCCATATTGTGCTCGGGTACCTTATTATCACTTGAAAACTTTAGAATTACATGTACTCCACACACGAGGTGAAACTAGTTAAACTAAGTTCACGGAGGATCTTTGACTTCTCTACAAACTGGCCTCTGACGATGAACAAGGAAATAGAACCAAGGGTCCTGTAGCTGATCGGTTGAAAGCTGCCAAAGTTCCAGCATATACGCTGTATAGAACTTTATATGGGTGTCTACTATACCGACTCGAGATTCAAATTGGAAGTCATATATATAAGGCACTTTCAAATGGGAAGTCATATATGGCGACTTGTGTGGTGACCTTGAATTTGACCTTGGATAACCTTGACCTTGAAACAGTCATTTTTGGGTCGAAAAAAATGCCCAAATATGCACCTTATCTATTTTTTCTCGGAAACTGTCTCATCACTTTTCTTATTTCAAAACGTAGTAATTGGGATTATGACATTGTGTATAAAGATGGAGTGCCTTGAATTGATCGAAAGGCTTGAGATCTAGGCTCAAAAAGGCCTCTAATTAAATTTTTGGTCGTTTTCTCCAAAATTATCTGATCAGTTCTGATATTTTTGTTGTAAAACATGCTAATCGGAGTCCCTACCATTGTGTAAAACGATGGAGTGTCTTGAATCAATTGAGAGGCCCAAAATCTATGCTCAAATGACCAAAAGGGCCAAAATTCAGTTTTTGGCTGTTTTCTCAAGAACTCTCTGATCAATTTTGAGATTTTTGTTTCACAACACGCTAAACTGAGTCGTTGATATTATGTATAAAGATGGATTGCATTGAATTGCTTTAAAGGCCTGATATCTGGGCTCGAAAGACCCAAAAGGATTCGATATACACAAATCACCATATACATATAAGGCGAAAACGCTTGTACGTAGAGCTTAGGTTTGTATTATAACCATATAGGTGGTCATATATGATGCATCTTTTGGTGACTCTGAGATTGACCTCAGACGACTTTGAAGGCTAAATCTTAGGTCACAAAGACCTGAAATGTGTAAATTGGCCTCTACATCCAAAAAATGCTTGTAGGTAGAAATGCAATTGGAAGTCGTATATATCACATCTTTTGGTGACCTTGAACTTGAAATCAGAGGACCTTGAGTGTTACATCTCAGTGTCAGGTCAGACAGGAAATGTGTAAATTTTGTCTAAAGACAAAATACTTGTAGATAGACCTTGTATTTGTATTTTGAATATATGCTGCACACTTAATGGTGACATTGAGCTCCACGAAGATGACCTTGATTGGTTAATCCGAACGTCATACCCCACCTGTCGTGCTTCAACCAAAATTGTCCGGTAACTTATCTTAGACCTTGGGTTAATTTTCATAACGACAGAAGTTTCTTCAGGGTTGTATTTTCCGACAGTCATACTGTAAATGCGAAAGTTATCTATGTGATGTAAAAAGGCTGGTTGTGTTAAAAACTTGGCAGCCTTTGTATGGTTTGAACATGCAAGAAGCATATTTATAACGTGATGAATTTCTGTAATGGACTACTTATTGTACATATGTTACATAGTTACATTGTTACCATTTATATAGCGCCAACAAAAACCGAGAAGTTATCTATATGGCGCTGAACAAAATAATTTTCAGCATTTAACTGGAAAATGTTATAAACACTATACATGAGCCTGATTAGCCTTTTGTGAAATACAGTTAATTCATTCACAAGGTGAGTACGGGTTGGCTAAATTAACGGGACTGCAGAATAATTAAGAGATTAACGGACCTTCGGACAAACGGGCCGTCGGTCAGTCAGGCGGCTCCCTAGAATTTAAATCGGCTGAAACCAAGGAGAATGAATAAGCTAAATTATAGTGTGTGGAAATTTCATTGTTGAAAGGAATCTAATTGAATATTCACTCAAAAACGACAACGACATTGCAAAAAAATCGTGTTCGTGTACATAAGCCTGTATAGTAGGCATAGTAGGTATTACCAATTAGAGTGGGCCTACACTATTTTTATTTGGACCAATGAATTCTGGTACTGCAAAAATTGGGGAATCAGTGTCATCCTAAATTAAATAAATTAAAACATCGGTATTGATGAGAGACATTTTAAAAGGTATTGATGGAACGTTGCAAAACTGGAATTTCAAGTGAACAGCGCGACCACGTTAATTGAAGTTTAATTCGGCTACCAAATATCGGCTACCAAATATCCGGGAATTCACATGTTATACAATGTATCACATTCAGTTTGTAGGTTCTACACAACACAGAGAGTCAGGGACTGTGTTAATAGGCCTAGGTGCATAGATCTCCAGATGCCAAGCTAAATTGGAGTATCCAATCCAATAAACGAGTGTCGTCCATGCGCGAGGTACCATAGAAACGGTAGAAAAAACGTCACACTGAACGTGCATCATCTGTGTTATTGTCATCTGACGGCATTAGTTACAGGGACATTAGATCGACAGCAGGGATTGATTATGTTCCCTGCGTAGGTTTGTATTTTTGTATTCACAATTCGGTTCTGCTTGGTCTATGTGATTATCTAGAATATATTGCCTTGCATGTTATCGTGCTGAATCTATAGCCCGCAAAACGACAGCCTGAGCGACGCGGAGCTGACAAAACGATAGATTCTAGATCTAATGCGTGGTCCTGACTAATAATCTATTGACGAAATGTGAATGCGAACATGCTGAACTAGAATCAACGTTATGATCATGGAACATGATTTTGATTAGATCTACGATCTGCAACTGAAATGCTTCGTGATCTATGGATCTCAATTTTATATACAGTAGAGAAATAGCTCTAGCGGTTAATTGAAATATCAGCAGATCTACTAAACGTTACCGGGGATCCCCGTATTTAAGCCCCTCTTTGGATAAGCCCATGGGCTAATACAAGGGGAGTACTACTCTTGTATAAGCCCATGGGCTTATAAACGGAATACAATTTTGGCTCGCATCGAGACTGGGCCTATATTTGGGGAAAACGTAGTTGACGTTTTGTCGTAGGAGACGTTGGTAAGTGTTGGTACCTAGAATAAGCTACTGTAATGAAATTGTACTATAGTACGTATGTACATGACCAGCTGGATTTTATCCGGTACATGCATGCATAGGCGTAGGCATGTATATGTGTACATTTTTATTCGTCATGCGTGCGTTTAATATGACAGTGAATATCTGTGATATTCTATCTTAATATGGAATTATAGAATAAACTTTTTGTATAAATATAGTTATTACGCATATAAGAAGTGGTTTCCTGTCTAAACCATTGTAAATTCAAGCGTGCAAAATAAAAATCGTAAAATAATCATTCCCCAAATATAAGCCCATGGGCCTATATATGGAGTTAAATTTCATTCGACACAACCCCTTTTCCCCAATTATAAGCCCAGGGCTTAAATACGGGGATCCCCGGTACATAGGGCTTAGATTTATCATTTATTGTCGCGATGATATATTTCAGACTGTTTCCATAAAACATCAAAATATATAGAATTAGGCCCTGCAACACGAACGTGCTAATTCATCTATGGTTGCGTAAATAGATCAAGTTTATTTGTTCAATTTCCCTTAAAGCCTATACTGGTAAACCTTAATTTGAATAGGCCTACTAGGCTAGTGTTCAGTTATTGGCGTTCAATGTACATTATCAGTCAAGATATGTACAAATCATACTTAACTTTGTTTTGGCCTTAATGATTTTTCGAAAATTTTAAGCTTACCTGCCATTTGGGTCAAAGACCTTTTTTCGCATGAAAATTTAACAATAAGCTTGTAATGTAGTCTATACATGTACATGTATCTCTAGACGTTTTTTCAGGGTTTTGATAGAATCGTTCTTAATCGCTCCACGGACTTTTGAAATTTTGACAAAAATTAATGATAAAAGATAGGACCAAAAAAGTAAAAACATTTTAGGCACTTCAATGTTTCGCCATACTGTATCGGGCTGTCCATATCACTATCCCTAGAAGAATTCAAAATATAGCCAAGATGTCGGTCCATCCAAATGGGAAATACAGAATTGCGGTGGTGACCTTGAGTATGATCCCCCGCCACCCCCCCCCCCCCCCCCCAAAGATTTAAAAAATACATTTCTCTGGTAAGGGCTTTCTCAGCTCTTCGGCTAATTAAATTAATGCACATGTAACTTCAAATACCGGTAGTCATTTAGCTATAACTAGTTATGTAACGATTTCCACTAATACATCATGGCATTTCAAATAGCTATATAGTGCTTGAAAATGACATAGAAGCATTCTTCTATCGTGGCCATGGGGCCATCTCGAATTGGTTCTACATAGTTGAACATAGAAATTACCTTGATAATTGATAAATATCAAGTGGAGAGCGATATTGATATATTATATATATATAGTATAAATTGATCGACTTGCTGACTGCAATTGCAATAAAGCTTTTTAAATTTCAAGATAATTTATGACTGTATAGTGTATAGTTATGTCGCAAGTTTCAAAGCTACTGTGGACCTGTACGTGAATTCTGAAGCTGATTCTCCAGGGAACGCTCTGGAGAAATCTTCAGTTGACTGCTGCTGTATTTGCAGTCATTGGTTCAAGAGGTGTAGGCCTTGTCCATTTGTAATTGTCACCCTTTAACATCGGTATCAGATAAAATGTAAATAAGGTATCAATTGGATTTGTTGTTGGTTCACCAGGATAGCCAAGCAGAATCACAGACCGCCCGATATGGAAAAGTCACCCAAACCCCACATGGAGACGCTCCTGCAACAGGAACTGTGTACCATCTACTCTTCAGGTACACTTCTTATCAATAGTGTACTGTAATGTACGTATTTACTACTACATTATGTCATAAAGATGATAAAGTTGGTGTAGATTTCTGGTACTCAGATCTACTTGAGAAAATAGTCTTCAGAATTCAGAAATGAATGCAAACGTTTCATTTCAGACTTTACTCAAGTAGGGAAGACTGATCTGACACCGTTTCTAGCCATGATGAAGATGATCAAGGTGTTATACTCCCGTACCAAGCCGGAAGTTTTCAAGGCGGTTGTCGCTGTCCTTCACGATTACGATCCGGAACTTGGGAAACAACATAAAGGAAAGGTAGAGCGAAACCCTTTTGTAGTTACAAATAAAATCGAATCCTCTTTTGTAGTTTTTACTATACGGTATTAAATTGAATTATTCCAAACATTCTGAAGGTTTGATCTCAAGAACATCTTCACTTAAAATCCTTAGAATATATAATTGAAGTAATTGAATGATTTGCAGACCGAGCGTTATCTGCGGATCCTGCTCGGTGGTCAGCCTGAGCTGGCTGACTCTCTGATAGGCGCTCTGCCTCTAGTACCATCGTCAGTAGGGCGGGAGGAGGGGCAGCCCCAGGAAACCACCAATAAAAGGCAAGTGTTTCCTTAAAGCATGTATCGGTGTCCGTTGCAAGGTTGCCACTTCCACGATTACGTCAGTTGTATGATATTCGACCATTCATAATAATAGGCAATTGTGCACTTACAACCAGACGAAAACATACCAAATATCGAAAGAACATGATAGTTTTTGGTTCCAGACAAAACGAAAACTCTCCAGAGACTAGTCAGAGCGTACCAAAGAAGAAGATGAAATTTTACAATTACAACTCTCCCAGCGTGGCTGGGTTGAATGTCGTACAAAATCTCCCAAACAAGTCCGTCACAATGTCCAAGGCGCTAGACAACATAACCAAGGTCCAGGCGTTGCCAAACCAGACGTCAGTATCGCTAGCCAAAGGTCCCTTCCCCATCGTGACTGTGTCCAGGCTGCCGAGGTCGCTGTCTACCTGCACAATCGTCTCATCAGACAACTCATCCGGCTCTTTTGGCAAGGCAAGGATCATCTACAACAAGGAGTTGGAGAGGAGAAGTGTGGAGAGCCGCCCGGCACCAATGAACTTTGTGCCACTGTCTGAACAGAACGGCACTGCGGACCAAAGTTCCTGCGCCTCTGATAAAACAAACACAATTCAAGGCTCAGCTCCCAGTCAACCGAACCAGCCTACACAACAATACATCGCAAAAACTGGAGAGGAAGCAAGGTACAAACCTTCAAGAGCTGCCATCATTAATTCCAACTCAACGCGCTTCAACTTGAAAGACGACATCACCAATAAACCCGTCTTGGTAATTCCCAAGCATCTCAGCAACAAAGTCCAGCACTTGAACCGGCAAGTGATAGTCCGAGGTCCACCTCCGCTTATGCTCGGTCGTGTGCCTCTGCAGGGAAACTCATTTGGAGGAATCAAACTGAATCATCCAGAGCCCCTTGGAGTGGGTCCAGTTGCCCAGGAGAATGGGAGACCTCTGTACACGTCAACCATCACCAGTGCACCACCAGGGCTCATGGAGCCAAGTGATATCAAGGCACCTTATCAGCTCAATTCATGTTTGAATCGCAGGGAATTTGCCGAATCGCCCACTTCGGGTAATAATCAGCCTCTGGATTTGAGCAGCAATGCCTCTTTCACACCATCAAGACATCATAACGACAGCCAGTTCTACCCTGGTACGAGCAATGACGAGCAAGGTCTAAATCCACAATCAAAACCAACCATGAACGGAGAGAGCTTCCCGCCCCTGATGGAAGATAACGACGAGGAGGCACACATGTTGATGCTGAGCCAGATGGATGGCACCTCTGACCACGCTGACGCCAGTTCCTCGTCTTCTCTGAACTCACCCCAGACCGAGGCCCCCCAGTGGATGAAAGAGAAAGTGGAGGATTCACGACGGAGAAAGAGTACTTTGGAATCCCTCGACAAAAAGGTGAATGTTCCAGTCAACCATAGAAGAAGCAAGTCGGATCCCCAAGTTGGTACAAGTAGGACGCCATTCCCATCACAATCCCTGCCAAGTGAGGGAAGAGTTATCGCCCATAGATCAACAGAGTTCTTGCCGACAACCACTGTCACTCTGCCGTGTGCAACACACTCACTTGGCACGAAGGCTTATCTGAAAACCATCCGAGATGCACAGCTACGATTTCAAGCAGCCAGGGAGAGATTCGATGCTCGTAGCCACAGCCTCACACTCCATCATCCCACACACCTGCAGTCGCACCTATCGCACTTGGCGCATGAAGCTTCCAGTCGCGTTGTCAACACGGCGGAGAGTACTGCCAAAAACAAGAGTCGCAATGCCCAGACTGGAAAACCTAAACGCCAGAGGAAGGCCAGGAACTAACATTGCAAAATACTTGCGGACCAATACTCAGAATGTTAATTTAGATGAGGTACATTATTCAGATTAAGGTTGACTTCTTTTCAATTAAAGTTATGCGATGCATGAATATGCTATATGCTTTAAGTACACAAAACTGTTTGCTTCGACGCAGTTTGTTTCCTGTTTTTGGGTTGCTGACAACAGTTTTCTGAAATAAAGTTCTCTTCTTGCATGATTCAGTGATTTTGTGTGATTTAATTGTATTAGAAATATTTACAACCATATAGAATATAATTGAATTATACAATACAATACATGTACAACATACACCCTCACTATGAAATACTGCGTATGATCGATGAAGAAGGGTTAACAAATCAGCCATGAAACGTGTTGTTCATTACGTATCGTCCATTTGTATCGGCGGTAGGTCAATAAAACCGTCCTTTGAACTCGTCACTGAGTCGTCCACGTCATCCTTAGACGTGTTCTGACGTTTTTTACGGATACAGACGACGGTAACCGCAATTACGGCAGCAATGACCAGGGCTACCGTAACTGTAGGTACGGCGATCAGTACTGCATCAGTGTTCTTGTATTGCAGCTCACCGACCTTCGTCTTTATATGAGAGCCAATATTGACCTGTGTGGAAGAGAAACTGCTCGTATGAGTCACATTTTGAAGTGTAGTGCGTCTTATCAGAGAGCTTGGAATATTAATATAAGGGTCATCAAATGGATCGATAATGTTAGAATGGTAGAAGTTTTCGCTGACCACTATTTCATGGTGTTCGGAGTCCGTGAATTCGCTCGGATCCGGTTCCGTCTGTGGGGGCAGACAATGAATACTGCTGTCTGTGAGGGAGGTGACGTTACACCAACTCGTTCCTACGGCAACGACGTAAGCTGACGCCACCGTGCCTCGGGACAAACCTCTGCCCTATTGGATGGGGTGATTACCGGATTTATCATGTAGGATGGGATTACTAGTATTTCTGCCATCTTTAATTAGAGGATTCACTCTATCATCTATCAAAGATAAGTACTAGTATCTCGACTCAAGTTAGTCTGCCTTCAGGATATAGAGCTTCAAAATTAGTAAAGCAACTTGCCTTTATAGCGATTGATACATCTTTCTTGAAGACAAATACTTGTTTGGTGTCCCTGAATTCTGGGTCGGTGTATATAGAGAGGGTTCCTAGGTTTGCCGTCTCAGGATTGGCGGTGAGATTCCTGTCGGTGGATGGCAGTCATTGTAAGATGACCATATTCTCTTTGAACTACTGATACGATTCCAATTAATAGTAGATCCAAGTCTCAAATATGATACAGATAGAGCTCCTAACCTATAGCTATTGTGGCCATCAAGTCGCAGGCCAATGTAGAGCTGAGCCTCCAGCTTCCCTGTGGGTCGTACAGTCCCCGCCCCTGAACTAGGCCCGTCCGTGGACTCCTCAGGCCGTTCCCTTGTCAGGTACTCCCGGGCAGTTGAGCTCAATCCTGGGGTAGGACAGTGTAGCTGGGTTCCGCTCCTGGGACTGCAAACCTAGAATTACAGAACTTATAGCAGGAACTAGAAGAACACTTAAATTTATCCTCCTCAGTGGAGCAAAGAAAGGAGACACAAAATGGCAAAGATATTCACTGCTGAATGTCAGGAATACGAACTACCTAACTGTAGGCTAGTAGATCTCCAATGCAAAACTGATCCTGGTCGGATCACGACATCATACGTAGGATGTTTCATT
The DNA here is from genome assembly GCA_949152475.1 of Terebella lapidaria. NCBI lineage: Eukaryota > Metazoa > Annelida > Polychaeta > Terebellida > Terebellidae > Terebella > Terebella lapidaria. Next base: position 23,783,261 of record OX424562.1, read on the forward strand.
ACAAGTATAGTTTTCAGCAACTACACTATAGTTTTCAGCATAATTTCCAATTGTTTGACTATAGGCCTACCATAAATGTATATTGCTTTTGACACACCTCTTCGCTGTAAACATCATCACGGGTCACGTGATTCGGCGCTTGTCCAATGAAAACCAAGGTGCTTTCCAGCACGGGATGAGCTACAGAGTCCATGGCAGTTCCTTCGACAGTAAGAGTTGTACCCCCGCTGCAAATAAATATAAAATCCTAAAACATAGCTGGAATAATATGAAAATTGTGCAAAATGATACGTGGAATCAGAGGAATTCATTCTAGAGAATCGAGATAGGAAGATGTCACAATTGCAAAAAAATCACAGTTTTCATTTTATAAACAACGTATATGTGACGTACGTTGCTATGGTGTTCAGCGGATGTATGTCCATGATCCTTGGGTTAGCCCTGTATCTGAAGCTGTAAGAGCTCTGGAGAGACTGACCGCCCCTGAAGACCAGGGACAGAGTCAGCGGTATGTCCAACATAGCGGAGTTCACTGGCGGTGTCACCACTTCCAGAAAGTCGCCCCTTGAACTACAATGGATATTCTACAATTATCAATTACAGTTTATCAGCAGATGCTCAATATCGACAACATATTTTTTCTTTTGAGTTTTAATGTTGCAACACCAGAACCACGGTCCACAAGAAATATATCTTGGAGTATTCTCTTGATATATTAGTGGTGGCATCTTCATGACAACATGTATATCTACGATAGAATATATTGTCATTAAGCCTCCTAATGAAGACGTGTAATTTATGGGAACATTATTGAGAAACCTTCACCTGTTGTTGATGAAGAGGGGTACAGATCTTTGAGCTTCAAGTGTCACGCGCTCTACTGGGAGAAATGCCCGCCCCATGATGGTCACGTGTGTTCCCCCAGCCAATGGGCCATGGAGAGGCGCCACGCCCACTATCATCGGGGTGTGGTCATCCCCTGATTGGTCAAGAGTATTTTTTCCCGATTGGTATGATACAACTAGTGGTTCATATCGAAGTAATGTATGAAAATTGCGTTGGCTCTGTACCTGTCCCGATCGAGACGGCGAACGAGAATGCGTATGGGAAACCGAGGGTGTCAAATTGGTATGTTTCGCCCACTTGTGGAAAGTTTTCGCCTACCGTCATCCGGATACACTTGCGGTAAGAGACATTATCCAGACTGAGAGAGGTCGACGTTTCCTCGCTCACCCAGCCTAGGTGATCTCCCTGTTGTATGTGGATACTGTCCTCTGAAGGGATCTCAAACTGAAGTAAGGTAAACAATTATTTTTGTGATGATCCCAATTTTCTTTGTATCTTGAACTGAAGCATATATTTATAATTTCGTGTGTGTATATTATGATCTTAATTATGTCCTTACTCTATAAATCCTATTATATGTGTGCTTATTATTGTCTTAAATGGTACTGTGTGCCTAAATGACTGAACAATCCCTAATACACATGGATTAATATCGTATATAACTCACTAACCACCAGCAATGATCCCATTGGCTGCGATACCATATTAGAAACCGCCTCCCAAACCAGGTTATAACGTGATTGGTCAGTCGGTCGCCATATTTGCATACGTATTCTGGAAGGGACCGCCCCTTCAGTCGGCGAAGTGTACAGGTAGAATTTCAACAGAGGGCCAGAGGCCAGAGAAATATCCGTATCCAGCCAGAGTTGACGCTGTCCCGTGTTTAGGGTATCAACTCTTTCCGTGACATTATTGCCGTAAATACCAGCGCGATGTGAAACGTCGATTCGCCCCCCTACAAACGAATACTTAGTAGGGTATAGGCCTATTCAAGACTTTGTATCATTTATGTTGGTATCTAGGCCTATTACTTCATATAGAATATGCTCACATGTATGCCTGAAAACTAAACAGATTTCTATCCAAGATCGAAATCCCAAACTCAAATAATGAACGCCAATAATAGATTCTATTGATTGGATATAGCCTATACTGATAGCCTTAGTGAGTAGCAACCTACCCGGAATGTTTTGAACTGGTTGTAACTCTGAAATTACAACAACAAGAACATATTTATAATCACTATTTTCGAACACTAATAATAATAATAATAATAATAATAATAATAATAATAATATCAATAATAATAATAATAATAATAATAATAATAATATATACAGAGTTAACTTACCAATTGTACCACTGACGCCATGCAGCACAGGATAAACTATGACATGAACTAACGAAAACCGAACAATACTGGTAATGAAACATCGTATGATTATATCCATCTTTCAATAATCTGCACCGCAATACATCCATACACTATTCCATTTGTACATGACAGTTAGGCATCACATGCAGTAGCCGACCCGATCAGTGTCATATAAATTATATATGTTAGCAATTATAACAGTATCAATTCAATATGGCATCTCCAAAAATGATTCAAGATTTTTACATGTATATTTTCGTGTTGTGCCGATCATAAATGGTGAGTTTCTTATCTTCGAAGTATGATATGTATGATAATAAACAGACAACACGACCTGCTATAAAAATTTACACACGCGCACTGAGGCGGAACCAGGATATTTACATATTAAAAGAACACACAGCGTGGTCCAGATATAAACTGATGGAATGAATCTCAAGTATAGGATCAGCGTGACCTTCAGAGCACCCCCCCCCCCCACCCCACCACCCCCGCCAATACGCGCTCACTGTTTCTCGACCAGTAATATATGTATCACAAAGCACTCTTTTAATATATGAAATTGGAACGAATTAGACGAGTTTGATATATGTACCCATTAATTAAATTTTTATCAACATGCATATATACTGTTTAGTGGTAGGACTACTAGTATTATATTACGCTAAAAGTTTGTGGGAGTCTGCCCTGAGGCACATAGGTGGGCACAAATATATGCACGTAACAAGTTCGTATTGAAAACATGATTAAGTTGTAGATGAATTCCAGCCCTGTTTAGAACAAGACAAAAGCTTAGTCCCCTACACACACGTAATCAGCCACACATTTAAATAGACCGTCTGCGAGGTTTGTACTCGTTTCATGTAAGACATGTAAAAATAATATCACGTACCTGTATTCATCAATTCTACGATATATGGGTTAAGGAGTGCATTACAGACTACTAATATGTACCAGGTGTATATCTGATTATTAATATAGGCACGATGCCGTGACACACGATAGTATCTGAATCACTCGTGAAACAGGGTGAACTACCGGACCATGCACCATTTACATAAACTTTTATTTAATAGTTTCTGTCCGTGTTGGGATGAAACGATAATAATCATAGTCGTACAGAGGCATTGAGATATTTTCCTTTTGAAATAGCTCCAATGATTCAGTTTGTAATTAGTACTCGTTCTGGGCTGAAATTGAATAATGGCTTAGGTGATAAATACTTAACTTTAGAGGTTACTTGTATCTAACACAATCACATAAAGAAAAATATGAACAAGAAATCATGTAGATTTATATATCGATTTGACTTGAAATATACTTTATATCAATGTATTATATATCTGACTGGGGCTTTATGCATCGGGTAGGCCTATACATCATAACGTCACGCATCTCTCATATAGCACCGTCATAGTGCATACACATTTTTGAATGTATCATTTATTTAGTAGCATTTGTATGTGCGAATGATATCAATGTAATATCGCGATACTGGCAACATATTTCATTATGACAATAAACCATTTATACATATAATTTGCTGCGTTTTGTAATGCATTTTCACATTGTTGTTATTCCAGAAGGAAGAATAATAAAGATGAAAAAAAAAACACCAAAACAATGCCAAAAAGTTCATGGATGTGTGAAGCCTTGGTAGTAAGCTTGCCAATTTGTACACCATGAAAGTAAATTACTGCAAATTTGTTTGACACGATGAATACAAGGGTTTGTGGCTTATCAGCAGTAAATCCCAATACAGAAACACTATACATGTATATAATAGATAATTTACTCAAACAGTATGTCCGACTTGACCTTGAGAGATACAGGTCGGGCCCGGGTATTCTGATGGTCAAGGTTCAAAGGTCGCCAGTAATACCACGACTTCCTCTATGCTCATGATAAAATGTTAAAGTCTAAGTATGGTCTCAGAAGTCATTTTTAACACACGGAAGAGGACATCGCACTGATCATTGTGGTTTTTACGGCATGTCATTATCATAATTAGTTCCAAAGTTATGAGGATTTTTATGACAGTTTTTAACCAAAAATCAATACCTAATTAAGTATTATAATGAGCATTCATGACGTCACAACAGGAACAAATGTTAATTAGCTACGTAAAAGTCTTGAAATCAAATATTTGATTGAAGATATCAGTTTAATGCAATATCTTAAATGTTCAACATGAAATATAAGCAGTATCTAGTTATCTTAATTGGTTACCATGGTAACCATTCTTTTGATAAAGCCCATAGCAACCACGGTTGCTAGGGGCCTGTATGGCATTAATATTCTATTATGTGGCTCAAGAAAGTGAAAATATCAATATCTTCATTTATTTATCTCATACAAAGCTTTCTAAAACCAATTTTGCTTTTAGGCTATGAATTACGCCCTTAGCAACCATGGTTGCTAGGGGCAGTATCAGAGAAATAGTTGCTATGCTTGTGTACCACTCTACATAAGCATGGTATAAATTTATATAGCTACATCTTCCAATAATATACATTTGTGATACCATGCAAATCAACGTCAGAATGACACTCTGAGTCACTAATTAAATTCACTATCCTGGTGTGACGTCATGAATACTAATTATCATAGCTAATGAGGCTAAATATCACAGTGAAAATATGACCTAAATTGCCCACAAAAAGTTTGATATTTCGATAACTAATAAAGATAAATCGATTTTGTAAAAACCAATTTGTTTATTTCAATGTGTTCTTGAATAGAAAATAGAAAATTCGAAAATCTATTTTGACTTTACTTAGACTTTAAGCTACGTTCGTCTACAAATGTGTTGTGCATTGGTTGTATAGATCTTGTAGAATAAAAGAGAATTCGTACTGCGTAAAAAATGTATTTCATGAAATCAACATTTCGTAACTGTATTACCATAGACATAGAAGATGGTAGTTACACTTCCGTTGTCAACCTATAACGTCATATTGCCATTGTTCATTCCTGACGATCCTCAGCGTGTTGACATCACGTACGGTATTCAACGTATTTTGACAATTCAATTTTCCCATAAGACTTCAAACCGGAAATAATGTACCCATGTTCCTCCGGTCACAAGCTCAAGGTCACGGAGGTCGAGTTGGCAGTCCATCTCTCTTCTATGTCTATGGTATTACCACACTTTCTCCGTATATGCCTACGCCTACACACAATCTATATACTTAATTAGCACATCATGACCTGACCTCCCCCTTGAAGGGAAAAAATGAAGTGGAACATAATTAAGTAGAATTGTAACCACAAAATTTAAACAACAAGAATATCATTATAGTCAGTCATCTTTTAGAACCATTTCACAAAGTCATGATATCTTCTCGGGGGTCTTCTTTCTCGTACTGGATATGTGTCCTGCAGCAAACTCTGACAACGGATAGACGAACGAAAAACCATGACAATAGCCTATCGCATAAGTTGACATGTAACAAAAACGCCTGGGGGACATTTTCATATTTTCATAATGCTGTTGCGTAGATAGGCCCATGCATGTAAGATCCACACTGCAGTAATTAATATAGTAGTAGTTCAAAATGTTCTTTAACTATTATCACACAATGTAATCAGGATGAGCCATCTGCTCTTGCATGTCATGTACACGTGTAGGTGTTTTCACTGAGTAACTCCAACCCCTGCTGTTCGGGATCCTGATTAAGATGTCAAGCTCCGTCAGCTAGGGGACTGTAATCACAGTCTGTTGGGTATCTGTACACGTACAGGGAATCCCAGGATCACATAAGTGGCCATAACTTCGGTTCTAATGGTCCTAGAGACTTCAAATCAAGTTCATATTGTAGATAAACTCGAGTTCTATCTTTCGTGACCTTGACCTTGACATTTGACCTTGACCTTGAGAAGTTCGCCTGAGGTCGAATATTTGACCTTGGAGGTCACCTCCTCCGATTTTCGATCTGATGCTTGGAAACGACGTGGAACCGGTCCCTCATGCTCATGTCAATTTTTAGGCCGATCGGCCAATTCGTTATGACGTAATTGACGTTTCTATGGCAACGAAATCGGTCCCATTATAAGCGAAATTGCATGTTTCGAGCTGCATGTTCCATGCTGATAAAAGTGCCAATAATGTGCGTAAAAATCTAATGATACACCCGTTCATAGCCAAGGATGAGTTCTTTTGTTCCAGGGATTTTCAAGGTCAAAGGTCGGAAGTCAAGGTCAATATTGACCCGCAAGTGAAAACCGTGTAGGTCACTATATCTCAGGAAGTAAGCAAGATAGAGACACGGAAGTAACTCCACACTATTGCACTCACTTGGCCTAACAACTTTTGCATTTACACCTAAGGCGTATGACCGATAGCCTTTGCAAGCGCCTGAGGTCGAAGTTGACCTCAAAAATGACCTTGACCTTGACCTTTTGCAAAAAAATATCGAGTAGTAGCTCGTTTGAAAGGTCTTTGAGAGTACTTTCCAAATATATTGTCATTTTTTTTAATCGAACGTCAATTGACGTCATAATGACGTCAAATGTGATTTCAGACTGACATTTAGGCCTTTTGATTGTCAGATGTGCAAAGTTATAACATTTACTGCAGATCTAGAATATGCAAACGATGTGGACTCGTCCTGTGATGGTTTCTATCAATTTTTAGCTCAATCGATATATCCGTTTTGACGTAATTGACGTTTTTTTGGCAACAAATCGGTAAAATTTCAAAGGAAACTCATTATTTGAAGATATTTTGATCTTGTCCGGTTATAGTATAACATATGTAAACACGATTTTATCATGCATATTGTGACTTGCACAGTAAGTTTGCAGTATATAATTGACGACAAATGACGTCATATTTACGTATTCATTCCGGCAAGTGTGTGGCCTATGGCCTCTCGTTTGCTGTCTCTCTCCAAACGCAGAACTCACGCAGGCCGGCTGGCTTTTGCCAATCAAGCATGGAAAGAAATTATATTGTGAAGTTTGTGAATAAGGAGAAAAAGACAAATTTAACACCCCTGAATTACATGTTGTACCAAGTCAGTATAATTTCACCATCGCAACTAATTAATTATTGTGATCATTTATCATTATATAAATCATTATATAAATACTATATCAGAAAGACATAACGAGAGCTCTCGGTATGTGCAGTATTTCTGATAATATTGGACATCATCTGAGTTGCTGAATAACTGATTGATTCGATGGACATTGAATCACCGCTTTCATACAGCTACATCAATATATTATTTAGTACACTCTTACATCCAGGAGAAGAGGTTCTCACTTCTCAGTGAACATTTCTTCTCAATATATTGCATGTGAATGAAACGAAAGTTAAACTTGGCATTTGTTTGCAAAAAATAAATCTCTTTGACGTTGTGCACGGGCATATTTAAAGATAGAGGCTCCATCAGTCGTCGGCTACTACTCACCTTGCGACCTACTTTCTTTTTGTTCTTGCCTTTCAAGATCCATTTGTTTAATGAACCCCATCAAGTGTACATGAAAATATCCACCCCTTCGCCCACCGTCACACCCTGACACTATGAATAGGTACATGAACTTATGAATGTAGCCGAATTTATAATTTTTAGAAAATTTTGAGAGAGAGAGAGAGAGAGAGAGAGGGGGGGGGTGAGGGGTGAGGGGGGGGGGGGGGGTAGGAGGGATCGTTGTATGCCGTCACAGCTGAAGTTTCAGACTGCAAATTTGTCTCTTCTCTCACACCTACTTGTACCTATTCGGCCGGATACCAACAGGACTATAATATCAGGTGAGCTTTTAACATTTCATTCTGCGGATTTTAGGGGATTGTCATAAACTCTCCTTAATTTACCAATATCTTCGGTGTGAAATTCACATTTTATTACAAAATGTAATTTGTTTAGATGGCAAAATGCTCTGATAGTTACAGACGAATTGTTGACAATATGGCAACACGCACTTCTTCATTTCAATCAACCTCGTTCAACAATTTATTTAATTAGAACTGAGCCACCAAATGGTGTGTATATTTCTAATATGTAAGATATTAATGCATAACTAATTTTCAAATATAGCCTTAAAATAACACACCTTGTGATATTTGTTTTACTTTAAACTTCCTTTATGTACGTTGGACATTTCAATTGTTGGCTTTCGCAAAAATGTAAGTATGACTGCAGGCTTACACCTGGTCACGCCTGATACAAAACTCGAAGTGTGTTCAGCTGTATACGTCATTGAATCATACTGAATTGAACCATGGCCACTTCAATTTTCACAACCTTTTTTTCAAAAAGCCTTTTTCAACTTCCATTTTGTACACAAAGCGATGCAATACGGCGAACCATTGCGACAAGTCAGCACAGTAAGTAGAGACGACAGTGCAATCTTTTCGTTGTTAACTGAGGCTTTGAATGAGCAGTATTGATACCTGTGTGTAGATATATGTATCTTGTTTGTGAACATTCGCCGCACCAGTGAATCACCGGATCCCAGTATCATCAGGATTATCTGGTATGCGTATCCAATTTGTTTTTAGAGTGCTATATTTTTAACATTGAGACCAAACTATTCACTTAAAACCAAAAATTTGATCAGTGCGAAATGGGGGAGGGAAGAGTACTGTTCATCACTACAACACGAGATAGAGCTTGGAGTTATTATGCATGGGCGTAGATAGAGGGGGGGGGGTGTTCGGGGGGTTCGGTCGAACCCCCCTTTTCACCTGAAACTCCAGGCTGAAGCCCAACTGATCCAACAGCAAAAGAGTCAGTATTATGCATAAAATAAAAATAATACCCGTCGATGGTCGACCACAAGACCAGATCTGGAGGGAGGGGTCTACAAAGGTTCTGGACCTCCCTTTTTCTCCCAATGCACCTCTCATTTAGCATGGTTGACCGTTCCCACGCTGTTTTCAGTTTTGGTGCAAGGATTTGACTTAAATTGGTGCTACTTCTCGTGTATCTAATGATGATTAACAAGGTATATCAGATATACATGTATTTCTGCTACGTACTATAAATGCCAAAGGCAGATCCAGAGGGTGGGGTGGCAGTTGGCCTTGTCCACCCCCACCGCTCCCCCTTCCCCTTCCTTTAACTAATATTTGAATTATATCGAAATTGTATGGGTTTTGTGTCGGTACGGAAATGTCACAATCAATACTTGATTGGGATTAGGAGCATATGTACGGGGAATATATATTAGTTCTGATGTATTTTTGTCACTCAATGCTTCGGAATAAATCAATTTGGTATTGGTATTATTTGGTATTAATGGTAAAAAAAAATCAATTTGGATTTAATAACAATTGCTTGATTGAAAAAAAGTGATTTAAGTGAGTTTGTGTGAAATTTATACCAGGCCAGGACGCTATCATAGAACATGAAAAGGGCTCTGTCTTCTGGGGCCCTAAGCGCGCCCCAGACCCCCGGCCGCGAGGTGCTGCCTCTTCATTTAGTACGATATACATTCATACTACCTCAATTACTAAAGTTACTTGCAGTCATATTTTCGGTCACATTCAGAAATTCGCATTTGATACAAGTGTCGCATGTTCAAGGACCTCATGGTTCGAATTTGAGTCATGCTTTGTAATCCAGTAGTATCCAGTAGTATTCAAACTGAAATTGAGGAAAAGGGGCATGAAATACATAGATCTATTTCCGAATAGTAGAGTAAATCATACAATTTTCGGACACTTAATACTAAAAGGGGAGTTAACATTAGGGAACTTATCGAAGTAGATACTTCCTGTATCATTCTGCAGAGATTTCTTTAGAGCAGCAAATACAACAAATACTTGGTTCAATCAGTGCTTGAGAAAATTCGTTTGTGGCAAAATAACTGATGTAGATATTTGGCGGTAAGTCATGAAGTGTCCGATTTCTGGTGGTGTCCGAAATTAGGCTGGATTACTCTATAGGCGTATATTCTTAGAGAAAAAAACTCATCTTAGAAAATTTGACACACAAAAATTTACTTTCAGACTTCACTAGATATCTCCAGAATTCATTTCAGGTGCTCCTAGAATTAATAAAATTATAAAAAAAATTTCGGGGGGCTTACGGCGACCCCCGTACCCCCAGACCGACTTGGGGCTTCGTCTCGCTGTTTCTCGAACCCCCCTTTCCGAACCTCTATCTACGCCCATGTTATGAGAGAGGGGTGTGCATGGTGATACACTATTCTCTTGTGAAACTATATCATCAAGTTGGCACACAGTAATATTGCACAATATCATATCATACACACCCATTAAAAAAATCCACTACTATTTTAGTCGAATTTTCGCCCGCATTCGGCATGCAGGCAAGTAATCTGAAACTATATTGTTGAACGTAGAGTTTTCCTTATTCCTCCAATGATTTGCATATAAATTTATATTTCAATAGATGTTTTTTTTTGTTATAGGGGCAACAAACATTGGACAGATTAGTATTCCCAGACACGACTTGAAAACTTGAAATTTATATCAGTGCAGACGCCAATATGACCAGCAAGTGACTTGAAGTCAAACACTCAAAAGAACTCTTCAAGTTTATTGCATTTCTTGCTGAGACGCACTAGTATGCTTTGAAGTATGTCAACGCAAACTAATAAAAAAAAACTAATAAAACTTGTAGCTGATACGTAACTAAATACATCTCATATACAAAAAAAATTGAGTACACTGTGCATTGTATGTTTTAAACACAACATAGGCCTATTTTTGGTCATTCATGTAGACATATTAAGCTGATAATTTGTGTGTGACAGTGCCATACTGCAGTCAAATCATGACAATTTGTATGTCGACATGACCTCGTCACATGACGACTCCTCATATGACAAATTAGTGAGCAAAGATGTTTTAGTCGTGAATACGTAGCCTACTATACTATACCATAAACTCACTGATATTTGAAAACATTATTCGAAACTTTGACTCATAATTGCTCAGATGTGACTAATCTGACAGATTAGTATTCCCAGACACGACTTGAAAACTTGAAATTTATATCAGTGCAGACGCCAATATGACCAGCAAGTGACTTGAAGTCAAACACTCAAAAGAACTCTTCAAGTTTATTGCATTTCTTGCTGAGACGCACTAGTATGCTTTGAAGTATGTCAACGCAAACTAATAAAAAAAAACTAATAAAACTTGTAGCTGATACGTAACTAAATACATCTCATATACAAAAAAATTGAGTACACTGTGCATTGTATGTTTTAAACACAACATAGGCCTATTTTTGGTCATTCATGTAGACATATTAAGCTGATAATTTGTGTGTGACAGTGCCATACTGCAGTCAAATCATGACAATTTGTATGTCGACATGACCTCGTCACATGACGACTCCTCATATGACAAATTAGTGAGCAAAGATGTTTTAGTCGTGAATACGTAGCCTACTATACTATACCATAAACTCACTGATATTTGAAAACATTATTCGAAACTTTGACTCATAATTGCTCAGATGTGACTGATCTCCGTCATTGCAGGTCATTTCAATGTCACCAAGATATCACGTACGGTGTATCATAAAACGTTATTATTCGTATTATCAGATTATGTAATCAACATACAACTTATTCATCAAATATTTTATCTCCCATGATCGATATATAGATGTGATTTCGAACGAGACATCATCTTACATCTTAGTAGGCCTGTTCATTCTATTCACAATAAATTAGAACACTATCGACTCGTCTATGTGAATTATTTTGTCATAAATTCACCATGCTTGAGTCAAATATATAGTGGACTTCACGCAATATGGGTTGCCAGATTGATACATGACACATAACATGTAGATAACATTGTCACGCGCTACGTACGGTGCCTTGTGTATGCCCTGCCTGTGTGCTGTGTGCTACTGTGCTGTGCTGTGCTGTAGTGGGTGTGGGAACTCTCCATGGAAACTGTTTTATTGCTCACCCACATCGATTCCGCGATTCCATAAGGATGGAGACTGGGGTGGGTGGGGGTGAGGTGGTAGTGTCCGTCATGATGACGACGCTGCTGCTGCTACTGCGGCGGCGTCTGTGTGATGTTGAGAGAGAGAGAGAGAGAGAGAGAGAGAGAGAGAGAGAGAGAGTAAACCAGCCCCCAGTTCACTCAGGATACGTACAGCAGGGTATTCACTATACAGGGAATATAAGTTTAATATCGCACTTGGATACATTTGGTAAGTAAACCATATAGTGACGGATCGTAGATCGTGGGAAAAGGATACAACGTTCAATTTGCATTAACATCTAGTAAGGGGCATGCTTGCTGGCCAAACTCTAAGCTGGGTTCATTTAGGCTCGGTCAACAATATTGATGCTCTTATGTGGGTTTTGTTGGTGGAATGGCGAACGAACGGCTAGAAGTAGGTCAGATGGAGGCCAGGATAACCAGGAACATGGCGAAAATCAGGAATTACTGGATGACGACGACCTTCAACTGACCTAAAATATATATTGACTTCAAGTATATTGGGGTGTCCGGTTTGATGTAATGGGTATTTTGATTTAATTGTGGTGAAAGGGCCTAGCGAGCCTACTGAAAACATTATGTACCGGCTGCGCTAACACTGCACATTTCTAGGGATGCAGCCGTTACCAGGGCAACAGAAAAAGATGCTGCCAGCTAAATGTATACAGTATGGAGCAGGCTGTTTTCATGGAAATTCTTACGATCTAGCTTTCTGTCTACCATGTTTACCAGCAACTATTTGCAGTGTAATTAGACAATCACTGTCAGTGTACGAGATAACGTTTCCTGTCGGTTAATATATGGTGAATTTTATGCAATAATAATGTATAGGCTATATCAAATATGAAAGCATATATACATAGCCTTATATGTTCATGTAACAGGATGGGTTCTCATGTGATATGATAACTCTTCATGGTGTACATCGTGGGGCGTTCATGATGTATTGCAGATATATAATATTATATTTCTGAAAATGTCACACATGGCACGCACAATTGTATACGTGTATGCTGATGCTACAATAGAATTGCAAAAAGGAAAGCTTTAGAATTGAAACCAATCGATTTTCGTGCCGTTATAATGTCGAAGATTAGAAAGACCACATATGGCCCACATGTTGATTTTTGCATTGATCTCGTTGTGAATTGTGACTGATGTTGCTCTAGGCGAATTAAGAATAGTGAATACATTTATAGGAGGTTAGGCCTATACTGAGCACCATTGAGAATCTCACATCCATTGAAGGTGCATATGTAATAGCAATGCATGCAATTGCAGAGTTAACAGTGATTCGATCAGGTTATAATTTCTTGGTAGAAATGTATGGTATGGTAGTTATAAATATTGGGAAATTTGTCACATGTGCAAGGGCCAGATTGAAATTATTGCTGTCACGATTCATCGCCAGATGCTGAGAGATGTCTGAAAAACAAGAGCCACCACCCCCGGCGTACAACACCCAGGCACCTCCGGGCTACCCGGCGGGCGCCCCACCCCCTGCGGCCTACCCACCGCCACCCGCGGGCCAGCAGCAAGACTACCCGCTTCCTGGCCAGTACCCGCCCCCGGGGCCCCAGCAGGGTTACCCCCAACCCGTCCAGCAGCCCCAGGCCGGGACCACGGTGGTCGTGCAGCCAAGGGGTGACTGCCCACATTGTGGGGTGAGTAACTTGTGCCAGAAACCCATAGGAATAGGATCCCTCGTGGGTTCCTTGTGTACATTCTATGCCCTTCTGAGTCACTCCCGGCCCCCACCGTGATGCGAATGTTATCAGCTAGTCAGTGTGTCGACGTAGGCGGTGTCATTCACGGCTACAAGTGCTCGGTGTGAGGTTTTAGGCTTTGAGATCTAAATTGTCTACTTGTGATTAGTCTACATACTTGTCTCTTGTGAGCGGAGATCCCAAAAGATTCAGCAATTATCTATTTAATAAAGGCAGTGTCGTTTATCTTTGAATTCGATTTCAGTTGCAATTTATCTTGGAGTATCTCTTCTTTTTTGTGACACTATAGAGTATGTATAGATGACTTAAATATACACGAGAAATATGATACCTTGTGCATTTTGCCAATTTTGCCCATGAAAAAAAGAGATGGCCTCGAAATACTATAGTTCGGGTCAGGATATATTTATGGATACTAACAGAAATACATAACGAGAAAATTATCTCTCCATATGTTCCTGATATTAGGAAATAATCATATCAGGGACACTCGATTTTCAAAGAATATTATGGAATCATTTTGAGACATCACATATGGACAGGCTGTGAAAATGACAATGTCATTCACTCACCAATGCATGCAAGTGTGTCGACTCGATATAACAACTCCCTATGCTCCTTACAGATCGGGTACAGGACAGACAACTATACAACTTGTGGAATCATTCTGGCGATATGTTTCTTTCCTCTCGGGCTGATCTGTTGTCTACTGATGAAGGAATCCAAGTGTTCTCACTGCGGTCAACCGATGTAATGATTACCAACCGTGGATAGCCGTCCGAGTGTATTATAATCTATATGAACGTACAGAGAATCCATGAAGGGAAGCAAGCTACGTGCATGATGGATAAACGGCTTTGAGAAGGGAGGTTTCAAGGTCAATTTGGAAAAATATTCCACTGACAGGCATCTATTCAACGAATTTTTGTTCTGGCTTAAAATTATGCCACATGGCTAAAATGAGTTTATGTAATTTTTGAAAGAACCAAAGAATGGTTGTTTTTTTAAGCATTCTGAAACAGGTTGTAACTGTGCAATGTTCGTGAAAAGGTGTTGAAGATGTTTTATTTTATTTTATATATGTTTTGATAGGTATATTTGTTTTGTATAATAATCGTGAAATTAAGGTATGCTCTACATTACCTTCAAATTATATATATTAGCATTTTATGCCATGCAGTTATAATAATTGTTGATTAATGAGCGTTGATCTACTAGCATGTATCATTGATGAATGTGCTAATTGTTGTCTAAATACGAAGTATTTTCCTTGCCATATACACCTACGAATTCATATGAATGAAATATATTTGGATACAGTTCAATTAAGATATTTGAGATATATTTAGAGTATATTTGCATACATTTGAATTTACCGTATTTTGAAGAGAAGGCCTTTAAAGAGAAGTATTCATTCGCACTTTGCTGCAAGGCAGTAGAAGAAAACAGTCTCTCTCTATACATTGTTGGAATTGTAAGTCCCTGTATATTCTGATTTTTCTAACTCGCTTACACCGTTTTTCGCTGATATTTTTGCGATACTGAATAGAAATTGGCATACTTCATCTGGGTGTTAAACAGCAATTTTGTTCGCAGATTTTCATTTCAACTCGAAAATTGTGAAAAAGTTGGCTATCTACCCCAATGTTGAATTTCAGCTCCAAAACAGGTTCTCGGAACCTGAGCATATTCGGGGATTTGGTCGTGTTAACAGCCATTAGGATTCAAAGTATTGTTGTAATTTTCCACCAGAAGACACATTGGAATGTATTCTACGCAAACCTGTTGATTTCGAAAGATTAACCCGCCACAAAAGCGATAAAATACACAAAATCGTGTAAGGACGCTAAAATTCAGTGAGAGGGCTAAATTAAGCATTGGGGGTAGATTGCCAACTCTTCCAATTTTCGCAATAGGAATCTGAAATTTGGTATGAAATTGCCGTTTGAATCCCATGTGAAGTATGCCAAGTTAAAATACGATACCATTTAGCATCACAAAAATATCGGCGAAAAACAGTGTAAATGAGTTAGAGAAGTCAGAGTATGATATCCGTCTATTTCTGATAGTATCTATGAATAATACACTGATGTAATTCACTGTGTCTTATTACAAATTGCATAACGACATATGTAATTAATAACTAGTCGTTGAAAAAAATTGTAAAATTAAAAATTTTGTATTGTACTCTATCGAATGTATATGCTGCTGGGAAAAATATGATTGTTGAATATTAATGATTTTGCAGACCTGATTATTATAATCAGGCGTATATATATTCAATAAATATGTATGATTGAAATATAGCACCAATGGTGCTGTAGCCTATCGGCATTTTCTCCAGATTATTGTTTCCTCTGTGCACGAGTCGTTTAAAAATGGTCTAATTCATACCTTTTGAGGCATAAATAAACCTCATGTTAGAATGTTGAGATTTACCAATGTTATGCGATGGTGAGTTCAAGGTCAGCAATAGATCCACCATATATGAATTCCTATGTGATCATATCTCAACTCTAGTTCATATCTAAGATCACTTTGCCAATTTACCTATCTCAGTTGGAAATAATACTGAAATTTACCAGTCAATATCATCTGAGGTCAAATTCGAAGATCCACCATAATGACGATCTATGTACGTGGGATTAACAATTAACACTTTAAATCTGTAGTCAATGCATATATTATGTCAATCGCCACTATGAGATATGTCACTGAATGTCATCTGAGGTCAACAGTGACGTCACCAGAATACCCGACATAATATTATGTGAATTCCAAATTGTTTGAACTTCCATCATATATGACTATGTTTTGATTGCGCAAGCATAATGATATGTGTTCATAATGCAGACTCTACCTGAGAGCGTGTTGGCTACACACACCAATTTACTCATTTCAATTCAGAAATCAAATTTAAGACAACTCAAGGTCATACGAGGTCAAGCTCAATGTCGCCAAAGATTTCTGGAACCACCATGAGGAACTTTCTATGTGCTCACGGTCAGGAACTCATTCCTTATATGTTTCATATACAATGCTAAGCTCGATATTGTCTCTACATGCCAGTTTACATGTTCACGTTTCAGAAGTGACCTTGAGGTTTATACTTCAAGGTCGTCTGCGGTCTAGTTTCCCCAAAACACATTTTGAGAACACATTTTGAGTCTGTATTCCTGGCCCCTTGATCTCCATCTTCCTGTGTATATTACAAATGGCCAACGAAACGTTGTGCTTAAGTGAGAAATAAGAAATTAGAAAAAAATATAATAGTTTTAAAAAGCGTCATAATTGACATTTTCGCCCGTAAATTTGACGGAAATTAGTATACTTTAGTAATTATATATCTGGAAATTTATCAGCTCAAAAGTGATAGCACACGATGAGACGGGGAGAGACAATATGAATTGTGATTTCCGACAAATTCCTCCTTAAATGTTAAGTTAATAAAATGTACGAGATATATTACTTCTGGAAAAAGCATGGGGATTCGATATGTGTAGGCAAATTGCACACGTGCAAGTTCAACAGGCAGATCTAAATATCATGACAATAGAACATTTCACCAATATGGTTGAAGTAAAACATTTTTATATTGATTCCCGAGCAGGCCTGCGAATGGGTCTCAACAAATGAAACATTTATGACAAATGTGTTTCGGTCTGTTTGCATCGTGATTAAGCCATCACTGTTTGGACTCTCGTTGTTCAGACAGTGGGATGGAGGTCGGTGTTAGTTCAATATGGGCTACTATCCGACCACAGGGGGTATTGTACTACCACACGGGGTATTGTACTGTATTGTTCCCATCCAATGGGTTATATACAATGTAGTGTTGTCTGATTGTCGACTGACAGGCAGATAGCAGATAATACAAGGAATGGAACAATTGTTCACAGGGTTATTTTGTTTCAGGGCAAAGTTGTCATGTAAACACAAATTATTAGACATGTATGTGACTATAATTACCATTTTGTTACACGAGGTTATACCAGGGAGCAATTGCACCACCGCGTGGGCCCATCATTGTTTGACACCAAATTATAGGTTGAATATCGTTACTGCCCAGTCAGCTTTCCACCAATGTCAGACGTACACAGGAGATTCATATTGTTGTATTGTTGTAGTAAGTTAGCCCAGTAACTTATTGATAATACAGTATTCTATAGACGGATCCAAGGGGGGGGGGGGTACTTTTATATTTGAGAACAGGGTGACCATTATTGGATAATTAATATCAGGAAGGCCAGGAAGCTGACATTGAACAAAAAAGGAGAACTGGCTTATCGCTCCACACGCCCAGCCAAAAACGCGCCTGCTTCACTTCCATTTATTGAAACAAACTTCTCATAGGAGATACATCAATGGGTGTTTAAGGACAAGCTCTAGTGGTGGACCCGCTCAGAGTGGCTGAAATGTGAAATTCCTTCGATTGTTTTACGATTGTTCGATTGTTTCACAATTTTGTAATTTTTTTGGTTTGCTAAACTACGCATGCACAAAAACTATATACAATTATCATGGCAGATATGAGGTAGGGTAGTCAATGTCCTCATCCATGGAGTCCTCTTCTTCTGGCTGAACAATATCATCGAAACGATGATTGAGTTTCTCCATTGACAAATTCAGGGCTTCCTCATTGTTGGCTCCCCGATCCATGTACTTTTCCGCAACTTTCGTGATTTCCATGTGGATCATGCTTTGCAACAAATGATTCATCTTCACCATGGTTTTGTACATTTCCATCAGTCCCGTCTTCATTTCCAGTTTCACCTCATCTTCAGGTGTATATTGAAGATGAGGGTGTATATTCCATGAGACGATGTAGCAGTTACTCGAAGGCCATTTCGCATACACCATGGTCCTGGACCCCCTTGCATCCATTTTGGAACCAGTTCACAAGTTGATCGAACCAGTGATGTTTCATCATGATAGCCATGTTAAGCGCATCTTTGAATGTAGCTCCTCGCACTCTGTATTCTTCAACCGCCTTCCCAATTTCGCCGTGAATCCGACTTCTTTGGAGCAGATGGATGCAATTTACCACTCTTTGGTAGGCTATAATCAGTTCTTCTTTCGTTTCTTGCGCAACCTCAACTTCTGGCACTTGATTTTCCTCAATTTCGCCCTGAACAAACTTCAGTATGCGTTTGATGATGTGCTTTCATCAATTTTTCTGGGGAACTCTCGGCATGTGCATTTGTAGCTCGTAGTCATTCGAAAACAGGGCTCCGCAGCTGAAACATTTCGCTGTCTTGTCCGACTGCCATTCCAGGGATTTTGTATTACTTTGAGAAAGTATGGGTGCTGCGGGCTGGTCCAGTGGTGGAGATCTTACACTCTTAGGCGAACGACTGGGAAGCGGGTTTGGTCTCAGGCGTTGATCTTCATCCGTTGTCGGCTTCAGGTCCACGACGAGATATCCGTAGGGCTTCGACGTTGCTCTGTCGAACTCTTGAAGAAACTTTTGCGGGCAGGCGGGGTACATTTGCCTGGCCAGGGTCATGTTTCACATCAATATTCAGGTAATCCACAGCTCTGATTGCTGATTGCTGAGTTCGTCACCATATAGATGGCAACTTACTGTCTAGAAACCATGAAACGATTGATTCTCCAACAGTTTATGACTGTCGATAAAATTAGTTCCAGGACACATATTGTCGTAGTCTAGGCACAAGACTTAAGAATAGCCCTATAGTCATGGACAAGTAGGCATGACCATTGGCCACCAATTATGGTAGCTCAATCCGACATTCATGTTTATAATTTCTACCTCAATTAATTTCCATCTGGGTACAAACATTTACACCAGAGTGAAAATCATTACACCAGACTGAAAACATTTACCTTTTACATTACACCGGAGTAGAAATGTGAAAGCAGGCATGTTGGCCTCATAAACAATGTCTAGAGATGGAGTGAACTTCAGAGTCAACTCGATTTTTCATTGGAATCCACTCCATCTCCAGACATTACACCAGAGTGTAAACCTTTACATCTGTGTATAAACCTTTAGAACCAGGTAGGAACCTTTACACCCAGTTTGAAATCTTTACACCCAAGTGGAAACTTTAACACCCAGGTGGAAATCTTTACATCCAGGTAGAAACCTTTACATCCAAGTGAAAACCTTTACGCCTAGGTGGAAACCTTTACACCCAGGTGGAAACGTTAATACCCAGGTGGAAACTTTTACAACCAGGTAGAAACCTCTACACACAGGTGAAACCTTCACCCCCAGGTGAAAACCTTTAAACCCAGGTAGAAACCTTTAAACCCAGGTGGAAACCTTGACACCCAGGTAGAAACCTCTACATCTAGGTGAAAACCTTTACACCCAGGTAGAAACCTTTACACCCAGGTAGAAACCTTTACACTCAGGTAGAAACCTTTACACCCAGGTGGAGACTTTAACACCCAGGTAGAAACCTTTACACCCAGGTAGAAACCTTTACACCCAGGTAGAAACCTTTACACTCAGGTAGAAACCTTTACACCCAGGTGGAGACTTTAACACCCAGGTAGAAACCTTTACACCCAGGTAGAAACCTTTACACCCAGGTAGAAACCTCTACACTCAGGTAGAAACCTTTACACCCAGGTGGAGACTTTAACACCCAGAGAGAAACTATCTGAAGAATATTGTAATGGTTCGGTTTTGTTACAGATTGGGATAGTATCTCGGACTTATGATGTTCCACACCAGGCTACATACACGCAGATACCATACTATAAGAATTATGTAAAAACAATTGGTCATGTATTTCTGATGCTATATGGTAACAAGAGGACAACCGTTTGTATTATCATGTATTATCATGGGATGTTTTTGCCAAATTTTCAGCATTTTTTGGGGGAAAAATTGAAACCTATTGTTTTTGAGCCGGCTCCTAGCGAAGCTCCTGGGTAGGCGAGGACGAAATCAAGGTTGATTCTGACATTTGGTCTCCGGACGATAAATCAAAAAGTAAACAGGCTATGGCTGCCCAATTTAGCATGGAGGTTTATATGCGTCAATCCGTCAGATGACCTTTGATCTGATCTAGGGCTCGGAAATTTTTTTTTGCTGATTCCTTTTTTTAGGCTTCCTGCTTATATCGGAAACCGTGCGTCGTAGAGCGAAACGGACGCTATTTTCTGATTCCTCGCCCAAGACAACAAATGAACTTTGTACTGGAGTCAACATTTTTTTGCACTTTGATCTCGACCGCAATTTTTAAAAAAAAATTTCGACATTCGTTTTTTTAGGTTACCGGACCTTTGGTCCGATAACCTATTGGCATGGCGCTGCGTCCGTCGTCCGTCGTCGTCGTCCGTCTACATTTTCATCTTCAAAGTTTACAGTCGAATCTTCCTGAAATTTTTGATTTTTAATTTTTTTTTAATTTTGGGAGGGAGGTATTTATTATTTTTTTTGATTCTCGCAATATTTTTTTTCAAAATGGCGGCCAGTTTTTTTTTTATGAAAAATGGCCAATTTTGGACTATGACGGTCGTTTACGCAAAATCTGTTGGGTAACTTTTTTTCTTTTGATGCATAACACTCCTTATATATGCCCCTGTGACTTGTATAAGTTTCGTTACCCTTGAATCGCTCGAAGTGGGCCATGTTGGCCCAAACTCGGTCCAAATGGGACTTTTCCATGTTAAATTCCCCTATGCTTTATAATGGCACACATTAATTATGCTTGATATCATACTTAATATTGAGATTGGAGACTAGGAATCAATTGTGGATATATAGGAAATGATATATGCTGAATATTCTTGTAACCTTGAATTTGACCTCATTTTCAAGGTCACAGGACAAAATGGCTAATAACTCACTCATTATCGACTTTGCAGCTTAGGAATCAATTGTGGACATATAGGAAACGATGAATATTGTCATGACCTTGAATTTGACCTTTGACCTCCTTTGATCCCAAGTATATACAGGTGCTGCGTTCACAAAACATAATTAGTCATAATGATATTTACAAATATATACAAAATGTTTACTACCTACACGTATTTTGTATGTATTACAATGGAAAATCCATCACAGTGAAACAACAACACATAAAATTTACAACAAACTGGATAAGCCACGTGAATTCTAATGAATGGATAAATAATAAGCCTATTGATGATAAGGATGCTACAGTATTGAAATACGAGCATGATGGACTTGACCAAATGTAATGTTTGTGATAATTTGGGAAGTATTTGGGTGGTACAGGCGGACTGCCCCCGCCAGCACCTTCCCAAAAGTGTGTGTTGCAAGAGATGTTGGTGATTATTAGGGTGGTAATTTGTGTTGTACAGGCGGACTGCACCCGCCGGCACCTTCCCAAAGTGTGTACATGTATCGCAAAAGTATCTTTGTGATTGCTTGGGGAGTATTTGGGTGGTACAGGCGGACTACACAAACAAACATCACTACATCATTTAGTTAATGTGAAACGGTCTGTGGCTTTTATATATTCTTGTACGGCAAAATAATGTGTGGGATCTTCACTGACTGGTCCACATCGACAGAAGGGACTGTCTTCAACGTGCAAATTAAAATGGAGATGAGCTTTCAAATAACTACATCCCAATCTCATGCGTGTATGGTGTACATCACACCAACGGTATCCTATGCCAAACCAGTCAGTTTTTGGAGGAGAAGGCATACATTGATTTTAATTTCTTTTCAAAATTATGAAGATTCGCCGCTTCCCGAACCGAGGCTGGAAGAGAGTTCCAGCTTCGTGTAGCTGAAGGAAAAAAAGACATATCAAACGACCGTCTATTCGCACGAGATGTGCTTAAATTGTCATTATTGCGGAGGCCATAACTATGGCGGTCCGTATTCGCTTGAGGCAGAAGTTCGTAAAGATAAACCGGAAAAAGCAAAGGCCCCAAGATTGAGCCATGTGGAACACCAGCAGAGATACACCCCCATTCGGAATAAACACCGTTTATACAAACTCTTTGCTGACGATCAGCAAGATAACTACTGAGCCATTCAAGTTCATCGCCATCTATACCATTCTTTCGTAATTTGCATAATAGGCCCTGGGGCCACACACGATCGAATGCTCTACTGATGTCTAAGAAAATTACACGGACCTCTTTACCGTCTGCCACGCTTCGACAAAACCTGTGAAAAATTTCAAATAGTTGACAGATAGTAGAGCTACCAGCTACGAATCCTGACTGCCACTTTGATATAGAGGATATATTTCGGAAATGATTATAAAGATGTTTGAACACAATCCGTTCAAATATTTTGGAGATTGCGTTCAAGAGAGATACCGGTCTATAATTAGAAGGGTCTGTTTTATCCCCTTTTTTGAAAATTGGTACAACATTCGCCTGTTTCCAAGAAACGGGCATTCTTTTTTGATAAAGACTAGCTCTAAAGAGGCGAGCGACCGAATCGACAATAGATGGTTCAATGATACGCAGTAATGCTGGACCTATACCGTCGGGTCCATAGGCTTTGGATGGATTGAGCAGCGAAAATTGATCATGAGCAACCCTGGCTGTTATGCCTATCTTATTTGACCTCATTTTCAAGGTCACAGCACAAATTGGCCAATATCTCGCTTATTATCGACTTTACAGCTTAGGAATCATTTATGAACATATAAGAAACTAGACATAAAGGCCTAGAGGCCTTGGGGCATTTCGATACACAACACAATCACAGGTGAACTGTAAATTACTGACAACTCTGCAACCAAAATGATTATGTAGATACATCCATTACACTCTAAGACGACGGTTTCTGAGATATTATAAATGGAAATAAACGAGATATGGCCGAAAATGAAAAATGCCGACTCAGCAGAAAAATAATTTGGCCCAGAGACAAGTTCACCCAACATACCCCTAAGACATGTTTGTCTAGTGTCACGAGTCAACACCGTTTCCGACATAAGGCCGAACATGAGAAAAGCCGACTCAGCAAAAAAAAAAATTGGCCCAGGGCCAAGCTCACTCAACATGCCCCTAAGACAAGTTTACCTAGTGTCCGAAAATAACGCCAGTTTCGCTCTACGACGCACCGTTTCCGAGATATGGCCGAAAATGAAAAACGCCGACTAAGCAAAAAAAACATTTGGCCCAGGGCCAAGTTCACCCAAGATACACCTAAGACATGTTTGCCTAGTGTCACGAGTGCGAAAATAACATTCATATCATGAGTCCGAAAATAACGTCCGTTTCGCTCGTCTAGTGTGACGAGTCCGAAAATAACGTCCGTTTTGCTCTACGACGCACCGTTTTCGAGATATGGCCGAAAATGAAAAACGCCGAGTCTGAAAATAACCTCCGTTTCGCTCTACAACGCACCGTTTCCGAGATATGGCCGAAAATGAAAAACGCCGACTCAGCAAAAAAAAATTTAGGTTCAACCAACATACCCCTAAGACAAGTTTGTTTAGTGTGACGAGTCCGAAAATAATGTCCGTTTTGCTCTACGACGCACCGTTTTCGAGATATGGCTGAAATTCGAAAACGCCGACTCGGCAAAAGAGAAATTGGCCCAGGTCCACGTTCACCCAACATACCCCTAAGGCATGTTTGTCTAGTGTCACGAGTCCGAAAATAACCTCCGTTTCGCTCTATGACGCACCGTTTCCGAGATATGGCCGAAAATGAAAAACGCCGACTCGGCAAAAAAAAAATTTGGCCCAGGTCCACGTTCACCCAACATACTCCTAAGGCATGTTTGTCCAGTGTCACGAGTCCGAAAATAACGTCCTATTCGCTCTACGACGCACCGTTTTCAAGATATGGCCGAAATGAAAAAAGCCAACTCAGCAAAAAAAAACTTTGGCCCAGGACCAAGTTCACCCAACATACCCCTAAGATATGTTTGCCTAGTGTCACGAGTCTAAAAATAACGTCCGTTTCGCTCTACGACGCACCGTTTTCAAGATATGGCCGAAAATTAAAAACACCAACTCAGCAAAAAAAAATTTGGCCCAGGGCCAAGTTCACCCAACATATACCCCTAAGACAATTTTGTCTAGTGTCACGAGTCCGAAAATAACCTCCGTTTCGCTCTACGACGCACCGTTTCCGAGATATGGCCGAAAATGAAAAACACCGACTCCTCATAGAGGGTTCCTCTATGACACTATATCAACATATATGTCAAGTTTCAGAATGGTAGCACAAGTACTTTTTGAGTTATCATCCGGAAACCATTTGACATAAAATTCATCCTCACGGACTAACCGGACCTCGGAGCCGGCTCCAAAACGATAGGGTTCATCTATGTAATATATGTGATAACTGGTGAAAAATTCTGGAAAATTCGTCAAGGCGTTTTTGAGTTATCATCCGGGAACCGAAAAGTGAAAAAAAAAAAAGAAAAAAAAACTCTGACAAAACCATAAGGACATTTCGTGCCGAAATGCCCTAATTATATATGCAGATTATTCTCATGACCTTGAACTTGACCTTTGACCTGAATGTCAAGGTCATAGGACAAA
Organism: Terebella lapidaria; assembly: GCA_949152475.1. NCBI lineage: Eukaryota > Metazoa > Annelida > Polychaeta > Terebellida > Terebellidae > Terebella > Terebella lapidaria. The sequence goes on from OX424562.1 coordinate 23,808,626, forward strand.
ATGACTAATATCTCACTTATTATCGATTTTATAGCTTAGGAATCAATAGTGAACATATAGGAAATATATTCTGAATATTGTCATGACCTTGAATTTGACCTTTGACCTAATTTTCAAGGTCACAGGACAAAATGGCCAATATCTTGTTTATTGTCGATTTTACAGCTTGGGAATCAATTGTGAACATATATAGGAAATTATAAATACAGATTATTCTCATGACCTTGAATTTGACCTTTGACCTAATTTTCAAGGTCACAGGACAAAATGACTATCGATTTTACAGCTTAGGAATCAGTTGTGAAGATAGATAATGATATGTTCTGAATATTGCCATGACCTTGAATTCGACCTTCAACCTCATTTTCAATGTCAAAGGACGAAATGGCTAATATCTTGCTCCTCTGTTGACTTTATAGCTTGGGAACCAACTGTGGACATGAAAATGATATACACTGAGTATAGTGATGACCTTGAATTTGCCCTTGACCTTATTTTCAAAGTCAGAGCACAAAATGGCTAATATATGACTTATTATCGACTTTACAGCTTAGGAATCCATAGTGAACATTTAGGAAATGATATACACTGAATATTTTGATGACCTTGAATTTGACCTTGACCTTATTTTCAAAGTCAGAGAACAAAATGGCTAATATATCGCTGATTATCGACTTTACAGCTTAGAAATGATATATGCTGAATATTCTCATGATTTTGAACTTGACTTTTGACCTCATTTTCAAGGTCAGATCACAAAAAGGCTAATATCTCAATTATTATTGAGTACAGCTTAGGAATCAATTGTAGACATACTATAAATGATATATGCTGAACATTCTCGTGACCATGAAATGACAAGTGACCTTATATTCAAGGTCACTGGACAAAAGGCTGATATCTGAAATGTATATTGTCGGGTAACCTTTCTTAGCCCTTCACTAATTTTTTGATGTCGTTCTTTCGAATTCTCATTTACCTCCAAATTTTCGTTCTTCCAACATTTCATTATTTTTACTAACCTTTTTTTCTATAGAATTTCTGTTTTTTTTTTTCTTTTTGAATTTCCTTGCGACTTTCTGAATCCTATTTATTAGTCCAAAAACTAGTGAACAAGTTCTCTACATAACACAATAACCCATACCTATATTGAAATTTTTAATTAAGCCAGATGCAAACAATAAACAAAACTCGAGATACTATCCTTAACCTCATGTGCTGTATTATCGAGTCTTCACCGGGGAAGGGGGGGGGGGGGGTGCTTCCTCGTTGACAGTCCATGTTGATGTGCAGTAATAGCAGGACATATATACATACTTTGTTATTAATGCATGGTGCGGATGGTAATAGCATCAATGTAACGTTATGCACATATCATAACGCACACGTCACTCATCAAATCAAGTCAAATATGGAACGAACACCCACTGTCAAGAAAAATCTCAATGCACATTTTGTGATTTATTTATTTGGTGAAATTGTCACATTCACAAGACATATTTCCCCTCATATAGTGGATGATTTTGGTTGATTGCTGATCAAATTTGTCGAAGAGTTTGTTGGAATTTCCATCGCAAATTCATCTTTTATACCTCCGAGCATTATTATACAATATAGTACTTGATATACTGTAATCAAATACAAACATGTATAGCAACATCCCTGAAGTTCAATTACTTTCAAGTTTTCATTCAGAAAGTTTAAGACGTCTATTATGTATACTCTTGTGGTTACCCTATTTTTCAACATTACACTGAAAACTTTTGAAAACTCTCGTGCAAAGATGTTACCTTTAACATGTACAAACTTTCATGATCAGATAGTTGGCATAAAATTGATCCCTGCTGAACAAATAAACAACATGATGCTGTATACTTCCAAAAAAAGTCAAAATACACTAAGTATACTTATTAAGGTGGCTCGCTCCAAAGGGCAAAAGGGTTTATTTGCTCAAAACAATTAATCAAATGTCAACATTTGGTATATTTGAGCACAAAACTGCCGAGAAAAGTATAGGTCACCGTGAGTTTTTTTTCCGTTATGGAACAATTTAGGCTGCGAACCTTGAGTACCGTTTTATAATGGAGAGTATAGGGAAAATACAAGTACATCGCACTTATATACAGTATTACCGAACAATCGTCAATTTTATCGACATGAGTAATACATCATTTTGAAGGTAGAAAACTACCCTTACATATAAAACCAAAAAATTTTTGGGTCACCGTCCGAATTGTTGCGCTAATTGCCATTTTTACTTGCAGAAATCTACGATTTACGGGAAAAGCGAAAATATATCGCACTTCTGTACAGAATAACCGAACAGTTATCAATTTTATCGCCATTAGTAATACATCATTTTGAAGGTAGAAAACTACCCTTACATATAAAACCAAAAAAATATTGGGTAACCGTCCGAATTGTTGCGCTAATTGCCATTTTCACTTGCAGAAATCTACGATTTAGGGGAAAAACGAGAATATATCCCACTTCTATACAGTATTACCGAACAGTTATCAATTTTATCGGCATGAGTAATACATCATTTTGAAGGTAGAAAACTACCCCTACATATAAAACCAAAACAATATTGGGTCACCGTCCGAATTGTTGCGCTAATTGCCATTTTTACTTGCCGAAATCTACGATTTAGGGGGAAAACGAGAATATATCGCACTTCTGTACAGTATTACCGACAGTTATCAATTTTATCGGCATGAGTAATACAGCATTTGGAAGGGAAAAAACCACCCTTACATATAAAACCAAAAAAATATGGGGTCACCGCCCGAATTATTGCGCTAATTGCCATTTTAATTGCCGGAATCTATGATTTAGGGGAAGTACAAGTATATATCGCACTTCTGTACAGTATCACCCAACAATGACCAGTTTTATAAGAATGAGTGATCCATCATTTTGAAGAGAAAAATTACCCTTACATATAACACCAAGAAAATATGGGTTCACGGTCTGAATTGTTGCGCTAATTGGCATTTTTATTTACCGGGACCTACGATTCAGGGGGAAAACGAGTATATATATCGCATTTCTGTACAGTATTACCCAACAATCATCAATTTTGTCGGGGTGAGTAATACACCATTTTAAGGGGAAAAACTACCCTTACAAATAAAACCAAAGAGATATGGGGTCACAGTCCGAATTGTTGCGCTAATTGCCATTCTTACTGGCTGGAATCTACGATTTGGGGTGAAAACGATATCGCACTTCTGTACAGTATTACCCAACAGTCATTAATTTTATCGGCGTCAGTAATACATCATTTTGAAGGGAAAAAACCACCCTCAAATACTTAGTATAGAATCAATCATTCTGAAATGTGGTACGATGGTAGATGCTGCCATTATCATTCCAAGTTTCGTCCAGATTTGGGGAAAGGAATTGACGCCATGACGTAAATTACGTCTACCCCGTCACACCTAGCTTTTGTCTTTACAGTGTCCTAAACTGTCAAAATTTGAAGGACGCCGAGGGTCGCCGCGAAAACCCAAATAGTTTTTCAGTTACCCGTCATATCAGGGTCCTGTGGTCTGCGACATTTTCGTTTAGATGACGTCAAATGTCCCCATGGCGTCTCACGGCATCCCCATAGCACCACGACCTTACTGCGTCTCTGAACTGTCTACTGAGTCAGCACGACGTCCACATGACGATTTCCGGTGAACCCGGAATTATGTGAGTGCAATCATGAGTTCACGTTCTTACCATGTTCATGGCGACTCTACGACGACAATAGGGCGTACTGCGAGTTCCTACCACGTTTCTATGGCAAACACAGCTACCCATGACGACCTCACTACGTCCTGAAAATGAGGTCCAGGACGCCGAGCCTTGGCTTTTACTTTTAACATGTTTAAAGTAGTCGCCATCTCTCTGCGACCTTAGTTATCCTGTGCGTCCCCACGGCGACTTCCTAAATTCTCAGCACGACTTCCGGGTGTCTATGGTGCCCTGATCGCGTCATGGGTCGCCGTAGGAACGCAGTAAGAACGCCAGTCCGGTTTGACGGAAAACTCATTTGAAAAATGCTCAAAGTTGTGGCAATCGCTAGCTCTGCGTTCTGCTCTGCGACCTTCAGCATTCTGTGGGTCGCCATGGCGACTTTATGCATTCTCACTACGACCTCACGTCGCCTATGGCGTCCCTATCCGGTCCTTGATCGCCGTCAGAACGCAGTAAGAACCCAAGCTCAGTGTGACGGGGGTATAAGGGGGTTCTGTCCGATACTTTTCCGGCATGACAGTCCAGGAATGTAACTGATGACTCGATGTAACTGATATAGGTCCGCGATTGTTCCGAGGTGATTTGATGATACGTGGTTGTAAATGATGTTCCTGAATGGACTGGTTAAGGTTCAGTACACAGTCACGTACAAAGGTTTTGGAATGACATTTGCCGGGCAGGGGCGTCACTAGGAAATCAAACATTGGGGGCACAGTTATTTTGGAGGCGTGGGTGCGAGCGTAGCTAAACCGGTCTGGGGGTTCGGGGGGCGCCGTAAGCCCCCCGGATTGTTTTGTTTTTTATTTTGCACTCTCGAACAACCAATTAAAGCACATCTAGACATCCCTAACATGTCAAAATGACTCGCAGGTTTCGATAATTTTGCTCCCAACATATTGGCCTCAGAAATACCAGTAGATCTAGTTGGGCCAGCACAATTGTATTGATTTATACAAGCTTTATATAAGACTTTTTTTTTTTGCTCAAAATTGATCCGGGGCACACATGAAAAGATCGGGGGCACGTGCCCCCTGTGCCCACCCCTAGTGACGCCACTGTTGCCGGGGTCATCTGGGATGGCACAGTGCTATTTTACAGTTATGGGTGGTATGGGAATGTCCATGTTGTGTCTGAGGCACTCAATAACTCATGTCCTGTGTGGACGGGGGTGGTCCGTGTGGACATCGTGTTATGCTCAGGGTCGGTCCATGACACTGATACATGCTAGTAAGGGCTCATTGATGTATTTCCACCATACATGCAGTGTTACTTGCGCGTATGCACCCGCGCATATCGCGAAAGTGGGTACATACCGGTCGAATATATATCAGATCAAAATCGTATCAAAACCCATGGACGATTGAAATAATTTGTTCAGCAATGTTTTTCCAGAACATTATCTTACAGACGAATCCCTTATATTTATATTTTATCTAAAACTATTTTAGATCCACCTATATCTATCCCTAGACTACCAAATTTAATAATATGTAAATCGCATGTTTAAACTGCCGCTAGTTTTTCTCGTTTTGCATGTTTTCATTTATTTTGGTTTATCGTTTGTAATGGTATCTATGTTCTGTAATTATATGTATCTTTCATGGTCACCAGGGTCTCCTCTGGTGTCCAATGTATGTTCCTTTGATTTTGTTGTTGGTGTATGTAGAATAAAATTTCTATATTCGCTACTTTTTGGAGATTGATGTAATTAGTGCGCGTTCTTATTGTGAAGGGCAGTGAACTGCATGGATAATGTCATTGTGGAATTATGGCGAATTATGACTGTAGATAACATGTTGCACAAAACGTAGGCCCACATGATTATTCTGCAAGAAAAAAACAGGCATCCGCTTTTGATACGGCACTCGGCTTTATTCGACTCATATGCGCACTTTCTCAGTATGCGCGCATTTCATATAGAATCCATGCATCAAAAGTGAAACACGGCTAAAGTGATCGCTAGTGGAAAACCCAATTGTGGCGTTGTGCCATATTTGGGCACATCGATTGGCACCTGGGGCGTTGATTGGTAAAACACACGAGGACCGCTCCTATAAGCACGCTGTAAAGACCAGCCGTGCTAACGAAATCAATCAATACTCGATAGGTGCCGCTTTCTTGTGGCGCGTACTACTTTAAAATACTGACTCCCCAATCTTAACAAGAGTAAATGTACCGACACCCAAAAAGAAAAGTAATATCTACTGGTAGGACATTTTGTACAAGTACTCGGCAAGTTCGATTATAGCAATTATTTGCACTTGTGAAGAAAATACTGACCAGTTACCAACATATTTTTTTTACACATCTCACAGTTATCTCGAACATACACCAGTACTTCAATCTGCTAGGTGAATATTTTCACGACATATGTATATATAAAATTAGGCCAAGGGCCAAAGATAGGTTACCGGACAATGTTTAATATTTTAGGTGTTAGCCAGGTCACTGGTTGAATTCAAGGTCAAGAGAATATTCAGCATATATAACATTAAGCATATATCATGTCCATAGTTGATTGCTAAGCTGTAAGTTCAATAATCAGAGAGATATTAGCAATTTTATGCTGTAGCCTTGAAAATGAAGGGGCAAAGGTCAAATTCAAGGTCATCAAAATATTCAGTGTATATCATTTTCTATATCATGTATATCATGTCCACAATTGATTCCCAAGCCATACAGTCAATAGAGGAGCAACATATGAGCCAGTTTGTCCTTGGACCTTGGAAATGAGGTCAGAGGTCAAATTCAAGGTCACGAGAATATTCAGCATATATCATTTCCTATATGTCCACAATTGATTCCTAAGCTGTAAAATCGATAATAAGTGAGATATTAGCCATTTTGTCCTGTGACCTTGAAAATGAGGTCAAAGGTCAAATTCAAGGTCATGACAATAATCTGCATATATCATTTCCTATATGTTCATAATTGATTGCTAAGCTGTAAAGTCGATAACAAGCGAGATATTAGCCATTTTGTCCTGTGACCTTGAAAATGAGGTCGAAGGTCAAATCAAGGTCATCAGAATATTCAGCATATATCATTTCCTATATGTCCACAATTGATTCCTAAGCTGTAGAGTCGATAATAAGCGAGATATAAGCCATTTTGTGCTCTGACCTTGAAACTGAGGTCAGAGGTCAAATTCAAGGTCACGAGAATATTCAGAATATATCATTTCCTATATGTCCACAATTGATTCCTAAGCTGTAGAGTCGATAATAAGCGAGATATAAGCCATTTTGTGCACTGACCTTGAAAATGAGGTCAAAGGTCAAATTCAAGGTCATGACAATAATCTGCATATATCATTTCCTATATGTTCATAATTGATTGCTAAGCTGTAAAGTCGATAACAAGCGAGATATTAGCCATTTTGTCCTGTGACCTTGAAAATGAGGTCGAAGGTCAAATCAAAGTCATCAGAATATTCAGCATATATCATTTCCTATATGTCCACAATTGATTCCTAAGCTGTAGAGTCGATAATAAGCGAGATATAAGCCATTTTGTGCTCTGACCTTGAAACTGAGGTCAGAGGTCAAATTCAAGGTCACGAGAATATTCAGAATATATCATTTCCTATATGTCCACAATTGATTCCTAAGCTGTAGAGTCGATAATAAGCGAGATATAAGCCATTTTGTGCTCTGACCTTGAAAGTGAGGTCAGAGGTCAAATTCAAGGTCATGAGAATATTCAGCATATATCATTTCCTATAGGTCCACAATTGATTCCTAGTCTCTAATCTCAATATCAAGTGAGATATTAGGCATAATGTGTCCCATTATAAAGCATAGGAGAATTTAACATGGGAAAGTCCCATTTGAGCTGAGTTTGGGCCAAAATGGCCCACTTCGAGCGATTCAAGCGCAACGAAATTTATAGATATCATAGGAGTACATATGAGCAGTGTTATTTATCAAAAGGAAAAAAAGTTACTGAACAGATTTTGAGAAAATGGCTGCCAAAGTCCAAAATCAGGCATTTTTCGTCGAAAACGGCCGCCATTTTGAAAAAAATGCGAAAATCAAAAAACTAAAAAATACCTCCTTCTTGAATTATTTTTAAGTATTTTTGTGCAAAATTTCAGAAAAATTCGCCTGTAAACAAAAAAGATAAAAATTAGCCCAAAGGCTAAGATAGGTTACCGGACAATTTTGGTTTGGCCATGGCAGCATTGGCAGGTAACAGACCTTGAGATTTACCAATCAAGGTTCGCAGTGTAAACATATGACCTTGGGATTTACCAATCAAGGTCATCCGTATGAACTTCGATGTAACCATTACATGTATGTGTGCGGCATTTGATATTCTATATGTTGGGTGGAATCGTTTAGGCCGCCTAGATCAATTTACACATTCCAAGTCAGACATTTGGCACTCAAGGTCATCTGACGTCAAGTTCAAGGTCATCATTAGTTGTGCCATATATGTCTTCCTATATGTTCATAATGCAAACATGAGCTCTATCTGCAAGCATTTCATCTACAAAGGCAAATCTGGGCATTTTTTGACCCCAAAATGGCTGTTTTGACCTTCCAAGGTCATCGAAGGTCAAATTCAAGGTCACCACACAAGTCGCCATATATGACTTCCCATTTGAAAGTGCCAATTTCTAACCTCTATCTTCAAGCGTTCTATGAGTACAGTCCTGACAGCTCCCATTATGAAGGAAAAAAGTGCCGAAAATTTTCCAAGTCCAAAATTTTTTTCAAAGGGTGAAAATTTTTTTTTGCCTAGAAATGGCCCAAAATGGATAGTTATGCTATTTGGGGCGAAAAAAAATTTTTTCGCCGACTCATCAAAAATTCAAAATGGCCGCCACACTGAGATCGGCGATTCAAGGGCAACAAAACTTATACACGTCACAGAGGTATATAAGAGGAATCTTTTTAAGCAAAAATCTCAAAACTGATCAGACAGTTTTTGAGAAAATACAGACCAGGTGCAAATTTGAGAGTTTTTCGACCCAAAAATGGCTGTTTTGACCTTTCAAGGTCATCCAAGGTCAAATTCAAGGTCACCACACAAGTCGCCATATATGACTTCCCATTTGAAAGTGCCAATTTCTAAGCTCTATCTTCAAGTGTTCTATGAGTACAGTCCGGACAGCTCCCATTATGAAGGAAAAAAGTACTGAAAATTTTGTAAGTCCAAAATTTTTTTCAAAGGGTGAAAATTTTTTTTTGCCCTAGAAATGGCCCAAAATGGATAGTAATGCGACTTGGGGCGAAAAAATTTTTTTTCGCCGACCCGCCAAAAATTCAAAATGGCCGCCACACGGAAACCGGCGAATTTAGGGCAACAAAACTTTTACATATCACAGAGGTATATGAGGGGAATCTTTTGAAACCAAAAACTCAAAACTGATCAGACAGTTTTTGAGAAAATGGCCGTTAAAGTCCAAAATTGAGCGTTTTTCGACAAAAACGGCCGCCATTTTGAAAAAAATGCGAAAATCAAAAAACAAAAAAATACCTCCTTCTCAAAATATTTTTAGGCATTTTTGTGCAAAATTTCAGAAAGATTCGATCATTAACTTTAAAGATAAAAATGTTAACGCCGGACGGACGGATGGACGGACGGACGGACGGACGACAGACGCAACGCCATGCCAATAGGTTATCGGACCAAAGGTCCGGTAACCTAAAATGTACATTTTACTCTCAATCAATTACTTTGCTATGCACTACATACACCGTGATGCTATCTGTACATGTACACAGTCCTTGATCATTACGTGGCAACATTATATTAACATCATAATCTACATATGTATCAGATGAATATCTACATTTACATGGCCCTGCTAGTGACTTGCTGCATGTGTCACGTTGCCACGGTAACTACCCGCGGTGACAGTCTATGACGACCTTGATGGCGCCGCCTGCCCCCGTGCGGGACGTCTCGAAGGCCTCGAGCGACTTCTCCAGGGGGAAGTGGTGGGTTACCAGGGGTTTGACGTTCACAGACCCAGAGGCTACCATTGCTAGGGCTGTCGGGTATCTGGGAGGGAATATTATAAGAGTATAAGTGAAAAGTTTTGTGATAAGTTAGTTTTACTGAACAAAAATTTCTGAACAATGTTTTGTTTACACATCAAGAGTTTTTTTTCAACATTTTCATTTCAAAATATTCTTTCTAAATTCAACATATTCACACACACATATGGCAACCAAATACCTTTGATTGAAATAACTAAAGCTCTTAACTAGATGTGTATGATTTATAGTATATCATCCACTTAGCATTTATTGGAGGGGAGCGAGAGCTTACGAGTTGGCATATCTGAAGATGCCTCGGATATCGACCTCCCTACACAGGACGTGAGCGGGAATGGGTAGCCTGGCCTCCGGGGCACCCATGCCGACAAGGACGGCCATACCACCGGACTTCGTGGCCTAAGGGACAGAGATGATTATATATCATGGTGAGGAATGAGGAATCAAGCTTGACTACTGGAGCAGTTCAGGAATTTTCAATTGAAATCAAATACAGTGAAAATTGAGGTAAAGAACACTTGGTTCAGTAGACCATCCTGAAGACCACTATGATACTCTAAAAAAATATCTTAAAATCCACCACATAATGTATTATGAGCAATTTTTCCACCTATTTTTTTCATTTCAAATTTCGCTGTCTACGAACAAGCCCTCAAACTGATTGAAAGCACAACCATGCCAATAAACCGTGACCATTAACAGGCACTCAAATTTGTGATTGTACATAACATCGATGGAATAGATTATTCTACCTACCAGTATATTGGCAAGAGTGACAAGATTTTAAGCAAACTATTTCAGGGGCTGTACATGTAGTGGTTATATATCATAAAATTGGGTGCTGTATGAAAAATTAGCCCAAGGGCTAAGATAGGTTACCGGACAACTTTAGTTGAAACAGGACAGGTGAGATATGACGTTAAGATAAACCAATCATCTTCGTGAACTTCAATGTCATCATTAAGTGTGCAGCATATAACCTTGTATTCATGTATGTTCAAAATACAAATACAAGGTCTATCTACAAGTCTTTTGTCTATAAACGAAATTTACACATTTCTTGTTGGACGTGACACTGAGATATAGCACTCAATGTCATCTGACGTCAAGTTCAACGTCACCCAAAAAAGTCACATATATATGTGGTATACATGTATATGACTTCCAATTCCAGCTATACCTACAAACATTTTTTGGCTGTAGAGGCCAATTTACACACTCAAGGGGCCTTTTAAGCAATTCGAAGCACTCCATCTTTATACACAATCTCAGGGACCCCAATTAGCATGTTTTATAACAAAAATCTCAAAACTGATCAGATAAATTTGAAGGAAAACGACCAAAAATTAAATTTGGGGCCTATTCAGCCTAAATTTCTAGCCTTTTGAGCAATTCAAGGCACTTTATACACTATATACATATTTATACACATCATGTCAAAAACCCCAATTACTATGTTTTGAAATAAAAATCTCAAAAGTGATCAGACAGTTTTCGATTAAAGACAAACAAGGTGCAAATTTGGGCATTTTTCGACTCAAAAATGGCTGTTTTGACCTTTCAAGGTCATCCAAGGTCAAATTCAAGGTCACCACACAAGTCGCCATATATGACTTCCCATTTGAAAGTGCCAATATCTAAGCTCTATCTTTAAGCGTTCTATGAGTACAGTCCGGGCAGCTCCCATTATGAAGGAAAAAACTGCCGGAAATTTTCCAAGTCCAAAATTTTTTTCAAAGGGTGAAAAATTTTTTTTGCCTAGATTATGGCCCGAAGTGGATAGTAACGCGATTTGGGGCAAAAACAAATGTTTTCGCCGACCCGTCAAAAATTCAAAATGGCCGCCACACGGAGACCGGCGATTCAAGGGCAACAAAACTTATACACATCATAAAGGTACATAAGGGGAATCTTCTGTCAGAAACGAAAATCTCAAAACTGATCAGACAGTTTTCGAGAAAAGACAGAAAAGCTGCAAATTTGGGCATTTTTCGACCCAAAAATGGCTATTTTGACCTTTCAAGGTCATCCAAGGTCAAATTCAAGGTCACCACACAAGTCGCCATATATGACTTTCGATTTGAAAGTGCCAATTTCTAAGCTCTATCTTCAAGCGTTCTATGAGTACAGTCCTGACAGCTCCCATTATGAAGGAAAAAAGTGCCGAAAATTTTCTAAGTCCAAAATTTTTTTCAAAGGGTGAAAAATTTTTTTTGCCTAGAAATGGCCCAAAATGGATAGTAATGTTATTTGGGGCGAAAAACTTTTTTTTCGCCGACTCGTCAAAAATTCAAAATGGCCGCCACACTGAGATCGGCGATTCAAGGGCAACAAAACTTATACACGTCGCAGAGGTATATAAGAGGAATCTTTTTAAGCAAAAATCTCAAAACTGATCAGAGAGTTTTTGAGAAAATACAGACCAGGTGCAAATTTGAGCGTTTTTCGACCCAAAAATGGCTGTTTTGACCTTTCAAGGTCATCCAAGGTCAAATTCAAGGTCACCACACAAGTCGCCATATATGACTTCCCATTTGAAAGTGCCAATTTCTAAGCTCTATCTTCAAGCGTTCTATGAGTACAGTCCGGACAGCTCCCATTATGAAGGGAAAAAGTGCCGAAAATTTTCTAAGTCCAAAATTTTTTTCAAAGGGAGAAAATTTTTTTTTGCTCTAGAAATGGCCCAAAATGGATAGTAATGCGATCTGGGGCGAAAAAATTTTTTTTCGCCGACCCGCCAAAAATTCAAAATGGCCGCCACACGAAAACCGGCAGATTTAGGGCAACCAAACTTATACATATCACAGAGGTATATGAGGGGAATCTTTTGAAACCAAAAACTCAAAACTGATCAGACAGTTTTTGAGAAAATGGCCGTCAAAGTCCAAAATTGAGCGTTTTTCGACAAAAACGGCCGCCATTTTGAAAAAAATGCGAAAATCAAAAAACAAAAAACTAGACGTCAAGGCCTAAAGATGCCTTGGAGGCATTTCGGTGTGATGAATAATTTATAATACTAGATATCGACGAAAATGAAAAATGTCGACAAATTTCGGGTCAAGGTCAAAGTTCATCCATAATACCCGCTAGACATGTTTGTCTAGGGCGACGAGTCCGAAAATACCATCCGTTTCGCTCTACGACGCACCGTTTCCGAGATATCGACAAAAACAAAAACTGCCGACTCGGCAAAAAAATTTCGGGTCAAGGTCAAAGTTAATCCATAATACCCCTTAGACAAGTTTGTCTAGGGCGACGAGTCCGAAAGTAACGTCCGTTTCGCTCTACGACCCACCGTTTCCGAGATATCGACGAAAACGAAAAATGCCGACTCGGCAAAAAAATTTCGGGTCAAGGTCAAAGTTCATCAATAATTCCCCTTAGACATGTTTGTCTAGTGCGACGAGTCCGAAAATAACGTCCGTTTCGCTCTACGACGCACCGTTTCCGAGATATCGACGAAAACGAAAAATTTCGGGTCAAGGTCAAAGTTCATCAATAATACCCCTTAGACATGTTTGTCTAGTGCGACGAGTCCGAAAATAACGTCCGTTTCGCTCTACGACGCACCGTTGCCGAGATATCGACGAAAACGAAAAATGCCGACTCGGCAAAAAAATTTCGGGTCAAGGTCAAAGTTCATCCATAATACCCCTTAGACATGTTTGTCTAGTGCGACGAGTCCGAAAATAACGTCCGTTTCGCTCTACGACGCACCGTTTCCGAGATAACGACGAAAACGAAAAATGCCGACTCGGCAAAAAAATTTCGGGTCAAGGTCAAAGTTCATCCATAATTCCCCTTAGACATGTTTGTCTAGTGCGACGAGTCCGAAAATAACGTCCGTTTCGCTCTACGACGCACCGTTTCCGAGATATCGACGAAAACGAAAAATGCCGACTCGGCAAAAAAATTTCGGGTCAAGGTCAAAGTTCATCCATAATACCCCTTAGACATGTTTGTCTAGTGCGACGAGTCCGAAAATAACGTCCGTTTCGCTCTACGACGCACCGTTTCCGAGATATCGACGAAAACGAAAAATGCCGACTCGGCAAAAAAATTTCGGGTCAAGGTCAAAGTTCATCCATAATACCCCTTAGACATGTTTGTCTAGGGCGACGAGTCCAAAAATAACGTCCGTTTCGCTCTACGACGCACCGTTTCCGAGATATGCAGGATGAATCAAGGATGACTCAGCAAAAAACTAGACGTCAAGGCCTAAAGATGCCTTGGAGGCATTTCGGTGTGATGAATAATTTATAATACTAGATATCGACGAAAATGAAAAATGTCGACAAATTTCGGGTCAAGGTCAAAGTTCATCCATAATACCCGCTAGACATGTTTGTCTAGGGCGACGAGTCCGAAAATACCATCCGTTTCGCTCTACGACGCACCGTTTCCGAGATATCGACGAAAACAAAAACTGCCGACTCGGCAAAAAAATTTCGGGTCAAGGTCAAAGTTAATCCATAATACCCCTTAGACATGTTTGTCTAGGGCGACGAGTCCGAAAGTAACGTCCGTTTCGCTCTACGACGCACCGTTTCCGAGATATCGACGAAAACGAAAAATGCCGACTCGGCAAAAAAATTTCGGGTCAAGGTCAAAGTTCATCAATAATTCCCCTTAGACATGTTTGTCTAGTGCGACGAGTCCGAAAATAACGTCCGTTTCGCTCTACGACGCACCGTTTCCGAGATATCGACGAAATCGACGAAAATGAAAAATGCCGACTCGGCAAAAAAATTTCGGGTCAAGGTCAAAGTTCATCAATAATTCCCCTTAGACATGTTTGTCTAGTGCGACGAGTCCGAAAATAACTCCGTTTCGCTCTACGACGCACCGTTTGCGAGATATCGACGAAAACGAAAAATGCCGACTCGGCAAAAAAATTTCGGGTCAAGGTCAAAGTTCATCCATAATACCCCTTAGACATGTTTGTCTAGTGCGACGAGTCCGAAAATAACGTCCGTTTCGCTCTACGACGCACCGTTTCCGAGATAACGACGAAAACGAAAAATGCCGACTCGGCAAAAAAATTTCGGGTCAAGGTCAAAGTTCATCAATAATACCCCTTAGACATGTTTGTCTAGTGCGACGAGTCCGAAAATAACGTCCGTTTCGCTCTACGACGCACCGTTTCCGAGATATCGACGAAAACGAAAAATGCCGACTCGGCAAAAAAATTTCGGGTCAAGGTCAAAGTTCATCCATAATACCCCTTAGACATGTTTGTCTAGTGCGACGAGTCCGAAAATAACGTCCGTTTCGCTCTACGACGCACCGTTTCCGAGATAACGACGAAAACGAAAAATGCCGACTCGGCAAAAAAATTTCGGGTCAAGGTCAAAGTTCATCCATAATTCCCCTTAGACATGTTTGTCTAGTGCGACGAGTCCGAAAATAACGTCCGTTTCGCTCTACGACGCACCGTTTCCGAGATATCGACGAAAACGAAAAATGCCGACTCGGCAAAAAAATTTCGGGTCAAGGTCAAAGTTCATCCATAATACCCCTTAGACATGTTTGTCTAGTGCGACGAGTCCGAAAATAACGTCCGTTTCGCTCTACGACGCACCGTTTCCGAGATATCGACGAAAACGAAAAAGGCCGACTCGGCAAAAAAATTTCGGTTCAAGGTCAAAGTTCATCCATAATACCCCTAAGACATGTTTGTCTAGTGCGACGAGTCCGAAAATAACGTCCGTTTCGCTCTACGACGCACCGTTTCCGAGATATCGACGAAAACGAAAAATGCCGACTCGGCAAAAAAATTTCGGGTCAAGGTCAAAGTTCATCCATAATACCCCTTAGACATGTTTGTCTAGGGCGACGAGTCCGAAAATAACGTCCGTTTCGCTCTACGACGCACGGTTTCCGAGATATGCAGGATGAATCAAGGATGACTCAGCAAAAAATTATTTCGGCCTCTAGGTCAAAGGTCGTTTGAGGTATCGATCCCAAAATCAATAGGGTTCTTCCCTGGTGATATATAAACCTCCGTGCAAAATTCTGCAACTATTGCCTGAATATTTTTTGAGTTATCGTCCGGAAACCAAGTTCCTCGATTTCATCCTCACGGACCTCACGGACCTCGGAGCCGGATCAAAAAAAAAAGTACACCCTAGAGATGTTTGTCTAGGGCGACGAGTCCGAAAATAACGTAGGAAGCCTCAAGGATATGAGATATGCAGGAAGCCTCAAGGATGAATCAGCAAAAAATTATTTTGACCTCTAGGTCAAAGGTCGTTTGACGGATCGATCCCAAAATCAATAGGGTTCTTCCCTGGTGGCATATGAACCTCCATGCAGAGTTCTGCAACTATTGCATAAATATTTTTCCAGTTATCGTCCGGAAACCAAGTCTTAAAATTAGCCTTGATTTCATCCTCACGGACCTCACGGACCTCGGATCCGGCTCAAAAAGAATAGGGTTCTTCCTCATATCATTTCTGACTTGCGGTGAAAATTTGACAAGGATCCGTCAAGGCAATCTAAAGTTATCGTCCGGAAACCAAAAGTGGCGGAAGAAGAAAAAAAAGAAAAAAAAAAAAAAAAAAAAAAAAAAAAAAAAAATTCTGCTAAAACCATAAAGGCATTTCTGCCGAAATGCCTTAAATACCTCCTTCTCAAAATATTTTTACGCATTTTTGTGCAAAATTTCAGAAAGATTCGATCGTTAACTTTAAAGATAAAAATGTTAACGCCGGACGGACGGACGGACGGACGGACGGACGGACGGACGGACGGACGGACGACGGACGCAACGCCATGCCAATAGGTTATCGGACCAAAGGTCCGGTAACCTAAAAAGTAACTTATCAACCTAAAGTGGACCAAACTCACAAGTTAGCATATCTAAATATGCCAACAATATCAACTTCTTTTCGAGAGGCAGCGACAATAGGAAAGTTAACATCCATAGGGCCTCTGCCTACAGTAGCAACCCTGCCACCTTTCCTGGTTGCCTGTAGTCAGAAACCCATAAGAGATTTTCTGCTGTACTAAGTTTACCAAAATAACCTGTTTTCTCTAAATAATGTGCATTTTTCATCAATACAATTTCTTTTCAATCAATACTATGATCTACTTGAATGAACATTTTTCAACTTTATGACTTGAACATCATCGGTTTCTTATGTCATTTTGCAAATAGAATAAATTTGAAAGTACAAATTCATACAATCTGGGGAATATTTACATAGACTGCTGTCTGTATGCTCGGTTCCGCTCCGCTACACTCCAGCGTCACTCGGGGAGCGTTGCCAAGGGCATCACAGACCTGCTTAGCAACCACCTTAGGGTCAGAGGACGTGACGTGTACAGTGTGGTCAGCTCCCAGAGCCTTAGCAACGGCCAGCCGAGACTTTGATATGTCTACATGGTGGAACAGCATGGGAATATATATATAGTGCCATTTTCTGCATAAAATTATGTAAGTTTTTTTTTTATCCAGTTACACGCACACATATACATTCATACCCAATATCTATCATGTGTATATTAACCTCAAAGAGTTGTAAATATTAAACACGACTAAATCAATAGTGTTATGTCCTGTTGCAGATGAAGACACAGCACATAAACGAACCTGTCATGATAACCTGTGCGGCGCCCATGGCCTTGGCAGTCAGCATGCAGACGAGTCCTATTGGCCCTGCCCCACACACCAGCACGTCGTCGCCAAGGGTTACGCCGCCCCGCTTACAGGCATGGACACCCACAGACAACGGCTCTAACAGCGCCCCCTCCTCAAACGACACATGGTCCGGCAGTCTGCAGGCACAAGAATAGTCCAACATATATACTCGCTGGATTTATGCAAGAATGTAGAACTTTTATGCCAATTAACAAACAAGTTCAACAATCACATTAGGGAAGACAAATGTTGTCAAAACACAACGCTTCATCCTCAATGGAATGTGTTGAGAAAGTTCAACTTTATATTCTCACACACAAATAAGAAAAGTAACTTACTTGAAGCAGAAGTCCGCAGCATGCACATGATAGCGAGCTAGGTTGCCATGGACAGGGGGTGTGGCTAGGAACTGTACGTCAGGGCAGAGGTTATACCGGCCACCTTTACAGAATTCACAGGCGCGACATGGAACACCGGGCTCCAGGGCCACACGGTCTCCTGTGACACATGACAACTGTGACCATGATTACAGGTGCACTGGGCACAATGACAATATCATCTCGCATACAACACACTGCCACTTTTGGAGCTCTATACGAGCCAAAATCAGTATGGAACAGCTCACTCTACAGTAGAAAATCCTTACACGTACCGACTTTAAGGTTGGTGACACCCGGGCCGAGCTTAGTGACAGTGCCACTGGATTCATGTCCCAGTAATAAGGGCTCCCTGACGATAAAATCACCAATCGCCCCGGCAACCCAATAGTGCACATCGGAGCCACAAATCCCGACCGAGTGAACAGCGATCTGCACCTCTGTTTTTATGAATACACAAACACAAGCAAAACTTTCAGCATACTAGTAAACTCTGGCAATCATTCGTAGGAATCAAAAAAATATACGGGTTGATCAAATATCAACATTTTACAATACTTATGGTCTAATTTGCAACTCACCCCCTTTGCCTGGCTCCGGCACTGGTCGATCTTCCTGAAATGATCGAAAGGTATCAACAAAAGTAGCTATGCAAACGTAACACTAAATCCTCACATATACCAAAAAATTAAATGTCCTCTCCGGGCCGAAGTCCATTATATTCATTAGTCAGGTGGTAACTTCACGTACATAAGCAATAGAATCATACCGTGGACATGCATATCATTGTAGATCTAGATCAATTCTATGCAGTTTTTTTTTTCGTATGCTAATTTATGAATAGGCCATGTAGTTTTTATTCATTGTTTCCCCTCTTCGGGCAGGTGGAAATGGCAATTATTTTGAGAAACAACAAAAATTTTGGTTGTTTTTTTCCAGTAAAAACTGATGTTTTTATCCCGAAAAACACCAAACGCCGATAAATATAGAATATAGAATAGAATAGAATTTATTCAGAACTATGGTAGAAATACAGTAAAAACAAAAACATCAAGCACAAATGAACATAGTTCAAAGTCATGAGTAAAAAGTCCATAATGCACTTACGATCAACATTGATGCAACTTAGTTTGGACATAGGTAATACAAATTGTGCGTTGAACTACTCATAACTTTACGAAAAAGAACAGGAAACGAGAGAGAAAAAAAAACAATCGTGCAATCGTGAGAAGAAAATCAATTATCCACACACAACCTTGCAAATGATATGTAATTATTGCATGTGAGACGAACAGATTTCCTTACAAAGTGTGTCATCAATGAGACAAAAAAGTTACTATAGCAACCAAAATGGAAAGGTGTCGCATATATAACCACAAGATATGTACATAAGGAATATTATAAGATATGTATATAAGGAATATTAGAGCGATAAGAAGAAAATCTGTACTGCGGGCGTGGCGCGATGATCACAAATCCATAGGTTGAGCCGAACCTATGGACAGTGAATGGTTACTATTTAGTGAATGGTTTCTATTTAGTTCTTTTCGCCTCTGTTATTTATCTAAAAAGTATTTAATAGCTTAGCAAATGATCAAATACCATTTATTTTACGTTTTTTCATGAGTTACTTTATGAATGAAGAAGTTAATTTGATAATAAACATCTGTGTTTTTTTTTGTGTTTGTTTTTCTCCCTGGCTGGCTGGTACTTTTCGAAAAAAAAAGTTGACGGGAAACAAAGAAGGAACACAACACAGCCTTATATATTTCACACTATTAATCTTACCAAAAAAGACTCATCAACACATCGTGAATTGGACATTTTTTTGTCATCTGATATATTTTTTTGGAAAAAAGCAACGTGATCAGTCGCAAAGTTGCAGATGGTTACAACGCGATAAGGCCGCAAAAGCGATCAGGCCACATATCAGCATACCCTAAGCTAATGTCATAACACTCGTCATTCATCACTTAACCCCGCAGTTTGATAATTCTCAACGGCGGCCTGGTCACTTTGGCGGCTTTACAACCTGCCAGCTGTCTGTACGCTACCCAAGTCGGATTATATGTGCAGTGGCCAGTCTGCATGGTCTGAGCTCCGCGTCGCTCAGGCTGGGCAGTGCCAGTGGCTACAGCTGTAGAAATTAAAAAGTAACCAATGAAGCAAACCATTCGCAGATCTCCAGCCTTGTACAACACCACGCTAAGGTTTGTGTCCGTCATACTTTCGCTGTTTGTACACCTCAGAGCAGCTGTCAGTGTCCTAGAGATGAGGCTCCACGCAAAATGCGAGACAATGTTACCAAAACCTTCTCGATCCAGAGTCCATTCTCTGACCGGAAGTTGTCTCGTTCATTCGCCAGATGGCAGCACCGAGCTTCATCTCACGGCCGATAGGTGGAGAGGTGTCAAGTATCATCACACCAGCGAAACCGACTAACGGAACGCGCGTTCCCTCGATCAAAGATGGCGAGCGGTAGGTTTTGCTTCGAGATATTTTCCGGCCGATGCAGCGAATTAGGGCAATATGTGCATGTGATCTATACATAAGACAAAATTATGGATTGGTTAGTCAGGTAAAGCACCTGCATTAAATAGTAATATGGGTGTACCGCGTCGGAAATGAGCTGATAAGAAAACACGAAGATCAGCGGAACGCGAAGATCAACTTTGCAAACGATTAACGGAACGCAAAGAATTGACCTACGGAACGCGAAGTCATGAACATGAAATTTCCAGCTAAGAATTTATTTTCCGAACTGTATCCATGTTTGTTCACTGTAGTGTTGAAGGTATATTAATATATTTCAGACATGGCAGCTGTTGACAGTGTTATGCAACAGGTAGGCCTATATTAGATGAAGGTCAAATTTAACAAAAAAATATAATAATGAGGTGTTCCGTGCGTGACTATGAAATGCAGGCCCATGTAGTCCGCAAACATCACTGACATGAGCTTGAATGAGTTATTGTCATTTATAGCTTGAGAATTCAGATGGTGAGCCGCACTGTATGCAATTCATCATGCTATACATCATGTTACATGTATGTTATCTATGTTTATTTGATACCGTACCACACACCTCACAATATCTTAACTGGACTTTACAAACAGATATGTACATTCAGAATATTATGTCCAGAGGGTGCTTTGATGTACACTGAGGAATGGAATGAGACAATTACTATTAAATGGAAGTGCTTGATTTCAACCATGCGCGAAATATTATTTATATTCTAATATCAGTAAGATTTTGTGATGAGTGTAGTATGTTAAGTAGGCATAGCCTATAGGCCTTCAATTATAACTGACTACAATGCATTTTACATGAACGTACATAAGTTTTCCATGGTATCGTCGTAAGGAAAATTTACAGTTCTCATGTTTTTCAACATAGTAGCGGGATATGACTGATTCGTACCGACCGGTACTTGGTGGACAGTAATATCTCATGCTGGTTTTTCTGCAAGTACACACATTTTCATATCACTATTACAATGTCATGAAATGTTAAATAGATCATGGATAACCATGAGACGTTTTTGTATCGGTATAACGTTTTTGTGCATGGGGCAATTTTTAGTGCAGATCATTTTTCGTGTTTATAAATCAAGGTCAGAGCTTATAATTCAGAGCTGAAACGAATACATCGATCATAAATTCCACAATGATTGTCCATATGTTCATAATACTAATTTCAACCATTACAGTACTGATCTGGAAACCATTCTGGTTATTTTATGCTTTTTTCGGTCTATATTTAGAGAGTGATACAAACCATATTCCATTTCGAAACATATGGCATATAGAGATACTAGTGATTGAGAAAATAAATTCCAGAGGTGGAAAATTTTCGGCATAAAAATGACCAGTAAAACGCCAAAAACAAAAACGAACAAGAAAGAACACAAAATAAATAACACCCACAAAATTTTTGGTAGGGCCTACTTGTACTATTGATACTAGTATATTACATAATCTGGCCAATTTTATTGGGCCTGCAATATTTATATTCCAGGGAGAAAATTGGCATTCGTGTTGAAATGTTCTTCGAAAACGATACATTTCCTAAATTGAGAAATGATAGTAAACATCATAATGTTCCTAATTTTATAGTGAGGAATCCTCTTCGCCGTTATGAAAGAAACACACGTGTGCATAACAGTTATTTTCACCTATTTGTTGAGTCACATGTTGGTTTATTCATTTATTTCATGCAACATGGTTTTGCGCGTTCCGTTCATCGGGACATAAATTGTCTGGCGCTTTCCGTAAATCATTGTATTGCGTTCCGTCAATCAGTGCGGTTTTCAGCGAAAAGAAATATTCATTGTTTATGCGTTTTAAGTGGCATACAACCTGTTTATAGTGTCTGCTGTCCGGAGTAATATGTTCTTCATCTAAATACAATACAAAACATACAAATAACGTGAAATATTCCATGTTCTTCGGCAAAACAAATCGAAGCAAAACCTACTGCTCGCCATCTTTGATCGAGGGAACGCGCGTTCCGCTAGTCGGTTTCGCTGGTGTGTATCATTGTGCGGCGTTAGCCGTACTATATCTGTTAGTGTAATTTTGACCCCATGGTACTACTGGTGAGGAGCTTGTCCATGCGTGGACTTATTGCTACCGAATTAAGTCAGCGATGACATTATCCATATTTTATGTCATAATCTCAGATTACAACAAAGTTAAGTAGCAAATATTGAACAAAGAAAACACACACCTTGGTCATTTGTGGAAAGTGCAACTAAAACACATTTTGGCAAGAATAATGGACGAGTCGACAAACAAATGCGAGTAACAATCAATTTGCGCATGGACAAGCTCGGCACCAGTATTGGAGGTACTATGGTAGTGTAAGACCATCTACGAGAATTGTTCTCTGTGAGAGGGAAGTAGAGAGTTATTACAATACGAGTTCGAGTTACAATACGATTCGAGTTCATTGTTTCATATTGTTATCAAAGCGGACATCTTTGTTGTTATCAAACTAATCAATAGGCTTTAAGTTGATTTCCAAATATTGAGCAAGGGAAACACACACCATAGTCCTTTGTGGAAAGTTCAACCAAAAGACATTTGGGCAAGAATAATGGGCAACTCAACAAAAGAGCAGGTGAGAATCAATTTACGCATGGACATCAAAATATTATAACGTTCAGGTTCACAATTAGAATTTTCATATCACATAGAAACAAGACCCACAATATTTTGTTTGGTTGTTTAACCAAGAAATGGGTTTCGTGTCTACTTATCCTTGATTTTTTTTCGTGTTCACTCAGCCTCGAGTACTGGTTCTACTCTCCTTTGTCCCTGTGGCCGCACACGTAACCTCAAGTTCTGCTGTTGTGATGCTTGTTGAACTAAAAGATTATTGTATTTTTAGTTCAATGTCAAGTATGATGAAGGTTATAAACCACTAAATTTTAGGCCACACAACACCAATGATATTGTGGCATATCCGTTACAGTCAGAGAATTCCCTATTTTGAAAACAGGGGATGTCCTTGTTCCCCCGCAGAATGGTGGGGGATATTTTGCTATGGCTGGTTGTTGACCCGAGCTGGTTGGCATTGCACACGAACGTAAATTTCAAGACCACAGCACGACCACAAAACGGCTCGGACGACGAACGATATATGGGTTGGCAGGCATAAAAATCAGTCGTTTTAAGGGGGTACCCTCAGAATTCGAGCTGTAGCAAAAAAATCCAATTTATCAACATATATTTTCCTTACTAGATCTATAGTGAGATGAGGAAATGAACTGGCTAGCTTTGTATATAAGCTGCTACGGTTCGTCTTGTTCTGGGACGGTGATATGGAGACTTGAATTTGGGCTTTTTATCATTGTTTTGTATGGCCGAAGGAATTAGTGAAATCTGTCCTTTCGTTACATGGTGCAGGAATTCATGACGGAGTCTACATGCTCAATCATGACACCTGCACGCCTGAATACGGAGAAGCTTTCCACCTGTCCCCCTCCCTATCAAAACTGGTTAGACCTTTGACATATAAAGTTCCGCTCAGATGAGAATATGCCTATATGTAGGCCCTATCAATCTATACTAGTACAAGTACATGATGCATTATTTATAAAAAAAATAATATTTAAAAAAAGATATCAAACAATAAAAATATTATAATATTAAAAAATAAATCTATTCTCTATTGATGAAAACCACGCACTCACTATCTGATGCATTATATACATATTATTGCCGAGTCTAATCAATTTTTGTGAAAATAATGATATTATTGTAGACAATAATTGTTTTGTTTCTCAAGTGAGAACAGATTTGTACAACCCGAATTCATGTAGACCTGTGCATGCAAATAGGCATAATTATGCGTTTGAAAATCCTCCAAAAAAAAAAAAAACGTTTAACCCAAAAAATAATTTATATATTTATTTAAATATGATTATATGGGGATTTGTTCGCACTATCATCACGTTCAAGATTATCAACCGAAATCATCGAAATCTTTACGTAATAGCTGTATGCTTTAGTTTGGAAAACGGAGATACACGGAACATATATAGCTATCTAATACTGGGGAATAGTTGAGCAGAGTGGACCTACAAGAAGTTTCAAATAAAAGCTATAATTTGTGTATTTCTTTTCATCGAACGAAATAACCAATAGTTGGAAACCTCATTATGCTTATGTATACAAGCAATTCATGTGTCGTTAGTACTCTTTAATACTGTAGGGAATTTGAGCGAAGTTTATCGATATTCCAATCATAAGTCCTCCATGTACCTTATATATGTATAAGGTCCTTGAAGTTTGAACTCCTATGGGTCCTCGATACCTTTTCAAATCGAATGAATGAGCACACATTCGTAATAAGCATTTTATTCGAAAACTCACACTAAAGCACATGAACGTCACTTGACATCTTTATAATAATAGGAATGGATATTTCAATGCATAAACAAATGGTCACCATATATTGAATATAATGCTCACAGTTAACTTGCAAAATTACATGTACTAGTAAGCCTATACAAAACAATTAGGCACAAAATAACCCGGAATGAAATGAATAAAACATATACTTGCACAAATGTAAGAGCACCTCAGTGGCAAGAGAGATTGATTTTACAAACATATAAAGCAACTCACGACTCATGGCATACAACCAGAGACAAATTGAAGACGACAATTATACCAAACATGTATAGCAGTATGCATGGAACACATAAACACATTGGCATCCATTTCCCATGAGTTACTGATGCAGCCTCTTCACTGATGAAAACATCTGACAGTTAATTCAACCAGCCACAGAATTAGTAAAAATCCAGGTGCTTTGATGGAAGCACCTACAAAAGATGTAACATACACCTGTTTCAATTTAAATGTACCATATTTGTATAGCAACCTTTCAAAGAAAGGTTCGTTCATGTTGCACATGAATAAGTGCTAAAGTTTCAGTGCTTGGATTGATTCTCACCTGCAGAGATTACACTGTATGGCGTCTGTTGCACACTTAGGTAGGCGCTCCTGTTGGCAGATAGTACTTTACTGTCAGCTATTGTGTATGATGCTCCACAGTTAATCGACATAGAATCAGACAATTGGGCACTGGACACCGACAGAGAGTTGGCAGAGAGTTGAAATCGCCCTCCATGATCATCGGCGTTTTCTGATTCACACAAAAAACAGACAATTTGTGAATGTATACATTTATTTATCACCGATAAGGCGAATATAGATGAAATCAAGATTGGAACCGCAAACTTGAAAAGGAGATTTAGTATACTAGTATTTTATTTTACTGTATTCACTCCCGTTGATTGTCCACGTGTACGTTATTTCATGTTCAGGATTGGAGACAGCCACACAGCTGAACGCTGCAGAGCCTCCCACCGTCAGGTTCAATGACCTCGGAGTCTTCACAAATGTCAACCCTGTACAAATTGTCCAATGATATGTCCTAGTTAGATTTCGATATGGGTTGATTGAATGGTATTGCACGCCGGTTAATATAAAACACTTTACCAAGATCGACGTTCAGTGAGAAGGTTTTCATGATCTGTTGTGTGGTCCATTCGTTGTAACCAATACAGCTGTACGAGCCAGCATCTCCTGCCCTGACCGGGCCGATCTCCAGGAGTGTCCCTCCCTCCTTCACCCTCCAGCGACCCTCGGGCAAATTTTCACCCTCTCGTTCCCAAATAACACGGGGCACTGGACTGCCAAAAACACGAACTTACCAATATATAGACAAGTATACCATTCTAACTCCAAGTATATAAAGGTAATTAAACGTGTGCTGCACATGTTGATAAATAAGTATGATCTGTACTCACTTGCCCACAAATATACACTGGAAGCTGGCTAGTTCCCCGACCTGTACAGTCTGTAACAAGTCTGAACTTATATCGAGTTCCGCAGCTCTCGATCTTTCCGGTACTACAATAACCAAATAAACTCACGTTTCAATTTCATACAAGTGTGTTTCTAATAATTACTCTTCCAATAAATATGTGGGTGTATACCAGAAAGCCAATATATAGGCCTACATGTCAATTTATTTGTGAATCCTGGTCACAGCACCATCGTAGATGGATAGGTTTTGATTCGTTTTAACACCACATTAAAAGATTGGGCAAGCTCATTATACTACCTATCTGAGGGGTAATGGTGTAGGACGGACCATGTACAACCTCTCTGGATATCGGGTTATGAGCAGAACACTGCCATTTTCGACCTGCGTCACTTGCAGCAATGTTCAGTATGTACAAGTCACCTGCCGACATAAAAAACTGATATAACACAAAATTGGAATCACACAAAATTGGAGTCCAACACTTTCATC
This sequence comes from Terebella lapidaria, assembly GCA_949152475.1. NCBI lineage: Eukaryota > Metazoa > Annelida > Polychaeta > Terebellida > Terebellidae > Terebella > Terebella lapidaria. The sequence continues at coordinate 23,835,236 of OX424562.1, forward strand.
AGGACAATAGCTTGCATGCACGCCATAAACAAAATAGCCCTGAAATGAAGGGTATTTCTATCAAAGATGATTATCTTTGATTCATCCATGACTTGAGTTCAGCTGGAACTGAGTACAAACCAGTCAGACTCTGGAGTATCCTCTCGTTGCTGACTAGAGGTTCGCTGTGACCGTCAGCAGTCACTGACGTCCACACCAGCCCCGGTCTCGGCTCACCATCGGGTCTCGAGCATCTCAGGACCACTGACAGTCCCACATCCATAACGTACGCATAATGCTTGGAGCTACCCATGGGTCCAAGTTCTGTTAGAGTATTTAATATTATGATATTTCTATTGCACTATTACTATATGTGAGAGATTTTTGGAAATATCCTAGACATTTCGTTCATTTGAAATGTAAGCAAGTTAATGTCTAGATGCATCAGCAAAGTACTATGAAATGATGACTAGGACAGTGATGTTTTGTTAGAGCCCACGTTCAAATTCAATGGTACAAGACCTGTGGCTCGCAGCGAGATATAGTTTGATCTCGTTCTTCCACCCAAGTTTTCTGCCCAACACGCGTACAGTCCCTCGTCATCAAGGATAGTAGTAGAAATATATAGACTTCCATTCTGGGCTTGTATTCGTGTATTATCATCGATTGTTACAAACGATGAATTCCTGAGCCTTGTCCAGCGAAATCTGCAAAAAATTAGCCCAAGGGCTAAAAAAGGTTTCCGGACAATGTATATTTTAGATATTAGCCTTCTGTCCCATGACCTTGAAAATAAGGTCATTGGTCAATACAAGGTCACGAGAACATAGAGCCCATATCATTTCTAGCATCTCCACAATTGATTCCTAAGCTGTAAAGTCGATTTAAGTGAGATATTAGCCATTTTGTGATCTGACCTTGAAAATGAGGTCAAAGGTCAAGTTCAAGGTCATGAGAATATACAGCGTTATTCTACCTATATGCGCACAATTGATTCCTAAGCTGTGAAGTCGATAAAAAGCGAAATATTGGACACTTAAAAATCAGGTCAGAGATCAAATTCAAGGTCATGAGAATATACAGCATTATTTTACCTATATGCGCACAATTGATTCCTAAGCTGTAAAGTCGATAAAAAGCGAAATATTGGACATTTTATACTATGACCTTGAAAATAAAGTCGAAGGTCAAATTCAAGGTCATCAGAATATTTGGCGTATATCATTTCCTTTATGTCCACAATTGATTCCTAAGCTGTAAAGTCGATAATAAGCGAGATATTGGCCATTTTGTGCTCTGACCTTGAAAATGAGGTCAGAGGTCAAAATCAGGGTCACGAGAATATTCAGGATATATTATGGGTATTATCATTTCCTATATGTCCACAATTGATCCCTAAGCTGTAAAGTCGACAATAAGCGAAATATTAGCCATTTTGTGCTCTGACCTTGAAAATGAGGTCAAAGGTCAAATTCAAGGTCATGACAATAATCAGCATATATCATTTCCTATGAGTCCATAATTGATTCCTAGTCTCAAATCTCAATATTAAGTGAGATATTAGGCATAATGTGTCCCATTAAAAAGCATAGGAGAATTTAACATGGGAAAGTCCCATGTGGGACCAGTCGAGAACATGCAAATGGCCGCCACACGCAGACCGGCGATTCAGGGGCAACGAAACTTATACACATCACAGAGGTATATGAGGGCAATGTTTTGAAACAAAAATCTCAAAACTGTCTTTGAGAAATTTTTGAGAAAATGGCCGCCAAAGTCAGAAATTGGCCGTTTTTCGTCGAAAATGGCCGCCATTTTGAAAAAAATGTGAAAATCAAAAAAAAAATATATATAAATAACCCCCTCTTGAAATATTTTTAGGTATTTTTGTGCAAAATTTCAGAAAGATTCGATCGTAAACTTTAAAGATAAAAATGTAGATGGACGACGACGCCGACGACGGACGACGGATGCAACGCCATGCCAATAGGTTATCGGACCATAGGTCCCGTAACCTAAAAAGGGTCCAAAAATTTGAAAGCAACCTCGCAGTTGGTAAACACCAAAAGATATTCATTGACTCAGTGCAAAAAACTCTATCTATGTCGGAAATATTTAAGTATATGCCTTATGTATTGGGTTGGCACTTGACGCTGACAGGATAAAATTATCATATATCGGATGCAGAAAACATTTTGCAGCCTTACGTTGGCAATGGGTGGCCGGTTGCCTCGCAGTCTATTGATAAACTTGTCCCCACTGTATAGTAAACATCAGGCGCCGGGGCGCTCGTTATAATTGGTGGTATTATCACTGAAAAGAAACTTCGTCATGATAGGCCTCCTAATTAGTCAAATATTACAAGTACTTTATTTGCTGAAGGTTCTCTACTCTACGCATATTAAATATCATCTTATATTATTTTGACTATTTCATTTTGTATTGACACGTGAATATTCTTTTTTACACTGTATTAGTATCTCATATTGTCTTGACCTTGCGGCGTATAGTGTATAGCAAACATATAGGCCTACATGTACAAACTGCCTATATTTATTTTCGCTAACCACACGAGAAAAGCGCACATCTACCTTAAAATATTACAATACAGCCGTGTACCAACCATCTGAATCAAGTGCACACATCACACGGTGGAGCACTGCCAAAAGGACGACCACAGTAGTCACCGAGAGGCTGCACGAATGGCAAATTATCCTTGCACTGAGCTCATCCATGGTCCATCCTCGGATGTGACGTCCCAGCACTATGGACCGGATCTATATAGTCGATTGTGTATCAAACTAGGGGCATATCATCTAACAGTGTGAGTGTGCATCATCCGCGAGAGAACGTATATAGATTTGCATTTTTTTAAAAAAGCACGATTTCCAAATGTGGAGCAATCGTAACACACATATAAATAGCTATTGAAGGTTTTTGGTCATACTGCATTACGAAGTGCTAGATAGCTTTGAATATTGTCTGGATTAAATGTCAGCTATTATCCACGTCAGGGGAAACTCCCCACCAGGGATAAAACGCAACCAGAAACCGAATTATCTATATAATATCACCTCGAAGTACTCCACATACTTGAGCGATGTTGCTATTGCTGTGAATCCTCCCGGCCAAACATTCTGTTCAAACAAAACACATGGCCGCTCCGCACCAATACTAGACGGTTGTGTAATAAAGTGGTTTTTTTTCTCTCGTTCGTGATGGCGACTGCAGCAACATTGATGTAGTCTGGGTCTGTTCAGTATGCATCAGTCTGATATATTACATTTCGAGCTTCTAGAATACTACTGGGTGGAAACAGCCAGGATAAATCAGCATGCAATTTTTAGAATTCTTTCTCATCTTCTCACTTTGTTTGTAACCGGTCTATATTAGGTTACCGGACCTTTGGTCCGATAACCTATTGGCATGGCGTTGCGTCCGTCGTCCGTCCGTCCGTCCGTCCGTCCGTCCGGCGTTAACATTTTTATCTTTAAAGTTAACGATCGAATCTTTCTGAAATTTTGCACAAAAATGCCTAAAAATATTTTGAGAAGGAGGTATTTTTTTGTTTTTTGATTTTCGCATTTTTTTCAAAATGGCGGCCATTTTTGTCAAAAAACGCTCAATTTTGGACTTTGACGGCCATTTTCTCAAAAACTGTCTGATCAGTTTTGAGTTTTTGGTTTCAAAAGATTCCCCTCATATACCTCTGTGATATGTATAAGTTTGGTTGCCCTAAATCTGCCGGTTTTCGTGTGGCGGCCATTTTGAATTTTTGGCGGGTCGGCGAAATAAATTTTTTTCGCCCCAGATCGCATTACTATCCATTTTGGGCCATTTCTAGAGCAAAAAAAAATTTTCACCCTTTGAAAAAAATTTTGGACTTAGACAATTTTCGGCACTTTTTCCCTTCATAATGGGAGCTGTCCGGACTGTACTCATAGAACGCTTGAAGATAGAGCTTAGAAATTGGCACTTTCAAATGGGAAGTCATATATGGCGACTTGTGTGGTGACCTTGAATTTGACCTTGGATGACCTTGAAAGGTCAAAACAGCCATTTTTGGGTCGAAAAACGCTCAAATTTGCACCTGGTCTGTATTTTCTCAAAAACTCTCTGATCAGTTTTGAGATTTTTGCTTAAAAAGATTCCTCTTATATACCTCTGCGACGTGTATAAGTTTTGTTGCCCTTCAATCGCCGATCTCAGTGTGGCGGCCATTTTGAATTTTTGGCGGGTCGGCGAAATAAATTTTTTTCGCCCCAGATCGCATTACTATCCATTTTGGGCCATTTCTAGAGCAAAAAAAAATTTTCACCCTTTGAAAAAAATTTTGGACTTAGACAATTTTCGGCACTTTTTCCCTTCATAATGGGAGCTGTCCGGACTGTACTCATAGAACGCTTGAAGATAGAGCTTAGAAATTGGCACTTTCAAATGGGAAGTCATATATGGCGACTTGTGTGGTGACCTTGAATTTGACCTTGGATGACCTTGAAAGGTCAAAACAGCCATTTTTGGGTCGAAAAACGCTCAAATTTGCACCTGGTCTGTATTTTCTCAAAAACTCTCTGATCAGTTTTGAGATTTTTGCTTAAAAAGATTCCTCTTATATACCTCTGCGACGTGTATAAGTTTTGTTGCCCTTCAATCGCCGATCTCAGTGTGGCGGCCATTTTGAATTTTTGACGAGTCGGCGAAAAAATATTTTTTCGCCCCAAATAACATTACTATCCATTTTGGGCCATTTCTAGGCAAAAAAAATTTTTCACCCTTTGAAAAAAATTTTGGACTTAGAAAATTTTCGGCACTTTTTTCCTTCATAATGGGAGCTGTCAGGACTGTACTCATAGAACGCTTGAAGATAGAGCTTAGAAATTGGCACTTTCAAATCGGAAGTCATATATGGCGACTTGTGTGGTGACCTTGAATTTGACCTTGGATGACCTTGAAAGGTCAAAACAGCCATTTTGGGGTCAAAAAATGCCCAGATTTGCCTTTGTAGATGAAATGCTTGCAGATAGAGCTCCTGTTTGCATTATGAACATATAGGAAGACATATATGGCACAACTAATGATGACCTTGAACTTGACGTCAGATGACCTTGAGTGCCAAATGTCTGACTTGGAATGTGTAAATTGACCTGAGCGGCCTAAACGATTCCACCCAACATATAGAATATCAAATGCCGCACACATACATGTAATGGTTACATCGAAGTTCATACGGATGACCTTGATTGGTAAATCCCAAGGTCATATGTTTACACTGCAAACCTTGATTGGTAAATCTCAAGGTCTGTTACCTGCCAATGCTGCCATGGCCAAACCAAAATTGTCCGGTAACCTATCTTAGCCTTTGGGCTAATTTTTTTGCAGAGGAGTCATTAATTGCTCAACATTGCTCGCATATTATGATAAATGGAGAGAATACTGAAAATACCCAGTTGACTGTGTTTTACATTAGTATCTATATAGGTATAGCCAATGAATATATATTTCGGTCCTGTATTCACAGTTCATCCCCTGCCATCCTGCGATAGTTAGCCTCGGAATGTGTGCAGCTGAGATGGGGGCCCCATGAACCTCACGGAGGATTGAGCAGAACTACTCATTCAGCTCCACTATAGAGCCAAAGCCCATTGGCTGTCTGTGCCCGATGCTATCCGGCGAAACAGCCAGTGAGGCGCTGGTTGGTGAAGCCCTATTTACTCTCTGCGCTGCATGGCTGGTGCCGAAGATGCCATGTCAATCTGAGCAGTGACTGGTGTCATTGACACCCTGCAGATCTGAGCACTGGCTGGTGTCATTGACACCCTGCAGATCTGAGCACTGGCTGGTGTCACAGACGGCCTGTCAATTTGACCACTGGCTGGGGTCACATACGCCCTGCTAATCTGAGCATTGGTTGGTGTCACAGACGCTCTGCCAATCTGACTGCCTGGAGTCACATGTACGCCCTGTCAATCTGACCACTGGCTGGTGTCACACGCCCTGCCAAACTGAGCACTAGCTGGCTGGTCACAGACGCCCTGTCAATCTGAGCCATGACTGGCTGTTGTCACAGATGCCCTGACAATCTGACTGACTGGTGTCACAGACGCAATGGCCCAATCTGAGCACTGGCTGGTTAGTGAAGCCTGATCAATCTTTGTGATGCCCTGGCTGCCCAATCACTCTCAGTGTCGGCTGGTGAATTTGCTATTCTGGGCGCTGACTGCTGAAGCACTATGTGTGCTGGCTGGTGGCACAGACGCCCTAGCTGTCACTGGCTGGTGACGTCCTGTTATCCTGGGCGCTGACTGTCATGACACCTTGTCAAATGACGCTGGATCATGGTGACACTTAATTGTCACTGAGCGCTGGCTGGCATCGATCTGGATACTGCGGCTGCATGACCACTCAGTGGTGACGCCTTGTCCTCTGGGCCGCCTGCAGAGCGTCATGACGCCTTGTCGCTGGCTGGTGACGCCTTGCCACTGTGGGCATTGGCTGCATGGTGACGCATGAACTCCAGCTGGTGATCGACGCCTTACTAAAAGTAATTGCCACTCGATCAGTGCATGGCTGGAGACGCCAGGTCAACTCAGGTTAATTGTCATTCTGCATAGATCAATTAGGCCCATCTAAGTTCATAATAACCTACATGTAGGCCTAAATTTACGTCGCTCAAGAATCATGAGCTTTATGGGCCTAGGCCTACTGCCGGACCAGTAGGCTAGTCCAGTACCAATACTAGCACTAGGCTAGCTCTATGCTGGAATTAATACAACGCGCACGTGATGAGCCCAGTCCACGAGACTATTTTTCCCGCCATCAGTTGTTTTGTTATCGTCAAGCACATGGCCTGACTGACAGTCGGCTGCCGACACATCCGGGTGCACGACGTACACACGATCGTTTGCCAAGTCTGACGGCAGACTGACGCTATCCTCACGAGCCCGAACACAAAGCACGACTCAACTCGACCGCTGTCAGACAAACTACGCCTGATCGCCGAGGTAAGGGGTCTCAAAAACACGTTTTTGTGAATGGGATTTGTTTATTTTCCTAATTGAGACATTCATAAACAGGTAGGGAATCATTCATGTCAGTAAATTTTCAATGTCTCGTCGATGTCGGGTCGACGAATGTACAGCCATAGTGGTCAAATACAGACAGCGCAGTCAGGCAAGTCGAAATTAGGCCACACGCCATTGGATTCGCCCAAATGGGGGTGTCGGGTCAGTTTTGGTCACATCTAGAAAAGACATCTAGAGCGGAATTGACATTACGCTGCGTAATAACTAGAATTGAGATATGGGTAATATACAACATTCACCCTGGCCTCAGTGACTTTGACATGAACTGTCGAGAAGAGCAGCAATGGTGCGTGTAATTCAACACACCCCCGCTTTTATCACCCCCTATTTCTACACAAAGTTGGGAGTCCTCGCATTCGCATGTGTGCCAATTTATAAGGGAGATCATTGCGGAACAAAATAGCGAAGAGTGGAAACACTGCTTCTTTCATCATAGCGTTTATGCTCTAAGTTCTTTGGGTATGAAAACAACCTGTTTCTGAGGAAGCGTATTGTTGACAGGCATGAATTTTTTTTATCTCAAAATGTCGAGATACTATCTCAAAATTTTAAGATACTATCTCGAAATTTTGAGATGCTATTTTGAAATTTTGAAATAAATAACTCGAAATTTTGAAATAACATTTTGAAACGAACTAAAAAATATGAAATAAATCATATATAGTAGTATCTCAAAATGTTGGGTTCATATCTCGAAACTTCGAGTTATATATCGAAATATGGAATTAATAAATCGAAATTTTGGTTAACATCTAAAAATTTTGAGATATTAACTCGAAATTTAATATCTCGAAATTTCGAGGTAATATCTCGAAATTTCGAGTTATTATCTCGACATTTTGAGTTAATATGTCAAAATTTTGAGATACTAATACAAAATTTTGAGTTAATATCTCAAAATTTTGAGGTAATATTTTGAATTTTGAGATGGAGAGTTTGACTTACTATCTCAAATTTTCGAGTTAATATTTTGGAATTTTGACTTATTATCTCAAAAGTTTGAGATACTAAGTCAAAATTTGGAGATATTATCTCGAAATTTAGATATATATATTACCTCGAAATTTTGAGATATTAACTCAATATTTTGAGATACAAAATTTCAGGCCTGGCAGCAATACGCTTCCGTATGTTTCAGTGTTTGAGGCGATAAATAATTCATTCATTTTATTTTGAACTCATGGTTCATAGAATACCGTTTTGTATTCCATCAGATCATGGTAGCATCTATTATTATCATTTTGGCAAAATCATAGTAATGATGAAAAATTTGCCCTACTTATTCTGGCGTCATATCAAATTCAGGGAGATGGGTTGTTGTTGAAACACTATTGTTTGAGTAATAATCTGGTTAATGAACTTGGTTAACATGGTTAATGAATTTGAATGAATATACATTGGACATGCACATGTATCATTGAGGAATGATTTCAGTGGCATATTTGTTTTCTTTCTACACTAACAGGTTTCCTGCAACCAAGAGAGAATTTTCTCCAAGAGAAAACTCACCATGTGGCTGCGACCGGACCAACAAAAAGTCCACAACATGCTGACAGAGGCCATTATGATGTTGTGTCGTAATGGTCTCGATTATTCCCAGGAATTTTCCGTGGAAGGACTGCTGGGTATAACTCTAGATCGCAAGGAAGTATTCTTGGTCAACATCAAGGAAATTGTGAACAACACCAACCAGTCATCCTCACATGCGTTTTCTGGCAGTGCAAGTGGCAAACAGCCTGCTACTGCTTCTGGTGACCCTTCAGGTGACCATTCGCAGGTGAGAAGTAGCTTTGGCGACTCCAGTTTTGAGGGGTGCCCAAGAGTCGCACGCACCAGTCCTGATGACCCTGCTGCCTCTGGTTACCAGCAAATGGATGGACGACCTTTTGGTCAGAGGAATGAGTCTAATGAACACAGTCCTGCTGGTCAACAGGGAGGACAACAAGAGTCCATCGTCACATGTCCTCTGACTCCAATGCTTCACCCGTTCAAGTCCCCTTTCAGACGACAAAGAGGTCGCAGGAAATTTTTCGCTCAAGGTCCTGAAGTACGAGGAATGGGCAGGAGATTTGGTTTTCGCCATCACCGGATGATGCATGCCATAATGGAAGCACAGAAACACATGGGAGCACCCAGTCACATGTCAACGTTTGGAATGCCTTTTGCGAAACGACAACACATTGAAGATGAACAGCAAACCCAGGCTGCGAAAGCAACAAATGAACCAATGTCTGAGCCCGAAAAGTCTACATTAAAAGGTAGTGAAACATCAAGGGATCCGAATCCAACTGACACAGAGCCCAGGGTGAAAGTTGAACCAGCAAATGTCTTCCCTGGTGATATCGACACAGACCTTACAGTCGATGACAGCACAAGTCTTCGGTTTGCTGATGAGCCTGGTTTTGATGAGTTCGAGGGATCCTCGCCTTCCACCAGAGGGGAAAGTCCCTGGGGTTATCAAGAGGACACCTTACAACAACCAAACACTCCCTCTAGTGTCGACACAGCTGACACGGTGGTGAGCGAGCTGTTATTTTTACTGTTATTCATGTAGTGAAAACTCATGTAGGTTAACCTGCATACTACAATTGTAATGTTACTTTTGTGATAATTTTCAGACCGAGTCCTTTGATGATGTGGCTGGACCAAGCATTGATACCTCAATAATTTCCCGTGTGAAGTCTGCTATTTTAAAGGAAGGAGGGAGTTTCGTGACGACACGAATGCTTTGTCGACGTTACTCTGCACACTTCAAGAGTCACGTTTTGGCTGATGCAATGCGAGCAATTACTGTTTCGATGGATGATCCACAGCATATCGGAATTTTCAGGAATATGAAGGAGAGAAGCAAGGTCTTCTACAAATGCCCACCGAACAAAATCAACCCTGACGTACTGAAGCAGTTCAACATGACATTGCAGAACTATTCAGAACTGTTCTTCCGTATGCCCAACCCAAAAGGTGTGCAGGGTTCCAGGTGGGAGTCTTTTGTAGAGTATGTGATCACAAACTCCCCTTATGGACCCATGAACGCTGCAGACTTCACACAACCAAAGATGGAAGCAGTGGAAGAAGTTGAACCCGGGAATTCCATGGATGAGTTTCAGTTGCAGCATCTCATCGTTCACAGTGATGGTTGCTTCATATCATCCAGGATTCTGTGTAGGCGCCTAACCAAACAATACAAAGTCGTCAATGTCATTAGAGCTATGAAAGCGATGTCCCGCGCAAGGAGTGATCGGCAATACATTGGTCAGTTTGTAAAGGCTTCCGAAAGAATCAAGATTTTCTTCAAGGCACCTCCTCGTCTAGTTGGGGCTGATGCACTGGCTTTGTATGGCCTAACAATGGACCAGTACAAGCAGACGTACTATGCAAGTCCCAGACCATGGGACGGAAGTGTCAGTAACTGGGACTCGTACATGGAGAATGTAGCAGCTGGCTACCCATACCCACTGGAAGACTTCCCACTGGGCTCGTGTGATGTCAGTCCTGACGTAGCTGACCGCATCCAGAGCATGATAGGCTCGGGCACTTCGCGAGGGTTCTCCAGACAGATGACCTCGTATGCATCAAAGGGTGAGAGCCAAAAACTGTATGCAGCTCAAGTCAGTTCAACTGCCACTCTTGACAAACTGAGGAGCATGTTAACTGGAAGCAAGAAGATGCCACTCATTCTACCAGATACTCCTCAAGACTCAACTGAGCAGAACAATTCTGAACATGATGATACGGAACAGGATGAGCCTGAGTGTTCGGACAGGAAGTCAGGGTCAAACTAAAGATTCCTCATTTGTATGTATTACTATTGCAAAGTTTGGAGCTGAAATGCCCAAGACCAGTAGGAACAATCCCACATGTATTCCATACACGTTTCATGTAGACTGAGCGTAGTAGATACGTAGGCCTACACTTTTCACATATTAGCGTTTTCATAGATACTGATGCTAGTAGTATTATTATACGAAGGATCTACCACCACATGGTGGTAGCATTCATGTCTGTTGTTGATGCTAAATAAAATTTACGACCTCATAGCAACCATGTTGTCGGATTGTGTCCGTGCAAACTCTCAACAACACAACACAACACAACACAGCCAGGTTCAAATCTGAAAAGTATTAGACTGTATAGATCTACATGAATGTTTCGAGGGAGCAATGAGTACTTTCCTTCAAGCATGAAGCGCCAAGACTTTCTCCGTTTCGTACATCAGTATCGCCAAGTATCAATAGATGTTCGTGGATAGTTAGTGTAGTTTCATTCAGTTTTGCGCCATATACTACATTTGTAGTATCCATCAACTTCAAATAATAGTAGTTACATTATCTAGCTACTGTCAGCTGCTATATATCTATACGTACAGTAGGTGACTAAAAATAATGTAATAGCCATTGATGAGTAGGGGCACAAGCATATACTAGTAAAGGCCTAGACTCAATTTTGAGGAATATCGCAAAATACCAACATTCATAGTTCCGGACCCTAGGCCTACATATAGATAGTAGATCCATAGAAATATACGCACATAAAAATATGCGTACATTTCTATGGTAGATCTACCTGAGAGAACCGGAGGTGAAGGGTGTTTTATATATAACACGGGGGTCAAGCGTACCTGAATTATTCGGAGGAACATTGGCGCCCTTGAATTATTGGGAGTGGGGGCGTGAGATCTTTGGAGGAAAATGTGACAGTAGGATGCTAAAACATTGCAAATAACTCGACTATGATGTGTGAACAGACAAACCAATGCTACCATAGAGTATGGGATATAGTTCTGTGTTTATTGACAATATACAGGTTCCCTAGCTTTCTTAATTTATTCACAATCATGGTCACCGATTCTGTACACCGATAGAAATGAACCGATCAGGACTAACAACACATGAATTTAGTCTGGTTATGCGTCAGTAAACACTCAAAAATACCAAAACTCCGAAGTAAGGTGATACTAGAACATCGGCTTGCGATCGTAAGGTGTTTTATTGTGTTTTTGTTTCATCCAAGTCATATCGATGTGTTTTTTGGCCAGGGCATGATTTATTGGGAGGAGGTACATGAATCTTTTGAAGATTCATGAAAAAGAAAAATACCTACCTGAACACTCCGTGTTCTCCGTCATTGCTTGCCCTGAGGATTATGTATTTTTACAGTGAGACACCGGATAGCCTTTTAAACCACAACATGAGTAAATTCGCAATGATTTATATTTTTTTAAAAAAATATCAATATCACCCCCTCCCAATAAATCATGCCCCGGCCAAAAAACAAATTGGGTGAAACAGAAACACAATAAAACACCTTACAATCAAAAGCCGATGATCTAGTACTACATTACTTGTGATATCATTTGGAGTTAGTGTACTTTTGAGTGTTTATTGGTACAAAACCAGAGTACTTCCATGTATTATTAGCCCTAGTTGGTCCATTTATATCGGTGTTCAGAATCGGTGACCATGATTGTGAATAAACTAAGGAAGCTAGGGAACCTGTATATTGTCAGTGAATACAGAACTATATCCCATAATCTATGGTGGCATTGCTTTGTTTGTTCACACATCATAGTCGAGTTATTTGCAATGTTTTAGCAGCCTACTGTCACGTTTTCCTCCGAAGAGATCACGCCCCAACTCCCAATAATTCAGGGGCGCCAATGTTCCTCCGAATAATTCAGGTTCGTTTGACCCCCGTGTATAAAGTATGTGGATGAATTAAATGCGAAATTCAGTGACGTTAGGGCCCTAATTAATCTTTTATAGTGATTGTAGTAATGAATCTTTCTCAACTGATATATGTTACTTTCATCATTCAGAAGGTTTCATCCTTCGGAAACAAATAACCACACTCTCCTGCGTGAACTACCGTAACACCGACTTGTGTGTATGTAGGCCTACTACCATATACGGTGTATGCTACTAGTATTTGAGAACTTCAAGATATTGAAAATCTGACCCCCAATCTTGGCATGATAAACAAAATAATAGAACGAATAGTTTTTATGGAACATTAATATATTGCAACAAATCTCAATCCAGTGCAACGATAATTAAGCCTTCATATAATTCTTTCTGGGCATGGCAATGCCGTATACCGTAGGATCTTTGATTGGACTTGGGCTGACAGATGTGCGGTGCATTGTACAATACGGTAATCGGGGTAAGGACAGTGATAAAAAACATAGACATAGAACAGAGATTCTATGTCTATGTAAAAAAATCACGGAAAAATGGATTTACACTTTTACAGTGTACACATAGAGCTATGCTTTTACAGCCCATGGTAAAAATAAACGTTATTTACGTGTAAAAAGCATTGTGACGTAATGTGAACTGGAAAAAAAATCCCGCCCAAAATCCATACATTCATTTCCGCTGGTAAAAATATTTGCGCACATGGCTTGCACTTCCCCCCGCCAGGGATACCGTAGATCTATCGACAAACCAGTCGCTGGTGAGTACTGTAGAACATGCACTTTCAACTATTCGATGTTCGAATTCCCAATTACTTTGCAGAAGCGATATTTTATCAACAACAAAAAAACACTCGTACAGATCATGTCTTGTATTTGGTGAATTTTTTGAGAAAAAAATATGGTTTTATCAGTTTATGCCAAATAAATAAACCTTCCGATTGATCCAACCATCCTAAATAGTTAAAACCAAAAAGGAACTTGAGGTTTTTTTGCTGCATTTGACTATAGAGCAAAGTAAGTAACTGTAGAGCATAAACTAGAGCTGCCTGTATAGACTGTGAGGCAGATTAGGTTGGAGATACGAACGAGTGAAGGCGTTACCAGGCTGGTTACAAGGCTTGGAGAAAATATATGGAACAAAACAAATGTCTTGTGAAGCATACTGTACCCCATATAGCAGAGACTCGTGTAAGTGAATTTATTAGAAAATGAGCAAATTTGTCCGAATTGAAGTTTTCATATTTCAATGCAAATGGACATTATTTATACACTAATTTAAATTACAGAGCTCGGGGGATTTGTATATCTTCACGACACATCATACTGAAATTAACCCTCCTTGGAATGTAGACATCTCCTTGGAATTGCATGTAGTTACGTAACTTCGTCAAATGGTTATCATAACGTAACCATTCAAGAATCGTTCTGCAAATGGGCCCAGCTCTTTCTCCCCATGAGTTTTGTGCACACTGAACTTTGGTCTGACCTAGATAATTTTATTGGGTCGATTTCCGGTCTATTTACACACAGACCGTGAAAATGTCAACAAAACTTTTGTGTGATTGAAAATATTTGGCTGCATGACAAGACAGGATCGTAGAAATGGTGGATTGACATGCATGTGACGTGAATTCTATAGCAAAGTGCTCTATCTATAGTGGTAAGTAGACTATAATTAAAGTACTTGTATGTAGATCTAGATCTACATGTACAACTGTAGAACTGGAGTTATATTAGACTGCAATTTAAAGACCGGCGTGAAGTTAGCTACTTGTTACTAGTTCCTTATTCAAATCGAATAAGTAACCAGGAGCTGGCTACTTATTCAGTCTGGCTACTTATTCAGACATAATTTCATGATGAATCAAGACTTGAGTGGCACTGCTGAATGTATCACCATTCGACCTGGTAAAATATTTTTGGTATATCTAGATCTGCTTATCATTACGCGAAATATACTTTTTTGCTTTATTGTAGGTGTGGTAACACCCCCCCCCCTCTCCCCTCACCCCACCCCCTGCTATGCCCCACGGAGGGTTGTGTGGCTGGTGATGCCTGTTAGCTTTACTGTATCAGCACCCAACGCTGGTTCAAAGCTGGCCAATTGTCCATTTTAACATAACCTTTTTGATATTCTAATTCTTGAGCCACCTCAAATCCTATACTAGTTCGAAGATACATATTAAATATTTCAATCAGCATTAGTCCAAGACTGGCTCAAAATTCTATTCTCGAGGTATGACCCATTGAAATAAAAACTTAAGGAAGTTCTTTTTTTTTTCGAATTCGACCAACTTTACATATTTTCTGACAAAATCCTAATCCTTGAGCCACCCTAACTAATATATTACTTTGAAGAAACATATTAGAAGTATCAATCAGCATTAGTTCAAGACTGGCTCAAGATTTCGTTTCCGAGATATGACGCATTGAAATAAAAACTTAGCAAAATTCACTTTTTGGATATTTTGACCAACTTTACATATTTTCTGACAAAATTCTAATGCTTGAGCTAATATATTTCTTTGAAGCAACATATTAGAAGTATCAATCAGCATTAGTTCAAGACTGGCTCAAGATTTCGTTTCCGAGATATGACGCATTGAAATAAAAACTTAGCAAAATTCACTTTTTGGGTATTTTGACCAAATTTACATATTTTCTGACAAAATCCTAATTCTTGAGCCACCCTAACTAATGTACTACCTTAAACCAACATATTAGAAGTATCAATCAGCATTAGTTCAAGACTGGCTCAAGATTTCATTTCCGAGATATGACGCATTGAGATAAAAACTTAGCAAAATTCACTTTTTGGGGATTTTGATCAACTTTACATATTTTCTGACAAAATCCTAATCCTTGAGCCACCCTAACTAATGTTCTACCTTAAACCAACATATTAGAAGTATCAATCAGCATTAGTTCGAGACTGGCTCAAGATTTCGTTTCCGAGATATGACGCATTGAAATAAAAACTTAGCAAAATTCACTTTTTGGATAGTTTGACCAACTTTACATATTTTCTGACAAAATCCTAATCCTTGAGCCACCCTAACTAATATATTTCTTTGAAGCAACATATTAGAAGTATCAATCAGCATTAGTTCAAGACTGGCTCAAGATTTCATTTCCGAGATATGACGCATTGAAATAAAAACTTAGCAAAATTCACTTTTTTGTATTTTGACCAACTTTACATATTTTCTGACAAAATCCTAATCCTTGAGCCACCCTAACTAATATATTTCTTTGAAGCAACATATTAGAAGTATCAATCAGCATTAGTTCAAGACTGGCTCAAGATTTCATTTCCGAGATATGACGCATTGGAATAAAAACTTAGCAAAATTCACTTTTTGGGGATTTTGACCAACTTTACATATTTTCTGACAAAATCCTAATCCTTGAGCCACCCTAACTAATACATTCCTTTGAAGCAACATCTTAGAAGTATCAATCAGCATTAGTTCAAGACTGGCTCAAGATTTCGTTTCCGAGATATGACGCATTGAAATAAAAACTTAGCAAAATTCACTTTTTGGGTATTTTGACCAAATTTACATATTTTCTGACAAAATCCTAATTCTTGAGCCACCCTAACTAATGTACTACCTTAAACCAACATATTAGAAGTATCAATCAGCATTAGTTCAAGACTGGCTCAAGATTTCATTTCCGAGATATGACGCATTGAAATAAAAACTTAGCAAAATTCACTTTTTGGGGATTTTGATCAACTTTACATATTTTCTGACAAAATCCTAATCCTTGAGCCACCCTAACTAATGTTCTACCTTAAACCAACATATTAGAAGTATCAATCAGCATTAGTTCAAGACTGGCTCAAGATTTCGTTTCCGAGATATGACGCATTGAATTAAAAACTTAGCAAAATTCACTTTTTGGATAGTTTGACCAATTTTACATATTTTCTGACAAAATCCTAATCCTTGAGCCACCCTAACTAATATATTTCTTTGAAGCAACATATCAGAAGTATCAATCAGCATTAGTTCAAGACTGGCTCAAGATTTCATTTCAGAGATATGACGCATTGAAATAAAAACTTAGCAAAATTCACTTTTTGGGGATTTTGACCAACTTTACATATTTTCTGACAAAATCCTAATCCTTGAGCCACCCTAACTAATGTTCTACCTTAAACCAACATATTAGAAGTATCAATCAGCATTAGTTCAAGACTGGCTCAAGATTTCGTTTCCGAGATATGACGCATTGAAATAAAAACTTAGCGAAATTCACTTTTTGGATAGTATGACCAACTTTACATATTTTCTGACAAAATCCTAATCCTTGAGCCACCCTAACTAATATATTTCTTTGAAGCAACATATTAGAAGTATCAATCAGCATTAGTTCAAGACTGGCTCAAGATTTCGTTTCCGAGATATGACGCATTGAAATAAAAACTTAGCAAAATTCACTTTTTGGGTATTTTGACCAACTTTACATATTTTCTGACAAAATCCTAATCCTTGAGCCACCCTAACTAATATATTTCTTTGAAGCAACATATTAGAAGTATCAATCAGCATTAGTTCAAGACTGGCTCAAGATTTCGTTTCCGAGATATGACGCATTGAAATAAAAACTTAGCAAAATTCACTTTTTGGGGATTTTGACCAACTTTACATATTTTCTGACAAAATCCTAATCCTTGAGCCACCCTAACTAATATATTCCTTTGAAGCAACATATTAGAAGTATCAATCAGCATTAGTTCAAGACTGGCTCAAGATTTCGTTTCCGAGATATGACGCATTGAAATAAAAACTTAGCAAAATTCACTTTTTGGGTATTTTGACCAACTTTACATATTTTCTGACAAAATCCTAATCCTTGAGCCACCCTAACTAATGTACTACCTTAAACCAACATATTAGAAGTATCAATCAGCATTAGTTCAAGACTGGCTCAAGATTTCATTTCCGAGATATGACGCATTGAAATAAAAACTTAGCAAAATTCACTTTTTGGGGATTTTGACCAACTTTACATATTTTCTGACAAAATCCTAATCCTTGAGCCACCCTAACTAATATATTTCTTTGAAGCAACATATTAGAAGTATCAATCAGCTTCAGTTCAAGACTGGCTCAAGATTTCATTTCAGAGATATGACGCATTGAAATAAAAACTTAGCAGAATTCACTTTTTGGGTATTTTGACCAACTTTACATATTTTCTGACAAAATCCTAATCCTTGAGCCACCCTAACTAATATATTTCTTTGAAGCAACATATTAGAAGTATCAATCAGCATTAGTTCAAGACTGGCTCAAGATTTCATTTCCGAGATATGACACATTGGAATAAAAACTTAGCAAAATTCACTTTTTGGGGATTTTGACCAACTTTACATATTTTCTGACAAAATCCTAATCCTTGAGCCACCCTAACTAATATATTTCTTTGAAGCAACATATTAGAAGTATCAATCAGCATTAGTTCAAGACTGGCTCAAGATTTCGTTTCCGAGATATGACGCATTGAAATAAAACTTAGCAAAATTCACTTTTTAGCTTACCGGCCCTTTGGGCCGATAAGCTATTGTCGTGGTATTTCGTCCGTCGTCCGTCGTCCGTCCGTCGTCCATCCGTCGTCCGTCCGGGTCTGTAACTATTTTTTGACATGATGAATTTCCCCATAAATTTGTCAAAACATACCTTGGGCCAGTATCTAAAAACGTTTTTTTTATTTTTTTTATTGAATCGTTTTTGCCTATTTGGCGGCCATTTTGGACGAAAAATTGCCAATTTTGGACTTTGGAAGCCATTTTCTCAAAAACTGTCTGATCAGTTTTGAGATTTTTGTTTTAAAACATTTCTCTCATGTACCTTTATGACGAAATGACGAAATCTTGAGCCAGTCTTGAACTAATGCTGATTGATACTTCTAATATGTTGGTTTAAGGTAGAACATTAGTTAGGGTGGCTCAAGGATTAGGATTTTGTCAGAAAATATGTAAAGTTGGTCAAAATACCCAAAAAGTGAATTTTGCTAAGTTTTTATTTCAATGCGTCATATCTCGGAAACGAAATCTTGAGCCAGTCTTGAACTAATGCTGATTGATACTTCTAATATGTTGCTTCAAAGAAATATATTAGTTAGGGTGGCTCAAGGATTAGGATTTTGTCAGAAAATATGTAAAGTTGGTCAAAATCCCCAAAAAGTGAATTTTGCTAAGTTTTTATTCCAATGTGTCATATCTCGGAAATGAAATCTTGAGCCAGTCTTGAACTAATGCTGATTGATACTTCTAATATGTTGCTTCAAAGAAATTTATTAGTTAGGGTGGCTCAAGGATTAGGATTTTGTCAGAAAATATGTAAAGTTGGTCAAAATACCCAAAAAGTGAATTTTGCTAAGTTTTTTTTTCAATGCGTCATATCTCGGAAACGAAATCTTGAGCCAGTCTTGAACTAATGCTGATTGATACTTCTAATATGTTGGTTTAATGTAGAACATTAGTTAGGGTGGCTCAAGGATTAGGATTTTGTCAGAAAATATGTAAAGTTGGTCAAAATCCCCAAAAAGTGAATTTTGCTAAGTTTTTATTCCAATGTGTCATATCTCGGAAATGAAATCTTGAGCCAGTCTTGAACTAATGCTGATTGATACTTCTAATATGTTGCTTCAAAGAAATATATTAGTTAGGGTGGCTCAAGGATTAGGATTTTGTCAGAAAATATGTAAAGTTGGTCAAAATCCCCAAAAAGTGAATTTTGCTAAGTTTTTATTTCAATGCGTCATATCTCGGAAATGAAATCTTGTGCCAGTCTTGAACTAATGCTGATTGATACTTCTAATATGTTGGTTTAAGGTAGTACATTAGTTAGGGTGGCTCAAGGATTAGGATTTTGTCAGAAAATATGTAAAGTTGGTCAAAATACCCAAAAAGTGAATTTTGCTAAGTTTTTATTTCAATGCGTCATATCTCGGAAACGAAATCTTGAGCCAGTCTTGAACTAATGCTGATTGATACTTCTAATATGTTGCTTCAAAGGAATATATTAGTTAGGGTGGCTCAAGGATTAGGATTTTGTCAGAAAATATGTAAAGTTGGTCAAAATCCCCAAAAAGTGAATTTTGCTAAGTTTTTATTTCAATGCGTCATATCTCGGAAACGAAATCTTGAGCCAGTCTTGAACTAATGCTGATTGATACTTCTAATATGTTGCTTCAAAGAAATTTATTAGTTAGGGTGGCTCAAGGATTAGGATTTTGTCAGAAAATATGTAAAGTTGGTCAAAATCCCCAAAAAGTGAATTTTGCTAAGTTTTTATTTCAATGCGTCATATCTCGGAAACGAAATCTTGAGCCAGTCTTGAACTAATGCTGATTGATACTTCTAATATGTTGCTTCAAAGGAATATATTAGTTAGGGTGGCTCAAGGATTAGGATTTTGTCAGAAAATATGTAAAGTTGGTCAAAATCCCCAAAAAGTGAATTTTGCTAAGTTTTTATTTCAATGCGTCATATCTCGGAAACGAAATCTTGAGCCAGTCTTGAACTAATGCTGATTGATACTTCTAATATATTGGTTTAAGGTAGTACATTAGTTAGGGTGGCTCAAGGATTAGGATTTTGTCAGAAAATATGTAAAGTTGGTCAAAATCCCCAAAAAGTGAATTTTGCTAAGTTTTTATTTCAATGCGTCATATCTCGGAATCGAAATCTTGAGCCAGTCTTGAACTAATGCTGATTGATACTTCTAAGATGTTGCTTCAAAGGAATGTATTAGTTAGGGTGGCTCAAGGATTAGGATTTTGTCAGAAAATATGTAAAGTTGGTCAAAATCCCCAAAAAGTGAATTTTGCTAAGTTTTTATTTCAATGCGTCATATCTCGGAAATGAAATCTTGAGCAAGTCTTGAACTAATGCTGATTGATACTTCTAATATGTTGCTTCAAAGAAATATATTAGTTAGGGTGGCTCAAGGATTAGGATTTTGTCAGAAAATATGTAAAGTTGGTCAAAATACCCAAAAAGTGAATTTTGCTAAGTTTTTATTTCAATGCGTCATATCTCGGAAACGAAATCTTGAGCCAGTCTTGAACTAATGCTGATTGATACTTCTAATATGTTGGTTTAAGGTAGAACATTAGTTAGGGTGGCTCAAGGATTAGGATTTTGTCAGAAAATATGTAAAGTTGGTCAAAATCCCCAAAAAGTGAATTTTGCTAAGTTTTTATTTCAATGCGTCATATCTCGGAAACGAAATCTTGAGCCAGTCTTGAACTAATGCTGATTGATACTTCTAATATGTTGGTTTAAGGTAGAACATTAGTTAGGGTGGCTCAAGGATTAGGATTTTGTCAGAAAATATGTAAAGTTGGTCAAAATCCCCAAAAAGTGAATTTTGCTAAGATTTTATTTAAATGCGTCATATCTCTGAAATGAAATCTTGAGCCAGTCTTGAACTAATGCTGATTGATACTTCTAATATGTTGCTTCGAAGAAATATATTAGTTAGGGTGGCTCAAGGATTAGGATTTTGTCAGAAAATATGTAAAGTTGGTCAAACTATCCAAAAAGTGAATTTTGCTAAGTTTTTAATTCAATGCGTCATATCTCGGAAACGAAATCTTGAGCCAGTCTTGAACTAATGCTGATTGATACTTCTAATATGTTGCTTCAAAGGAATATATTAGTTAGGGTGGCTCAAGGATTAGGATTTTGTCAGAAAATATGTAAAGTTGGTCAAAATCCCCAAAAAGTGAATTTTGCTAAGTTTTTATTCCAATGTGTCATATCTCGGAAATGAAATCTTGAGCCAGTATTGAACTAATGCTGATTGATACTTCTAATATGTTGCTTCAAAGAAATTTATTAGTTAGGGTGGCTCAAGGATTAGGATTTTGTCAGAAAATATGTAAAGTTGGTCAAAATCCCCAAAAAGTGAATTTTGCTAAGTTTTTATTTCAATGCGTCATATCTCGGAATCGAAATCTTGAGCCAGTCTTGAACTAATGCTGATTGATACTTCTAAGATGTTGCTTCAAAGGAATGTATTAGTTAGGGTGGCTCAAGGATTAGGATTTTGTCAGAAAATATGTAAAGTTGGTCAAAATCCCCAAAAAGTGAATTTTGCTAAGTTTTTATTCCAATGCGTCATATCTCGGAAATGAAATCTTGAGCCAGTCTTGAACTAATGCTGATTGATACTTCTAATATGTTGCTTCAAAGAAATATATTAGTTAGGGTGGCTCAAGGATTAGGATTTTGTCAGAAAATATGTAAAGTTGGTCAAAATACCCAAAAAGTGAATTTTGCTAAGTTTTTATTTCAATGCGTCATATCTCGGAAACGAAATCTTGAGCCAGTCTTGAACTAATGCTGATTGATACTTCTAATATGTTGCTTCAAAGAAATATATTAGTTAGGGTGGCTCAAGGATTAGGATTTTGTCAGAAAATATGTAAAGTTGGTCAAACTATCCAAAAAGTGAATTTTGCTAAGTTTTTATTTCAATGCGTCATATCTCGGAGACGAAATCTTGAGCCAGTCTTGAACTAATGCTGATTGATACTTCTAATATGTTGGTTTAAGGTAGAACATTAGTTAGGGTGGCTCAAGGATTAGGATTTTGTCAGAAAATATGTAAAGTTGGTCAAAATCCCCAAAAAGTGAATTTTGCTAAGTTTTTATTTCAATGCGTCATATCTCTGAAATGAAATCTTGAGCCAGTCTTGAACTAATGCTGATTGATACTTCTAATATGTTGGTTTAAGGTAGTACATTAGTTAGGGTGGCTCAAGAATTAGGATTTTGTCAGAAAATATGTAAATTTGGTCAAAATACCCAAAAAGTGAATTTTGCTAAGTTTTTATTTCAATGCGTCATATCTCGGAAATGAAATCTTGAGCCAGTCTTGAACTAATGCTGATTGATACTTCTAATATGTTGCTTCAAAGAAATATATTAGTTAGGGTGGCTCAAGGATTAGGATTTTGTCAGAAAATATGTAAAGTTGGTCAAAATACCCAAAAAGTGAATTTTGATAAGTTTTTATTTCAATGCGTCATATCTCGGAAACGAAATCTTGAGCCAGTCTTGAACTAATGCTGATTGATACTTCTAATATGTTGCTTCAAAGAAATATATTAGTTAGGGTGGCTCAAGGATTAGGATTTTGTCAGAAAATATGTAAAGTTGGTCAAAATACCCAAAAAGTGAATTTTGCTAAGTTTTTATTTCAATGCGTCATATCTCGGAAACGAAATCTTGAGCCAGTCTTGAACTAATGCTGATTGATACTTCTAATATGTTGCTTCAAAGAAATATATTAGTTAGGGTGGCTCAAGGATTAGGATTTTGTCAGAAAATATGTAAAGTTGGTCAAAATACCCAAAAAGTGAATTTGTTATGCTAAGCGATACTTACCTCTGACTCTGGGGTCGTGTAATTGGCGAGCCCTCATTCGCCAACCACACATGAAATATGGGTGAAAAAGCTAAACGAAAGTTAGCCGGTCCGTTTAGACCCTGCGTTAGTAATGGTAGTTACCTGAGCAGTTCACCCTCCGTGTGGTAGCATAATCGTGCCGGTCCACTGCCTCCCAGTTCACTTTTGTTTTTGGCGAGCTCCTGTCAACACCTACTCTGCCGTCGCTCGCGTTTTTGTTTCTGAAGTTTCAAGTTGGATCTTTGGAAGTTTCTTCGCTGTGATGGAGGAGTTTTCTTTTTGGAATTGGACAAGAGTTTCTGCTGCACGAATCGTTTTCTTGCAAGCGCTCTGTCTGTTCGTCTCCTCGGCGCCGCGGATTTTGTGAATCTTGGACTGAGGAGTTTGTCTGTCTTCCGGACAAGCGTCGTTAGACAGGAGGGAGAAGCAAGCGTTCCGTGGATTCGCTGTCTTCTTCTCGTTGGATTCACTGGGAATTACGTCGGGAATTTGCAGGCCTCCATTGCCGCGATGTCTGCTATGCTGTCATCTTTAGTTAGGGGGGCGAAGTGCGGCTCCGTCTTCCCTACGCGCGCTGAGATGCCTGTCCCGTTCGTCTCCAGAGTGATTCGTTTTGTCGACGGACGCTTCCACGGTGGATTTCCGTTCCCAGGCTGCTGGGCCCGTCCAACGGGCCCGGACGCACGGCCTGCGGAAGGCAGGAGCCCCGTGGTTCGTTCTTAGACTGGACCGTCGTGTTCACGCAACCGTTCAGCTACCGTACGGCCAGTGGATTTCTACATGGTTAATGAGGCAGTTAACTACAGCCGCGGCAGCCTCGGCACAGCCGTTTGTCCGTGACTCTACCGCCCGGTCTGATCTGCATGGGGAGTTGCCGGTGGCTTCTCCCTGCGACTCCTACAGGCTAGCTGCTCACCAGTCCATGACGTCGTTAAGCCGTGGCAGCCTAGGAGGTTTTCTACGACCGTGCGGCTGTCTACCATCTGTCTGCTTTTGCCAGCCGTGTTCTGCTCTGTGTCTCTACAGTCCTGTTGCAGCCTCGCGGGTTTTCTACTACCGGCCGTCCGTGGGTCCGTCCGTGGGTGATCGCCGGCACTGTGACCCCCCCACCCCCCCCCCCACCAGCGCTGCTGCAGGGGTTCTTCTGTTCGTCCGTCGGCGTTGCTAGCTGCTGGGAGCTACTGCACTGTTTATCTGATTTGCCGGCCGCTATATGCACCGTGTCTTACCAGCGCAGCTACAGTCCGGGGGTTTTCTACTGACCGGCTGTCGGCCGTCCGTCCGTACGCGCGTCTTCGTCGGCTCCATGACCCCCCACCAGCGCTGCTGCAGGGTGTCTTCTGTCCGTCCGTCCATCGTTCGTCTGCTGGTGTTACCAGCCGCTGGGAGCTACTGTTTCCAGTGCTTATGGGTTTCCTCGATGGATGTGCACCGTGTTAGATGGCCTCTCGCTAACGCCGTTCCTGCCTGTGGTGCTGCCATGTGATTGCTACCGTGGGCTGGGTGTTTGCTACACGTTCTTCCTCCTGAACCAGAGGTGTGTTTCAGCGGTGGATTCCCGTTCTCGGGCTGCCGGGACCGGCGGGTCGGTCTTGGGCTAACAGTCTGTTGAAGGCAGGGGCCCCGTTGGTCGCGCTAAGTCTGGCCCCCGACTACTCCACCGTGCAGCTCCCCGACGGCGCTGTTGATGTACTTATTGTGGACAAGTCTCCAAGACCCGGGCCGTGTTCAGCACCGTGACGACTCCACTGCCCAGGTTTCTTCTCCGGCCGCTGCTGCCTCTCGCAGGTGTTCAACCGACCGTGAAAGTGATCAGCAGCCAGCGGTGGCAAGCTCGCGGGTCTCTCAGCCCAGTGTTCCACCCCGCGATCAGCCACCGGCCGACCGTCAGTCTGCGGGCGGTACTTCATCGGCTTCCAGCTCGAGTTCTCACCGCGGGTCATCTACCACGGCGGCTAGTGTTCTCCCGGCGGTGGGCCGCCCGTCCTCTCAGGCCGGTGTTCTACCCTGCGTCCAGCCACCGGCCGACCGTCAGTCTGCGGACCGTGGTTCGTCTGCGGGTTCTCACCATGGGGCATCTGCCACGGCGGCTAGTGTTCTACCGGCGGTGAGCCGCCCGTCCTCTCAGGCCGGTGTTCTACCCCGCGTCCAGCCTCCGGCTCGATGTCAGCCCGGGCCGTGTTCAGCATCGTGGCGCCTCTCCAGCCCAGGCTACCGCTTTTTCCAGCGGCGGCAGTGCTTCGCGGTTTTTCACCTGACTGTGACCGTCAACTATAGCCAGCGGTGCCTAGCTCGTGGATCTCCCGGCCCAGTGGTTTTTCCTGCGGCCAGTCTCCGGCCGTCCGTCAGTCTGTGGACCGTTCGTCTGTCCCCAGCTCTGGTTTTCTCCGCGGTTCTGCAGCCACGGCTGCTGGTGTTCCACTGGTGGTGGACCGCCAGCCTCGCCTGACCACTGTCACCATCCAGTTCGGCCTGCGGACCTACTCCGTTCTGAGGATTGGGACCGTCCGTCCGCCAGACGTGCGGATCGTTTCCGAGGTTGGGTTTTTGATCAGCGTCATGATTTTCACTTGGGGACCATGCGGGCCACGGGGACTACTTCTTTAGGGATTTGCGTGGCGGCCGCAGGGACCAGGTCTCGCACGTGGGCTTCAACCGTGGGCGGGCATCCACATGTTCCCTGCCTCTAGATGGAACAGGGGCATCTTTTCTGCGTGACTACCCCCGTCTTTTTCCCGGAGCCTCCAGTCCTGCTTCCTCCCTTTGTGGACCAGGAGTCGGATGAACCTCCGGTCTAGAAGCCCCGGGTCTCCAGTCCAGCCAGGTCGGCGGATACCTCTGTTACGGCTTCTACCTCCAAGCCAGTGTGCATCTGGCTCTTTCCAACTCGAGTGGTCGGCGCTGGGTTCGTCCTGGCTGCAAGCCACGGAGCAAGTGACTCAGAGTTCTCCGGGCTTCTTCAGTCGGCTGTTTGTCATCCCCATGCTCGCACATGGCTGGTGACCGATTATCGTCCTCAGTCCTTTAGACAAGTTCGTCCCCAAGGGGAGCTTCTCCATGGAGTGCTCGCGGACCGTCCTCCTGTTTCTCCGCAGCGGGGACTGGGTGACTTCCTTAGATCTGAAGGATGTGCCTTTTCACGTCCCGATTCATCCCTCGTCGCGGCCCTACCCTCGTTTCCAGTGGGGCAACGTGGTTCCGCGCTCTGTGTTTCAGCCTCTCCACCGCCCCGTTCCTGTTCACCAGGGGTTTTCAGTCGGTGTCGGCGTGGGCTCACTGCAGGGTCATTCGTCTCACGAGGTACCTGGACGATTGGCTAATTGCAGCCGCGGATCGGCAGACGGTGGCCTCTCACACGGACCTGGTCGTTCAGTTTTGTCAGCGGGTCGGTCTCTTCATCAATTTCAAGAAGTCCGACTTGGTTCCTTCCCAGTGTGTCACCTACCTCGGGATGGACATCGACACGCAGTCCTTCCTGACACGTCCGACGGCAGATCGTATTCAACGTTTGAACGGCGTTCTACGGTTTTTCTCCATCGGGGTTCCCGTCGCGGCGGTGGTGTTCCTGAGGCTCCTAGGTCACATGGTGTCGCTAGAGAAGATCGTCCCTGGTGCACGGTTGCGCATGCGGTCGATCCAGTTCCACTTGAAGGACCACTGGTCTTCCGAGCAGGACTTGTCAACTCTGGTTCCGGTGGTTTCCGCTCTCCAGCCAGATCTCCTCTGGTGGTCCGATCCGGTCAACCTGCTACGGGGTCATCCGATTCACGAGTTGGAGCCCGACTTTCTCCTGTTCTCCGACGCGTCTCGCCTCGGTTGGGGTGCTCACCTCGGCGAAAGTCAAGTCTCCGGTCTCTGGTCGGCGGCCGATCTCCGGCATCACATCAATTGGCTGGAGCTCAGGGCTGTCTGGTTGGGCCTGCGCCATTTTCATCAGACGGTTGCCGGGTCCACGGTACTGGCCATGACCGACAACACGACGGTCGTCGGCTATATCAAGAATCAAGGGGGGGACACGATCAAGGGAGCTAAGCGCCTTGACTCGAAGAATCTTGGAGTGGGCGGAATCCCAGGATGTCAGTCTTCTGGCCCGACACATCCCGGGCTCCATGAACACCATCGCCGACGCCCTTTCGAGGAAGGGTCCGGTTTCCACGAACTGGTCTCTGAACCCCCAGGTTTGCAGTCACCTGTGGCGTCTTTGGGGTCAGCCTCACTTGGACCTGTTCGCCACGTTCCAGAACAATAGTCTACATCTCTATGTGTCCCCGTTCCCGGACCCTCATGCCTGGGCAGTCGACGCCCTCGCTCAGGACTGGTCCATCCTATGGGCGTACGCTTTTCCGCCGTTCTCACTGATTCCCGTGGTTCTACAGAGGATTCGGTTAAGCTCGGCCCAGATCATCTTGGTGGCTCCCTGCTGGCCAGCCAAGCCTTGGTTTCCGGAACTCCTGGAGCTTCTAACGGATCTTCCACGGTTGTTACCACCGATCCCCAGCCTGCTTCGTCAGGGACGTCAGTTTCACGAGCATCTGGGCGTTCTCCATCTTCACGCGTGGAGATTATCAGGCGTTCATTCAGAAAGGCTGGCTTTTCGAAGAACGCTGCCAAGCGGATGTCCAGAACAGTTCGGTCATCCTCAGAGCGATTATATCAAGCCAAGTGGAGAGTCTTCTCTTCTTGGTGTGGTCGACGGCAAGTTGATCCACGCCGTCCCCCTCTCCCTGCGGTAGCGGACTTCTTTGTCTGGTTGAGAGACAAGCGCAAGCGGGCTCTTACTACTGTCAAGGGATACCGTGCGGCATTGTCTAATGTGCTAGCTTCTCACGGTTTGGACATTTCTACATCACGGGAGATTTCGGCCTTGTTCAAGTCCTTCGCCCAGGATTTGCCTCCGGTCTCCCGCGCACCAAAATGGGACTTGTCATTGGTCCTTTGTAGCCTCAATGAATCTCCATATGAGCCTCTCGAGGAAGCGGAGCTTCGCACAAGACTGTGTTCCTGTTGGCCCTTGCTTCCGCGAAGCGGGTCAGTGAGCTTCAGGGACTGTCTGCGGAGGTCTTACACCCGGAAGATTGGTCTTCTGTTACCCTCCAGTACCATCTGGGGTTTCTTGCCAAGACCGAAACTCCTTCTGCCCTGGCGGCTGGGATGCGAACGTTCTCTGTCCCTGCCTTATCTCAGTTGGCAACTGACTGTGGGGATCTGTCCCTGTGTCCGGTGCGTGCGTTACGGTTGTATCTGAAGAGGACTAAGCCTTCACGACCAAGGGAATCTCACCTCTTTCTCCCGTTTTCGGCATCGAGAGGACAGGTCTCCAAGAACACGATCTCGCTTTGGATCAAGGCTGTTGTTACACGTGCTTACAGTAAGGATCGTCGGGACCTACATCAGCTCTACGGTCGTACGGCTCACAAGGTTCGCGCCATCTCCACTTCCTGGTCGTTTGCACACAACATGTCACTTCAGGATCTCATGAAGGCAGCCACTTGGAGATCTCACTCTACGTTTTCCTCATTTACCTGCGCGATGTATCGCTCCTCGCGGATGACCTCTATCGTCTGGGACCCATCGTCGCAGCACAAGTCATCGTGCAACCCACTGCTTCTTCTGCCAAGAGTCCGGGGGGGGGAGCGCCGTCTCAACACCTAGCTACGGCTCATCGCCTCACAAGGGACTCGACGACAGGTATGTAATCTCAGATTCTTCTGGATTACAAAGTATCTCTCAGTATACTATTAACTTCCGAGCTACTCTGTGGTTAATTAGTATTATAATTACTATAGGAAAGGAGCGGGTTCCTTATCCTTTATACAGTAATTATAGTCACTGGTATTATGCATAGTTCTCATCCTTCTACTTTCAGGGGATGATCTTGTGCAAGGCGTACTTTCTCTCTGAGGGGCCCACCACCGGCAGGCCATTCCCCAGAGTCAGAGGTAAGTATCGCTTAGCATAACAAATCAAAAGTTCTAAAATAACTTTTATTTTTATACTATGCATACTTACCTCTGACGTTGGATGGTCCCACCCTCCTCCCCGCTGATTATCTTCTTGTCTTTTCAGAAGATAACCTTCAGTGATCAAGTGTTGCAACTCAACAAAAGTGAACTGGGAGGCAGTGGACCGGCACGATTATGCTACCACACGGAGGGTGAACTGCTCAGGTAACTACCATTACTAACGCAGGGTCTAAACGGACCGGCTAACTTTCGTTTAGCTTTTTCACCCATATTTCATGTGTGGTTGGCGAATGAGGGCTCGCCAATTACACGACCCCAGAGTCAGAGGTAAGTATGCATAGTATAAAAATAAAAGTTATTTTAGAACTTTTGATTTTGATAAGTTTTTATTTCAATGCGTCATATCTCGGAAACGAAATCTTGAGCCAGTCTTGAACTAATGCTGATTGATACTTCTAATATGTTGCTTCAAAGAAATATATTAGTTAGGGTGGCTCAAGGATTAGGATTTTGTCAGAAAATATGTAAAGTTGGTCAAAATCCCCAAAAAGTGAATTTTGCTAAGTTTTTATTTCAATGCATCATATCTCGGAAACGAAATCTTGAGCCAGTCTTGAACTAATGCTGATTGATACTTCTAATATGCTGGTTTAAGGTAGTACATTAGTTAGGGTGGCTCAAGGATTAGGATTTTGTCAGAAAATATGTAAAGTTGGTCAAAATATCCAAAAAGTGAATTTTGCTAAGTTTTTATTTCAATGCGTCATATCTCGGAAACGAAATCTTGAGCCAGTCTTGAACTAATGCTGATTGATACTTCTAATATGTTGCTTCAAAGAAATATATTAGTTAGGGTGGCTCAAGGATTAGGATTTTGTCAGAAAATATGTAAAGTTGGTCAAAATCCCCAAAAAGTGAATTTTGTTAAGTTTTTATTCCAATGCGTCATATCTCGGAAATGAAATCTTGAGCCAGTCTTGAACTAATGCTGATTGATACTTCTAATAGGTTGCTTCAAAGAAATATATTAGTTAGGGTGGCTCAAGGATTAGGATTTTGTCAGAAAATATGTAAAGTTGGTCAAAATACCCAAAAAGTGAATTTTGCTAAGTTTTTATTTCAATGCGTCATATCTCGGAAACGAAATCTTGAGCCAGTCTCGAACTAATGCTGATTGATACTTCTAATATGTTGGTTTAAGGTAGTACATTAGTTAGGGTGGCTCAAGGATTAGGATTTTGTCAGAAAATATGTAAAGTTGGTCAAAATACCCAAAAAGTGAATTTTGCTAAGTTTTTATTTCAATGCGTCATATCTCGGAAACGAAATCTTGAGCCAGTCTTGAACTAATGCTGATTGATACTTCTAATATGTTGCTTCAAAGAAATATATTAGTTAGGGTGGCTCAAGGATTAGAATTTTGTCAGAAAATATGTAAAGTTGGTCAAAATATCCAAAAAGTGAATTTTGCTAAGTTTTTATTTCAATGCGTCATATCTCGGAAACGAAATCTTGAGCCAGTCTTGAACTAATGCTGATTGATACTTCTAATATGTTTCTTCAAAGTAATATATTAGTTAGGGTGGCTCAAGGATTAGGATTTTGTCAGAAAATATGTAAAGTTGGTCGAATTCGAAAAAAAAAACGAACTTCCTTAAGTTTTTATTTCAATGGGTCATACCTCGAGAATAGAATTTTGAGCCAGTCTTGGACTAATGCTGATTGATATATTTAATATGTATCTTCGAACTAGTATAGGATTTGAGGTGGCTCAAGAATTAGAATATCAAAAAGGTTATGTTAAAATGGACAATTGGCCAGCTTTGAACCAGCGTTGGGTGCTGATACAGTAAAGCTAACAGGCATCACCAGCCACACAACCCTCCGTGGGGCATAGCAGGGGGTGGGGTGAGGGGAGAGGGGGGGGGGGGTGTTACCACACCTACAATAAAGCAAAAAAGTATATTTCGCGTAATGATAAGCAGATCTAGATATACCGAAAATATTTTACCAGGTCGAATGGTGATACATTCAGCAGTGCCACTCAAGTCTTGATTCATCATGAAATTATGTCTGAATAAGTAGCCAGCTCCTGGTTACTTATTCGATTTGAATAAGGAACTAGTAACAAGTAGCTAACTTCACGCCGGTAATTTAAAGTGCAAATCAGTTACTCACAGCTCACTCACTGACTGACTGAGTGCTGTCACTCATCAGCTCATTGCATTGATCATCAGATCATGATTGACATATATTATGATGCTAAAAGACTGGGGATTTGAACCTTGAGCGAGGCTAAGGGGGCTGCACTGTCACCGGTATGCTGCCGGCATGGTTCCGTTGCTTTTGAATATGGTAGGCCTAGTAAAAAGCTAGATGATCAACGGGGGCGGATCCAGGAATTGGAGGAAAGGGAGGGGGATTTCCGGTTTAGCAATTTTGTGGAAAACTGTTTTGTCAAAATGCGTCAAATACATATATTTGACGCATGTGTGCGCGTGACGTTATCATTCGGAGGGTCATCAAGATTGAGCAATACGTTTGACACAGGAATACGTGAGTTCGGAAATGTTTTCAGGTCAGGTCAGTGGAATTGGGTCAGGTTCAAGTGGTATAAACATAGCCAAACCATGCTGTCACGCTACCATTGTCGAGTCACTGTCACCAACACATTACTCGATTTCGCCTGTACAATACTAAATACTTTGTTTACTTCGAGTTCACCGCGTCACTCACGTTTGAACGTGGTGTGTACGAACGTTTTGTTTATAACACTTGACCTGACCTAGAAACATTTCCGAACTGGCTTATTGGAACACCCCTCTTCCGCTGACCTTTTGTGACCTCATGCTCAATACTTACAAACAGAGAAAGTGATATCAAAGTTGGCAACTTGGCAATCCATCTCTTCATTAATTATGTCTGTGGTCAGATCCAGGTGCCCCCACTCCCAAGCGCGAAACCACTGGCGGTCGAGAGTGTCGGTACCGGGGTCGACCGTTGATCAGCTGGATATGAACTTCCAGAAAGATTGGATTGTAAACTAAAGAGTTAGCCTACATGGTTACACAATAATAGAGGAACACTTAAACATGTTAAACGAATTGTACAGTATGTTGGTCGATATAGGCCAACTTGTTGCTTTCACATCCAACTTGGAACTGAAAATTAATGCCCTCTTATGTGATTTCAGTCATTCAAGACAATAACGTGACCATGAACTGAATAGGACCAGTGGCGGTGCTGCAACAATCAAATGCAGGGAAATAAGAAACAACAACATCCCTCAAAATTCTATCGAATTATCTCAAATATTGACAGAATAAGTAAAAAAAAAAAGGTATTATAGGGCCTTTACCTAAATCAATGACTCTACTATGAACTGTGTACACTAAAAATAATATGTGTATGTAGCCTGATCATGTGTGCGCATTTGTATAAAATTAAAAATCCACGCACAGATATATTTGATATGCCTGCAAAAGTGCCTACAGTCATGCCATTCTGATACAGTTTTGTAAGCAGGATTATCAGCAAAATTAGGTCTTGTTGTGAACCCAACCTTGAACATGATAAATGTAGACATGTTTCAGTCACTGGAACACCATGAACACTGGAAAAGCTGTTGATGTAAATAATTGACAACTCATCAATTATTCACCCCCAATTTATTCTCAACCATCACAATTTAATGTATGCATACATGTACATGTACATGTGAGTGTACCAGCCTTGCGTTCAGTGACAGCGAGCGCTTTGCGAACGTTCGCCGTTGCTCCCTAATTGCTATGCAAGAACAATAGAAAATACTACTTCCGTTCCGTAGCGCCACAGAACGTTTTGTTCACTGAACGCAAGGCTGAGTATTTTGGTCTCAGTTTGAATGTCAGATTTCATAGATTTGTCAAAAGCAAACTTGATAACGACAGCTATATATGTTTCTCCAAACACATGCACAAAATATTAATATGCCCAGCTTTTCAAAATGACCAGAGGAAAAGATCTCAGTTTCACAGAATATTGTCTTTCACAATGTTCATAGTGTGATGACTTTATTGGATCAATATCATGTTTCAAGTGTACATGATGTGGATAACTGATTTATTTCTGAGAGAAAAATATATTT
Source organism: Terebella lapidaria (assembly GCA_949152475.1). NCBI lineage: Eukaryota > Metazoa > Annelida > Polychaeta > Terebellida > Terebellidae > Terebella > Terebella lapidaria. The sequence goes on from OX424562.1 coordinate 23,868,513, forward strand.
AATGTACCTGATGTACAGAAATCTAAATACATGTACAAGACAAGTACATGTATAATGCACATGTATCAGGCTAGGTTTGGTTCTAACTAAATTGTAGTTTGATTTATCGAGTGTTAAAAATGTCCATATGGATGCATTCCATTCCATAATCTAACAGCATCTGCAGTAAAAAAAAAAATCAATGATATCATGCATGACTGAGCATCATGCCACGTCTGTAAAACTTTGGTGATTCGTTTCCATGTGGTGGTCACGCATGGATGGTATCATTGCTATGGTTATACCTTGCACAGATTGATAAATGGACAATGTTTTCATAGAGCCAGTCACTGGAAATCAAGTACAGGTGTACCTATGGTAGTAGGGGTGTGATACCATATTGGAGGTGATTGCATGGGCGCGGTACATGTAGCTGATAGGGGCCAATAATTGATACCATCTGTTGTCATGGTAACTGTAAGCTGACCCACGCTGAGACCGGTATTGATTAGCAGCAGGGCTGCTTCAATTATGGTCATTGATGAATATTTGATCACTTCTTGTCACTTGCAAGTCTTGGATTTGGCCATGCACACGACATGTAATAGTGGTCTGGAAGTTGGTCTACAAGGTGTGGTACAGTACTGATTTCGCAAAACCTCACTAGCCATGCGAATGCTACATGCTAAATGCTAGGCCATGCGATTACGTGCGACTTGATGCTAGCATCAAATCGCATGGTGCGACCAGTGGGCGCGATGCCATTGCATCAGGCGGCCGTCTTAGTTGAACAGGCGAGCATTGTCTCGCACAGATGCGCGCATCCTTTATTTCGGATGCAAATACTGACTTTAATATGAACTGAAATGAAACACTGCATTTTCCCATACGATCTACATGATACAGACTGTTTATAAACCACTCGACCATGTGTTTGCGAGCATATGCGAGCATATAATGGCCTTCACAAAAAATGCGAAATGCTTTTAGTGCACCACAGTGCCAAGAAGCAATGCTAGCATCGAGGGATGCTCGCATACACAATGCTAGCATCAAATCGCATGATGCTACGTCAGGCGAGGTGGGCGAACACGTGCTAAATGCCAGGTGTCCCATGCTGGCATTTTGGTGAGGTTTCGCGAAATCAGTACTGTATTGAATATTCATTGATTTTCATCTCGAACGTCTAATATTTTTCACCCTGTACACTACCATTGCACCCAGTACATGCTGTATTATTGTTTTTCCTGGAAATCAGTGTTCGATGTTCAGTAAATTATATAATTGGGTGTGAAATTCTTTTTCAAAAAGTAGATTGCATTTGCAGACCCGCAGTTAATCTTCATAAATTTGCATGAGGATAACTACGATAAGGGGCATGGAGTTTAAAAAATTTGACTTTAGTAGCTGATGATATTTTTTTAGTGATCTTGTGCTAGATCATGTTTATTTATACATGTACCGCAGCACTCCAGTGCATAGTACGCGAGTGTGTGTGCGTATTCCCGCCAATGACACTTTCTTGGTGTACGACATGCACTGTGTCAACTTGTGGTTTGTTTGTCGATCACCTGTCAATATAATACATGTGTATGAAAAAAACAAATCCGCATTAACAAGTCACTAATCTACTCAAGAATCACCCTGACAGTCGCTAGATGTTCAAGTGCTTCATTCATATCAACACGCCGCTCTTTGTTTTATGTAAATGTCTGTAAGGTCAGGTACTCAACAATGACCGGAGTAGTTCCCCGTGTATTTAGATATACCAATAATTAACATGTTTGTCACCAGTTTCCTGATATGTGCAGTGGATACACAGGCCTCTATCAAGCTGAGAATAATAAAAAAAATTGTAACATGTGTAAGCGTTTGGGAATTGGTATGTCGATGACCGGGCCTAAACTCCAGACCAAAGATCAGATGCCACTGCAATTCGAGCTACGTAGGTAATTTTCCTGAACGATCCTGTTGGCGTTAAGCACTCCAGGATCAACCAGCCGTGTAGTACACTTAGGCATCACGTTTGTATGAGTTACACCAGAAATACATATGTATTCTCTTTATGTATTTCTGGTTACACACAGGTGCTCCTGTACGCTATAGGCATCAGTTACGTTTTAGCAGAAATACATAAAGATATACATTTATGTATATTCCACAAAACCAGAAATACATTTATGTATTTCTGGTTTTAGGTTGTCACTTGAACTGAGGTGTGAAGTGTCGAGAGCCCCATTTACGGATCAACACGGCCGATCTGTAATCGCACATTTTTACCAGTGTTTGCCGTCGTTTTGTGTGTCTACCCCCTGTGATGTTTGCAATGTGTGTTTATACTCGACTCGCAAGTTCTTGAACCCCTCTTTGTCCAAACCCAAACAACCAGCGATCAATGTCTGGCTGATCGTTGATAATGCTATCAATTTCATGTTCATCCAACATCTTTGAAGTTGATCCCAGTGAATTTGTCGAGTTATGAATGAGAGACAGTTTTGTGACTTTGGAGTATTGGTCAATATTGGTTGAAGTCGCCATTGTGAATTGGTTCATTCCAAAGTGCTGTATACAACATAGTGCTAGCCTGGATATAAACGATATATATAATGGTGAAGTTTTGACGTGATAATTGGGCCAAATATAGAGTTGAACTGTTGATTGAATTCATTGAACTTTCTCACATGATTTTCAATGGTTTATGTATACATTTATATGTAAGCATGAATTTGTGAGGTACGCCTTATAAACGAAGGCCCCTTCAAGGGGAACAAACATGAACAACTTGAACTTTCAAGTCTGAGTTCATTGTAAAACCTCATTTTATTTTACACATGAACTTGTTCAGGTTAATCAGGAAGTGCAAATGTACAATGTCATGGCTCAGACTGTATCCATAGACTCATGGACTCGGAGTGGCTCTACTGTTACATAGAAAAAAGAAATATTGTTCACATGTAGTGTTTGACACTGCATGGTCAGTCTTTATGAGTGTAATACACACTGAGATCGCATGATAAACAATTATATGTGCAAAAGCTGATCGATATACTTGATATATTTGTATTTTGCATTCTTCCAGGCTAGAATACATGACAGACGGTTGTGAAGATTTGCATCTGTGAGAGCCATTACAGGGTGAGTATTACGTACATGTAGCAAGAGGTGAGCTTTTATCATGTTTATAGGAGCAAAAATTTATGTTAAATTTGTGATGTTCACGTGTATTTCTACTTTCCCAAATATTTGCTCAAATATTCTTATATTTGTATTTACCGGTATTCATGGTATTATTCATGCACGTTTATATATTCATAGTATGTATATGATGTATGATGTACCCGGGATGTAATACTACATGTATGTATGTAAAGACTAAACTAATGAAAATATTTCGGAACGAGACAATCAGAGGTTGCAGACCCTCGCCCTTCAGATTTAGTCACTAAAATTAGGCGATAATTGAGAGCTTTGGTCTTTACGCCATACGATTGGGAATTGGCCAAAGAAAAATACAAAAATAGGTTGAAAATTTAATATTGATTAGAACCATATAGCCATATATTGAATAGAGTTATAGCCAATTATGTGATTTTCTTTTTTCCGTTGCCATGGCAACCGTTTTCCCCCGATTTTGGCAAAATTTGAAAGGGACTGAGCCACTACCATAGCACTCCAGCCCTATAAATTTCAAATCGATCGGACTGTTTGCCTTTGAGTTATGAGCGCAGACACTTGCACTGAAACGTCGCTGGCCAAAAATAACCGAAATCGTGACCCCCAATTTTTCGACATCGGACGATAATGGAGAGTTTTCGTCGTACGACCATCGGTCGTAAACCAAACGATCGGGAATTGGCCAAACAAAAATACAAAAATAGTTGAAAAAGTTAATATCAATTAGAACCGGAGTTAGAGCCAATTATGTGATTTTCATTTTTTTCCGTTGCCATGGCAACCGTTTTCATCCGATTTTGGCAAAATTTTAAAGGGACTGAGCCACTATCATAGCACTCTTGTCCTATAAATTTCAAATCGATCGGACCGTTTCCCTCGAGTTATGAGCGCAGACACTTTCACTGAAACGTCGCTGGCCAAAAATAACCGAAATCGTGACCCCCAATTTTTTCGACATCGGGCGATAATGGAGAGTTTTCCTCGTACGACCATCGGTCGTACACCATACGATTGGGAATTGGCCAAAGAAAAATACAAAAATAGTTGGAAAAATTAATATCAAGGAGAACCGGAGTTAGAGCCAATTATGTGATTTTCTTTTTTCCGTTGCCATGGCAACCATTTTCATCCTATTTTGGCAAAATTTTGAAGGGACTGAGCCACCAACATAGCACTCTTGTCCTATAAATTTCAAATCGATCGGGCCATTTGCCTTTGAGTTATGAGCGCAGACATTTGCACTGAAACGTTGCTGGCCAAAAAAAATTCGAAACCGTGACCCCCAATTTTTCGACATCGGGCGATAATGGAGAGTTTTGGTCGTACGACCACGGTCCATATATCAGATGATCAGGAATTGGCCATAGAAAAATACAAATTTAGTTAGAAAAAATTATATTGAATAGAATTGAAGTTATGGTCAATTATTGATTTTTACATTTTCCGTTGCCATGGCAACAGTTTTTGTCCGATTTTGACCAGATACCGCTTCATCCCTATAAGTTTCATGTTGATCGGACCATTCTCCTTTGAGATATGCGCGTGGACAGACAGACAGACAGACAAACAAACAAGCAAACAAACAGACATACAAACGGACAGACCCAATTGCAATACCCTCGCCCCCCTACGGGGCGAGGGTAAATATCTGATTCTCGATGTACTTGTATGTATATCAATATTCCAGTGTTGACGACATGGCGGATGTACAACTGAATGGTTCCGTGAGTGAGTCCGGCTCTCCAGAAAGGGGTATGTTCATATTATCCAGATATAACCTCTTCCAGATGAAATTGTACCTGGTATACTCTGATTTTTCTAACTCGTTTACACAGTTTTTCACTGATATTTTCGCGATGCTAAATGCTATCGTTCTATAACTTGGCATACTTCACCTGACAGTCAAGCGGCAATTCCCTACCAAATTTGAGACTTCTATCCCGAAAATTGAAAAAGATGGCAATCTACCTCAATGTTAAATTCAGCCCTGTCATTTGATTTCTGGGTCCGCACACAATTTTGTGCATTTGCTCAGTTCTGTAGTGGTGTAATCTTTCAAAATCAACATGTATGTGTAGATTACACCCCAAATGTGTCTTCTGGTCTAAAATTACGACAATACTCCAATTCCTGATAGATGTTAACAGGATCAAATCCTCGAATAAGCTCAGATTCTCGAGATCCCGTTTTCGGCTGAAATTTAACATTGGGATAGATTGCCAACTTCTTCAATTATTGCGATAGAAGTCTGAAATTTGGTACAAAATTGCCGTTTGTTTTCGAAGTGAAGTATGCCAAGTTATAGAACGATACCATTTAGCATCGCAAAGATATCGTCAAAAACTGGTGTAAACAAGTTAGAAAAATCAGAGTATAGTAAAACCCACTGTAAATTCTGTAAATTCTTCAGATCAGTAGTTTATTCCAATAATCTTGTTAATCAACCCAATAAACAACTTCAATGTAAATAATAGAAATGCTTAACTAATAGACAATGTAGCTACTTGTATACATGTATATACATGTACTGTTCTAGCATACTATAATAGAACACATACATGTACAGATGCATTAGAGTGAATCTATGTTTTTAGTTCACTGCCTCAGTAGTATCCTACCAAATGTCCATACCTTATCTTCATGAATACAATTAATGTTTTTTCTACCAATATTTAAACATTTAAATGTAGTAATTACACACTTCTTTCATGTGTTCATCATCTTATTAGTTTTTGAATAATAAGTAATAATATTTTGTTGTCTTCCTTGATATCATGCAGCATCCAGAAATCTTAAGAATCGGTACAACTTCATTTGTGACTATTTCTAGATATATATTTTATCATTTCCATGTATTCTTTCTGGTCTGGTCTGGTTGCTGAGTTCTGTGTTACATTTTAACCGGAAGAGGGCTGATTTTATTTAAGGTAACCATGGAAACTGGATGTGCAACTTTCTTGTAATAACCCTATGTAGCATCATCACTGATTACTGCATGATAATGCATGAATCCGATCCTTTCTCCTGCTTTTGTTAATTCCTCAGACCACAGCATATTCCTTCATCATATTTGGAGTTTTTTCTTTGCTTTTCTGTCTAATAATAATTAATGGCATGCCACACCATAATATTGCTGCTTGCTATGTAAGAGACTTGTGTATGTTGTACAAAATCATTTTGAAATAGTTATTTTGAAGCAGTGCATGAGTCTATTTTGACATGTACCATATACATGATATAATGATAACAAAGACTGCACACAAGCGTGTAGTATGTACATTTTGTGTGATAACATCTGGCCTTCAGCTGTCTCTTGTCTGTCTATCGTGGTTCTGGTGAGGGCCGATTGCATGCAGCCAAAGAAAATGTAGGACTTGTCTTGCAATGTTATAAATAATTAATGTGATCATGTGCAAATTAGTAGCTTCAGTTTGGGAGTCAACAGCAGTGCATGTGATTGGGCAGTATGCTTCGTGACATTACAGTAAATTAATCATACATGTAAGGTCATAATGTAAACACTGGATTTGCTCATTCTTGTTGTACTAATCATGTAGATCTAGATATAGAATTGAATTACTGGTATACATTTGAATATCATCAAATAAATTTGATGCATGTACAACTCAAACATCAACTTTAAATGTATAATAATGACTTCCATTTACAGACAATATAAATGGGACTCTAGACACTACTTCTCTCTCAGATTTTTCGCCCGTCGCTACTATGTCGTCGTCAACACCAGGGGGAGCTGTACAGTCACATAGCGATGGCAGTGCACCCGTGAGTGAAATGATACATACTCCTCCTTCCTAAACCACAGTTTAGTTTGTAAGACGACTTCTTTCAGTCTCCATTTATGTTTTTAATTCATGATCTTCATTTCTTCAGTATTTAAAACATTAAAATATATAAGACTAGTGTGGTAAGGTAATGCAGTTTGTCTGTGACTCGTGTTCTGACCTCTTTGACCCCGGACTGAACAGACTAGAATTACAGCACCTGAACTGAAGAAAGCAGACAAGGATCAGTGCACATGGATACAGCCTGGCTGCCACAACAATATGCTGATTTAGTCAAGTTTTAGTCCAGATTTAATGACATTACTCTTCCAGATCAATAGTAGATGTCACTCTGCAGCATGCAGGTTATAAGACTGCAAGTGGATCTGTACATCATTTACTATCAATAGCCTTTGATAAGGATAATCATAAACTCAGTGTTACAATGAACACTTCATATCCTGGTCTCTGTTGCTACCATAGCCCAAGAGGATGGAACAGCTGCCACAAGCAGTGGAGTGGATCCAAGCCCGGACTCCACATCAGGAGCACCAAGCTCCGTCGGCCCGGACCTCAGGTCGTCACTGGTCACATCTACGGTGGAGCCACCTAGTGAGCAAGGTCAAGATCAAAGTCAAGAGTCGCCAAATGTGTCTCAAGAGAGCAAAGTGGAGAGCAACGCTGTCTTGGCCAATGTATCGAGCACCAACCAAAACAATAACAACAAAACCCAGGAGATAAGTGTGGACGTTCAACGTAACCCAGCAGGGTCCCTGTCAGCTGACAGCGAGGACAAGAGGAGAACCGTCCTAGACGGCGTCAAGAACAGCGCTCAGCCCTCCTCTGCCTCGGCGGGGTGCCTCCTGGTGCACCTCCCACCTCACGGGGCAAACCATCCATCTATCATCCTACACAAGGATGACGATTCAGGATCACCAAATGCTGGGATGAACGCATCCCCACAGAAGCTCGGAGGATCTGTCAGTGGCAGTCCATCAACAGCTTCACCTGACAGAGGGCAACCGTCAAGTGTGGAGGGAAGTGACTCCCAACTCTGGAGCACGATGGGAATCCCCAGGAGTTCTCTAGTTGGTGTAGGTCAGTCCACCCAGGACATGGCTCAGTCCAAGTCAGTGATCCTCCGGCGTCTGGCCGCCACGGCGGCCGAGGAGGCAAGCAAGGAGGAAAGCCAGGAGGAGGACAACCGAGGACTGCTCTCTCTGCCGACGATAGTGTACGCCGACTCCAAGCATAAAGAACTCAGCTCAGACTTCATCTTGCACATCAAGAGGCTGCTGTCTCTGCCGAACCTGACCGAAGAGTGGAGAGACCAACTCAACAGAATCCTGGAGCATGAGGAGACATTCGCCGATGGACCTGAAAGTCCCAGCGTACGACATGCCTCGTCTACACAGATAGCCAACGTTGTATCTAACATCATCCATGGACTTCTCCTAAACGGAGGGATATCAGGTCTTAGAGTATTAGCCGACGCTGCCAGTCAACCTTCAACACAAACTTCTTCGTCTGTAGGTTCATCATATTCGGAAGCCTCTGAGGCTGATTACCATTCAGATGTTGATGTCTTTGAAAGCTCTGAAGTCATCCAGAAAGTCCAAAACATTGGCACTCCAAGAGCATCCTTGGTGAGCGTTGCCAGTGGTGCTACCTTGCCCACTCTGTTTCAATTGATCAGGAAGATCGAGGATCGTGAGCTGCAGCTGGCCAGAGCTGGAGTAGGAAGCTTTGCTGATTTACCATCTCTGTCCACTATGATTCTTGAACCAAGCTCAGATGATCCAGAGTCAGATCCTCAACTAGTCTTGGACCTAGTGCAGACCGTCGTCAAGAAATCCATGGGACTCGATGAATGCAGTGGGGTTGGCTCTCTGCCCGATATGTTCCAGACACCATCAGCTTTACTAGCCAAGCAGGAGCAGCAGCATGCTCTGGACCCGAGCAAGATGTCGCAAGAGGAATGGGCCACAGCAGAGGCTGAAATAAAGAGCCGATCCTCAGTGCCACATGTGAGCCCTCGACAGATTCTCAAGGAGAAGATTACTCTCTTGGGGAGCAGGACAAAGGAGAGATGTTCTGAAGAAGAGGACAAGGTGGACCCAAGTGCATCAAAGCTCCTCAAGAAAGTTGTGAACAGAGAACTGCAGGATGATCGGATGGGGGTTGGAAGTTTCGAGTCGTTCGAAGGTGGTACAGCATCGAAGCTGATGGCAAAAGTTGAACAGCAGGAGCTTCAGAATGAGAGAATGGGGGTCGGAAGTTTTGCGACCATGCAGGAGGCTTCTCCGTCTAGACTCCTGGCCAAAGTCGAGCACCAGGAACTCAGGAAGATCTGGCAACAGAGACAGGAAGGGGATCCACCACGTACTGACACGTACACAGTTCTAAACAACCCAACTCAGGATGCAAAGGAGGCTTGGGAGACCACACAAAGTGCTGTGGATTGCCCAGTCACACCACAAGAGGGCATCAAGGACCCTCGACTCGTCGCCAGTCACGGTGTAGCCGACACCCGACACGACCACCTTCCCGTCCCCGACCCGGGGTGCACACAGAAACTATACACCAGCTTCTGCGAGATTAATATGCTTGGCTCCCCAAGTAAAGACAGCGTTGACACCGTCGACTTTGACGGACTGACAGTTTCTGACCTCAGACATACAGATAGACAGATCACTCCCAAACAGTGCTCTAACGACGAAGCTTTCACTTTGCCTCGCTGCACGCCCGTCCGTGACCCACGCTGCCCTGGCTCCGTGGACTTCCCCTCCCCGGATCTCCTCTCCATCTCAATGCTCCAGGATAGTAATGCCACCAGCCGCGGGTCTCCCACAGGTGCCCCCCAGTCCCCGGAACATGTGAGTTTACTTGTATATGTATACCGCCGATATTAGAGAGTACAGATTATAACAATTATATATTGTTTTATTATAACCATGCTAAGTATATATATACAATTGTCTTTTTTGATGTCTCGATAATCATTTCAACACATTTGCATGTTTTATGCTTTTGTTGAATGTTTTATAAATTGAATACAATAGTACATGAAATCTATTCAAAATACATTGCTGAAAAACATTCATTTGAGCCATCTTTCTTTTTCTGCATCTGGAACATTTGGTATGTTACGCATGTGATGCACTTTAAAAAGTTCATTACATATAGCGGTGACTTCGTCTCAAGTCTGAAGCCATCACAGAACAAGTCTAAATGTGTTATCTGCACTGTAGTTGAGGCATGTGTACCTGTAGATAGTATACATGTACATTGATACTCTTCATGCGAGTGATATATTTACATAAATAGGCCTGAAGTGATGCGCTTTCGAAGGTAGAAAATTTGGTTGGACTGAACCCATGGTCAAAAATGAAAATATAATGATCATTGTATTTTAAGGGTTTTAAGTGCTGTTTGTTGCATGTACTTTTGGCTTCATGTTCATGTCATCTTTCGAAATGTTTCAGACAATGGGAGCCAACCAGAAGACTCAAGGATCAACTTCTGAACTTCGCTCTTTTGTCATCGAGAAGGTATTCATATCCAGCTTCCATGCTCTGTAGAAATGTTCATGATTCATGATACCAATAAGGTATGGTTTTAGCATAGCTACATTTTGTGATACACTGGTTTGTCAAACCGATACTTGCAGGAGCTGTTCGAGAGCAAGTTGCGGAAGTTACAAGTAGAAAACTCAGGGCTTCTGGCAGAGAACAAACAGATCAAGGAGAAACTCAACCGTTCCCAAGGTGAGACATGCTGGTAGTGTCAGATTACTGACCAGTACATGTACATGAACATCAATGTATGTTGAAATTCTTAACAAATTCACCATAAATATGAGTTTTATTGATTGAAATGCTTTGACCAAGTCGAACTCACATGTTTGCTACAGTAAAGATTTTCCATTGTAAGATATCTTCATTATGAACAGACAGATTACTCCTCAATGAGTAATAATCGCTGATTTTATGACGTAGATTTTGGACATTCATGTCGATACACAGGTTTCCAAGTTTGATGTCCCTAATGTTTACACGTTGATCACACTTTGCTCTGTTGCCAGCCCGGTGCCAGTACCTTGAGGCTCAGCTGAGGAGCAGCCAGGAGGAAGTCAGCTCACTCCAGAACGGCTACCGGGATGAGGTCACCGCCGTCAAGAGGCGGTCCCAGGACCGGTCCGACCGAGACCGTTCCGACCTCCAGGACCAGGTCACCAAACTTGGCCGTGATCTCGATGTTGTCCGTGCTCAGGTGGGTTCATTCATACAAGGTGAACTGGTCCTCTCAGCCTGTGTGAATAGTATACATTTATCAAGTGGTAACTATTTGTTTTCCGTGCAAAATTATTTCTCTGTTTGCAGGCTCATAGTATGATCTCCGCAATAACAACTTCAGTTCATATATACATCATGTGGCCGCACTCTCTGGCACTCTTTTCTGATAGCTAGAATGCTATCATATTCAAATCCTGGCCTAGAATAACACTAATGTATGTATAATGTATTGTATAACTGTGTTTTTTGTTTGAAGAATGCCCTGTTGGAGAAGCAACTGGATACTGCCAGCTCAAACTCAGGCAATAATTCGGGGGCTCCTGATTGGTCCAAATTTATGGAGAGCTACAACGCAGACGTCAGCACGATGAAGGTATAGTGTTGACAATACTAGTGCATACAATACATCGGTAAAGTATGGTTTACTCTCTGGATTTTATTGCGATGTCCCAGCTCTCACTACTTCTACTACTCAGTTGTTAACATTCTACATGCTGAACAAATCATTGTCATACATTCCTTCATCTCCCCTCCCTATTCCTCAGGATGAGCTGGAGAAGTTGCGGACATTGCTGGCCCAGAGTGAGCGGGACCGACGGCAGGAGGCTGAGGGGCGCAAGGACGCAGCGAGACAAGTTGTACGCTTGACAGAACTCAAGGCCTTACTTCAGCAGCAGCTAGAGAACGCGGGCGCAGGATCCGTCGCCGAAAAACAGGTACGAAATCCTAAAGGAATTTAGGGGAAGGGGAGTCTGTGTTCTGTGTAATCACAATAACAATGGTGTGTATGTGGGGGGGGGGGGGGGGGTATCCAGAACAGGGGGTTTTTCTGTTCCTGGTCTCCATGCTGCTGTAGGTTGCAATGTTTACATCAGTTAAGACTACTAACAAAGATAGCATACATGTATGGTACATGTATGTGTACTTGATCTTAACACTAACATTTAAATAAGAACTAACTTATTTAAATAAAAATAAAAGCTCCAGTGTACAATGCATGTAGATAAGTTGCGACTAGTTAAGCGTATGGCTTACAGGTTCAGTCGCTGGAGCGGAGACTGAAGATCACAGAGGACCGACTACATCAGGAGCGTGCTGACAGGGCTGGAAAACTGTCCGAGGTCGAGGAGAAACTCATCAACGATAACGCCAAGCTACAGGTACAACAACAGTCCTTTCTCCCTCTTCCTCATAGCAATTTTTCTGGATATTTGTCATCTTCAGGAGTCCAAGATATGCCTATTATGTGCATAATAAAGTGTAGATTTCCGATATAAGTCAACCTGAAAATAACTGTGTTTATGTAATATTAGCATGGTTACTGATATGTGCAAGTTTTACAAATAAAATGTCTGATTTTGGAGACGTTATCCTGTAATGTTTCTTTGACAAGTGATACCATGCAGATGATATGAAAATGAAACTTGAATTTGATATATAGTCACTAGTTATTCTCTGTGATACCATGTCATGGTGTATCCTAATTGGCTGGCAGGTTTCCACGAAGGAGACAAGCCGACAGTTACAGCGAGAGAGAGACAAAAACAGGAACTTGGCGGACAAGTACAGGGACGCCCGTAGTGAGCTGGATCGCCTGCAGGTGGCGACACTTGACAAGCCATCTATCCTCGACAATACGCCATACATGACAAAAATGGCCAACATGCATAGTGCACTCGGCAGCAAGAAGGTCTGCGTCAATGTATTATGTGTATATGTGAATTCTTTCGAAAGGTCAATTCTCTTTGGACCATGCACATATTGAATTTGCTGTCTGGGAACATTAATTTATCATACAGTTATGTCACACATTCATGTATGCATGCTTTACCACAAATACACTCTGCCGCACAACCTAAATTTTGCTTTAATCAATGTTTTAGGTTTCTTTTCTTTCAGAAAATTTAATTTTAGGTTAACTTCCAAGTTACTTACAAGTTACTTACTTTGCCATTATTTTCTGGAGTTATAGTTACGTTCAAGTCGTTATTGTCATGTTTAGCACTCGGAAGAAGTGAAGCACATTCTGGATCAGGTCCAGAAGGAACACCCGGTGGCTGCGGACCAGGAGTCGGACATTATCTGGTTGCTATGGCACCAGCGGGAGGAGCTGAACAAACTTCTGAGGGAGTGGGAGGTCGCCCTTGGCAACCTAAACCTCCGGGCTCAGAACGTCAGCGAAGCTCTACAGGTGACTTGGGATAGGATGACTGGAAGATTTTTATACCCATCATTATTATACCCATCAGTTTCTTGTACTATGTCTTATAGCCTTTGTTTGTTTATAATAAGATTACTTTAAGTTACTAACAAAGCTGTGGGGCAATTAGTGGGTTTGGCTTTTGTACAACAATGGTACTACATTACCACAGATGTGGTGTCGTAATTGGCATGTTGGGCAATAAAAGAAATATACATGTGAAGTTGAACATTTTCTTCTATGTAAATGCAATTTTTTGAAAATAAACTTTCTGCTTTGAAAATAAACTTCCTGTTCACTACATGTCATTTTCTCACAATCGGGTTATTTTGATGTTTTCGAATACCATACGTTATGCATGTTGGAATCACATTGTTGGAATCACATCTTAAAACACTTGTATCCAGAATTGTTACATTTATACCTTTTTCAAACTAACTGTACCATAACTTATTAGGTGCTCCACTTTAGATGGCATATACTAGTAATATATGCTAACATAAATCATATTTTGGCATTTCTATGACAGTTGCTGCAGACAGACCGACAGACAGCAGACGCCGAGTTACAGAAGAGCCAAGAACTACTAGGCGATGTACAGAGAGAGCGCGATGAACTTCTGTCCACCTTCCAACTGTAAGCAACTGTCTCTCCTTCAAATCGTTTTTACAGCAGCTAATTGACCCATCGCCAAAGCCCCTAAAAGTTGTCCAAGTTGCACATATTACGTAGGCAAATTTGTCTTTGGCCAATACTAACGTTTTGCAGAATGCATAATAAATGACGTATAAAGACTCTTGAAATTGGTTCGGCAATGGGTTAATTTTGCGAGAAAACATTAATATGTCTACCGGTATACAGAGATGGAATATTATACAGTTCAAATTGAATCTATCAGAAATTTATCTCAATTTAGATTATTCTCACTCATAATGTGGAAGGTTTTGATATGACATTTTAATTTTCCTGTCTTGACTAATACTTAGCTGTTTTTATTATGAAACCACCCACGTGTCCACACCCAGGCAAGTGGAGACCCTGACGAAGGACAAGCACAGTGCTGTGGTGCGAGCCAAGGACCTCGAGGATCTCAACGCCGCCCTTACAGCCGAGAACGACTCGCTCAAACACAGTCTGCGCTCTAGTGCAGGGGAGAGTGGAGTCGCCAGGACCACCAACATGCGTAACACCGACGGTAAGCTTGGGTTGTCTAAAAACTCTTCAGTAATTGCCACATTTCTCGTAAAGAAGTGACACTTTGAACTGTGAATACAATAGTGTGCTTCTCGTTAGTGCTTCTCATAAGGGCTAACTAGCAATACATGTACCTGATAATATTAGTTTACGACAATACTGTACACACACATGCACTACAAGTAATTAATACCAGTACCTTCAATTTTACTTGTGGATGGTTGTGATACTGTGACATGTACCATGCATCGTTTTGAGACCGTCCGGACTTCCCAGCCTTTCATCATGCATATTTCATCTATAATAATTATGAATGCACACATTTACCATGTTTACCATACCATTGGGATCTTCTAATATCGAGTACTAGTACAACGAGACCCATGTCTCACTTTACAATGTACATTTACATGTACTCCTAATAGCTGAGCTTGAGAGCGTGAGGGTGGAGCTTAGGGTTGCCCAGGGTGATCTGCACCAGGCTGTCCGAGGTCAGCATAGCGCTGAGAACCAGCTACACAGCCTGCGCCTGCAGCTGGCCAACAAGGAACAGGCTCTGTCCCAGGCCCTGGCCAGTCTTGACCAGCAGGCGATCACCCGACAGGTCCGGTCCCCCGAACCTGGCCTCCAGCTCAAGCTCGACCGCCTCAACGCACAGGTCAGTAACAAGCTCTTGTCATCCGGTCAGCTTCGTTCGTGTTTGGTTAAAAGCATATATGATATTGGACATCAGGATGTAGGAAGTCTACCTCGATCGTACTATGACTGCAAGTCCCTAGAAGTTGTTTGGGAGTTCCAGTTGAATACAGTTAATTCTTGTTGTATACTTAGAATTTGTACTTAAGAAGTAATGAAATTCATGTGGGAATGAAAAGTATTCAAATGAAATGAACTGAATTCAGATGTATCCAGAATCAGTGTTGTCAGAGGTAAGAAATGTATTCTGTTTGACTGCTCGCATGACATTTATGTTCTTCACCCATCACACTACACATTGTTGGTCACCCCAACACACTAGGATATCTGTTTTACAGGACATTCCATCCTGCAGGTTTTATTGCAGTACCTGGCAGTATAATAACTGAGCCAATCAATGTGGCCCAATGAGTCCTCAAGTTGCATGTTTCACTGCCATTGAATTCTCTCCATACACATGCATATACCAGGTTCAAAGCCTGGAGTCAGACGTGCAGAGCTGGCGGGACAAGTATGAGCGTCTCAAGACGGATCTTGACGCCGTCGAGAACGAGAATGAGCGTCTCCGGACCAAGGCTCTCCAGCTACGGGCAACAGCTGTCAATGAGCAGATCTCTGAGACTCACTGTGATGTATGTGGATCTCTAGGCAATCAGTATAATTATAATGACAGATGAAAAGTTGAGATCTCCATAGTAGCTGATGCAAGTGGTGTGATACAAAGAAAATTTATTTTTTGATTACCGGGTATTTAGGGCTTCCGGTCAAGATCTTAGACGACAATTTTTATGCACACATTTTTTTTAACATGCGACAGAATCCAGGTACATGTACCCTGATATTCCTGGAGTAAAAGATACTAATATTAGTAAGTTATCCGTTCATTATGTTCATAGCCACTGACCTCAAAGCCCCCAGCCCTAGAGGCAGATATCCGAGATAGAGAAGACCAGATCTACACGCTGACTGTTCAGAGCTCGGAGAGTGAACACGAGCTCCAGCGCGCTAGACAGCGCCTCCTAGTGGAGGAACAACACAGCGCGGGACTCGCCAGTCAGGTGACTCAGCTGTCGCTTAGATACCACCTGCTGACTGCTAATCTCTACTTGCTGAGACTTCCCTGCTGTCTCTAACTCTTTCGTGTGTGTTCTCTATGGAAATTTGATCACGACATTGCGTTTGATGATTGTAACTTGTCACTTCTCATAAATTTATGGTAGAATCAGCCTTTGCAGCCACACCACTTTTCACTTGTCATTTGACACTTGTCATTTGATATTTGTCTTTTGTCGGCACCATTTGACGCTTGGTGATTGTTATTTGACATTTGAAGCCCCGTCCACGTCGCTGATTCTACCATAAATTTATAAGAAGTGACAAGTTACAATCATCAAACGCCATATCGTGACCAGATTTCCATGTGGCTGCTACTCTATTCTTCTACTCAATCGTCTGCATTACTATTTTGTCTACATGCAGTGACGGTGGTAGATATTGTTCGCTTATGAGACTTACCCTTCTGTTATCTCACCTCCAGGGGCCAAGGAAATCTCTGCACATACTGAAACATGTAACACCCCTTATCATGCTTAACTCAAGTGTATGTTACTGGAAAGTGCTATCCATAATTGCATACTTCTGACACGTCTGACACAAACATACTGTGGTGTCTTTGACTTCCCATGTACATCTTATACAGTGTAATGTATTTCCGAAGCTACTGCTTCTTCCCTAACCTTCCTTTCTACAGCTTCTCCAGTCTACAGTATCACTTATCAGTGTTTGAATGCCTCATATTGTGATGACTGTCTCATAACTCTATATTCGCTTGCACTTGTTCACGTGTTTCAACTGCTCACCAGTGCACATGGATTAGACATGATGTATAAATGTGTTCTTGTCTCACCATGTTCTTTTAGTCTGTTCACTGATAACTTATGTAATACATGTTGTCCATCCATCACATTAGTAGAGTTGCCTATGAATGAAAATTTAGATATCTAATAATATCATAATTCTCCTGTGTTTTAACGTGTAATTAGTATGATTTCAATACAATCTTCAAACAGTTGTTGTGATGTTTATTGCTATTCAATACCATGTCCTCTGCTGACTGTCTGCCCCCCCCCCTCCTCTACTCCCTAGTTGGAGCAGCTACAGACTCAGCTACGCCAGAAAAACCATGTGCTTGACCGGATGTCTAGTGCCGAGTCCGACTACCAGGTGGAGCTCAAGGCACTTCGCGACAACCTGGCCACCGTCAACCGGGAACTCACGCAGAAGTCTCATGAGGTATATCAACAGGGTTATCATGTCAAAGATAGACATGTAGAAACAAGAAAGAACCCTTAGTCATGCATTCATATATCAGGAATAATAGAAGGATCGTGACATTATAATGTCATACTATGGTACTATACAAGCGCTTGTTGCACAGAACACAGAGTACCGGTAGACACACTTGTGGCTACTGCTGTGGGGAATCCTTAAACAAATGAAGTTTACATTTACATCTAGAAGAAAATGTAGCAATCAATTGAAAAATTACAGAAAAATTCAGCCTATCATGATATTATGATACTATCCACTGTAAAAGGTGAAGCTGTTGTCGCTAGACCTGAGCCGAGAACAGACAAAGACCCAGAAGTTGACGCAGGACGTCTCCCAACGCGAGCAGCTGCTCAGTCGGGACATCGCGGCCCTCGTCCACCAGGGAGCAATCACATCGTCCCTCTACCAAGACTTGGTGGTTGCCAGTCCTGGCGCAACGCTCGCCAAGGCCGAGATGAAAGTCCGCATGGCCGACTACGAGAAGGAGGCTCTCAGACACGACATACAGGTCAGAGCGTGCTGTAGCATCTTGGTGAACATATCATTGCTGGAATGTTTCCCAGCATAGATACAACAGAAATTGTTAAGTTCAGCAGAGCTCATATTATTCTCACCGAGGCTGCAACTTGAGTGTATATTTGTAATGACTGTTGACTTTCAACAACCATTCTGTAAGTCCTATGACGAGTTTGCGAGTTCTATGATGGATTTCCTGTACATCACCAGTCCTTGTCATTCAAGTGCTGGAGTGTCTTTCTATCTTCAGACGGCCAATGACACGATTCAGGCGATGGTTCGGGACAATGCCGAGCTGTCGACCCGAGTCCAAGAGGCCAGACAACAGCTACTGGCCGAGCAGGCACACGTCGCCCAGGCCGTGGCTGATAGAGCTGACATAGAACAGAGTCAGATCGTGAGTAATCATAGCAACAGTGGGTTAATGAGGGAAATATACCTACAATCTGACATGAACAACTTTTAGGTACAGTGGTCCCCCTCAGATATTCCCCTCTATAAAGGCTTCCCCCTCTGTAAAGACATTTTCTTATGGCGCTAGAATGATTTTAACATTTAAATGAACCACGACTACATGTGAGATAAGACCACTATTTTGTGGCAGAAGGGTAGGTTTTATCTGAGGCTAATTGTGGTAACCAAGGGTAACAGACCTGTGCAGAATAGATGATGAATGAAAATTGAGGACTGGAGAGAAGTGTGACAGGACCGTCAGCATGAAAGACAAATGTTTTATTGTTACCTGTGGATTGGGTGGTAACAAGGCTAAAGTGTATACTAGTATATGTTAGCAGGTGTGGTCTATGTACTATAAATTTTGGTCCCGAGGAAGTGTTAATTTCTGCGCCTGCCCTGTGATTGTCATTTTCATGGAGGCTTCAGAATTAGACATACATGTACCGGTACATATTACAAACCATTGCTTGGCGTCATTGCAAATAGATGGATTGCCTGCTCTTAGTATCGAATCAGTTTTGAATCTCCCCCCCCCCCCCCCCCCCCCTTCTTCAAACAGCTGGTAAGCCAGGAGAGGGATGCTGCCGTCCAGCAGAGGGCGCTGCTAGAGCAGGAGCTGTTGCGACACGAGACCCAGACCCGTGAGGTCATAGAGCGACTAGAACACGAGGCGTTACAGGCGCGTACTGAGCACCAGCAGAGGTACCACCAGCTGGACACGCACGGCAAACAGGTCTGTGTATGGTGTGTGGGGGGGTAATGTCAGTATGGTACATTTAGTGGTGCCGGTAGTTGTAATGTGTAGTGTAAAGTATTGTCAATTCTTGCAAACTACAAGATAAGCTTGAATGGCTTTGAACAGCTCTGTGTGGATGCCCATTTTGCTTGTGAAGAAAATAGGGTGCAAGTGAAACAATCATTACTATGGCAACAATGATAAACAAAATACATCAACGTGAACAAAATAATGCAGTTGAATCACCACTACTCATACAGATTTTATGAAGTATGGTAGGTTTGATAATAGTCATGATGTGTTGAGTTTAATGCTGGTGAAAACCTCGGCACATCAAATACCAGGTAACTGATATGCTATGTTTATGCCTTTGACAGATGGCGGTAGAGCTGGGTACAGCCAAGCGGCTGCTGGAAGCAAGGGAGAAGGAGATAGACGTCCTCAGGGACAACATCTTGTAAGGCTTATGGAATATTCTCTCCTCAAATTAAATTTACAATCAGTTCATGTGGCTTGTTATGTTAGAAAATTTGAAATCCTATTGCAATATCGGCATGTACTTGTAGGTTATATACATGTATGTAGAATGTAATTCTTTAGCTCAAAAAAAATCACGACACACTGTAATACACCATGTATACAATTTTGGGTAATTTTACATATTTGCATTCTACTATCAGAGGACATTTGATGTCCTCAGGGATTTCAAAGAACATACACAACATAATGCTCTGAAAACTTTACGAATTGTTGGTACCTAGCCGTCAGAAGGAGGAGGTGAACGGTTTACACCGCCGAGTGGCTACACTGTCTGAGGAGAACAGCGTCTGTCGCCAGAACTACGAGAAAGTCTCACAACAGCTGTCTGTCAAGGTCAGTTCTCACTAGGGATAGGTCTCGTGGGCAAAAAACTCCATAATGAACATGACATAAATAATATCATTTGAAAGCAAAAAAAACAAAACCATGAATTATTGGTACAGCAGCATAACAAACACCCAACTAAAAAATTGTCATTGTTGCTACGGTGACAGATGAAGGACACCGCCCTGACTATGGAGACGCAGCAGGCTCTGAGCTCAGAGCGTACCAAGCTACAGATGGACAAGTACCAGCTCGAGACAGAACTGAACAGGGCTCGTACAGAGACGGAACACTGCAAGGCTGAACTGACAGAGTACAAGCGAAAGGTACAGCTCATGAAAATGTTCATTGTGTGAGTGATCTAAGATTCCAAGAACTTAGTGTAGTTTGTGCTCACATTTATGTTTTTTCAATTACTGAGTATATGAATACAACTACTGGCACTACTGGTTGATTTACTGCAAAAACCCTTGTTGAATATTGTGATGAAACATTTGCATGGAAAATACATCTTCAAAGATAATTGTACACCTACACATACCCTGAACGAGTACACAATATAAACAGTGTTCTCAAAAGTATCTACGCACAACCTCCGCAGTAAACACCCCCCTCACTGTGTATATATATCACTTGTTACCATGGTTACTCTTGCACCTGTCACTGATCAATCACAGCTGGAGGGGGCGGAGTCGCTGCTACGTGACCTTGAGAAGCGCTGGCAGGAGAAGGACGCCAAGGTCAGCGAGCTGGAGGAGTCGATCGTCGACACCACCAGGGAGCGCCACTGTGCTGAGGGCGAGGTTGGCGAGGCCAAGGCCCTGGCGGAGGCGTTACGACGGGAGATCTACGCACTACAGGACCCCGCAACCGTGGCTAGTAATGCCGTGAGTTGCAACGAGGCTGAGAGAATGAAGCGATTGATTTTGTGCATGAAAAGCAAACACTGCCTGCTAGTTGTCAAAACCACATGTTTCTATCACTATTGGTCACAATCCGTTGTTTGATCAAAAACACATGTGCCCAGTGAGAAGATTACAATTTCTGCATGTACGAGTACAAGTGAAATCTGTATATAACTTCCTGGTACATCGATTCATAATATTGAGAATCCAGGTATGAAACTAAAAATTAAAAACAATAAAAGGTTTGATTTGTGACCATTCTAAGACCATGCTGACCTAAAACATAATATGTAAAAGTTGACATAATTAAAAATATGAATAAAATTTTGGGCACTATCATATGGACATGCATGATGTACAAGGCATTCAGATGAATGATATACCATATAATGTTTGTTCTTGGACAGCTGTTTGAAGAGAGAGGAGCCAAGAACACGTTGAGGGATGAGTTGACTCAGGCTCTGCACCAGGTCTCTGTCATCAGGGAGGAGTACAGCTCGTACCACACCAAGCTACAGGTCGAGAGGAACACGGTTGACACTCTCAAGGTATGTACGGGGGTAGAGATTTAGTAGCACATCACCGTTTGTCAAGAGTCACACAGTTAGTTGGAGGCATTATGGCACTGGAGGGTTTCTTTATCTAGATGTTGGCTTACATTGTGTGAAATCTTTTCTTTTCACATTTTCAAAATGTAACCGATATTTACTAAAGTTTTACCCCACCCTCCCGTATAGTACATAGCTGTATGTAAAGCCACATAGTTAAATACCTATAGTGGTTTATATGAAAGGCTGATGGAACCTTTTCTCATCACTCGATATTTATGGAAGTTTCACCCCTGTCCTTGCCGTTGCATTTAGGGCAAGTATCAGTCGGAGGAGGACCGTGCCACCCGCCTGGACGAGAGACTCAAGCTCCAAGAGGCTGAGATCTCCACACTCCGCGGCCACCTCGAGGACACCAAGCGCAACATGGAGGTCTACAAAACCGACAAACAGTCACTCTATAAAGGTCAGAATCTAGTATTGGTGTGACTGATACCGTCTCTGTCATGGTGTTTCATTGTCTGGATTCACTGTTATGGATAATGAAACACTAGGGGCTTCCAATCAACTTCTGATACAGTATATATTCCTTGAGGTTCTTCTATATGGGTAGAACATCCATTCAGTAATCACATTTGAATATATGAGGTATCAGTCTTTATATCTGTGTTTGAGCGATCGTGTGACCTATCTATTATATCTACCCTGCCAGATGTACAGGACCTGCTGCGTCAGCTGTCGGATAAGGACGACCTGATCACATCCCTGCAGGCTCGGTGTGCACAGACGGCGGAGTCTGCACACCGCGAGCGACTCACGGAGCAGGAATACATGGAGCAGACCAACCTACGCACTCAGGAGAACCTTGTCAAGCTCAGGTGTGTGACTAAATACCATGTACTGTTCAAAGTTGCCAGGCTGGGTTATAAACCAATATTAGTCATCACGCACATGCCTCACACCTCATGAAGCTAAATACTACATAAAGTAAAGTACTGTGGTTTTTCTTGTATGATTCATTGATGTGACATTGTAAATGTGACAATTCAAATTGGCAAAAAACTACTTTTTGAGTTGACATTTCTTTTGAGCAAAAAGTAGGCTAAATTACAAAGAGGCAAGAGATCGTCTCGGCTGATGAACTAAAATGACCCACTACTATGGTTTTGTTTTGTGTGTGGTTGCAGGAAAGAGCTGGAGGAAACCAAAGACAGTCTGAAACAGAAGGAGTTACAGCTGGAGGTCTACTACAAAACCTCCCGCGACCTTCAGAATGAGTCCAGGTCAGTCACAATCAACGACAGACTGAGTTACTTGACTCATCTCAACAACTTTCAACTGTTGCAGTTCTATGTACCTGTTGTTACTACAAATTCATTTTGAATGCTACTTGGTTATGAGCATTCATTTGTTGCTATGGTCACAGGGCTAAAGGTGACCTGGAGGAGCAGATGACCTCGATGCAAGCTGAACTCTCACAGATAACATTAAAGAACACATCACTCAACGCCGAGATCATGAGACTGCAGGAATCGCTGAAAAATACACAGGTTCAGTTCTAGCAATTATAAATTTCAACAACAACTTTGCTACAACAATATAGCAAAGTTAGCTGCACATTACCGGTACATACAAGAATATGACATCACTTTCGCGATGATTAGTGATGCTATGATTACACACTGTATGTATAGTAATAAAATGATAGAATATTATTTTAAAAAAAGGTATCGGTATGTTCTGCACTGACCATTGTGCAGCCAGATTGATAGTTCCCTGTATCAACCGTATAATACTACACCCTAGAATACATATAAAATATATATACACTCCACTCCACCCCTCTGACAGGAGAACCTGGAGAAGTCCCAGCAGGCTGAGGAGAGTCTGAAGGAACAGCTCCGTCAGCAGCGAGAGGAGCTGACTGAGGAGATCAAGGGTCTGAGGACCTCTCTGTCTGATCAGACACATCGCAGCGACACCCAGCTACGCGAGCTACAGGACAAATACACCAAGGTTTGTAGGTGGAAGGGTCTTGAAATAACCTGGTGAATGTGCGTGAATTTGTATTGATCAGTAGTGCTGTTGAGCGGTAACAATTTGACTTGAGTTCTGCCGTTTCTGTTGTGGCACAACATTGGTTTCATTTTGAAGTGCTTGAATAAAATCTGACATGACCAAACCTGGATCAGAATACTGAACGGAAACTTAAAAAATAAGAAATATCCCCTTTTGGACCCGAAAAGATGTTCACTGTTCGCAGTAGAGAGGTGTTCACTAATCGAAAGAGAGCTCCAATGTTAAAGGATAGACATTCATTCGGGTCCGGGAAAAACTGTTCACTTATACGAGTTGTTCACTGATCGGAGGTGTTCACTAATGGAAGTTTGACTCTAGATGAAGAATTAGATGTATGGCAATATACCTTGTAATAACCACTCACAACCCACAGACACAGGCGGACCTGCGAGCGGCTGAGGCCTCCCTAGCAGCGTTCACTGAGACCAAAGAGTCTCTGTACAGCAGCAACAGACAGCTTGACGTGACAGTCGAGTCGCTCAAGGTCCAGCTCCATGAGGAGGTCACAGCGCGCCGCCTCACGGAACAGAGGCTTGAGGACCTACAGTCAGAGCATAGAGATGCCAAGGCAAAAGTGGTAAGTTGGTCTATTTTCACACAGGAAAGAGTAAATATTAATACATGGTAATCATGACAATACAGTGTAAAGGTCACAATATTGAATATTAGATGTTATATTGAATTACATGTACTGAAATTTTTCTTCCAACAACTAGAGTGCCAGTCTGGAGAAGATTGCAGAGCTCCAGAGTCAGCTGTCCAAGTCCGAGTCAGACATCACGATTGAGAAGGAAAAATACCGCAAACTGAAGTGCGACCTCGTGGAGACTCGCACCTCCAACACCACACAGGAGCAGCACGTCGAGTCTCTACAGATGACCATCACTGAACAGCAGGTGGTTAACATACATAAAATAGAAACACTGTCTCTTCCAATAGAGCTTTGTTAGTCATGTCTGCAGTTTACATACCCATAATTACGTAAGTTAGTACAGTTGACCTGTTGTGCACGATTGTGTCTTGTAGGCGGAGATGTCAAGCCTCAGGAACCACCTGGAGAGCTGTCGACAGGAGCTCGGAGGCAAGAATAAACGGCTAGCCTTGGAGCTCAAACAGCAGGCGTGAGTGACTAACTACAGCTTTCCATCACATGATAACAGGATTCAGCATCATGTTGGACAAAACACTGCCTAAAAAAGCCAAAAATTACTATGAGAGCTTGTGTGTTTAAGCTCAGAATTTCAAATGTCATATCACAATGTCATGAACATGTTTTAGAACAATACAATACCACAGCACAGGGAATATACAGGTAACACCGTTGCTGTTGCAGAGACGACCAGGAGCAGGAGAGAGCCAAGCTCCTGCAGCAGTCACAGAGCCTCTCCCAGGACCTGGAGCGCGTCCGCGAGCAGCTGTCCACTAAGAGTCGGGAACACCTGCGGCTCCAGGAGGAGAACCTGACGCTGGAGGAGAGAGCGCGGGAGGCCGGGCGCCAGGCGAGGCAGGCCGCAGACACCCTGAAAGAGGAGAGATCTAGCCGCGAGTCCCTGGAGAACAGGTCTGTTGGGGGGGGGGGGGGGGGGTGTGAGGGGAGGGTGCGGGAGGCTGGGCGCCAGGCGAGGCAGGCCGCAGACACCCTGAAAGAGGAGAGATCTAGCCGCGAGTCTCTGGAGAACAGGTCTGTGTGTGTGGGGCCCGGGAAGGGGCAGTGGACAGGTTTGCGATGGGAGGGTTTGTGGTGGTTTAGTAAATTCATTAGACGTGGTGCAGACATCAATCAATTAGACATCAATAACGCCAGTTTGTCACCTACAGGAATATGGAATTGGAGATATTGCTGGCGAAGTTGCAGAAGGATTCTGACGATGTCAACTTTGAATCAACCAGGTATCTACCATTTGTGCCAAATTTGGAAACACAGTTTGTAAAAATGGATGTTTAACAATTGTGAACAAACATCATCTGGGGCCTACTTAGTATTTCACAAAAAAAAAGTTATTTAGCACTTTGTCGGCTAAATTAGATTTAGATTTGTCATGAAATAGGCCCCAGCTTAATGCCGAGAGTAACATAATACACAACAAAATGGAGCCATTCAATCCAACCCTGATCAGAGTTATAAGGAATGCAGTCATATTTGTCATGATTTCAAGCATGTCATATTTTCCCCATGTCAGAGCTGAGGTGACCCGGATGCTCGGGGAGTTGAGTCGAAGGATGCAGCTACAACTAGAACAGCAGCGAGGCTCAGAGTCTGAGGCCCGAGCTCGCGATCTCCGCAAGATAGAGGAGCTCAAAAATAAGGTATGCAAGATAGAGGAGCTCAAAAATATAATGGGCAAGATAGAGGAGCTCAAAAATAAAGTATGCAAGATAGAGGAGCTCTAAAATAAGGTACCGGGGTATGCAAGATAGAGGTGCTAAAAAATAAGGTACACAAGATAGAGGAGCTCAAATACCAGGGGGGCAGGATAGAGCTAAGAAACATGGTAGGCAAAAAGAGCTTAAGAAATCTCCAGGATCTTTATTTTGTGAACTTTCATCAACTTGCATAACTGGTTTGAGACACGAATTATCTATGTTATACATTATATCATGTCCTCAGCTGACATCTGTAGAAGCCAATCTTAGCCAGGAACAAGCCATGCACATTGTGACGAAGACACAGATCTCATCGCTGGAGGAAGACAACATGCGCCTGAGGCAGCAGCTTCAGATGATCCGCAAGAGAACCAGTAATTCTGGGGAATCAGAACGGTCAGTAGTAGCAACATGGGTGCCGCAATATTCAAAGATCTGCTTATAGTTGGCAAACATCATGAACAGGATTTGTGTCAAGATACAAACCATATCAAATGTCAAATGTTTCATTCATACTCTGGACTACAGCTCAAAGAGTCGACTGGAGGAGATCAACGAGATAATCGCGAGGTCCCAGACGAGAGCGCAGCAGCTCCTGGCGTCTGGAGCATACACGGACGACCAGGCGAGGTCTTTGTCACCCCTGAGGGACAGTCCCGCGGCCCCGGACTTCACGTCTCCGGGGACGCCCTCCCGACAGCTGTACTCTCCCGCAGCCGGGCTCGCAGAGGACGCTCCCCGCCCTGGGCTCATCAATGGGACGCTCAATGCCAGACACTGAGCTTCAGGATTTATGACACTTTAATGTTTCTTGATGCACGTATTGTGACAAAAAGAGTTTTTTTTTTTTTCATTTACATTTTTTTAGCATTCGTACATGTATTTGTAAACGAACAGATTTGTATTCAGTCACTCACTTCGGATAGTGTAAATATAAACCTTTTGATGTGTAAATATTAACATCGAAAATCAATCGACTAGGTAATTGATGGTTGCTATGACAACTGCTCAATTAGTGCCTACCTATTGCCCTGCTTCACTAATCTCAAATGTTTACAAAATTTTTGATGTCCTTTTTGTGTACATATACCACTATGTTTGCCAATATTGCACATTTTAGCGACTGAAGATGGTGCTTGCGAGTCACATAGTGATAATTAGTTGGTGCAATCATTGTCAGAATCCGTCCACTCTCACACATATACACACTTGTACAATTTCACACAGAGGAAACCAGTCTTGGTGCTCATCAACGATCTGTTCAAATATATTACCTGTTATGTATTTATGAACGATGTATTTATTATGGTATTTATTGTATCCCCCGAACAAAGTTCGGCGGATACTATGGATTTGGCTTCGTCTTCCGCGTCCGCGTCCGCAGAGATTTTCTTGTGAACGCGCTACAGGCCGCAATTCTCACCCGATCACCATTATTTTTTGCAGGCACATATATATTGGTAAGATCCCGACACCAATCGATTTTGGTTGCCGTGGCAACTGAATTGGTCGTTTGGGGACACATTTTGCATTGAAAACAGCCTGTTTGAGACACATGGCTTGTGAACGCGCTACAGGCCGCAATTCTCAACCGATCACCATTATTTTTCGCAGGCACATATATTATGGTAAGATCCCGACACCAATCGATTTTGGTTGCCGTGGCAACTGAATTGGTCGTTTGGGAACACATT
Organism: Terebella lapidaria; assembly: GCA_949152475.1. NCBI lineage: Eukaryota > Metazoa > Annelida > Polychaeta > Terebellida > Terebellidae > Terebella > Terebella lapidaria. The sequence continues at coordinate 23,896,329 of OX424562.1, forward strand.
TTGCATTGAAAACAGCCTGTTTGAGACACATGGCTTGTGAACGCTCTACAGATGGCAATTTTTGACTAATCTCGATAATATTTGGGAGTGTTGTTGGGAAGGGCTGTCGCACGAAACCAATCGTTTTTTGTAATGATCATATAAATATTAATATGTTAACAGCCTAACTTATTACAGAATTTTGAAATATCCATTTTGACATGTACGATCATTCCAATAGCCTGTACAATGGAAGGTAATGACACTGGTTTCTTGTTCAGAATGGAGAACTGAAGTTTTCAGTAAAAACAGGACAATATTACTGAATAAGTTAACATTAGTTTTACTAGTTAAGTCTATTTATTGCCATACCACTACCTCTATAATAAACTCTTTGGGTAATCTTACCTTGGCATTCAAAGAAGAGGAGAGAGAAATGAATGTCACAAGAATTTTCTCAAAATTCCTGACATCCATCTCGAACTCGAAATTGAAGGAAATTACTCTCACACATCTCAGATTCCCCGCGGTGTAGATGTGACGTCACACCGGTCATATGATTGACCTTAACCGCCATTAATTTGCTCCTCCATTGTTGGATGTGCAGCAAGTCTTGCTTTCGGCATTCAAAGTCGAATTTCTTCACGTCTACGATCGTCTTTAGGCTGTTCTTTGCACAGCTTTTTCTTCAGTAGATCGTTCTTTCGTTGTTAGACTAGCTTAGAGTTAGTGATTTGCGATTTTTTTGGGAGGAAATGGTAAAGCCTCCCCAGGCCCCTTTCCTTCCCCCATTATCGCCCGTTTGTACTTCGATGTTTGATATGTTTCAGATATGAAGTGCATCGTTTGCAAACACTACCTTCCTAAGTGGGAGGCTCATAACGCCTGCTGGCAGTGTAGGGACACTGTTTATTGCCGTCCTTCAGCCACCTGTGAGTTATGCGCGGATTGGTCCATCGACGAGTGGAAACTCTGTCTTCAAGGCTTACGGGAGATTCAGGCCCGCAGGTTTGCTGGTTGCCCTACTCCCCCTTCCCCGTCAGATTCTGATAGCGCCAGGCCGCGTCCCAAGGCGTCTGAGGAACGCAAGCGGCGTTTAGATTTGCAGTTAACCAATGCTGTTTGTGCTGTAAGTTTTGATTTATCATTGTCATTTTCTTTCAGCCAGGTACGGGTCCCGGGAGCCGCGCGTTCGGCTCTCGGCACCCTAACTTCCCCACAACCTACGGGTTTGTGTGGCTCACTTTTGGCCCTCTCTACTGGCCCCTCGTTCTCATGCTTCTCTGGCTGAACGACCTGGGTTTCAGTGTCCGAGTGTGGTTTCGGGGTCTGCCGGTTCCGTCGGGCTCACGACGGTTCCCTGCGCCCGGGATCCCTCTGGACAGAGAGTGTTGTTTCCCCCTCCGGGTCGGGCACCTGCCCCCGGAGCTGGGTTTCAACCCCATAGCCAGGGCGGATTTCGGTCCGGGCCCGTGTCGCCAGTGATACGGCCGCCGGCACCCGATTTCCCGTCGGTTACTGGACCCCAGGCCGTGGCTACCGGAGCCGTGGCCAGTAGGGGCCGGGAGCCAAGGGCCATGAGCCGTCCAAACCCATGGGTTCCTGGAGTTTCCATGTCTCCACGGTTTCCAGAGTTTCCTTTTTCTGATTCGCCCTGTGTGTTTCAGATCGCCGAGGATATCAAGGACGATTCCCCTCTTACGGCCCTGCCCTCCGGTTTCGTCGCCTCTAGCCAGGGTATGTTGTCCTTCGCCCAGTTGGCGGACCAAGGGTCTTCCCGTGCGTCGGAGCCGTCCGGTGTTCCTGTCCAGGGGAGCTCTTCCACGACGTCAGAGCAGCGCCTTAGGGGCGAGCTTCAGTCTTTTCGGGAAGAGATGTTAGGCCAGTGGCAGCAGTTTCTGGCGAGGTTCACGCCTCCACAGCCGCCACCGCCCCCGTCTTCCCCTCTGCTTAGGGAAGAGCCGTCTTCAGATGAGGAACCTTCCCTACAGGTCTCTCAGTCGGCTGACCAGCCGTTACCTGGCCCGTCAGGCCTCACGCTTCCGCGAAAGCGTAAGGCGGACCCGGACCAGGAGGCGGACCAGCCCGAGTCCGACGACCCTCTCTCTTGGGGGGAGAAGTTGGATTTTGTGAAGAGGGTCCTCCCGGGTTTGTGGCCCGAAGAGCATGCTCCGGCCCCAGTCAAGAAGGTGGCTCGTTCGATGATCTCTTCTGAGATAGAGCACCCCCGGCCGTCGAAGGACGCCTTACGGTTCCCTCTGTCACAGGGAGTTCGCGGCTCCATGCAGGAGCGCATGGACGAGACCATCAGGTCCAACAAGTCGGCGATTGGCGCGTATCCTGCTCGCCCGTCTGTCAACGACTACTATACGTCGTCGGAGTTGGACGACAAGCCTACAGCTTTGAGGAGGCATCACCCCCATTACGCCTTTTTCAAGGAGCCTAAGGCCGTGGAGATCCCATGGGCGGCCTTGGCGGAGCTGCAGCACACGTTTCGAGTGGGGCTGGCCACGGATTCGGCCATGGACTGGCTGTCGATGGCTACGAGACGGGCCATTCTTCAGTGCCGTGACCAGGTCCTGGACAACCCTGACGTCGACCGGGATGATTTGGCAGAAGCCTTATTGAGCTGCGCTTCATTGGTCACCTCCATTGGCAAAGGTGTGGGTGACAAGGTGGCCCTGGACTCCCACTCACTCTGGGTGTCCGAGTTGTGGCGGCGTGACGCCTTCCTCTCATCCCTCAAGTTCGAGGTTCCGGACCAGCTCATGACAGACATGAGAGTTCTCCACCCCGTTATCCCCTCTTCCGGAGCCCCTACTTCACTTCTACTCCCTGACCGTTCTGCGGAGTTGCGGGAGGTGAAGAAGGAGGCCGACGAGAAGGCCGCGAAGTCCTCTACTTCCAATGCCCTCCTGAGCCAGTCGAAGTCTCTGGAACGCCTCACACAACAGATGGTTTCGGCCTTTAAGAAGCCCCAGTCTGCAGTTCAGCAGTCTCAGCCTCAGCAACAGCCGACTCGTGGCCGTGGTAGAGCGAGAGGCAGGGCCTCAGGGTTGCCCTTTCGCGGGGCCTCTGCCGGCAGCACCCGAGGAGACCGTGGTCGTGGCCGAGGCCGAGGACGCGGAGAGGCTCCCAAGCCCGCAGGGGAAAAGAAACCGGGTACGTATAGCTTCGGATTCCGGGCCGGATCCTTTGCTCGAGTGTCGAGAAGAGCTGCATGGTCAGCTCGTTTCGGTCGATATTCCTTCCTCAGACGAGCCCGTAGGAGCTCGTTTAATTCTGTTTTGGAAAGAGTGGGAGCGGCTCGGGGCTTGCCCCTGGGTCGTCTCGACGCTCCGTCGAGGATTCGGCCTGAAATTCGAGAAATTGCCACCGTTATCGCCCGTCCCAAGGGGTTTCACTCTTCCAAACGATCCAGAACGCCGCCGTGTTCTCCACGAGGAGATAACGGCGATGATCGAGAAACAAGCGATAGAACCTGCTCCCGGGGACACTCCCGGGTTCTACAGCGTGTTGTTTGTGGTTCCCAAAGCGTCGGGGGGTTGGAGACCAGTGATAGATCTTTCTCCGTTGAACAAGTTCTTAATAGTGCCGACGTTTTCCATGGAAACGCCGGAGCAAGTTCGTTCAGTCATGCCTCGCGATTCGTGGGTGGTAACGATCGATCTCAAAGATGCCTATTTCCATATTCCAATGAAACCTGCAGTTCGCAAATACCTGAGATTTCTCTATCTCGGCCGCGTATGGCAGTTTCGGGCGCTCCCGTTCGGATTATCGACAGCGCCGTGGATTTTCACCATGGTGGCTCGGGAAGTCCAGATTCTCGCCCACAAGCGGGGGATTTTTATCCACCAATATCTCGACGATTGGCTAATCCGGCACCATTGTCGCGAAACGCTGATCGTCCAAGCACAGTTTGTGGTAAATCTATGCTCACGGATGGGGTTCAAAATCAACCAAAAAAAAGTCCGACTTGTCACCGCGTCGAGACTTCGTCTTCTTGGGGTATCGTTATCAGACTACCTCAGAGACTGTGTTGCCGACGCTGGATCGTCAGTCAAAATTATCCGTGCTGTCAGAAGGCTTCCTTCGTCGCATTCCACAGACGGCCAGACGCTGGCAGTCCCTTCTCGGGATGCTGGCGTCCACGGAAAAGTTAGTTCCGTTGGGCCGCCTGCACATGCGGCCTATTCAGCGGCATCTACACTCTCAATGGTCCCAGGTCACGGGAGACAGATCCCAGCTCGTGCAGGTCTCTCCGGAAGTCGTTTCCCATCTGCAATGGTGGCTGGATCCCGTCAATCTGCTCCGAGGGTCGTCATTCCGCCGGCCGCTTCCATCCAGGCACGTATTTACGGATGCCAGTATGGACGGCTGGGGCGCTCACTGGGACGACAGCGAGGTCTCGGGCACCTGGTCTTCGTCTCAGCAGGAATGGCACATAAACCTGTTGGAACTGGAGGCTGTGTTCTTGGCTCTCAGGCATTGGGAAACACATTTCCTCAATCAGGCTGTGTTGGTGGCCACCGACAACTCCACCGTTGTCGCTTACATCAACAAGCAGGGCGGTACGAAGTCCCAGTCGCTGTGCCAGGCCGCTATCGACCTCCTGCTCTGGTGTCACGACCGGGGTATTTCGCTTTTCGCGAGGCATATCCCTGGTCATATGAATGTTTGGGCGGACCGCCTCTCCCGGAGGGGCCAGGTCCAGGCCATGGAGTGGAGTCTTGCCCCCAGGGTATTCCAATCTCTCTGCGGCCTATGGGGCACGCCGATGGTCGATTTGTTTGCGACCCGGTGGAACCACAAACTTCCTTCGTTTGTGTCTCCCATTCCCGATCCCACGGCCATGTCAGTGGATGCGATGTCGACGTCCTGGGAGGGCATGTACGCGTATGCTTACCCCCCAGCGGTGTTGTTGGACAAGGTGATCGCCAAGTTTCGGACTCACCAGTGTCGCCTCCTGCTGATTGCTCCGTGTCTACCGCAGAGGTCGTGGTTCCCGGACCTTCTGGAGTTGATAGTAGACTTCCCTCGTCAGCTTCCGGATCGGTGGGACCTCCTCAAACAACCTCGCTCCAGCATGTTTCATCAGGCTCCCGCAAGTCTGAAGCTTCATGCCTGGATATTGTCGAGCGATGTTTCCGAAAGAAGGGATTTTCAAGGGAGGTGTCCGCTAGGATCGCCCGATCAAATCGAAAATCTTCTTTGGCAGTCTACCAATCGAAGTGGACTTCCTTCTGTGCTTGGTGTCGTCGCCGGAAGGTTAGTCCTTTCAGAGTCGATGCTCCCCTAATTTCCGAATTTCTTCTCGAAAAGTTCAATGAAGGGCGAGCTCCATCCACGATCGCGGGTTACCGTACGGCTATCGCGAGGACTCTAAAACCCAAACTTGGGATCGATTTTGGTCATGATCAAGGTTTGACTGCGTTGATTAATAGTTTCGAGATCGAAAGACCGAAAGCTAGGAACCCGGTTCCTGAGTGGGATCTATCGCTTGTTCTCAACGTCTTAAGAAAAGATCCGTTCGAACCCCTTGAGCGGGCCTCACTAAAGTTGCTGACGTTTAAGACGGTCTTCCTTTTGGCTCTGGCTTCCGGGAAGCGACGGAGTGAGCTTCACGCTCTGTCCTTTTCCAAAGTTAAGTGGAAGTCGGATGGCTCCTCGGTTCTCCTCGGAGTCATTCCCTCCTTTCTGGCCAAAACTCAATTAGCAGGTACGCCATTATTGAGCTTTTCCATTCCCGCCCTGACTCCTTCTCTGGGGCCGGGCCTGGAGGAAGACGCGAAGCTTTGTCCCGTGCGAGCCCTCCGCATCTACGTTAATCGTACGCGTGAGCTGCATCTCGGCAAGCGTTTGCTTTTCGTGTCCTATCTTAAGGATTTTCCAAATGATATCCGTCCTGCTACGATCTCATCTTGGATCAAGAAGTGTGTTAGATTTTGCTATGAAAAGTCACAGGCGAAAAAATCCACAGGTTTCAGAGTCAAAGCGCATGATGTGAGGGCTCTCGCGGCTTCACTTGCCTTTACAAATAAAGTGTCTCTGAATGATGTCATGTCTGCCTGTACCTGGAAATCTCATAACACATTCACTTCTTTCTATCTCAGGGAGTTAGCTTGGGAGGATGACTCCGGCCTCCAGCTTGGACGACTGGTGGCGGCGGAGCGTGTAGTCCAGCTGTAGATACCTGTAAATAGATCAGCACGCCTCTGTACAGATGCACCTGAGGTCGACTCCCAGGGGAGTTGCTCCTCTTCTTTGGCGAGGGAAATTTTTGTTCTTCTGCAAGAGGAAAGTCACCTCTGCAGAGCCCCTGCTCGTCTCCATGCATCTGAAGGTAATTCAGGCGTGTATTATGGTATAGTTGTAAATATCCTGTAAATATGTATTTTCGACTTAAAATTATAATTTAAAAGTAAAACACAATATTTACTACTTTCAATGGATATTTCCTACTCTCACACATCGGTGATGAAATTCCCGGGAGAGGGTTAAACCCACCTCCTTTGGTTATTCTGATATAACCCAAAGAGTTTATTATAGAGGTAGTGGTATGGCAATAAATAGGAAGTTTTAACTTGTTTAAAACCAGTATTTATTACATACCTACCTCTATAATAAACACGATTATTCTCCCTCCCGCCTCCCCTGCCTTAACCAGGTGGGCAAATTAATGGCGGTTAAGGTCAATCATATGACCGGTGTGACGTCACATCTACACCGCGGGGAATCTGAGATGTGTGAGAGTAATTTCCTTCAATTTCGAGTTCGAGATGGATGTCAGGAATTTTGAGAAAATTCTTGTGACATTCATTTCTCTCTCCTCTTCTTTGAATGCCAAGGTAAGATTACCCAAAGAGTTTATTATAGAGGTAGGTATGTAATAAATACTGGTTTTAAACAAGTTAAAACTTCCTATTATTGTCCACAATAAAAATAGTTAAGACGAGAAACATTTATTATTAAGCTCAACAAGGTAAAGGCTTTGTCCAGTACAGATTTCATGGGTGTAACTGAATAAGTTAACATTATTTTTAATAGTTAAGTCTATTATTGACCACAATAAAAATAGTTAAGACAAGAAATATCTATTATTAACCTCAACAAGGTAAATGTTTTGTCCAGTACAAATTTCATTGGTGTAACCGAATAAGTTAACATTATTTTCACTAGTTAAGTCTATTATTGACCACAATAAAAATAGTTAAGTCTATTATTGACCACAATAAAAATAGTTAAGATGAGAAATATTTATTATTAAGCTCAACAAGGTGAAAGTATGTCCAGTACAGATTTCATGGGTGTACTGAATAAGTTAACATTATTTTTACTAGTTTAGTCTATTATTGACCACAATAAAAGTAGTTAAGACAAGAAATATTTATCATTGGGCTCAACAAGGTAAAGATTCTGTCCAGTAGACATTTTATGTCTGTAACCAAATAAGTTAACATTTTTTTTGCTAGTTAAGTCTATTATTGACCTCAATAAATAATGCTTTATGCATGCAATAAAGCTCTTTATTTACATATGGACGCTGGTGTGGTGCTCAAATTTAAATTCGCTATATATACATGAAAGTACGGTTCCCATCATGCACTGTTTATCTCCTCATATCCTAACTTCCGGTTCCGCCCAACCAAAATGAAGGAAATCTGAAGGAAAAACTTTTATGATTTTGTTATCGCTTTAGCAGCCATTCTTGAACATTGTTGTTACTCAGAGAACTAGGAATTGAATTCATGGATTGCTTGCTGATTGGTCACTCGTTTATCAGACGATTTTCTTGCTATCTGACGGAGAAAAGGTACTGTTATCCGTCCAACATCATTTCGCCAATTTCGGCCGCCCGAGGCTCTGTTTTCCTAGAAGTGGATAACCAATTCCATGGGATCTACTCGTTCTGTGATCGTGTGAATCTTATAGATGACTTGAAGATTCGGGAAATCCTCCCCGTCACACAAACACTGCACTCGTGCATTGTGCTACTGGACATAGGTTCGAACGATTTGGCCAACTTAGTCGACGTTGATGCCAATCAGTGTTTACAATTGGCCACAAAATTATTGGATTTCTTGCAAGCACTCAGCACATCAGACTCTGTGAAAGCTTGCGCTATTAACAGTGTGATCCCTCGTTCGGGAAAACTTTTGTGCAGCCAGGATGTTTTTCGTGAGAATGCAAAAATCTTCAACAACTATCTCAGCAAGTCCATCACCAACGAAAAACTATTCTATCACAACAAAATAAAGGGATTTTCAAGCCGCCCAGTGGAGGACTGGTCTGACGACGGCATACACGTCAACAGTGAACATTTGTGCCACTACGCTGCCCGCGTTAGGCACGGGATCCTGTTCATGAACAGGAAATTCCGGTAGCTTCCTCCTCCTCCCTCAATTTCTGGAAAACGTTCGGTATGTCAGATTCCTTTTTTGCTTATCCAATTCCAGTGCTATGCACTTCCATCCATTTTTCCAGTGCTATGCACTATCATTACCTTATTTCCAGTGCTATGCACTACCTCCTACCTTACACCAGTGCTATGCACTATTCTCCATTTAACACCAGTGCTTTGCACTTGTTCCAGTGCTGTGCACTACCTTTCCATTATTTCCAGTCCTATGGACTAATTTTATTTCATTCCGGTGTTATGCACCAACCTTTTTACACTTAATGGCTATTCAATACTAGTCCTATGGTACCAGTGCTATGCAATATTTTCCATCTGGTAATGCACCTCCTCCCATATTTTTTCTGAACCTAAACGTTCAGTAATTGGGTTCTTTTGCATATATTATCGATACATTCCCCAGTTCACTCTCTACAGTTCAGAATTTTTCGCCTATCTATATACCCCATTACAATACTTTTTAGTAATCCATTCATTTCTTTTCTCCCAATTTTTCTCCAGTCAACATGGGGCGACCTAAAAAATCACAGGAACCTGAAGATCAGCCCTCCACCAGCTCAGCAGAGAACATCCTGCAGAAGGCTCGCGCATTGCGCGCTAAGTTGGCAGCAGAGGCTCGTTCAAGGCCACGCCTGCGCTCCAGTCCTCCCAGTGATCCACCTTCCAGCTCAGAGGAAGCTTCTCCAGAGAGATCCAGATCTCCTCCAAGGAAATCTTCCAAGAACGTCCCTTCAGATCAGTCTTCAATGGATTCTTTGGAAAGTTCTCCAGTCTGCTCCTCGAAGCGTCGCAAACACCGCAGCTCCTCCGCAGGCTCCTCCAGGAAACATCGCAAGTCTAGAAGTCGGAAGTCCCGGAAACATCGCAGGTCCCGCTCTACCAGTACCTCCTCAACGTCCTCTGGTGAGAGTTCTTCTGCTTCAGATTCAGATAATACTCCATTAATCTCCCATCCCACCATTTCGTTCGGCTGTTCACTGGGTGCCAACGTTTCCTCGAAGCTGAGAAACAAGATCATGCAAAACCGCTATATTGACCTAGCCCTCCTGATTCCACAGTACCTCACAAAATCATCCCCAGAATTCGTCCTCCGTCAGGGTGCCAATAACTCCACCAAACTCATCAAAAACAAACCAAAAATAGACTTAACTCTCGAACTCTGGCAACTGGCTTTCGACACCTACATCTCCATATATATGCACACAGCTCGCTCATCTTCATCTATGTCCACTTTGGTCACCGAGCTCCTCACCTACAAGAAACAAATCTTCGACCTCAACAAGATGGGGTACGACTGGCAAGCGTATGACCGTCACTTTCGCTCTGATCGCGAATTTGTACCCTGTTCCTGGTCCACAGTTCGGAGCGATCTTCTCATCTCGTATGGACCCTATCAACGCCAGCTTTTTCGTCCCCAACAAAAACAACAAACCACGTCCTTTCGCTCCGCCCCCAACATGCTCAAGACTTCCGAAGGTCATTCCATCCCCAAAGGTTACTGCGTCCGGTTCCACAACCGTAGTGAGCGATGTGACAACGGCATGGGATGCCAGTTTCAGCACAAATGCCCTCGATGCCAAGGGAGACATCCAGTCTACCGAATGTGTTCGTCAACCTCCACCACTCCTGTTCCGAAACCCTCCACTGCCGGAAAACCCGCCCAAGAACTTCAAGCCAGACCATTCGCAAAGTCAGGCGGGACCCATCCATCCAAACCCTAACTCATCAATCATCACTCCAATTCACCCGGACCGCCTCCAGTATCATCTGGCATCTGCCAGATACGATGAAACGATATCTCAATATCTTGTCACTGGTTTCACTTTTGGGTTTCCCCTCCACCATCCCGACCCAATCACTAACCATTTAGTTCCAAATCCCAAGTCAACACATCAGTATCGTGACGTGATCAGGGAAAAACTTTCAGTTGAGATTTCTGCAGGAAGAATGGAAGGTCCATTTGATCTGCCACCATTTCCAAATTTTCATGTTTCTCCACTGACTGTCGTACCAAAATCAGAACCTGGAAAATTCAGACTCATTCACAACCTTTCACATCCTTATGATGGCACCTCAATCAATGACGGTATTCCTGACAGCTGCAAAACAGTTCAGTACTCTTCCATCCGTGATGCCATCAAGATCCTGCTTCAGCTTCCTAAAGGCGCTATGTCTGCAAAAACCGACATCTCAGATGCTTACCGTCTCATCCCTATTCACCCTTTTGATCATCCCAAACTCGGCCTGCAATTTGATCAACAGTTTTACTTTGATAAATGTCTACCGCAGGGTTGTGCCAGCTCATGCAGCATTTTTGAGAAGTTTTCTACAGCACTTCAAGCAATTTTCGAGCATTGCACTCCCACTGGTGCTGGACGTTGCTTACATTACATTGATGATTTCATTTTCTTCTCATCTGACTTCCAATCGTGCAACTACAATCTTCAAGCCTTCATTGAACTGTGTACAGACATTGGAGTTCCTCTCTCATCAAAAAAGACTACCCTTCCATCAACAAACACCACCTTTCTGGGAATCGAGCTTGACAGTGTCAACCAATTGGCCCGCCTTCCCTTGGATAAATTGACAGAATATCGAGATGTTCTCGCTCACACCCTTCTTCAGAAAAAGATAACCAGGAGACAACTCGAATCTCTGATTGGGAAACTTAACTTTGCCGCGGCTGTTATCCCCGCCCGACCATTCTTGCGACGCCTTATTGATTTGCTGAAGCCTCATCAACAGCCTCATTACTTCATTCGTTTGTCTCGGGAAGTGAAGGATGACCTAGCCACATGGTTGCATTTCATGAATCAATACAACGGGGTTACATATTTCCGAGCATTGAACATCACCCATTCTGATGCTATTGGTATGGCTTCAGATGCTAGCCATCAAGGTTTTGGAGCCTGTTTCCATCATCAGTGGATCCAATGTCCATATCCACCAAATTGGGCTTCATTCCACATAACCGTTCTGGAACTCTATCCCATATACGTCATGATGGCCCTCTTCGGTTCCCACATCCAAAACAGCAACATACTGTTCAGTACAGACAATCAGGCTGTCAAAGACATCATCAACCGTCAAACCAGCAAAAACAAACATGCCATGACGATAGTTAGGGCTCTTGTCTTAATTCTCGTTCGCCATAACATAAGTCTTAAAGCTACTCATATTCCTGGTATCTCTAACCATTTACCCGATGCCATTTCCCGTTTCAAGGTCACCTCCGAGATGCTCCAACGTTACCGGATGGATCCGACCCCCACGCCAATACCCATGCATCTACTACCAGAGCACTTCGGCATCGAGTGAAGATGGACGCCTTGTCTTCCCTGTCTCCATCTGCTCAACTCACGTACAAGCGGTCGTGGCGTGCCTTCAAAAGGTTTTTGAAGAAACAGGTACATGCGCAAATACCTGCGACCGTCCATCACATTGCTATGTACGCTGCCCATCTCCATGACAACCATCTGAAAGCCTCTTCCATTCGATCACACCTTTCAGCCATTGGCTTCATGCACGAACTTTCTGGTCACTCCAACCCCACCAGATCATTCCTTATCAGCAAGTTGCTCTCTGCATATTCCAAAACAGATCCAGCTCCTGCTACCAGAAAACCAATCACTCTCAACATTCTACTCCAACTCCTGGCATCTGTTAAGAGACATCAACAGCCCAAGTATGACCGGTGTCTGATCACGGCTATGTTTACTATTATGTACCACGCCGCCTTGCGAGTCAGTGAAACATGTCATGTTACCAGCTCAGCTCATTCACTACAAGAGAATCAGTTTCTTGTCTCCAGTGATCAGTCTGAAAAAATGTTAATCATCACCTTCACTTCCTTCAAACACTCCAAAAGCAGTCCTTATCGCCTGGCTCTTCGTGCCACCAACGACGCTTCATGTCCAGTTCGGGCCTGGTTGAAATACAAAGCACGCCGCGGGCCATTCTCTGGTCCTGCATTTATTCATAAGTCTGGACTCCCTGTGAAACGCCGTACACTCCAAACCTGGCTCCACACCCACCTGTCCTACGCTGGGTACGACCCTTCCCTCTTCAATACTCATTCTTTCCGGATTGGCAAAACTACGGACCTGGCTGTCAGTGGTCAGTCCAGATCCCACATTGCCTTGGTTGGTCGTTGGAAATCGTCAGCTTATCAATCATACATAAAACCTACTTTGGTCTACGCCTAAATCTTGTTCTTGTGCCTTGTCCAGGTCTCATCTTGCCGCATCACTCCATCGTTCTGTTTCCGCCGCATCACTCCATCGTTCTGTTTGCCGTCCGTGTTCGCAAGATGAATTGATTGGTTCAATCCTTACCTTGTAAATACTCATGTTATTTCTCTAATCTTGATGTTCGGAAGCTAGTTGGTTTTGTAGCTTGCTTCCTAGGCTTAAATACTTACGGACGGTTGTTCGTCAGATAATTGTAGTTGTAGTATGTTCAAAGATTGTTTCTGTGTTTATGTCAAACGATTCATGTGTGTGGTCTGACAATTAAGGCGGTCTTCTACCTTAATTCGTCATATGTATTCAAGTCATTTCATTCCATGTTTGTTCCTATCGCACCACACCTAGTCCAATAAATCTTTTAAATGGCAGTTGTGTCGAGTCGCTTAATGTAAATAAATAATGCTTTATGCATGCAATAAAGCTCTTTATTTACATATGGACGCTGGTGTGGTGCTCAAATTTAAATTCGCTATATATACATGAAAGTACGGTTCCCATCATGCACTGTTTATCTCCTCATATCCTAACTTCCGGTTCCGCCCAACCAAAATGAAGGAAATCTGAAGGAAAAACTTTTATGATTTTGTTACCTCCACCTACCCCAACCACCACCATTAATACCTACCTCGAGTCATTGTCATATCCTTCAGTCATTGCTTCATATGAATAGATTTGTTCCATGTTTTGCACCTTGCAAATACTCATACCATTAGGGTCAGCTCTCCGTCCAGAAGCAAGTTGGTCTTCTAGCTTGCTCCTTAGTCTAGGTACTTTCGGACCGTTGTTTGTCGATAATTGTAGTTGTAGTCTGTTCAAAAATGTCTCCGTGTATCCATGTGTTGTTCTTACAATGGGTATGGGTTCTAGTTTATTTTGTCATATCTGTTTGAGTCCCGCCTGTGTTCGCAAGATAAATTGATTGGTTCAAATGCTTTACCTTGTAAATACTCATATTATTTCCCTAATCTTGATGTTCGGAAGCTAGTTGGTTTTGTAGCTTGCTTCCTATCCTCAGATACTACGGACGGTGTTCGCCCGATAATTTTAGTTGTAATATGTTCAATGATTGTTTATGTCTAACGATTCGTGTGTGTGGTCTGACAATTAAGGTGGTCTTCTGCCTTAATTCGTCATATGTATTCAAGTCATGCCGTCCGTGTTCGCAAGATGAATTGATTGGTTCAATCCTTACCTTGTAAATACTCATGTTATTTCTCTAATCTTGATGTTCGGAAGCTAGTTGGTTTTGTAGCTTGCTTCCTAGGCTTAAATACTTACGGACGGTTGTTCGTCAGATAATTGTAGTTGTAGTATGTTCAAAGATTGTTTCTGTGTTTATGTCAAACGATTCATGTGTGTGGTCTGACAATTAAGGCGGTCTTCTACCTTAATTCGTCATATGTATTCAAGTCATTTCGTTCCATGTTTGTTCCTATCGCACCACACCTAGTCCAATAAATCTTTTAAATGGCAGTTGTGTCGAGTCGCTTAATGTAAATAAAAATAGTTAAGATGAGAAACAATTATTATTGAGCTCAACAAGGTTAAGGTTTTGTCCGGTAGAAATTTCTGGGTGTAACCGAATAAGTTAACTTTATTTTTACATGTTAAGTCTATTATTGACCACAATTAAAATAGTTAAGACAAGAAATATTTATTATTGGGCTCAACAAGGTGAAGGCTTTGTCCAGTAGAGATTTTATCGCTGTGACCAAATAAGTTAACATTATTTTTTTGCTAGTTAAGTCTATTATTGATCACAATAGCTTTTTATGAAAACATTGATCAACTTTTACTTTGAATTTCAACTTGAGACCATGTTTGGCACAAATTATGAGTTAAAATATAACTTATGGTGAAAAGTTCGATCTGGCTCCATTTTCGTCATCTTGAAATGCAGTTTTGGTCAACTTTTACATTGAATTTCAACTTAATACCAAGTTTGGCACATATTATGAGTTGAAATATAACTCATGGCGAAAAGTTTGATCTGGCTCCAATTTCGTCATCTTGAAATGCAGTTTTGGTCAACTTTTAGTTTGAATTCCAACTTGAAATCAAGTTGGGCAGGTATCATGAGTTAAAATATAACTCATGACGAAAAGTTTGATCTGGCTCCAATTTTGTCATCTTGAAATGCAGTTTTGATTAACTTTTACTTTGAATTTCAATTTGAAACCATGTTTGGCACATACATGTATTATGAGTCGAAATATAACTTATGGTGAGAAGTTCAATCTGGCTCCAATTTCGTCATCTTGAAATGCATTTTTGGTCAAATTTTACTTTGAATTTCAACTTGGAACCAAGTTTGTAAAATATTCTGAGTTGAAATATAAATAGGTGAAAAGATTGATCTATCTGTATTTTCGTTATTTTATCAAACATGTCGAAATGGAAATTCATATAAAGAGATATCAGTGGTGATTCTGAATTCGACCTTCAATAACCTCGGAAAATCAGTGCAGCAATTCTGGTGGGGAAAAGAAAACAGTTGTGACTTGAGATTTAACATTTCTCTGGTAATCTTTTTTAGCCCTTGCTCTAGTTTTTCACACTTGACAGTGATATATTTGGGGCAACAGAGATGATAGGGCTACGGGGGATACACCCAAGCGGTCGTAGGCGACCGGAAGCGTCTAGTTTTAACACTATTTTGTCTGTTGGTTTGTTTATATTACTGTATACCTGTATATGTTTGTCAGTATACATGTACATGTTTTTGGAATATTTTGGCTCAAAACAATATTTCAAAATGGATTTCTTCCAGGATGTAATGTCAGCCACTTGCACAATTTCATCCGCGAAAAAGAAATAAATACCAAGAATAGGTAGTTAACGAACCATGTGCCGATGAGTACATGGTTAATCAGTATCAATATATAGTTTCATATTACATGTAGTTGTTAGAATATGTCTATACAAACAATATGTACATATTTGGAGTGAAATATTAATATATAACGGTACTGTGGAGTTACAGTTTATGATTGAAATTGGTAATTTTTTCACCAATACTTGTACAACCTGAAGACAATGGTTGATGTGCCGTATAAATGTCGAGTTACTCTTGTTCCAAATGCTACCACAAAGACGTATTCTGAACAAAAATTCACCTCTATACTCATTATATACATGTATATTCGTTCAGGACTGTACGGATTACACTGCAGTCTTGTGCTTGTACTCGAATACTTTATAAATGTGTACAGTTTGCACAATGTCAAAAGAAATAAATAATAAAGTTCAACATTACGTTTCTTGTGTTACGGTAGTTGAATGCTTGGCCTGTGTGATTTTCTAGAATTTCCCTAAACTATATTATAACCAGGTTCTGATAAGTGTTGGCATGTTTTTTAGGTTACCCGACCTATGTTCCGATAACCTATTGCCGTCGCGTTGCGTCCGTCGTCCGTCCGTCGTCCGTTCGGCGTCCGTCGTCCGTCCACATCTGTATCTTTAAAGTTTACAGGCGGATTTTTCTGAAATTTTGCACAAAAATGCCTAAAAATATTTCAAGAGGGTTTTTTTTTAAAGTTTTTTTATTTTCGCATTTTTCCCAAAATGGCGGCCATTTTTAACGAAAAATGGCCAATTTTGGACTTTGGCGGCCATTTTCTCGAAAACTGTCTGATCGGTTTTGAGATTTTTGTTTCAAAAGATTCCCGCTTATTTACCTATGATGTGTATAAGTTTGGTTGTCCTTGAATCGCCGGTCTCCGTGTGGCGGCCATTTTGAATTTTTGACGGGTCGGCGAAAAAAATTTTTTTGCCCCAATCGCATTACTATCCATTTTGGGTGATTTCTAGGCAAAAAAATTTTTTCACCCTTTGAAAAAAATTTTGGACTTAGAAAATTTTCGGCACTTTTTTCCTTCATAATGGGAGCTGCCAGAACTGTACTCCTAGAACGCTTGAAGATAGAGCTTAGAAATTGGCACTTTCAAATACGAAGTCATATATGGCGACTTCTGTGGTGCCCTTGAATTTGACCTTGGATGACCTTGAAAGGTCAAAACAGCCATTTTTGGGTTGAAATATGCCCTTTAATCGAAAACTGTCTGATCACTATTGAGATTGTTATTTCAAAACATAGTAATTGGGGTTTTTGACATTGTGTATAAAGATGTTTATGGTGTATAAAGTGCCTTGAATTGCTCAAAAGGCTCGAAATCTAGGCTGAATAGGCCCCAAATTTAATTTTTGGTCGTTTTCCTTCAAATTTATCTGATCAGTTTTGAGATTTTTGTTATAAAACATGCTAATTGGGGTCCCTGACATTGTGTATAAAGATGGAGTGCTTTGAATTGCTTAAAAGGCCCCTTGAGTGTGTAAATTGGCCTCTACAGCCAAAAAATGTTTGTAGGTATAGCTGGAATTGGAAGTCCTATACATGTATACCACATATATATGTGGCTTTTTTGGGTGACGTTGAACTTGACGTCAGATGACATTGAGTGCTATATCTCAGTGTCACGTCCAACAAGAAACGTGTAAATTTCGTCTATAGACAAAATACTTGTAGATAGACCTTGTATTTGTATTTTGAACATACATGTACATGAATACAAGGCTATATGCTGCACACTTAATGATGACATTGAAGTTCACTAAGATGACCTTGATTGGTTAATCTGAACGTCAGATCTCACCTGTCGTGTTTCAACTAAAATTGTCCGGTAACCTATCTTAGGCCTTGGGCTAATTTTTTCATCCATGAGCATGTGTTGCTAACAATATACAAGAACCGTTTTGCTAGAATCCAAAGAACAGGTTTATTAGTATTTGGCTGAATGGAAAGCCTGTGGAGCAGACTAAAATGTCACATGTTGCTCAAGTTTGCAGGAGGAGTAGGGAATCATATGGGCCTGTCTGGACTTACTGACCTCGGGAGGTAACTATCAAGGTAAAATATAAAGGTAGTGGAACGCTGCCTCAAGCAAGGTGAAGGATATAGGTGGTCATATACGGTACATCTTTTGGCGACCTTGACCTTGAAGCGCCCGTGGATTACCCACTTGACTCAAACTGAGAATTATGCCTTATTTAAAAAACGAGTGAAGACAAAACTCTTAGATAGAGTATAGTATACTATTAAAATATGGCGGATAGAAATGTAGAAATATTCGAAGACCTTAGATGACCTCGATGAAAATTATAGATGGTCTATTGACCTCCATGGCTATTCATGAACATGTTCATTACATTGCAGCCCATTAGCAGATTAGGAGTGGGTGTGAGTCAAGTTGTGGTTTGTTAATTAAAGCAGCAGGTGCTAGGAAACCGTTGAGTTTTGAACATTTTCTTCTATTATTCAGACACTATGATAATTGGTTTGCACTGCTTTTAATTTGGATTATATGGAATATCCAATCAACTGAGTTGAATTTAATCATGGTACATATAGAAATCAAGGAATTGCATACTTTGTTGTGAAGCCAACCTTATGAAGTGGATAGACGAGCCGCTTGTTTTCCGACGTTTGACACGTGGCAGAATGATAGGTCTTTCGGCATAATCCTGCTCAAGGTTAGACTCACAGCAGAGAGGTCCCACCTGGGCACGCTGCCACAGAATGTATCACAAGGTATCCCTTCCACGGTTCTTGTGACTAGACAGGATCATACTCATGAGCTAACTGAAGATCCTGCACGGATTTTGCTAAGTGGTAAAATTAGCTACGGGTCAATGTAACATCATTGGATGTCTGGATTTGAGAACTACTACGACCAACCAAAGGTCTTGTACTCCTCGCGCACATTCCTTAGTCAGTCTGTTTCAGTACGTCAGACATAGCTAGATTTGTATTGTCTCCATACAGTTACGATAAGTCACAGAGTTACCATCGAGGGATTGACAATATGTGACTGTTTCCATCGCTATTTCTACCACTCATACCCACTCCGGACCAAATATCATAATATTATTCCCTTTCCACGACGGATAGATCTTTCGAACAGACCTCGCGGAAGTTTCTTACACTGGAAACCACCAATGTGTTAAATGGAAGATTCTTTCCAGGATTTGTTGAAGATATTGAAAGATGGAGTGGTCATTATTTTTGGTAACATAATAGAACACAATTGTTCAATTTATTTGAATAAATAATTGATAAGAATTCAATATCTTACCATGTAGGGGAGATTTGCACATCTCTCTCCTACTATGCTATTAGGAGGGACAGGACCTTTGGTCCCATCCTGGACATTAAGAATGTCACGTGATTTCTTTCGCGTCTCCGCCATCTTTCGTTTTTCATTTCAGGAATACTAGTACTAGACTATTAGTTCCTTGTTCCAGCTACTGTTCCTCCAAACTGTTCATACGGCAAACTCTTCGATACTCGTTTGACACTATACAGTGAAAACAAACGATCGGTTGAAGATGGAAAATATTGGGAAGTTTGTTGAATGTAGATATGACGCGCAGGTTCAGTAGTTGCAACTTCAGCGAATCAGTTGCCGATGGACTGGTTGGTTCTACAAAAATCATTGGAGATGTGCAAATGGATTGTGCCTTTGTGGTGAAAGGTACATGTAGATATATGACTATTTATTTACTACAATATAGATTCAGATGGCCTCGCACTGTGAAGCCAGTCCAGTCTGCGCTGTACTGCATTGAAATCGCCATCAACCATTCGGCAGGTTTATGCTTCTTGGTTGTGTATACATCGCACAGTTGGCAAGTTGTTGGACAGGTCTTGCAACCTAGATTTGAATTGCATGTCTTCGTTCATTTGGCAGTTTTGGCAATGATGTTCCCTTATTATTTGTGGGTGTCTGGTTGTTATGGTATAACGTGTAAGTGTGAGTCTGTATTGAATCATCCACCGTCCTAGCCCCGCCGTGGCCAATTACAGTCTCACCGTCTACCGACTGGCCACGGTGGGGCTACCACCGTCCAATTTATAACCCTGAAGGACGTAATATTTACACGATATATTTTTTATTCAACATTTTTCACAAGTCACCTGTAACAAAGAAACAGGGGAACTATATCGCAATCACTGACACAGTGACAGTGTACCAATATATATATAGATATATATCACAATGTCGAAGCTCAATGACTAACGAAACATTACAACAGCTTGGCCTGGAAACAAATTGATGGACAACATTTTAGAATGTACATTATCAACATGTTTTAACATGTTTTACATGTAATATTTTGATGCGTCGAATAACAAAAATCATGCCTCGTTCATTTTGGTCACTTTACAAATTATATACAGACACGAAAAATTACATTTCGGATGAGTTTTTGTCGTTTGGAATGACCGAAAACAGTCAAATATCACTGATTCTGAAACACAATGTAAATCTCCATAGAACAGGATTATGAATAAAAAAAAATCCAGACCAATTGATTTTGTCATTGACTCTGATTTTGGGAATCTGTTTTAATTCATACGTTTTGCCACTTTACACCTTTTATAGTCGATAAATTAAGATCAAAAACCTATATATACACATGTGGAACAATCCGAGTAGTGGTATCTTTGAGATGCGTGAACGCACATATAACATTGAACAAATACAATC
This sequence comes from Terebella lapidaria, assembly GCA_949152475.1. Taxonomy (NCBI): domain Eukaryota; kingdom Metazoa; phylum Annelida; class Polychaeta; order Terebellida; family Terebellidae; genus Terebella; species Terebella lapidaria. Next base: position 23,916,518 of record OX424562.1, read on the forward strand.
CAGGGACCAACAAGTTTCTGTGCGTTTTTTTCTTGCTAAAATATTAAATTTTGGTAGTTCGGCTACTTACTGGCTCTATAATACAGTTCAGGAATTTGGGTATATAACATAAATACGAACTTTTGATTATAGTTATCATCCTTGTTAGACAAAGCTTTTCATACTCGGAAAATGTTCCATAATTATGCTGTTAATAATTATAAACATTCCTGAGTTGAGGTTTTATGCTATCTAATGTCGTACGACATACGGACGATAGATCGAACCACTGTACAAAAATACTGGCAAGTTTGGACAATATCACCTACAAGGGGTTGTGTGTGCGTGACTGTTGTGCCTCAGTCCAACACAGTCTGTACTGGACAAATTGACCCATAGACCTCGAACATAAACAACAACACCCACCTCTCGAAACCAAGTGACTTCAATGAGTATATCGAGAGATTGTAAGTAGTAATGTTACTTGGACAATCTCCGTGTTGTGTAACTGCTGGTAGTACTACAACGTTCTCAGTATGATGAAAATATTCCACCTCTATGTGCAGGCACACTTAGTACCAAAGTGTACGCAGTAGACGATGGACAACATCACAACAGTTAACGAGTATAAAAGCGTCAAGTTCCATCCATCGTACCGACACAATAATTGCGTACTTTTAAATACACGAGTTTTACTCTCAGTCCGCATCTCTTGGCCATTCTATAGAGTGCCTTTAATGCCCATCTCAGCACATTTGGCAGACAGCAGATTGTCCATCTCCTAGTTTGGAGTACGCGTGAGAGAGAGAACTCTGGAAATGTAACAAGTTTCTAGTTTCTGTGCTGTACGAGTCCTGTGAGTGGCCAGGGCTCGCGGTTACCATGACTACTGGGATTCCTTGATCTCCTGCTCGGCGGACTGCTCCTTCTGCTTCCAGTAATTGTAATTCTCGTGCATGTTTTTGATCAGTTCCGGAGTATCACAGAAACCTGACAAAAGGAACACAAGAACAGGTATTTAAATACATGTGAAAAAAACATTTTCGCTATACTTTTCGGAAATTTCATTGGAATTCCGTGCTATTTGCAAAAGCACCGACAACTTATAAAAGTATGACGTGATGAAGTGAACGCATATGGAAGAACGTATCTGAGGTTTGCACACCAAAATTAATACAAATTGTTGAAGGATAAACACATACTATTCCAAGTGTCGAACATATCCTTGATAAAGAAGTCGACGAAGCTGACTTGGGATTTTGGCACGTTGCAGGTTTTTCTGTCGAATACTGGCATCACAACCGGGTAGTTCTTCTCTTTCTCCTCATCCGTCTGACGTCATCATGTAAGCCAGTGGCATTGTGGGTAATGCAGTGTCGAATTGTGGGTGATGGAGGAATCAGCAAAGGTCAATCGATTGTACAGAAGTTTAAAGGGTAAAAAGCAAACAGTTATCTAATTGGATTTAATGATGTTGTAACATTAATTTCCGAATATTCGAGTGTTGCTCATTGTGTTTGCAATGTACTTTTCCTTTGAATGAGTATTAATGAGAGGTTTCAAGTTGGATTAACTCGATATTAACTCCATTTTCAAATACGATGCTGACCTGGCAGAAGTACTCGTCTGATATCCGGTAGGCCCACTCCTTACAGAGGTCGAGGGGGCGGAGCGGGTTGGAGATGTCTGCACACTTGATCAGGATGCGCTTGATGAGTTTTCTGTTCTCTGGCGTGGTCAGACGAGACCGACTGGTCGTGGAGTCCGGGCTGTTCTTGCCAGAGCTCGGCTACATGGATATATGGCAGGTAATTTATGCAATAATACTTCTTTACAATTGAGTATGAAATGTCCATGTTCTCAAGTTTTGTACTTAGTAGGCCTATATATAGATCTATTTGTTGTCTGTAATGTACAAATTGGGTCTATGTCCATATCACATGTATGTTCATGTTTGTCTGAACGCACATCACATGGTATTTATGTGTATATTCATGATGTAAGTTCAATGCTGATACTGTATTGTATATAAGATAGTATGTGATGTGTATCAAGTATATATCGACAACACTTGTTGAGTTCGATGGACCCGACTTACCACCTCATCCTCCTTGTTCTGTGCCAGTCCGACATTGCTGGCGAACTTGTTCAAGTGTTCGAAGTGTTTGGTCATGTCCGTGGCGAGCACCATGTCAATGATCTGCTGCCGGAGCATTCTGAAATCTTCCCTGCAAGCCAGAATAATCGTAGTATGACGTCATTATTAGTCATATTAATGTCAGCTCTCGCTCCGAATGTACCGTAGTCAAACTACATTCCTTCAATTTTTTTTTGTAATAGGTTTCCATGTAGACTACATATAATTTTAAGTAGTCTCGTTCCATTCTACATATACGCACACGTGTAAGAAAATATTTTCGTAAAAATATACGATTTGGAGCTCACAATGTGTTTCACTCTACCTGTCAACTTTCTTGAATATGTTGACTCTGGGGTCCCTAGTGGTAAGACGGAAGGCCAGGGACACGTGGTGACTCTCCAATACCGCTCTGTGGAGAGTCAGGGTGTGTGGTATGTAGGCTTGTCTATGTTACAACAGCTTGACATACACACATACCATGTACATGGCTGGGTAGTGATTTTAGCAGCGCTTTACCACTCGTATAGTAATAGATGTTTTTGAGTTGACGTATATTATACAATTGTATTCATAAGTATAACACAATAACATGCACATGATTTCAAACGAATAACAATTCCTTTTAGTCATGGAACAAGTCGATTCTGGCGCTACACTGCTCAAGATTCTTAAATCCGAAGTGGCTCATAGTCCCCACTTACAAATCATTGTAGAGTAGCGAGAGCGGGTTGCTGGAGTTGACGAGGAAGGAGTTGGTCCGCCCGGGGTGGTCCAGGTCATGGATGATAGCCGCCAGGAGGGACGCCACCTCGTCCATCTGGTCAAACAGGTTCTGTAACAGACATGGTGGGACTTGTAGTTCGTTCAAGTGGTATCACATTTATGAGTGGTTCGATTTTTTTTCCGCTACAAACCATGAAAGGCAGTTTAATATTAATGAATGGTTCATAGGGATGTTCATGCGATTATGAAGAAGTTTCTGGAGCAGATTCTCTTGACGATTCTACGCCTCAAACATATCAAGTTGGTTTACATTAGCACCGGAAACTTATCCTTCGGATACCCATGAAGACTATGAAGGCCGGACGTACCTTGATCTTGTCGCGGCAGAGGAAGTAGGCAGTGGCGTGCAGGACGTCCGCGGCGTGTGTCGAGTTGTGGTACGAGTTGGAGCTTCGGTAGTTCTCCTCGATCATCTGGAGCCAGAGAGCCATCTTACTCTCGCTCACCTGCAGAAACTCCATCACCCCGAACCGCCGGAACGTCTTCAGTGCCAGATGTACCAGTGGTCTGCAATACGGGGGAGGGGAGGAGGAGGGGGTATAGGGAAAAGCTCATTTGATTGATGACAGTCGACGTTCCAATGTCTGTCGAAGATTGGATCATGGAGGCAAATTCTCTACCTCAAGTTTGCTACCTCAGCTTGTTATATACCTTTTACGGCATGTCTATATTTTTGTCTGCTTGTATTTAGTCACGCCTAACACACTTTTCTTTTCACATATTCTTGACCCTGAAATTTGTCGTTTTGGCAATGTAGCCTTGTCAATTTCTACTCCGAAGCTAAAAGTAATCAACTACCAATGCAAAGCTCTCGCTACATTAATTCCAGCACGTACTTTTTTTTGGTGACTCTCTCCAACTCGATGATGTTAAAGTTCCATTCCTGTTCGTGTTTGAGTAAGGCCTGGACCTCGGGGGAGGCGTGGGTCATGATACTGGACGGGTTGGCGGGGGTACCAACTAACGGTGCTACAAGGGAAAGTGGTAGCATTCATGTAGTAATCTTGAATAGACACATGTTCAATATATATATATCAAAGTTCTCAATGGGCGGCCGGTGTGATAAATCCGTGATATTGGAACCCACTCACCATTTTTAGTGAATCCGGCGTCTGAACATCCGCTGTAACGTTTGACATTTGTCTGCGAAATAGAGCAGTCAGGAATTGTTATTCTAGAGGGTTGAATATATTTGTATTAAACGGTAATGACTGAGAAATGTTGCACGTGTAGGTCACCAGCATGCAGTTGCTCAGATTGTTAGTTAAAAGTTTAGCTCTACACGTGATAGATATGGCGCACATGATCATTTTATTCAAATATTTCAAGCTTCATTTTTTTCATTTAGTACTAGTGGTGAGATGCCATATCGTTAGCAGGATTACATTATAAACTAATTATTTTATCTCTACAAATATGTGGAGTTATAACATAAACACCTAATCAATCGAGAATATAATTTGAAACAACAACCAAAATATGATCGAATGACATGCACAGATTACATGTATGTACATGTATACTTTACATAAATACATATTATTATCTTCCTCTCACCCAAATTTGTTCATTTAACACCCATGTAATTATAATTTTTCACATCGCAATACGATGCATCGAAAATATGAATGTACTGTAATTGATAACCGAGTACAGATGTATATTCACGACTGTATGTAAAATACCAAGCGTCTATTGTCTAATACAGTGTTAGGTTTACTATTGTCAACGTTCAATAAATCATACTAACACAACACATTGTATAAAAGGCAAAACAGTCGGAAAATACTCGAGACTATATATAACATGCATATAGAGAACACACAGATAAGATGAAAGAGCGATGAAAATATGTATCCGTTATAGCGAGTCTCAAATGCATTCCTCTCCATACCGTATAGAATAATATTTGTACATGTATTTTACACACCTTACAGTAATCACAAAAGACCGGGACTTTTCCATTGTTCTGTGATGGTATCATATCATTCATACAAGTGTCGTGATGTGTGATTGGTTGAAATTGTGGCACGTGACGTGAAGCAAAGCGTTGATTGGTGGGTTAGGTTTGGTGAGCGTTGATTGGTGGATTGGATTGAGTGATGCACGAATGAGGAGGACATACCCAGGGTGGATCCAGAAGCAAGGCGTGAAAGATAAAGGTATACAATATACATGACTACAGGAAAAGTAACATGTGATACACTTATGAGAAGCATGCATTGCCCATAATTGTGTTACATGTAAATAAATTAACTGTTGTGCATTATGATAGAACAATAACGAAGAAACAACGGTAAGCAATGAGAACGGTGAGTACGTTAATTGCTTGGTTTTGATGCATATTCGTTTGTCGTTCGATGCATTCGGATTAGTAAAGCAGCGCAATATTGAGACACAAGAGAGAAAGTAAACGGTCTAATAATTATTTTACACATAAAACTGTTTTAATTTTTTTTCCACGTTATTCAATGCATTGCATAATAACCAATTAATATATTTTCCTGTTTTGATATCGCGTTATGATTTCTGACAACCCGTCCGATTATGTAGGCCTACACCCACCTGTGCTTATAAAAAACAACACACACAACATACAACAACTACAGGGAACGCCCTCGAAAAAACCTTTCCGTCCCACCCCAACCGTTCAGGATAATGCTTGCCGACTATCACAATACGTCCGTATACATGTAGTACACTCACGGTCATGAGGCCGCCGACCAGGTCGTGTGTCATCTGGTCATCCTTGACCTGGGACGATAGGAAGGGTGAGTACAGTTCGGAGGACCTCAGGATCTCCAGTACGCGATCCAGAGACTGCGACACCGTCAGGGTACTGCTCTCCTGGGCCGCGTTTATTATGTTAATCACCTGCAGAAATTTGTGATTGTTACTATCCATATGTAGATCAAATACCGGTAGGGTTTTTTTTCTATCAAATAAGACACAAATAATCTTCAGTTTCTCTTGGGAAACATTCAGCAGAACTGGACTATTTTCAGTGTTAAAATTCCTCGATAATTGTATTCGAATTCCACAAGATTTAATATATTAGTTAGATGGTATCTGATAATTTATAATGTAGCGAAATACAGTACATAGAGATGTTTTCCTACACAAGGGAGAGACGTAGTTACTGTCCTGACCTGTGTTATAGGGGCCTCTATAGTCATGGAATGCATGCGCACTAAGGAATCTCGCCGGTTCCCTTTGTGCATGTGTAAGCCTGCAGAAAAATTGGATCCCCATGTTTTCATTGCAAAATGAGCGTCTGCAATCATATTCTCACAACAACAAATCATTTATTGGGAAATACTAAATTGTTGCTATGCGTGAGTTCAGTTAATTTGTTAACTTAATAAATGTTGTCCGACACGTAAAATAACCACGTTATGACGTCAATGGCTAATGCAATTTGCTATACATCAGGATTCTCGGCAGTATTATCATAAATCAATCACAATCGAGCTGAATTTGGGCCCCTTCCAACAAACAACGTCAGCCTATGTAATTACAAATGTACTATAAAATGCCCGCATCTATAGGTATACTAACTGGATATCGACGATACGTCATTACTAAAGCGGTCAGACACTGGACCTCCCACAATGTCCGTCAGCGGGGTCTTCGTCGACACGAAATGCCGAATCGTCCTGGATAGATATGTGTATAGAGTTTACAAATCAGGAAAACATTTCAAGAAATAATGACAATATGTCCTTGGGGGTGGAAATAGCAATAGCAGTAATTTTCTTGTGGTTGAGGATTCAAGACATTGGCACCAAATTGAAGTATGTTAATCACATTGAAGTATATTAATCATATCAAACAGCGTACATATATTATATATTCGAATATGTATTCAATATAATATGTACATGTATAGCAAGATTAGAAATACTCACCCCCGGTGGTTCTCAATTGGCGTGATTTGACTTAGATGTGATATTGGTTCCCCCGACTTCTTCACTGACGTGAAAATTCCTTCCCATGGCTGAAAATAGATAATATATATCACAATTGTGCTAATTATGTTATCTATAACTGCGATGATAAGAGTGGGAGTAGTCGCTAAAAGACAAGTTGGACTATTTAGTCTGTCCGATGATAAATCATACGGCACATAGATATATGTGTCGCACATAACGAAACAAAGGGAATCGTGTGGGCTTTATTTTACGGTACAACAAATCACATACATAACATGGGGAAGCAGCCACTGGAGTTGAGGCAAGAAGCGCGGCTTTCTCGCATTAACCTAACTTAATAGTGTCCGGATGCCCGCCTAGACAATAAAATATGAACAAATCCGTTGCCTCACGTTTGAACTCGCGAGGGAGATGATGCTCTACGAAATGCTAGACAACACTAACCATTCCCCCTTGGTTTTTCGTCTTATATTTATTGGCGTTTCACTTTTTCAAATGGAAGCAACTGATTATACGCCAGCAGCCAATATAAACACCGGTATGTGCTCGTTTTATGTTCTTCCTTCCTTGTTGTTCCCCAGTCTCTGAGGAAATCTCTAGGGGCTAATGTCCGGTTGTATGACTCCGGTTAACAACGTTCTGTAACTCACGCAAGCACCATCTGGTAGGCCTAATTAATGCGGACAAATTTCGCCGATGTGTTTTACTTTTTTTGTTTCGTGTAGCGGTGGTGTCGTCGATTGTGTAAAGTTTATAAAACTTTTCTTACATGTACATGTACATATCAATGATCTGCACTTGATGTTGCTCTCGACTGGAGTCCGAATTACCCATAACAAGAAAATGCAGCAAACTGCGGAAGACGACATTAGAGCTCGAGCACATCATCAGCACCACGACAGCTGAATATATCTTACACAACGCTAGGCCTACCCCCCCCCCCCCCCCCCCCCAAAAAAAAAGAAAGAAAGAAGAAGCCATAATTTCATCCCCTATGTGATTCCAATTCATTTCCGTATACTAGGATGAAAAACATGGCCTACTTCATTCATATTACTAATAAGTAAACATTTATTTTAAAATCGATCAATGGAACAGATATGCCTGCTAAAATGATATGGAACCCCATTAAAATATCCTCAAAACATTGGAAACTATGAGGAATATCTGCATCTGATAACATCAGAATATAGCCTAACACATGCCTTCACTGGGCAAATTAAAATACCAGTTAAGAATAAAAAGACTTCGCAATCCAGCACAGAACACCAGCTTAATTGTCATGTTATAAAATACGTCAAATTACGGTAAATGTTGCCGTGGCATCGCAGACGAATCGCTGTGTTTACTTCATAACGCCAAAAAAGTCCACACGCAGATGCCCACAATGAACACATGCATGTATGCATACACGAATTGCTGAACAGAAATTGTGTTTCAAAATACGCGTCATTGTGGTAAAATTTGCTTTGCATTCTGGGAACGTCAATTTCCATCGGCTCCGCCATTTTGGGACCTTTCTAGATAATTTGAACATTTACGTTATTTTCTCAAACCTAGCACATCGATTCATGCCTCATATATCAGTGGAATAGTCAAAGTTTCCCATCAATTCGAGAGATTTCATGTCAAGGACAAAGAAAATCCTCATTTGAAGTAGGTATCTAAACGTTTACATGTCAAAACGTGGGTCGATAGGTTGGCACGAAACCTCCATGAAAAAGTCAGCACATAGACATGTAGAGTGTTGGGGGCTTCGCCCCCAACGCTCTAATGTCAAAAAAACAACAACACGTGAATGCTACAGACGCTCTCATAGATAGACTTCTACGTCAGTTCGCTTAGCATGTCAGTTCTTCGGGTTTCCATAAACATAACGTTGTAAATATCTTCTAGCGGAATCTCTAGTACTGTTTATTTTAACGCGAGACAATATCTGAAAGATTTAGTGCACCATCGGCTTCGTTCAGTCATGTGACGAACATGTTAACATGTTAACTTTTCGCTTGTTTGATCGGGTTATATAATTATATTGCACCCATCAAACCCATATAATTATGAGACATTGACTCATTGACATTCTTCAAGGATTGAAATGCCTCTTGTAACTTTATCATAAGCGCCAAGTTTCGATCATTAATTTCAAAGGATTGTTGGTTTTTTTTTCGTTTTGTTCAAAGATACTTGTTGTTATTATTATTGCTGGTAATCAGACAGCTGTGCACTTACTTTGCCTTTGTTTAGGTGAGAATACATGCTCTCCATTAGCTCGGGCTTGTTCTTCTCTGTTTTATAGAGTCCGATTTCCCGGACGTCTTTACCCAGAACTTCGGACGACGTGAAGCCGAACACTCGCTCAAAGGCGGGATTCACGTACTGCAAGGCGACAAACGCGGGAAATACGAGGCAGAAAATAAATCAGACACCTCGAAAACACGAACACTTTAAGGTATGTAATATCATACAACATTTATTACTGAATGGGGTATGTTATTTTTTCTCATTAGTGATTACTTGATAATCCAAGTGGTTGTGAACATGTTTTACGTGGAATGTAAGTATCAATCTATTACCACCAATACAATCAGATTTTGATGATGCCAATAAGAAACGTAAAATACAACATTTTGCAATAGAAACAAAGCCCGACCAAATAGTTTATCCAAAGACACACTGGCGTCATCAGGGGCAGACAGTGTGTTAAGTGTAGTTGTTTCTACTGTACACCTGATGGAATTAGTATACAACTGCCCAACAACCTATGGAAACAATTTAGAAATCCGAAACTAACCCCATGGAATAGATACATGACAAGTACAAAAGTACCCAATCACAAGCCAGAAGGCTACTGAGTTGATGGTATCCTCGGGGACAGATTTAACGTCCGCCAGCAGTGACACCGACTCAGTGGTATGAATGTAAGTATCAATCTATTACCACCAATACAATCAGATTTTGATGATGCCAATAAGAAACGTAAAATACAACATTTTGCAATAGAAACAAAGCCCGACCAAATAGTTTATCCAAAGACACACTGGCGTCATCAGGGGCAGACAGTGTGTTAAGTGTAGTTGTTTCTACTGTACACCTGATGGAATTAGTATACAACTGCCCAACAACCTATGGAAACAATTTAGAAATCCGAAACTAACCCCATGGAATAGATACATGACAAGTACAAAAGTACCCAATCACAAGCCAGAAGGCTACTGAGTTGATGGTATCCTCGGGGACAGATTTAACGTCCGCCAGCAGTAGTTGTACTTATAACTCTAGTTATATGAGAGGCATATTTGTAGTGGGACTAGATTCTGAATTAATGGCAAATATGCATTGTTTCACTTGATATTTTGTTACGTGTACATGGATACCATAGGAGTTTCTCCAAGTGAAAATATAAAAGAAACTATTTGCTGAGAAGAACCACACTACATAATATTAGAAAAATTTTTTTTGGTGAATTTATATACACTTGAAGGAGCTGTCATGGTCATGGTCGAGGGACACGCACCTGTAAGCGATGGGCGCCGTCCGTGATGTCGACGGTCTCGCTGGCCTGGTCCAGGGCGCGGACGAGGGCCTCAGCCGCCCTGAGCCGGGCCATGGACGCCACCTCGCCGTGCTCCAGGGTCTGCAGCTCATTGAGACACACCCAGCGACTCGGGCACTCCAGGAACCGCTATGGACAGACGTGGACACAGAACAGGGGTTATTTATCTGTGGTGAGTTATTGCTTCCTCTTCTTTCTTGATTCATGATGATATACTCCGTTGCTAAGAATTTATAATAAAAATGTGTACGTTTTTCCTGTGAAACTTTTGTTATCTAATAAAATATTTAATTTTCAAACAATACTGTACCAAGTCCGGTATATGAATAAAACAGGTTCATTAGACGTAGTTCCTATTATTTTTTTACCTACAGCACTCGATAGTGATATAGTTCATTACTGATGTATCATATATTGATCTATTCCTTTATTGATCTGATTCCAATATACAAGAGAGCCACCAAGACATGATGTTGTCAGTAACGCGCTCAGTGTTTGACGTCTTTCACATTTAATGTATCGATCTTCGTGCCGAAACGTGTTCGTTTGTTGTGACATATTGAAAAAGAGTCGGTATCATTTGGTGAATCTGTCATAAATCGTTTGTCCTGTCAATCAGAATACTGTACATGTAATATGTTTGCGATCTCTCAACTAATGGATTATTGTTGGTCATGGTTTACCCCAGTACGTAATGAGGTACTGTATTCTAAATAATTGCTAAAATACACGAAAGCACAAGATAATTGCTGTTTAATGAATGACGTCATATTACATGGAAAACAGTCGCGGGTGTCTCCCGTGTGTTTATCGAGATGAATAATTTGTTGAGTAATGAGAAGAAACATAGAGAGAAGCAGTGGACAGGGCTTCCCGTGTAAACATTCTTCATCTTCTTGAGCCAGAAATAAAACATCGCTAGCGGCATCCACCCTGGCATATTTACCTTATTGGCTCCCGCGTTGAGAAGGGGCAGTATGGACGCTTCTTTTTCTGAAGACCTGTCACAAAGTTGGAATACATGTGCGTCATTCGTAACCATGGTGACGTTGTCATTAATTGGACTCGAGGGTGTGAGGAATCTGGTTGCTGGGCGTACTTACGGTGCCTTTGTGATTGCCATGACAACGGTATATTGGCTGTCCTTTATTTCCCGCAGTTCGCTGTAACGAGAAATGATGGAATCTAGGCACCCGAGTCTTCAGTAGAAAACTTAACTCTATCCTTACATCGTTACCCTGTGAGTAACTATAAATTGGTTTTGAAATTAAAGGAAGTGTTACAACACGTGCGTCGTCAACAGAAATCAACAGGAACAGTTAATGTCCTTTTATCAAAGAGAGTTTATAATCAAAACGCTAATTTTCCTCTCATCAAAGTGACCCCATGTAATCATTTCGATGAGCCTGCCATTAAAGGGAGTACAATTATATAAATGCCATACTCAAACATTCATACAATCTGAGTAGATGCAAATGTTCTTCATAACCATTAACCAATGAAGATACTATGCATGCAGTTTATGAATATGTCGCAGAGGCTGTTTAATTGCCATACTTCATGCGTGTCCAAGCATGTTATCGAAATACCTGATCCATATTGACAACGCGTTTGCGGTTACACCGTGCAAATTGCAAGTAGGCCCTACATTTATATGTATCAATCATCAGGAATATATAGGTATTGGATAGCTTATTAATTATGCTAGATTTATTATCAATATTATCGCAGTTCTCGCCACGACGTTACCTATGGGATATGCCACGGGCTAATGAAATATTAGCGAGGCAAGTTATTATTTTCGTGGGCTCTTCATTGATGCTAATCTCCTGGCTACATTAATTATTTCTCCAAGGATGATCGAACAATAAATGACTTGGCAGTTTGCACATTGTGTCAAACGTCAAAGTATAGTGAAGAAAGGGGGTCCATAAATCTTGCCAGCCATCCATAAACAAGCCATTTTATCAGTTTATTACGCCTGGCGAACTCCAACAGGGGACAATTTATCATATTAGCCTATCCAGATTCCAATCATTATTCTGTATTGAACAGCACCGAACTTGAATAAGGCCTTCATAATTATTTCAACAAACGATCGAACGCCGACCAAAATTAGGTCACGTGTGCAAATGTATACACTTTGTGAATCTTCAATTGGCAGGAATTCTAGAATCGGTTAAGTGCGTAGTTTTAATGGGCTTCGTGTGGTTGGTATCATTTTGTTAGTATCACAAAACCCGCCGATCTAGGTGTTTTATTCATGTGATGTTTTATATATTTCAACGGGGAACTGTTTGATTCGAAAGAGATGCTTTCATCTGAAAGTAGGCTACATCGTGAATGCTTGTTGAATAAATGTTCCATTTTGGATTATCGTTTTGGCTATAGAATGTTGCCTGCAAAAAAAAGACTGATAGCAATGATTGCTTTCATTGCAATGTATACGGAATTATATCTACACATATTCGTCAAACGTTGCAACTTGATTATACACATATCTAGTATCCATGCATTATGCATATGTTAGAATGTATGGTGACATTTCCACAATAAAGACTGGCTTAATTAGCACCATTACTCATGTTTGTTCTACAGTCGTAATACGGCCATACATGTATTAGTATATTATGCCGATAATGTTCCATGAAATAACAGAAATTGCGACGAGAACATCGTTTTTATTTTCAGACATATTTGAAGTAGAAATGCATTGTTCAGAGGCGATGGAATCAGCGTAAATTGGCGAGGCTGTTAATTGCCTTGTACATTATAATAGTTGCCTACGTACCGACAAAACGATTCGACGTCAAAGTGTTTAGAACTGCGTCCGTCCACGACGATGACGTCATGACGTTCTGTGGCGTAGCGTTGCAGGGCGTCTGCGGGGGTTTTGGCGAAGTCGCAGGGATATCCGCCCTGCTCAGCCGCCCGAGAAAACGCCTCACTCTGGGCATCTGCTTTGCTGAACAGCAACAATACCTGCACAGATAGAGGGGACATTGCATGTTGAAATTGCGAATGCATTTAATACAATATATGAATTTTCTCTTGCAAAGAAAATGCTCATTTACAGTACGGTACCTCATCTCATACAAGACTATGGACGAGTAGTAGGCCTATATTACATGTACAATTGTACATGACATATCGGTAATACATGTACGTTGGTCTATGCTGCATACTGTTTAATTATTTCAGTATAGGCCTGATAATGGAGTTATTAGTTGCTGGTACAAACATACCTATTTCAATGAATATTGTGCATAGGCCAATCATTCGACGTTTCAATCTTCTATGTAATAATGTATTTAAAATCAAATATTATCGCTGACTTACCGACATTGGCTGTCGGTTAATTCGCATGCCGCCAATGTGAAGAGGTGCCATGCCCTGTGGAGGAAAAACAGAATTATTTTTAATAGGTCAACATTACATACGACACATGAATATTATGTATAGAGAATGTCCCATACAATGCCAGCTCAGACATCATCTGATAAAAATTACATAAGACGTTGTGGAAAAGTGGGTCTTGGATCTATATATGCACATCAGGAATAACAGCTAGGTATCTCCCAGCGAAAAATGACCCTTATAGCATGCAAGTATCTGTGCGTGTATCCGTATATAATACAACGTATGCCTCCAACGGAAGCACTAATAAATAGACAATTATGATCCACTCATAAGCCTATTGTGAAGAGAGGTAGGCCTACTTCCAGTGCCATCAAGACATGTACAAGATTATGCGGCGACTCTTTCCTACACAAACAACAGCACAATTATCATGAATTATTAATGTGAAGAACGATTCAGGCCGAGGAGAAAAAAAAAACTAAATCGCTGCGGTTCAAACAACATTAGGTTCGAATAGGTAAGGTGTATATATTGGTGGAGTGATTTGATTAGCATCACTGGGCCATTTGTTTTCGGTATCGTATCTAAATCAGATTCAGACGGTAATCCTTTCATTGACAGGCACGTGAAGTGAATTATACGATAAGATATATACAGTGCGAGATAGTTTTATACACATGGACTGAATTCCTGGTCATGTTTTGGCAAACAACCGGGATCTGAGCAGCTGCTTGAGTCTATATTTGTCGTTAGTTTTTTTCCCTTGAAACACAACATGGACCTTAGCAATAACGGCAATGTGACAGACCCGTAATTTCAATATTTCATCATCATGCTCTTGAAATGTGTTCATCTTCTGACATCCCGGAGAAGTACCTATGTCTAGAATCGCACCATAGTTTAAATATACACACACAAGGTCTGACCTTGAAGTCCCTACTATATTCTAGTTACATACAGAACATAAAAGATAATTTGGTCATCTCCCACAAACCCGTGTCCAGGTCCTCGGAAGTCAAAACCTATAACCAGCAACAGTCGAGGAGCCTGGGTTCGAGGTAATGAATGGTAAAAGTCTCCTCTCGGCCATGGTACAGTTTGCCTATCATCATTAATCTCTCTTTAGGTTTCTGGGAGAATAGAGTCGTCTCCACGGAACGCGGTTTTAATGTCGCATGTTTTGCAGGCTTTGATTTAGATGAACACTATAGCTTCGTCCATCATCTCGGCTCCGCAATGGTGTTGTTTACGAATTTATTATAGCGGATTTCGTGGCACTTACAGTAATAACTACATTGTAATTGTCAGTTTGTCACCTACGCCTACATAGGAAATTGTTTTGTCGATTAAGAGCAGCAATCCTTTGAGGTGAACCGTGGACACCAATTACTGACTGCTCTGACAGACCAGCAAAGCTTGGCGACCTCATCAATGATTATCCTGGTAAGGTCCGTGTCGACTCAAGCACCAGGTAAAAGGGCAGAGCGGAGCGTTATCCCCATTGTGACAAGTGAATTGAAAACTTCAATCAAAAGAGAACCAGGGACCGTTCGATAGAGGTAGCTAGGTACGGCGTGGGCTTAAAATCGTCGTTCAATTTACCTGTTCCGCCCCTGGAGCAAGCCCCCCGTTTGCCAGTGACACCGACGACCCGTCCGAGGTCCCCAAGGAAGCGCACATACTGCCGAGACAGCAACTATCGCACGCCGGTCGCGCGTGTGACGACACGAAGCCCTTGACGTCGGCGTCACTGTGGCAGCCGTCGGCAGCTGGGCCGGACAGCTGTCCTTCGGGCATGTCGGCGTCGCTGCCGTCGGTCACTGCCGTGGACTGTGCTGGTGGTATCCTAGCGGACAAACTGTCCCCTTCCAAGCTTGCCGCTACCGTGCTCATCTTGTGTAAATCACCGAACTAACTCCAGAGTTATTGGTACATTTCATGCAGAAGACAATCAGTTTCGTTATCCGTGTGCCCACTCCTATGACAGTCCTTGATGAGCATCAATTTATGTGTATTTTCAGAACAAACTCAGGCGATGAGATAGCGACCCATTACAAGCAGCACAATGTGTGAAATGACACGATTGCGACACGATTAACTCCAGGTGACATCATGAACTCCAACAGTTTGTCCACTCTCCAGTGTATTGACAAGTGTTGTTGACTCTACCATTTACTCTGTCCCGTCCTCTATCTGCATGGAGATGTAACACGCCTAGGAATACCGGGTCTAGAGGACAGACAACTCAACTCATAGCCAATCTGATGAGGACGCGAATGATGCGACGTGCAATTCCTAGTTAGATAATCCGTCAGTCACGTTCCGATACATGCCGGGCGATCGAGATTCCAGCACCGGGTCATTTGCATGTACGTCATCGCGCGTAACACTGTAATATTCAAGTCATTATCCCGTGGTGTTGCAAACTGGAGAGTCCGATTACAGTATTTCCAAGTTATTAGGCGAGCAAGCCGTCGAGTGCGAGGACAGGTACTATAGAACGGACGTCAGAGGTAATCATTACCCTGCCTACAAACTGTTTATGATTGGGCGCAATCAGCCGTGGTCCACCCGCCCGCCCGCCCGCGCGTGATCACGAGAGACCCTACAGCGGGCAATAATCGATGATAACCAGGGGTCTAAAGATGTAACGTCTTCGCACGAAATGTCACCAGCGTCAAGCGAACAATAAGACGCTTTCAAAACGAGCAAAAACTGTACCACAAAGTCTGCATGCAGCTTATATACCCCGTCACAACAAGTGAGCGAATGGGCACGGAATCGAAGACGCCTTCAGGTCTGTTTTCTGCGGACGCACGGCCAAAAGATTCCAGAAAAAAAACTTCAGCGGTGTTTGATATCGGCGGCCACAGTCTCCATTATTAAAGCTTTAGATAATGCCAGCTAGCAGCCTTGAGGGCACGTGGTGAGTGGCGTGGACACCGCTCAAATAAAGACTCGCCTCCCGGGCTGTTTGAACATCGCACGGTCTTCTCTCCTCACCAAGTAAATGCAGGAACGAGTAAAGAGGATCTGTCTCGCCCGCGGGGGACACGCCCACGTGTACCAGGGGAAGTCCCAGGTCACACTAGTCCTCGAGACCTGCAGTCAATAGCTCTGGTGGTGGATAAAAGGGTCCAGGACTTGCAATGGGGGTGGTAATATCATCGCCAGTCAGACCTCGTAACTATGTGTAATCAATAGCTATGATGCAATTGGAATAAACGCCTGGGATGAAGCAATCAGTATCGTCCCAGGATAACCTGCACGACCAGGTCACCTGCCATTCCCACCTCACACCTACAACGGCTGTATTTTACCTGCAACAATCAGTATTACAAAAAATACATGTCGCTGTCCACGCCAGGGAACCTGGATGAACACACATGACTCAAGATTTGCAAAACGTTACATGTATAACACCTCAGCGGACCGATAATTATAGACGAAGACAATGACCACCACATCTACATGTATACAAAGAAAGGTCACCTGGTCACCCTACAAGCAACGCTCCATAGACAATGATTTGTGTAAATCTATTTTCTATCGTTCTCTCGTCAGAATATATAGCGTCGCTGGAATAAATACTGCCATGGACAAAAAGGTGATAAAAGTACAGGGGGGGGGGGGGGGGGAGGTCACAGGTGTAACAATCCACTGGGGTGATATATATCGATAAACGAAACGGCAGGTATACATGAACATGGAATTGTGGATATTAGTTTATGGTTTTGCAACGGTGGTGTGTTCACAACACCACTGTTGTGGGTTATCGCACAGGATCGACACAGGTACAATACGTCCCGCTCTCCATACGTACGGTATTACGTCAATCACCTCTATGTAAACTGTGGAGAAATATGTTTTTCCCCTATTATTATCAAACAAAATATATACACGTGTTTAGTCTTGTTTCCCTGCAGAGTTCCCCGTAACCCACTAACCGAGTGAGCGTTCCATCGCCTTCCACCGCAAAACTACACAATCTCCACATATCGATCCCTGGTTAAATGATCTATACTCGTGAATACCGCATGACGTCATTACGTACTTGAGGCTGTCGGGTATTTGGCCCCTAGTTTGTTTCCCGCGAAGAGAGCGGGGAAAAAAAAGAACAGTCTGCTTTATTATAATTACTATGGATGGAGTAAACTGCCGTGGGGTCGCTTCCTTTCTGCCGATTTCGCACTCACCGAGGCAATTACCTTGTGGTTCGTATGCTGGTATGCAACTCTAGAAAATCGACAGTCAGACTGGTGTCTACCTAACTTATTATAGACCATGAATACTACACGTAGGCATATCGTGTACCTGATATTCAGCACCTCTGGTGACGTCACGACCATTACAATTAGATGAAGTATATATATGATATCTGCAAATATATCATATTATGTGGGTATATTTCAACACGTAACTGCAAATATTAGTAAGTACTTTCAACAAAAATGTAGTAATACAATATTATAGCAATGAAAACTGTGGTATTCCTATTAATTATACGAGACATCATATTGCGGAAACTTCATTGACACGATAGCAATGGACACAAATGAACACGAGTTGGCCTTGATGTCATGATTGCTACAGAATATCATGGTGATAATTTACAAATTGAAAAGCATATCAGTATATTGTGCCTGCAGACTATGGGCAAATATGTTTGAAATGTATAATTTTACGAACGTTGGAACAATTTGGTCATGTAAATGTAATGAGAAGCGAACTGGCTCTGTTCACCTGGCTCTGTTTTCTTTACACTACGAATACATATACAGTGTATGTACGGGCTACGTATTCATATCTACATTTTGGTAATGAAATAAGATCAAAGAAATGGAAAAATCTATGCGGAATTTTTAGTGGCACTGCATGTAATCTTATGTTCACTGCACACTGTGAGACAATATATACTATAAAGTAGGGAACCACGAAGGTTAAAGACCGCACTACAGTTTATCGACACTGTCATTACATCAATACATACTAATTATTTCTGAGTACGTCAATCGATATGATGTACAATCAATACCTCACACAAGTAAAAATCCTCCATTTACTACCATATTGTGACTAGGTATAAAATTCATTAGGTATGCATAAATATATCTGGTCGTAGCACGCTTAGTCGACGGGCTAACACACCATACACAAGCGATTAGCTGATTTTTTAATAGATACATGTTTTGGTCAAAATGAATAAGTGATTAATTGTGACATCACTTGTAAAACGGTATATTTTTCACTTTAAAAGGAAACACCGCACGTTAATCACAGGCGCCTGTCACAAGCAGCTGTACAGATTTGTGTGAGGGGGGGAAATCCGCTCTCGGTGATATGGCCGAACACCGTGAAACGATCTAGTTATAAATTGTCCTCGAGGTTTGGTTCGATAGATACATGGAAGACATTTGCCACCCAATCCGCGTTGAACAATATAGCAAGGTAACTGAATATATTTTCGGTCATATAATTATAAGGGTAGACAGACAGTTCTCAATCGATATTTTGTCGTATATATAGTGTTACATGTAAAACATTGAGGGAAACAGCGTTCCTGAAGAAGATCAATTTCTTGTTTTTTTTTTCATAGATACATTCCTCATGACAGGAAGTGAATTTTTCAAGCAGAAATAGATGGAGTGAATGAACAGCAGTAATCCTATTTTCATTGTGCAATGTAATATGCCGTGTTACGTGCAGTGTTAGATGCGAAATAGTGTGCAGTGTAGTGTGCATTAATATGTGCTGTGTTATGGACAGTGGTGACATTATCACGTGCAGCAGTGTTATTTGCAGTGTGACATGCAGTGTTATGTTCAGTGTAATGTGCAGTGTTACGTGCAGTGTTACGTGCAGTGTAATGTGCAGTGTTACGTGCAGTGTTACGTTCAGTGTTATGTTCAGTGTAATGTGCAGTGTTACGTGCAGTGTTATGTGCAGTGTTATGTGCAGTGTTATGTTGTAGTGTTATGTTGTAGTGTTATGTTGTAGTGTTATGTTGTAGTGTTATGTTGTAGTGTTACGTGCAGTGTCATTTGCATGGTGACGTGCAGTGTTATCATGGTTATGGACAGTGTAATATGTAGTGGTATGTGCAATATTATGTGTAGTCTTACGTGCAGTGCAATGTGTGGTGTTATATGAAATTACTGCGTGGTTCAGTCAAATTACAGACTTGGTCGCCGGTGATAAATATGCCCCGAATATGATAATGATAGGTAAAATAACATTGAAAATGTAGCAAAGTTTGCCAAGTGTGCAAGAATGAGCTGCAAATTGTTTTTGGCCGAGAGCCAATATGGCAATGGCCCTAATTTCTGAAAGTGTTTCACCAAATCATCGCCTCCATTACATCGTTACATAGGCGATATAATTATAGGATACAGATTATGAGTATTCAATCATTCAATTACACACACGATATAATACAGTGTAATCTCCCCCAGATATTATGAGATCGTTCGGCTAGTGATATATGTGTATACGCGTGTATGTGTTAATTTTGTGTCATGGATTGAAAGCTCTGAGCTCTCACAATCACTATAAACATTTCACTGTGACATACATATCCGACTATTTACTACATGTATAGTTTTCCATATAATGTTGCTGTTGGTGCATATTTAGAGGTAAACATCCAGGTAAAACCATGCAGTATGGGGTGGGGGGGGGGGGGGGTAGACCTATTCAACAGAGCAAATGTTAAATGAAAATAAAATCATCTAATCAGATTGTCGTTAAGGGTGGTTACCATATATATTATGTCAAGTACTTGTCAAGTGTAGATGTCGAGTAAAGATAAACACTTCATTTTTATAGCAAACGTCACATGTAACACTACAGTGCATTAAGCAATAAGATACTTATGTACGGTGTGAACCCTTGCCTGCTTCACGCCTCTCCGCCCAGTATCCACGCCTGATTCCATTACCTAGGCAACAGCAGTCCTAAACAACGTAGACGTTGGTGACGTAATAGGGTATAGTCCCGTATGTCTTCAATTAAGTCTCTCTGTGGATCATCCCCATTAGATCATAACCTTACTTGCATGTGTCCCTAAACACAGACTCCACATGTCCTTATCTGCTATATGTTGAATGAAAATCATAAGATTCTGCTTGCATACGAGTACTAGCATGTGAGTATTTTCTTGTCGACCAGATGGTTTAGCTCCCGTCCTGTTTCAATATACATGTTGACTGTTGAAGATTTGCACGATAGGCCCAAGACATTTGGATTCACCCTCTCGACAGAACACCGGATATTGTGACTATGGTGTCCAAGTTTCAAACGTTGGGGGGGGGGGGGGGGTCGAGGGGGGTCGATTTGGCTTGGCAAACTGACAAAAAACAGAGTAAGTTGCCTATGTGTCATTTGCATGGGTCACATAAAATTACATGTATATGTTGTTTTAAGTGTGTCATATTCTGAAAGAGCAAATTTTGTTGCGAGGTCAGTATATGTCCCAAGGAAGTTTTTGCCCACACAGAACAAAAGTCAACACACAGCAAAATGAAATTCACAATACAATGAATACGTTAGTGTAATTTAGTCCCACAAATGATGTTGTAGAATTGATACATGTCTGCATTGATTATGACATCATCGATATTCAAATCCAACTAAAACATTTACCACGCATATGTGTTACAAATTTATTATATTATTATCTACCAGTTCAAGTAAATTTGATTCTGTTGCATGTGTATTAGGTAACAATTATCTCAAGCTACATCACAGAACACGGTCTCAAAGAACATGAACGAGCGACAGACAAAGAGTACATATAGGGTACAGCGTCTAACTGAACCATCGCTTGATCAGCTCAACTGCATGAGAACCACCAAACAACACAATAGCCACGTGTTCTGTCTAAATCACCGCCTATCAATCTTCGTAATTGCAAAAAAAAAATCTAACGTCAACGAACACTCGGTTGCTGACTCGTGATTATAAATCTGTTTTGTGAGAGAGAAACTATTACTTACGATGTATATACGTCAGCAGACACATGAAATATATATGCAATTCCTGCCTAATGGCACGGCATATCACATTCAGAATTGTCTGGTGGTCGGAGGGAACGACCACAATTATATACATGTATATGACTTTTCTCCAGCGTGGCTGTGCCAACATTGAAGTGCTCCAGCGCAGTAATCCCTTTGTTTTTGACGAATTGGTATGGATGTTCGCATTCATGAAATCTTGAAAAATGTCAATGAGAAAATGATAAGCTAGGCAGGTGGTTTAGTTTTGATACCACAGCCATTCATCATGTTGATAAAGGTCGGGTTTCGATTTGATAATTTTTATCAGCTTCATTAGCCCGAGTCATTTGAAAGTCGAAAGGATTATTTCCAGTTCATTTTGGGAATAATACATACAAACAACTCATCCCTCAGGTGTATCTGCAGCTGGAATCAGCTTGCAGACCAGAATTATGAAAAGGTGGGAATTAATCCATTTTAACTAATACAAAAACATCAAAATGTCTGAGGGCAAAGTAATGCAGCATTATACTTCAGGTTGTTTCTTGATTGTAGAATGCATCGCCATAGCAGTTCACACCGAAATTTCATCTTATCATCGCGCGATAACACGTCATGTCAAGCCAGATTAATGGACAGACAGTCGCCATTCAAGTGATCAAAATATGTACGCGAGATTGACTGGGAGAAGACCCCCGTGGAGATTCAATACATATTTTTGACACCGAAGAGATTTGATTAAGATCACCTATCGATAAGCATACTTTTCATATTTATAACTCATTTATATCATTAGAGGCGAATGTGTACGACACTATGTTTGTTATCAAAGGACTGGTTACAGTTTTCAAAACCCTGTATTTCGATTCTCGAGACACCAAAATTTCGCAATGTCAGGCAATGTTGGTCAACAAACGATCTTCTATCTTACACTTTAGCAATGCAATTTTTTCAATGCACGCGATAAATACATTCATTCCGTCACGGACTGAATGTGACTAACTTCCGAATGCTTTAGACATTACGTAAACCGTACTATGTCACGTGACACAACTGTGCTGCGTTCGATATTGCCAGAGCATGGGTCGTCTGGTGCCCTGGATAACGAGCCCCAGAGACACAACTCGGAAATGTAGGCTGTGTACATGCACGGCTAGGCTTCTATTGTGGATCATGGATATTTTACACGTGGCCCGCAGTCACGAAAGCCCTTTAATCGACGAATTATTGGCTCGCTGACACTTGACCGTTATTTGGCGAGGAACATTGCAAGTCACTTGAATGGACGTCACAGCCACTCACCGCATGGTCACGGCATCAATTATGCAGACATGTTACCGTGTCGCCTAGGATAACCTTTATATCAGACTCTTCACCGTTGGACAATCAACACGGTCTTCTAATTGTTTTGGCCACCGCGGATGCCAATATCAAGTACTGATCGGGACAATTTTTACCGTTGTCACCATAACTATGAGCCATCAATACCGGGGGAAATCCCCCCAGATATCATACTGGTTTCGTTTTTGTGCGATGGTCTTCAATTGTGTCCCGCTTGTTATTACCTTTGAAAACATCTGCATTATTTGCAGTTGAGTCTGACTGTTCCCATGTACAGCAAATATCATCTAAATACCACCATACAAATCTTTTATTGTCAACAGAAATATAAATTGCACATATGAATAGATACGACAGTGATAGACCATAATTGATACCGTGATAAACATACAAGGCCGACAACTAAGTACTTCATGAAAGGCTGATCAATTTATGGGTCGTTGCGATCAAGTCGCCCAAAGGAGAATACAATCTATCTATCTATAAAGGGGTCTATGTACCTCCCGGCGAGAGATTTTTCGTTTGATCGTGCAGCATTCTGTGACTGGACACCGCGGGGGTATTTATGGGCGCTTGTTTTATTCCGGATTCTCCGACAGTTGTCGACCATCGCGTCTCGTTTGTCCATCCGAAACGATTTGCGGAAACTATGATCGCGCGCCGGTGAAAAGCCTCTCTAATTGATATCGACACTGTAGGAGAGTTTAATTGAAGGAAATGGCCCTTTCATGTAGGCCTATCATTTGGTTCGCACACAAATTGTGTTGATTTTACATGTATGTCTGAATCTCGAACACACGATATTTCCTAGTGGGTCGACACAGTTTCAACCGCCATCGAGCTTCACATAATGTGCTGACATTCGGTTGGTTGTGTGCGCATGTTTATTCAAAGTGGTTAGATTGAATTATGCCTTATATCTGAACGGTTGAACAATGACAACGGGTGTGAATGCAGCCGCATAAATCGCCGTTCGTGTGTATTTGAGTTGTATGACGACAAGTGTTTTAATACTGTGTTACATGTTTATATCATCAATAATATAAACAATTGCAGACACGATAGACACTTCTGCTTCGCCGGTTTCTTTGTACGCCATTCCCATAATGCTCTGCACTCTTGTCGTATTGTGTTTCCGGTCCTACTCGGCCGAGAAAAAACAACGATGTAATGGTCATCCTTGCCACCGCTGTTCGGCACATTCTCTGGTCCACTTGACACTGATGTGCAAGGATTTGTTCTGCTTTATTCCCCTCCGCATCGCCGCTTTGTACCGTACTTTGCTTGTAGGAGGACGCCAGTGGCCGTTGGCAGGCCAAGAGGCACAAATGTAGCGGTCTCAAGGAGTGCATATCGATAGGGGTAACGCTCTTTTTCTCGAGCGTGAATGGAGCGAGCAAATTGGATGAGCGCTAATTGGGACACGATTTACGTCAGTCCTGACCTTTTTCAGTCCGCTGATTGAAGAGTTCCGCTGGAAGCTTCAATGAACAAAATTGAGATTGGAATAGACCTCCAATGCATACATGTGCGATATGCATGAAAACATACGATATCTACGGTTGCCATGGATATGGTAAATATCATCAATTACTTTCAACGGAATCCGACAATGGTTCCCAGCCATAACAGATTTTTTCCCCCTCAAAAATGCGCATAGAGTTTACGAGCTCGATATAGCCGTATCTACACCAGAAGCACTGATAATTTAAGTATAAATTAGTATCATATGTAAGTGTAAATGTAAGCTTTGGTGCAGATGTAGATAGTATAGCAGTGTATCTAACTGGTTGAATATACAAAAACAGTATGGCTTACTCATTACCCCATATCTAAAAGTTCAGACATCTAAATGTTAGACACATCATCCAAATTTGTGGAATACATTTAGTTGATGTCAGCTTTCGTTTGCATGTAAATGTATCGAGAATTCGAGTACACTGTAGCTGAATTAGCAATATCCGATAGGCAAATGCGGGAATATAGGGGCATCCAAGTACAGAACGTTGTTGGCACAGTTGGACATCAAACCAAATATGCAGTAGGCCTACACGTAGAATACATTTAGCGAAAATGGCGCTACCAACGTTGATGTCTCAAGTATATGCCTCAAATGCTTAGATCCAACATATATGCTAATCATACGTTGGTAAATGAATAAAAAGTGTGGCATTACGTTTGGGACATATATGTACTTATATGTACCTATAGCCTAGTCTTTGTTCAAATACAGACAATGTGGATGAACATGATTTCTAATAATGGGCGAGGATTGAAATATATATATTATATATCATATGTCTAGCATATAAACACGTGTCGTATGTTCTATGTACGTATAATGGTATAACATTCATTTAATCGTTGATCAAATTCTGGATTACTGGTATTAAACATCGTATAATATTCATGCAGTGTAACGTTGAAAGCAGCATTTTGAAACTTTTAATACCAAAGAGACTTTGTAGGATACCAATTGTAACATTTAGTTGAATACCCGGAGAATGATAAAAAAAAGTTGGTATGTGTAAAAACTAACGTGAAAATATAACCGGTCATTCCAGCTTTAATGACGCGTTCATGGTTATTTAATCATAGAAGCGCATCTTCATGCAATATCAATCAGATTTTTTTTGTATGTATTGCCCATGACTATAGATGATCAATAGGCAGACAAATCAAAATTCATCGTATATGTTTACAATACATAGAAATGCCTAGGCCTACTCGTACAATATATAGAGATAAATTGAAGCCTTGCATCCATTCATTCTAAAATGTGTCTTGAAAGCGAATAAAATCTGACGATATTCGTAGGATGTAACACCTGTCCATTGCATTCCCACTATTGCTGTATGCAAGCTATCAATTTCACCACAGTATCCTGCACTTTAGTGCATCAATTCACAAATATGCATGCATAACTATCCACAGTCCACGTTCACTAATTTGGTGTGGTTGATGTCAGATATACGTGTTTGCCAATTATACCCAGTCACACCGCCCATAGAGGCATACACAATTCCTGCGTGATGGAAACGTGAAATATGGATGCTTGAAGGAAGAGTTTTCAACCTTGAGAAAGACTTTTTCCGCGATTGGTAAAGTGGTTACATTTTATCAACGAGCACGTGTTCCCAAGTGATTCAAAATATAGACCTACTTTCAAATTGATACTAGTATACAAGAACAATGCCAGACATGCAAACCAAGTAAAACACGTTATGACGGTACGACAATAAATGGAAAAAGGACCTTGCATAGGAAATGAACGTGTGTTTAGGCCTATTATGCCAAAACAACCATACGCAGACAATCATGGAAACACGAAGAAACATATATGTACAAGATTAAATATCGAAGACCTACCAGTAGGCCCCTGCATCCCTGCTGGTATATTATGTATACATACATTCACGCCATATACATTCTGTACGCACCGTGACGCCACTGTCTCCTCCTCGAGAGCTGCCGATCTGCTGCTCCACCACCGTCGTGTTCGTCTTGTGTAGCTTCCGGCTCGATGACGTCATCTTCCCCGTCGAGGCACCTATCCCGTAGGAGGTGGACACAGTCTGAGTGAATATCCCGGTGGCAGTCTGTGACGCCGTGTTCGTGTCACTCATAGGCCGCGATGACGTCGTATCATCCGCCGACTCCCGACAGTAAACGACGCCCGTTTGCGACACGTGGATGCTAGGAGTGCAGCCCATTGTCGGGTCGTTCGCGCGTAGTGTCACGTGTCCACGACGTCAGCATCGTCGGCGCGCGCAGGTCGGGCCCGAGAACATGGATACAGCTTGAAGGTGACTATCTCGACCCGGCAGTTATCTGATCACAAATCACGAACGACGACCACTTTCCGACCACTGACAGACGTCGCGGCTTCCGACAAGTGAGCTACACCATGCAGCCAGCTAGCGCCGTAATTCAATCGAGTGGCTGTAAAAGTTGTTGTGCGTATTTATCCGAGCAAATAGCGGGCCTTTCAAGGCTGGGAACAAAACGACAAAATCCCAGTCGTTTATCGGGCGAATTTACGCGGAGAAGAAGCAGGTTCCGACTGTGCTCAGCTATAGGGAGAGTCCTACACCGAGGAAGCCTGCAGAGCTACATACGGAGGTTTATAGCCCCCCAAAGTTACCGGCGAAGAGGCGAGCCGCTGGCGTGATTGTGGAAGATTACTGAGGGATTGGAAGAGCTCAAGTTATCCTAGCTCGGGGAACACAGTTCTCCAGTCCACACATAATTCTCCAAACACTGTCGCAAACCTAAAACGGGAGAAGAAAAATTCACGGGGATTATATAAAGTAGTGCCACTTGAACGATGAAGCTCGCAGGGACCATAGAACAAGAGATTTGTATATGGCTCAGACCTAAGCACAATCAAACTGCACAATACCAACATCGGTGATTAGATGGTTATGCCACTAGGCATAACGTATGTAGCAGCGGAAACTCTCGGGTTTTAAGCCTAGTTGAATTCAATGATTGCTCAGCGATTAATGATGTTACGACACTGTACATGTACATAGTAAATAATTGAATAAATCAGGCGGTAAATGGAGCGGTAAAGTAGTTCATTTTCGACGTAACACTGAAGAAAAAAATCCGTTTAGCCTATATATATAGCCAAAAAAATCATGACATGCACCAAATACCATGTAACCAACACAGCGTTAATCAGTAATAATTACGGTGAAATGTGGAAATATCCGTTTTATGTCAGACATGTAGCCTACACAAGGCTAGTCTCAAAACCAAGACTGGGTTCAGTCGGTATAGAAAAACAAGCTGGCATCGGCATGCATGATGTCCTTTTAATTTGATTTGATACAGTTCGTTCCTACTGCTGAGGCTCGCACAACAGCAAAGCGAGTTAATTAAACCTGAGACTATGCATGTACATATGTAACTAAACTAGTAGGCCTGCTATTGGTTGCTTTATACTGTTAATAATGGTATATGTTCGATTACTTCTGTATATCACACATCGTGCGGAAACATATTGTTTGTGTCGTGGATTCATGGTATTGTGTTTTATTGCACAGTTTACCCAGGTATATATATTATAATGTTCATAGTATAGATATGATTTTAAAGCTTTTCAATTCACTTTGTGCACCAGGGAAATCCATTTATTATGAATACTCGGTGCCGCATTGCAAAATTCAGTTATTATTTTCACTACTGGGAGGTTTTATATGAAGGCGGTACATCCTGTAAATTGTTATACGGATAGGTGACATACATGTCGGCCTACTGATATGTGACATTATGTTTCTGAATCAAGGGTGCTCCGGTCGCGATTTAATCAACTGAAGATCAACGGTTCGATGTTTATCGCGGCCTCGAAAACTGCCAACAGCTGCGGCCGCGGCAAAACGATCGTAAACACGCGTGCACTGTCAAGAAGCGATTACGTGCTTCACATGGTATCGCACGGTGACCTGGTTATACCATAATTATGCATGTTATTGCTACCATCTTGACATTGGACTCACCATGTAATGTTTGTTTATCCCGTTTCAATCTGCCAGCAATCCCATTGCCGCTGTATGAGCGCGATGTCGCAGGGCACATGTGCGAGGATATTTCTCGTTGGTTTCACGCGTGTTTTTCCCTAGTTACCTGTAGAGACGATGCATTCATTTGTAGAATTACTTTCTATGGTATCATCACCGTACTTTTTACACGGGAAATGCCAGATCACGCCAAGCAAATTGTCAAGCTGAGAACCATGATTCCTTGGCGCACTATACAATGTATAATTTAATCCTACGCGGGTTGAAATAATATCTGCATGGCCCAGATATAGATCGACAGTTCCGTGCCGTTGTTGCTGCTGCATGCAGTGCCGATGCAGAGCGGGTCGTGCAACCAAAATCTACTGTTACATCCGCACTTACAGCGCATAAAGCCACCACTGTTTGTTTATCAGAACTCTGCCGCGTGACTCCATACAAGCCCTTATCGTAAACCCTCGTCATACACAGCGAAATGCGGTCAATAATCATGATATTGACCCAGCATAAATTATCCGAATACATACGTTTGATGCTTGATGGTAAGTCGGATACCTACGGTGGGTCAGGCCTCTTGGCAAAACCATGGTATTTATGCACTTAGGCCCACGATGTAGCCGCTTACTAGTGCATTATTTTATATTTAATAATATTCCAGACAACATAATCACATCGCGAGCTGGCCAAATTGTTTGTGGCCCGCTCCTTCAGAGAGTCAGTGAGAGAGAAAAAGAGTGTGTGAACTGAATAGTTTTTAGGTTTTTCACTGGCGCGATAACGACGATAACTTATCTGGTCCGGCGATGTGGGCGACACCGGGCAAATTTCACTTTAATAAATTATCCGGCGTCCACGTCCAATGTTTGCTGCATCTAAAATAAGTAGAACAACCTATCTAAATACATGTATAACCACAGCTCGCCTCATGCTCATCGCTACCATGTATGGTCCGGTCAACATACATGGCAATTTACAGTCAACACTACCGTTTATTTCAACTGTCGCTTTTGAAGACACTTCACACAGGTGACCTCCTGAAGACACTTCACACAGGTGACCTTGGGTATGACCTAGGTCGTTTTCAGGACAGGAGAGTGACGCGAAAATTTAATTGAAAGCTGTGTGAAATGTATGTCTGATATCTCAAAAATATGTTTTGAACGTTGTATCAAACATACAATACCGATAACAGATTCGCCGTGGTCTACTTGAAATCACTGAATGTAACGTTACTTATAAATCTGTGCCGATAACGTCAGAAATATATCTCTAATACGCCCATCATTATATTATACTGTTATAATATATCTATCATACAATTATACAATCAAATGGTATAATCTTGCAAAGAAATTTCATTCTTCAAAATTACATCTTGCACTTAGTTTTTCTTTCAAATTGATTCTTGCTTGAATTCCACAGTGTAACTTAAACTTTATTCGCTCGACAAATGTTGCATTGTTTTGTTAGCCATTTGGGTGGATTTCCATTTCGGGCCCATGTTTCTCCAAGAATAGCCTGTCCCCGTCTGTACCCTGGTCCGGTTAAATTTATGCTTTCCTTTCTTTCCTAATTTGGACGCCGAATTCCCTCAATAACGACATTGTGTTATATTTTACAACAACAATAAGTGCAGAGCGGATGTATTTCTGACTAGTATTACATGTGTACCCAGTGTGCAGATGACATACATTTAACAGTGCAAGTTTCGAAAATACGTATTAAAAGTCATTGTACCATCCAATATAAACATATGAAACTGGTTCCAATGTTAAGCTAATGGGCTCAAAGGAAGGTTAAAAATTTCATTTCGAAAACGTTATATGAAGTTGACTTTCTAATTAATCATCAATTGAGATTCTAATACATTTTCACCACTGAAATGCATCCATTTTAATTCCCCCGATTTGCATGGATGAAATTGAATATCGTAAACTAGTATTGGTATTGACCTATATGTAAAGAACATACACATACACTGTACCAGATAGTGACCCGCACAACTTTTTGGTCAGCACGGACAGTCAATCGTATACAGGTAAACATTTTGCGCTATATAATGGACCATATATTGTGTAACATATATACATAAGGTTCTTTGTTTTACAATATTGTTTGGATACACAGCAAGGCGTAATAAACATGTAGCCCCTCCTCAAATCTGACAACAAAAATAATGCGTTCACAAAACTAAACGAAATCTTCTGAACACGAATGGTGCTAAATGAAATCATGGTTAGATACAGAGGTATTTTTCAGTCATAAGGGGTATATCTTCACTTTGACACATCTAGGAGCAATCGGAATCGGTACAAACTGAAACTATTCATACCTATATAATGGAAGCTGATTCATAATAGTTGATTAACCATTATTTAATATGCAAAAACAAAATCGTCAGTTCGTGTAGACGAAAGTTGACTAAACGAATGTTTAAATGCTACAGAATAATATGCATTTCAAAAGTAATGTGAATGGGTCTCTAGCGTTCAGCTGTAATCATAATGTAATCGAAATTGCCATTAAATATCCCAATAGCACGCTAAACCGACTGCGGATTCGTTATTTTTAATGATGATATGTTCATTTTAGGCCTACACACAGATCTGCGTTTACTAGTATACATATGATTATATCTAGAATATTTGCTCCAGTGCCCTTTCTGGACCAAGATAGTTATTGGATTGGTTAGTAGATTCAGGCATTAAATTATATAGATTTATGATGTATATTTCATGTAAAAATAATTACAAGTCCACGAAATCACTGAATAAGATATACCACAGTATCAATAATAAAAACAATGTTCCTTTGGGAAAATAATCTTTAATAGAAAGTTTATCACCGGATTGATGTTCTATCACCGGATTGAATGAAGACCGTTGAATTGGTCAGGATGTCTTAATTTGTTCTTACGAACTTACATAGACGAAAAAACTGTTTCCCTTCTGTTAACAATATAAACTGCCTCAAAGGGTATAAACAACAAATTATGCATAATTGTATACAGTTTAGCAAACATATTTTAAGATTAGTATACGTATGTGTACCACAGGAAGCTATACTGTTGTCCCCTTACACGATTATTGTTTTTCATAATGTGTCTCTGTTATTTTTTTCCATCATTTCCTTCCAGACAATCGGTGGTATGTGAGGTGTAGACTTTCAATGTCCAAGATCAGTTCCATCTTCAACCTGGTCATGGATATTATAATATTATAAATATTTCCTTTGATCAGATCAAAAGGTAGGCGTCACTAGGCAGATTAGACAGATTGTGGTTTTCTTTTATCCTTGGCAGTCCTGTGATTTTCACCATAGCAGGTACAATGAGCCATTTCTCCTTGGAGAATTAAGAATCTTGACTCTGCAAAGGTCTGTTGTACATTTGTACATTGATAAGATATATCTAGAAGTCACGCCGTCACAGACCGAATGACGTCATCGGCTATAGTTTCCATGGTGATCGACTTCTCTCTGAGTGTAGTGTAGGAGTCGAGTTGCAGTCATTAATGCAATGAACGGCTGGTTGGCTGCCATGCAACAAGTATAACATTACATCCTCACGCAACCACACCCACACCCCTCATTTACAGTAAAAGGCCAATATTAGTGGGATATGCCACCTGCCAAACTACGGGAAGTATTTTCCTGGTGTCACGCAGATGATAATAGTCATAACACGGCCACCACATGAGATACGAAACCGTTACATAACATACCATTATCCAACCCACTACATATAATATACATGTATTATCATATCCATTATGACTATTATAGTTGCTTCTCAATAACAAATGACAAACACTTATTTCATGTAGTAAACCCCTGTGGTGAATAATAATAATGTGTTTATTACCTCCACACGGGAGAGCACATGGTATCATATACAATCAATAATCAACACATGAAATATCAAACATATGTACAATAACGGACAGAACAATTATTGATGGAATCCAACCCATGTACATACACACGAATTTCCGGGTGAATCTCATTGTCCTGTTGTCAAATGTATTTCTTTCTTTCTCCTCTCTTGTTCTCGGGAAATATTCATGACCACATTGAGATAATTTTTTTTCTCTCTTTCAACCACGCACAATGGTTATTGATATCAAGTATTGAGATAACTCTCTCTTTATATTATTCATTTATCGTAAATAATGCAGTTAATTCAACGATTGTATAACTTTCAATGAAATATTCAGGTTGTAATATAAGGGAGAAATTGTAAATTTTTTATTGCTTTTTTAGATCAAAAATAGACTGTTCCAATTCAGAACCCAGTAGTTCCATTTAGAATAATTATTTTGTTTTGGTTGCGTTTCCCAAATCGTCGAGTCGCGATTTTCGACGACAGTATAGCGACAGTTAGCATCATCAGCATACACAAGGCCTGAAAGCCGCCGTGGAAGAAGCGAAGAACGATTTCCTATTTCTTTGACAATTGCGTTCGTCAGACGGGACTGGAAGCTTCTTTGACCTTTTCTCTATTCAGCACGACACGCTGGCAGTCAGGAGAGGCCTGTGATACAGACAAGGGGTGGACAGGCTTTCTGTAAGCGTGGTGTTGTGGGCGGACTGTATAAAACTCCGGCTCCTGTTGATGTTGTATCATTGTCAAACTGTCAGCTCACAGGGACAGATTATATGAATAAATCGCGAGGTGTAAGTTTTGCACATATAGTTTGAACAATACGATGGCGACAGCAGTTTCTCTGGTGGCCATTAAATAGCACACAATTGATTACGTATATGACAGATGACAATAGTGACCAGTTTATTAGCTACTTTGTTGGAGCCGCTTCATACTGTGTTATCCGTTACATGATGTATGTCTCTTCAATGTGCTCAAAGTTTTATAATAATTATTTGATTCGGCCACAGCTATTTACATAAATAATATCCTGGTTTTTCGTTTTAGATGTGACGCAAATGTAATCAACCAAAACAAACGTAACTGTTTTAACTCAAACTGATTTCGCATCGATTGTGGGTTCAAATTTTGTGAAATGATGGTCCTGTCGAACCTGATTCCGCGGTAATGTTTCAATGTGAGGCATATTCTACACAAAACGTGCACGAACGAGAACAGAAAAAAATGTCAAGTTTTCAAATTGTTGCGTT
Organism: Terebella lapidaria; assembly: GCA_949152475.1. Taxonomy (NCBI): domain Eukaryota; kingdom Metazoa; phylum Annelida; class Polychaeta; order Terebellida; family Terebellidae; genus Terebella; species Terebella lapidaria. Next base: position 23,950,261 of record OX424562.1, read on the forward strand.
GTAAATTCAATGTTTCTGTTTTTTTTCTTCTGGTGGATATACACTATACATGTATGTTACATCAAACTCCGTTTGAAATTTGAATGTGAACCAATTCATGTCTTTGACATAATTTTTAACATACCAAACACATAGACATGAAAATTGGGGTGAATATTTCAGAAAATTAAAAACGGTGAGTAAATCTATTTAAATAAACAAGAAAACATGAACACATATTCCACAATATTACATATTAAGCCTAAGTTTGAGAGCCAAAAAAATTAATGTATATGTAAACGCATTGCTGTCTCCGAGCTAATGGCCGTTGTTATTTGACCGTTGTTATCTGCGCACGAAACCCCGAGGGGACGGATGCATGCACCAATCCGACGGTATACAGATCATTGAAAACGTCACTTGTTCATCCCAAAATTTTGGAATGTGTCAGTGATAAATCAGTTTTTTTTTTCAAGATTCTACTCAATGTACAGTGTATATATATATAGTCTTTCAAAATTTGAAACAGACCTAACCCGGAATATTTGAGACATAAACAGATTCAAATCACACATGAATGCCTGAATATGCTGCATACACTTACCATTCATAATTGAAGTGTATGGAACACATATTTAATTTTTCAACACACGCTGATCTCATGAATGTGAGGTTATATTTTCCATTGAATAATTCCATTGAATTATTGAATGTTGCTGTTAATTTGATTCGTGCAATCAATGAAGTTCAGTAATCTACAGTTATGCGTTGATTACTCACTGAATATCGAATAATTTTAACGCTCCAACACAAAAGCTAGACCTACCTTACAAGTTGCGTCCATGTCCTGTTGCGTGAAAGAATATTCTGCGTTGTCAACATATCATTCCACTGTGTATGATTTATATAAAAATATATAATTGACGCACGACTTGCATGTCCATCTACTCATGTGTTACACCCGCCATGTCCATCCATTTGTGGACTATCAGGTTACTCTCCCATCAGGCATCTCTGTCCAATTAATATATATGTACAAATCTTCTCCTGAAAACGATCCGTGTTCTACCAGTGTATACATTAAACATTGTCCAAGCACGTATCCATTACACCAGCAATGCCTCGGCTGTATTTTCCGTGTATTGCCTCGTAAAGGTTTGCAGTTACAAATGTCAAAGATACAGGTGCCATATGGGGGTAACCCTTCCGTGAGAAAGGCACCTCAGTGTTTGGTGACTGAGAAAGGAAGGAGGGGGGGGGGGGGGGTAGGGTTAGTGCATTTTTTGCACTTCCGGGATTCATGTCTATTGCATTAATAGTTGCGCCACGATTCGCTCCCCCGACATCTTCATGGGAGGGGAAGTCGGTTGCCATGGCAGCTGTAGTCAATGACGTCAATCGGAGAGACAGTGTGACTTTACAGCCTGCTCGGTTCGCCCCGACTGGCAGACACAAAAAAACTTAGACATCTTCACACGAGCGTTCGTTCCGTCAACTCTGGATACTAGGAACGGAAACCAATCTCTGATTCCATATGAGGTAATGGAGAATTCGCTCAGGACTGCTCCACATTTGCTCATCAAACGAATCATGTTATTCCCTTTGATTCTGTCGAGTCGAGAATGTATCGCCACATCACATAGATTCATGAAGGCCTATATTCATGACTAACCCCACATCATCGATCCACAGATCAAATTAAACATATGCATACTTCGAACACAATTAATATGTCTATATCATATGTCTTGGACATTTAGGGTTTACTTTAAAAAATAAGGGAAAAATTATGTGTTTTCAAAGCCTTTTTCTGAATGATCCGTGCATAGAATCGCTAAATAATGCGAATATAAACATGCTGATTGAAAATATACCACACCCATAAGATGTGTCTGGTCACCATGACAACCATACTTGACATTCGGCCCATAGCAACATGGTTGCCATGGGGTTTAACTCGATACAGGTACCGGGGATCCCATGTTTTGCCCTTGTGACGTCATAAATACTTGTTGGACTTCAAGATTTTAGTTGGACTTTAAGACTAAAACACTCCTTGGATCTGCACTAACGTTACTTCAGAAATTCAGAAATACAAATCTAAATTACAACTCACTCAACATAAAATAATCTGTTTTCGTTAAACGTCTCGTCCATAACTCACATAGATCCAGATAACTTCAAACATGCTTGCAGGGTCTGACTTGAATAGAATACAGAAGCTAAACCTCAAAGATTGACTGCATATAATAATACTGAAACTGGGATAGACCAGCTGTCCGTTCACTCATAATGCAAATATAAAGGCAAAAAAATCAAGATTTCTTTGTGAAAGCAGTAATTAAGTGAATGAATCACTTCGCACTACAATTTATCACAATACTATGATAACAATTCGGTGCAAACTGCGTACACCAAAAGAACTTCAAGTTCATCGGACTGGTGAACTTAGAAGTAGAATAGATTTTTTAGTACAAGGCTATTACAGGTACAATTGATGACAACTATAAGGAGCCAATATAATAAAATATATGATAATTTTTTTCCTATTTTTAGGTTACCGTACCTACGGTCCGATAACCTCTTGGCATGACGTTGCGTCCGTCGTCGTCCACATTTTTAGCTTACCGGCCCATAAGAGCCGATAAGCTATTGTCGTGGTTTTTCGTCCGTCGTCCGTCGTCGTCGTCCGCCACATCATCTGTTAACTTTTTAGGTTTTTAGGTTACCGGACCTTTAGTCCGATAACCTATTGTCGTGGCGTTGCGTTCGGCTTCCGTCGTCCAGCATCCGTCGTCCGTCCGACGTCCACATTTTTATCTTAAAGTTTACAATCGAATCCTTCTGAAATTTTTGCACTAAAATACCTAAAAATATTCCCAGGAAATATTTTTTAGGTTTTTTATTTTCGCATTTTTTTTTTCAAAATGGCGGCCATTTTCGTCGAAAAATGCCTATTTTGGGACTTTGGCGGCCATTTTCTCAAACCTGTTAGTAACTTTTTTTTCTTTTTCATACATTTAACACTGTTCATATGTACTTCTGTGATGTGTATAAGTTTCGCTGCCCTTGAATCGCTCGAAGTGGGCCATTTTGGCCCAAACTTAGCCCAAATAGGAGTTTCCCATGTTAAGTTCTCCTATGCTTCTTAATGGGACACATTATTGCCAATATATCACTCAATATTGCGATTAGAGACTGGGAATCAATTGTGGACATATAGGAAATGATATATGCTGAATATTGTCGTGACCTTGAATTTGACCTTCTACCTCATTTTCAAGGTCAGAGCACAAAATGACTCAAATCTCGCTTATTATTGACTTTACAGCTTACAAATCAATTAGGGACATATGGGAAGTGATATATGCTGAATATTGTCATGACCTTGAACTTGACCTTTGACTTCATTTTCAAGGTTAGAGCATTAAATGGCTAATATCTCGCTTATTATCGACTTTACAGCCTAGGAATCATTTGTGCACATATGGGAAATGATATATACTGAATCTTGTCATGACCTTGAACTTGACCTTTGATCTCATTTTCAAAGTCAAAGCGTAAAATGGCTAATATCTAGCTTATTATCAATTTTACAGTTTTGGGATCAATTGTGAACATATAGTAAACGATATATGTTGAATATTGTCATGACTTTGAATTTGACCTTTGACCTCATTACCAAGGTCAAAGCACAAAATGGCTAATATCTTGTTTATTATCGACCTTACAGCTGTGCAATCAATTGAGCACATATAGGAAATGATATATACTGAATGTTGTCATGACCTTGACCTTGACCTTTGACCCAATTTTCAAGGTCTGAGCATATATTGGCTAATATCTCGCTTATTATCAACTTTACAGCTTAATAATCAATTGTGAACATATATAGTAAACGATATATGCTGAATATTGTTATGACTTTGAATTTGACCTTTGACCTCATTTTCAAGGTCAAAGCACGAAACGGGTAATATCTCGCTTATTATCGACCTTACAGCTTTGCAATCAATTGAGCACATATAGGAAATGATATATGCTTAATATTGTCTTGACCTTGAACCTTTGACCTCTTTCTCAAGGTGAGATCACAAAATGGCTAATATCTCACTCATTATCGACTTTAGAGCTTAGGAATCAATTGTGGACATACTAGAAATGACATATGCTGGATATTCTCGTGACCTTGAATTGACTGATAACCTTATTTTCAAGGCCACGGGACAAAAGGCTACGTCTAGAGTGTGTATTGTCCGGTAACCTTTCTTAGCCCTTGGGCTAATTTTTGGTTTCGCGATTTTTCCAAAATGGCGGCCATTTTCGTCAAAAAACGGCCAATTTTGAATATTGGCGGTCATTTTCCCAAAATCTGTGGAGTATTTTTTTTCTTTTTATGCACAAGGATGCTTTATAATGTCCTTCATAACATTTATGAAGATATAATGGCTTGAATCGCTCTAAAGGCCCAAAAGGCCTTTATCTTCAAAGTCAAACCTTGAATTTGATCTTTGACCTAATTTTCAAGGTCACAGGACAAAATGGCTAATATTTCACTTAATATTGAGATGAGAGACTAGGCATCAATTGTGGACATATAGGAAATGATATATGCTCAATATTCTCACGACCTTGAATATGATCTTTGACCTAATTTCGAGATCACAGGACAAAATATCTAATACCTCGCTTCTGATCGACTTTACAGCTGAGGAATCAATTATGAACATATAGGAAATGATATATGGTGAATATTGTCGTGACTTTGAATTTGACCTTGGACCTAATTTTTTTTCAAGGTCAGACCACAAAATGGCTAATATCTTGCTTATTATCTACTTTACAGCTTAGGAGTCAATCGTGGACATATAGGAAATGATATATGGTGAATATTGTCGTGACTTTGAATTTGACCTTGGACCTAATTTTTTTCAAGGTCAGACCACAAAATGGCTAATATCTTGCTTATTATCTACTTTACAGCTTAGGAGTCAATCGTGGACATATAGGGAATGATATAAGCCAAATATTCTGATGACCTTGAATTTGATCTTTGACTCATTTTCAAGGTCAGAGCACAGATTGGTTAATATCTCACTTATTATCGACTTTACAGCTTAGAAATCAAGTGTGTACATAGAAAATGTCGTATGTCGAATATTTTGATGACCTTGAATTTGACCTTTGACCTCATTTCCAAGGTGAGAGCACAAAATGGCTAATCTCTCACTTATTATCGACTTTACATTTTAGGAATCAGTTCTGAACATGAAGTGATATATTCAAATGTGATATATTCAAATGTCGAATATTGAATTCGACATTTGACCTCGTTTTTGAAGGTCACGAGACAAAATGGCTAGTACCTAAAACATGAAAAAAAATACCGGTAACCTTTTGAGCCCTTGGGCTGATTTTACCCTTTAATCTCATTCCTATTAGAAGAAGTGTAACTTTTGTCACAACATTCACGATACTATACGTGGATATTAGGAATTTTTGGTCTTCGCGTGTTCTAGCCATAACTGAATATGAATTGTCCTGAGTGGCTTGGCAGACGAGTACTGGGTACTAGTATGTGTGTCGTGTAAGAGTAAACTGAGAGAGACAGGTTTTGGGGCTTGGCAGTACTAAAGATATATACTACAAGTGACAATCCATCATGTGAAGTATATACTGCGAAAATGCAAAGTTAAGGTAAAAAGAATGACACTTCTCTTTCGATGTTCACGCTTGACGAAGTAGAAAACCTCTTGCGCCCTGGTCTGAAAAATTACCTGAGGATACATTTTCAGTAAACAACAAACTTGAGAGAACCTAGGTGATATGTTGTAGGTGTAAATAGGCCTCGGTTGGTCGGTAGGCGTGTAGGTTGCGTCTTAAGAGGTCACAATATTATATGTCAACCGTCAAAGCGAAGCGAATATGAACCACATATGAATGTCTGTTTACAGCGTTTTCCTGATTCAGCCACATCTTCGAGCTCCGACACTTTGGGCTAAGACCACCAACCGCATCGAAGTTTTCTCTGGAAAACGACAACTGCGTCCCGTCTGGAGCTGACCGCCATGGACACAAAGAGCCAGGTAGCGTGTCCTCATTGATAAGGTATCTAGGACAGTGTTGTAGCTAGGCAAATAATGGTCTGGCCAGCCGATGTCTTCCGAACACTGGTACACTGGTACGCTGACACAGGCATTGTGAGGCGTATGAACTCAACAATTCTGCTCATCTCGTGTATGCGTCAATAATTAAGCCTCACAATACTTGTACCAGTGTCCCAATGTACTGGTCAGTGTTTAGAAGACATTGCTAACTAGATATAACCAGGGACCTCACTGGACACCCCAAACAGTTGGCAGTATATGCCTGCTAGACATTGTAGCTTAGCGTACTTGGGTGTATCTGATATTGTCGTAGGTTTAGGCCATTGAGACTTACGCCTTTTACTTATGTAATTGTGCATACTTATAATTGTGCCTTGGCCCTGTGTTGCATGCATAACCTTCTCGTTCACTAATATGACGTCATGATGTTACGGAGTGTTAATTTCATGAGTAGGCCTATAAGTGAAGTATATGTATGAGTTATTTCATACTAGTGATGGAGCGTTTCAAATTTTATATCCAGGTAATGATTCTGGATCCGTCGAACAAGTTTCGCCCGGAGAAGAATGAAGCTCGTTTCCGTGACTACACGGCGGACTGTGCCTATCACAGCCGAGTCAGGAATACCTACTACCAGATGCACACCAATCAAACATTGGACTTCGCCAGACAAAAGGTTATCTATAGCCTAAAGCCTACACTAATAGCTGCATTAATGGTTTGAAAACACTGCTTTTTTTAAAACTTTTAACATAACATGCAGGAAACACGTAATCAAACGAACTTTGAGGCATGTAAGTGATGCTTACAATTCAGCATTCCTCGATCTAGAGGTTAGATATTGAATATCACCTAATTATTTGTCATAAATCCTCTGCACCAAGTTGGCATATATTCGTTCTCTAAAAGTCTGCTCTTCCTTGATGTCCGCTTTCGAATCGACATCCAGCGCCTGGTTCCACTGCGTTTGTGATTAAAACGTGGATACGCTCACCATGTCATGAGATTGTATGGTAATGTTTTTTTTATCCATTATATCTGTTGGTATTTCCTCCGATAGCTAGCGCAGTGGACCAAGTTTGACAGGACGGAGATGACCGTCATGGAGGCTCTCCAGTTGTTGAACAGTCTGGTTGACGAGAGTGATCCAGACCTCGATGTACCGAACTCCGTACACGCGTTCCAGACTGCAGAGCGCATTCGGGAGGCTCACCCGGACAAGGACTGGTTCCACTTGACGGGCCTCGTACACGACCTCGGCAAGGTGCTGGCTATATTCGGAGAACAGCAGGTAAAACTAACCAGGCTAGCCTGTATTGTATCCTGATATAGTAGCTCCCACAAATTATTGAATAGCAGCTTTCACACGTATGCAGTGTATAGGATGCAAAGTAAAATGTGGAAAAGACACGAATAGTATATCATACAAAAATATATAATAGACGTGAAACCAATACCCAAGTATGATATATTCCGAGCAAACCGTTATCCAATCTCTATGTCTCGTGTCACACAAAATATGGAAATTCCAAGTGAACCGAACCCCACAACTGAATCACTCTCCAGAATCGGTTACTATGAGTACGGAAGTCAAACTGATCAATACTCAGTGAGAACGAAATTAAAACAACCATCATATTGTCAGCCTTGTTTCAACATGCAGCTGAAACATTTCATTTGAGAGTTTATGTTTAGAACTTTACTGTGAGTTAATATATCAACTCACAGTAAAGTTGACTTTATTGTGATTCAATATAATTTGGAATCCATACATCCCATTGTCACCCAACAAAGAACGGCAATGGTAGCGGGAAGTCATTCCCAAAATTCCGTTACAGTGGTGTGTTGTCGGGGACACTTTCCCTGTCGGATGCGAGTTCGCCGACGAATGTGTGTTCGGGAAAAAGAGCTTCAAGGACAATCCGGACCTGAACAACCCCCTAGTTAAGTACGACTCATCTTCGACGTTGAATGCTTTCAGTACATCATGTAAAAATCAGCTGTAGTGGCTGACATACATACATATACATTTTATGGGGAACGAACAACTGAATCAAAAACAGATGAAGGCAATTATCCTTACAACTAAATTTTAGTTTGACAACACCTTAAAATATCGACCTGATAAGAACAAGATATACTCACAATTTGATTGGACTGAACCTCGCTGTGTGTTTCAGTACCCGATTCGGCATATACAAGGAAAACTGTGGTTTTGAACACGTAACAATGTCCTGGGGTCATGATGGTGAGAGAAATCTACAGCCAATTTTGTAATTAGTTTGTGGTTGTTGATAATATATAGTAAAAGCCCTTTAGGGGAGATATGAACTAGTTTCTGGGTTTCTGATTGGTTGACCTAGTTTTGATGCCGGTTTGGGAAAAGACGAGGAATTAACCAGGCCAAATCTCCCCTAAAGTGCCCCCTTAATACTATGTAAAAATCGCACCGTATTTGTCGATGTGTGCTGACAGAGTACATGTACCACGTACTGAAGAACCACGAGGCCTGTACGCTACCGGAAGAGGCTCTCTATATGATTCGCTACCATAGCTTCTACCCCTGGCACACGGCCGGGGCTTACACCCAGCTCTGTAGCAACAAGGATCGCGACATGCTCGCCTGGGTCCTCGAGTTCAAGTATGACTGCTGATACAAGTCATATCAATAGTATTGCATACACGATCATCTCCCTTGATTGTTGACTACCACGGTTATTAAAATGTCCAGTTATGTATGTTGTCTGCTGTTCTTTGCTATTTCTTGACTGGTTTTGATTTCAGTAAGTATGACCTGTACTCAAAGGCCGACAGCGAGCCGGACGTGGAAGTTCTGACGGCCTACTACCAGTCGCTCGTCGACAAATACATCCCCGGCAAACTCAAGTGGTAAACTCACCGCTGTCGTTCGAGGATTCTCGCTGATATTTCAGAAATCCAGACATGGAGATAAAATCTATTATACTCTGATTTTTCTAACTCGTTTACATAGTTTTTCGCTGATATTTTTGCGATGCTAAATGCTATCCTTCTATAACTTGACATACTTCACCTGGGAGTCAAACGGCAATTCTCTACCGAATTTCAGACTTCTATCACGAAAATTGAAAAAGTTGGCCGTCTACCCCAATGTTAAATTTAGCCATGTCATTTGATTTCTGGGTCCGCACACAATTTCGTGCATTTGCTCGGTTTTGTAGTAGTGCAATCTTTCAAAATCAACATGTTTGTGTAGAATACACCCCTACGTGTCATTTGGTCTAAAATTACAACAATACTTCGAATCCTGGTTGATGTAAACAGGATCAAAACCTCTAATAAGCTCAGATTCTCGAGATCCCGCTTTGGGGTGAAATTTAACATTGGGGTAGATTGCCAACTTCTTCAATTATTGCGATAGAAGTCTGAAATTTAGCAGAAAATTGCCGTTTGTCTCCGAGGTGAAGTGTGCCAAGTTATAGAACGATACCATTTAGCATCGCAAAGATATCGTCAAAAACCGGTGTAAACAAGTTAGAAAAATCAGAGTATAGACAAGAATCTCACTACGGAAACTGTGCAGTGGTGAATTCGTGGTATCCATTCTCCTTGTTGGACTGGTAGCCGTGTGTCCGTTATTGTAGGCGGCCAGTGCGACGTGATGACTGTCCCCTCATCTTTTTCTCGTTGAAGTACATAAACCTTACAGAGCTGACTTATACCCTGCTTTTTTGGCGATGTTGAATGATATCGTATTATAACTTAGCATACTTCAAGTGGGAGTAAAGATTAAAATATCAGAAAAACGGTGTAAACGAGTTAGAAAAATCAGAGTATATCGTCACGCGAAGAATGACTGACAAAACAGAACTAATTTCACCAGAGCAACATGGTATATAGTAGTATATACATGTACATGTATATGAAATAATATTTATTTCTGATATTATTCCGTATATATATATGCGTGAAATGATACTTGTATTTGTGGAATATTACATTTTTGAAGGCACAACTCCCTTTATAAATGTCTGCCCGCCAGTGCTGCCATCAATGACAGTGGCAGACAGACATTCAACTGTCTTCAAAAATTTATAACGCCTTACAAAGTCATGTTATTGTCATATTGCTATACAGGCCCGCCACATTTTCGTTGTCACCTCAGTCTCAGCTTTTAGTGCTTCCAGTACACTGCTTTGTCTTCCTGCCAAATGAGGAACACCTCGCACTTGTTTACTGACAATAATTTGTATATAGTCTCCTAGCGTTCTTAGTTTCCGTAGATTGAGAATTAAAACTAATTCTCCACTCTCATGAAGTGTATGCATTAAGGTAGTCCGCTCCAAACAGTAAGGGGAGCGGGTCAAAGAGTTTTTGAAAATAAATAACTGTATAACATAATCCAGAGCTTCAAAATGACATATTTTGTAAAGTAACTGATCAGCATCCTAAAACTGAAAAGAAAATAGGGGGTCACCTTATCCGTTCGCATGGAAATCACGATGCAAGATGTGATTATGGACAGAAAAATGTGCAAAAATGCCATAAGTTATGTCATTTTAGGTAAATGTTTGTGATTTTGATCGAATATGTCGAAGAAACCAGCACGGTGACCCCCTATTTTCTTTTCAGTATTAGGATGCTGATCAGTTACTTTATAAAATCAGGTCATTTTGAAAAGATAATATTCAAGAAATAACTTTTAAATTTTGACTCTCCGTTACCTCAATGGTTGTAGCGGACTACGTTAACATGGCTTCAGCATGTATACGTACGAATTATGATGCTTAATGGTAGAGGTATATATACTCGAAAAACTGTTTGGAATTTGTACATATCATTCTTTTACTCTTTGTATCTTTGTTTAGGCTTGGCTGGTTGACCAGTCCTAATAAATATATTGTGTTTCTGAAAAGACAAGTATCGTGTACATTTTCACAAATACACATTGATTATCATTGTGTCGCGAAGAGGTCCCCATGCGGAGGATTAATCCTACATTTGTTACAGTACAGTACATGTGATCCGTTGAGTAAGTATTCGGAAATGAAGCTAGAACAGTTGACTTAGGAACACCAGGTTCTAGGAATTATACTTTGGTAGCAAACACGTCAGTTATGAGCAAAATTATGTGATGACGTAATAGTAATACTATATTCCAATAGTCGTCACAATATCTGGACATGGAACCCTATGCAAATTTGCACAGTTTGCACAGGACAGTAATGAATGATGACATAATAATACGCTGAAGTATTAAAATGGGGGTTCTCAGATCCCACCTAACAACGTCAATGTTAACGAAGGGCAAGAGAATATTTCCTTTGTCATTATACCTACATGTATGTAAGATGGTTAACAATTTTATAAATATGTCTAGACGAGAAACAAAACAGTCTTGAGTAATATGTTCGCTTAATAATAAGTCCCACGATTTGAAGCGAGATGCGGGTGCAGTCCCGGATTCGAAACAAAAGCTGGCGTGTGGCTTTCCTGACCGCCCCACCAATATCTAGGTTGGATATTGCCTCTGCTGGGCTAGTTTACAATATAAAACGCCTATTGCATACATTGATTAATCACCTCAAATCACCCATTCTTACTGATAATATTGATTATCATACATTAGCGTGAACGAGAGAAATTCAATGAACCCTTACAACTGTCCCTTTGTAAGGGCTGTCAAAAGAGGGTACCTTATGATATCATTGTGTGGCTTAACACAAACTTCATTACTCATTAACGGTATATACACCAAGAAGATCATGGTGTGTAATACTACGGCCACTGATAACAGCATCAAATCCGTACATGTAGCACAATGGATATCATACATGTAATAGTGATATCGACTAAACCAATAAAGGTTTGACCAAAAATATTACACTAGTGTAATATTTTGGGTTTGACTCCGCGTACATTGTGTAGTATGCGTGGTTTCAATCAAACTGATTTATAAACAGATGTGAGCCATAAATTCCCAATTAAAACTGATGGCATACCTAAGGGGCCGGTCATTATTTATCAGGTGGGGGGGTTGGGTAAAAACTGGGGGGGTCACACTTTCATTTTCAACATTATTGGGGGGGGGGGGGGGGGTCATACTTTTATTTTCGATGGGACTGGGGGGGGGTCAGAGTTTGAAATTGAGTTATTTTGAGAAAATCTGAATAGAAAAATAGTTAGATAATTAGGTGGAAACAATCCACTCAATATCAGTACATGGACTGATTGGAGTACACGATGGAATTTCATAACATTTTCAGTAAAACCATAATCTTACTGAAACCGGATCCCGCAGAGTACCATTCAGGAACACCAACATCGAGAGATGCCGCAATCCGTGTGCATCAGGGCTCAAAATTTATAATTCTATCCAGGAGCGAAAGGCTCCTATTTCGCTCCTATTCAACAATTTATAGGAACCAATTGGCTTCTAGAAGCATATTTCAAATGAGGGCAAAGCCAGACTCCTAAGATTTTAAGGAAATTTTGTTGTTATTAAGGTGATTTTGAAGAATTTTGGGGTACAATGTACTGAGGGAACCTGAGATTTTAAGAAAATGTTGTTGTTATTAAGGTGATTTTGAAGAATTTTGGGGTACAATGTACTGAGGGAACCTGAGATTTTAAGAAAATTTTGTTGTTATTAAGGTGATTTTGAAGAATTTGCGGGTACAATATACTGAGGGAACCTGAGTGGGTCTGGTTTTGCCCTCAAACACCTGTCATAATTAAGTGCTTATATATAGTATGCATACAAGTAATAATTGTTGTAATGGCATTCACACTTGAAGCGAAGGAATGGTGGATACACGAAGAGCACAAATCATAAAATTCACTGACCTTATAGTATCATAAATTTGCGACAAAAGTCACAATTGTTTCAATAGAAATGTAAATAAAGCGTAAAAAGCATTCAAGTATCATATATATATTATGATACTGGTGCGTTATAATTGTCATCAATTGTGAAGCATAGCCTTATATTCATACATGGGGATTGGGGGGGTCATACTTTTATTTTGGATCTTGGTGGAGGGGTCATAGATTGGTTTTCGATATCGGTGGGGGGGTCAAACTTTGAAAACTCATTTCTCGGAAAAACCATCCAACCCCCCCACCCAGTAAATAATGACTGGCCCCTAATTCATGTGGATAACTCCATCAAGTTATCCACATGAATAACGTAGTCAGCTCTATTGAAGTATGTGATATCGTACATATTGGTAATTAAACGGTATATCAACCATGTCCGGATATCACTTAGATGTACATGTATACGGTAGGAGTGGCGTCGAGTTTCGAAATAATGATGATTTGTGAAGCACATTATCTAATATATATTCCTAGTTTTACAACAAGTAGACGAACCCCACCAGACAGATGGTTGGTAGAGTTTGTTTATACTTCCACAACGGTTCGTCGCATGGCAACAAGATGCATAGCTGCCAAACGTATGTCAAGCCAAGAACACCGTTCCCACTAATTACCGACTGATGATGATGATTCTGGGTTTGTCAACAATACGGGTCAGCAGGCGGTCATTTGCAGAATGAGGTGTTAACAGGACGGTGAAACATCATCCAGGTGTGGCTGCTGATATCCATTTACACAGAGATGATGACAGGGCAAATATTTGGGGGGTCTTGTTTCAGGCTATATGTACTGTCCGTATTGTTGTGGGCGATGCGTTCTACAGCGTTCATCGTCTATACCTGAATTTGTGTTCAAAGTTCATCACATCTCCGTTGCACTTCTTATGATTCATGGGTCAGAAGACATTGGTAAAGGCATAATTAGGTTACCGTCCCCTATGGTCCGATAACCTATTGCCATGGCATTGCGTCCGTCCGTCGTCGTCCGTCCACATTTTTATCTTTAAAGTTTTCGGTACAATCTCTCTGAAAATTTGGGGAAAAATACCTTGAAATAATTCGAGAAGGGGGTATTTTTTATTTCTTTTTTTCAAAGTGGCGGCCGTTTCCGTCGAAAAATGGTCAATTGAAGATACAGCTTAGAAATTCATATATGGCGATGTGTGTGGTGACCTTGAAAGGTCAAAACAGCCATTTTGGGGTCAAAAAATTATCAAATTTGCCCTGGTCTGTATTTTCTCGAAAACTGTCTGATCAGTTTTGATATTTTTGTTTTAAAAGATTCTCTTATATACCTCTGTGACCTGTATAAGTTTTGTTGCCCTTGAATCGCCGATCTCCGTGCGGCAGCCATTTTGAATTTTTGACGAGTCGGAGAAATTTTTTTTTCGCCCCAAATCGAATTACTATCCATTTTGGGCCATTTCTAGGCAAAAAAACCAAAACAAATTCACCTTTTGAAAATAATTTTGGACTTGAGAGGTCAAAACAGCCATTTTGGGGTCAAAAATGCCCAGATTTGCCTCTAGTAATGTTTGCAGATAGAGCTTATGTTTGCATTATGAACATATAGGAAGACATATATGGCACAACTAATGATGACCTTGAACTTCACATCAGATGACCTTGAGTGCCAAATGTCTGACTCGGAATGTGTAAATTGACCTGAGCGGCCTAAACGATTCCACCCAGATAAATGCCGCACACATACATGTAATGGTGACATCGAAGTTCACACGGATGACCTTGATTGGTAAATCTCAAGGTCATATGTTCACACTGCGAACCTTGATTGGTAAATCTCAAGGTCTGTTTCCTGCCAATGCTGCCATGGCCAAACCAAAATTGTCCGGTAACCTATCTTAGCCTTTGGGCTAATTTTTTCAGATAGGGCGCCACAAGTAATGAATAGTTAATGTGTTAATGTGATGAATTGGAAGAAGTCATTGCCGTATATTCTGACACATCCTGCTGAACTCCATAGGTAGGTACCACTGCGCTGTACTTTTTGAGGAAATGCGAGTGCGCTATGACAACCCTGTTATACACTGCTTGCTAATCAACGCCCAGGTATACCAAACTCCGAATGATCTATTATAATTGATAATGGTTCAAGAGAGGGGATCAAATACAGATACTTGGGTTCATTGTCAACTAACAGGTGTATATTACTGTGACGAATATCGTTCACGGCCGATATCAAGCCGATTTAACTGGGTCGTCGTGTGATTCAATAAAGCCGGCAGTTTCAATTTAACTGTTTATTGTGGCGATAAGTTCCGATGGCACACTCGCTCACAATTAGGGCCGCACTCTCACCTACTGTCCGGTGATATCCTAGTCGAATATATTCCTATTATAGACCTTTGTATACTTTGCACATATATCCAACAGTTTATAAATCACTTGTATTTAGTTCGTATATTAATATCGACAGTCTTTACAGGAGCTCTATTTTACACGTCCTGTCACTGGGATTTCTACTACTCTTCTGCACAGATAACTGGGGCCGAGGGATCATGTGCTTGTGTGATTTCCCGCCAAGTGTATGCGGTGTTGTGATAGGTCGAATGTAT
Organism: Terebella lapidaria; assembly: GCA_949152475.1. Lineage (NCBI taxonomy): Eukaryota > Metazoa > Annelida > Polychaeta > Terebellida > Terebellidae > Terebella > Terebella lapidaria. Next base: position 23,965,780 of record OX424562.1, read on the forward strand.
GCTGCAATGCGCTGATGTCACCGGGAAAGTGGGTTTCCCCGGCTCGTGTTAATACTTGTAATGCCTGTATCTGTGCACGTGATGTGTGGAGTATGTGTGTCAAGTTCTATGTTTAGAAGTCAGTGCATGTGAAGGTCAAGGCCGAGTAAACGGGGCCGAGTGTACTGAACTAGCGGGGCCGCAGGTGCGTGGTTTGACCTGTGTGTGTAACCATGACTACATGGAGTTTATGCTTGTGATCGTATAGTGTGTACTTGTCCTGTATGTAAGTCATGTAGAATGAATGTTTGTTGTGGAAATGTGTAGTGCGCGGGAGGGACGGGAGTAACAGTCGCTAAAATTACTACATAACACCCCTTCATTAATTCTACGCCCTCGGAATTACCCTCCCCGGACCCTACCGTCGCCAAAAACTAAACAATAAAAAGCTAAGAAGTCCTAAAGGTCAAACCCAAAAACACTCACACACACACGCCGCGCGAAATGAGAAAACACTTCATACAATAAAAATTCCTAACCGTCAAAATAAACGTCAGCGGTCAGTCCGTCATTAGTCACTACGATGATACATTTACAAATACATTCATAACAATGACCGATGAAGAATGGAATGTAAGATATGGAATGATAAACAAAACTCCTCGACGTTTCAAAGCGAAACGGAACTAAAACTTTAAGAGTCTATTAAACTGAAATAAAATGAAGATTAAACTTAACTAAATCACATGTATAAAAACGAAATGCCATGACTAGGATATTAAATGTATATGTACAACTATTTACAATATATATATGCCGTGACCAGAATTGTTTGGTCACTCGGGGCCGCATCAAAGGGGCCGAACAGTTCGGGGTCGTATTTACTTTCCCTCCCGTTCACGCCTGCTGGCGGGAGGGGGCTGGGCCGCAGGAGATGCCTGTCGCATCAAGGTGAGTTGTTCGTCCGGAGGGAGCTTTGGCAATATGGCGACGATGGTCGCCAAGAGGTCCTCCGGAATGGCCGCTGTAGATGGGGTCGATGAAGCCGTAGCTTGTGGTTCGGTCGGGGTCGAAGTAGTACGGAGTTGTTCGACCTCCTGCCGAAGATCCGTCACTTGACCCTCGAGCTGCGTGACTCTAGCGCGCAGGCATCGATTCTCCTCCGCCATGTCGTCCGGAAACGTGGGTCGGTGACGCTCATGTAGCGAACCCATGGCGAAGCCCACTGAAAGGCCGTTGTATTCGGCTTGCCGGATGTGGTGGTCCATGGCCGACACGTACTCTCGCCGAATGAGTTGTAGGTGCTGCTGGGCCATGTCGTCGGCTCGCGCCAGTGCCACAGTTGGAAGATGCTCTTCCGCTTCCGAAGGCAAGAGCAAGGGGTCGGCACTGTGCATAACTTGATTCATGCGATCGATCCAGAAGTCGTCGTGATGGCCGATCAAGTTTGGAAGCCTCCGGGCGTCCTCGTCCCGAATGGGGTTTTGCAGGGTCGGATTTTGGCCTGGCAGGGCCTGTAGGCCGGGCAATGTTCGTGTCGACAGCCGGCTCCCATGTTGCCGCAAGAATTGGTAGTCAGCGGCAAATTCTCCCGATCCGTGCAAGGGGAGAAACTCGTCCAAATCTCGATGGAGAGATTCCAACTGTCCGGGGTCGTCAATCTTGAGCCGAGGTCGATCGTGATCGGTTCCTTGAGTCGGCACGGACAATGCCGGTGACACATCCTCCGTGAGGTAAGGAGGCAGCGGGGTAGCCTCCACCATCCTCCTGGACGGTGTGGTCGACTCTCTCGGGGCCGGTGGATCTACTGGGGTCGAGGGTTCGGGCGAATCCGTCGTGATCTCCCTTAGAGGAGGCGGCCGGTCGGGTTCCTCGCTGGGAGGTTGGGTCGTCCGAGCGGGAGTCAGCCTGGGCTCCGCGGGCTTCTCCAAAGGTGGGAACTCCTCTGGCGGGGAAACTAGTCCCTCTCGGACCCTGTAATCGGTCACATTAGAGGCCGTGGGTCGTTCCACTATCATCCGCCGTGGGATGACATCCGAAGGTCGGGTTCGCGTCGGGGTCGAACTTGACGTCGTGGTAGCCGAGGATACCGTCGTCGAAGACACGACGGCCGCGAATGTCGTGGATCCGCTGGAAGCCGTCGTCGTTGGGGCCGTCACCGGAACCTCTTCAGCCATCCTTACCGAAGTGGTCTGGTATGTAATGGGCCGGGTGAAAAATATGGTGCTGGGTCGACGGACACGTACCCACGTGTTCATGTTCTCGATATCGCTCACCATGCGAGCGAGCCGAACTTCGTCCGCTGGCGTCGTCGCCCGATTGTACTCCAGGCGACGGATAACCTGTTGGACTTCCGGGGCCGAATTTGGTGGGTACTGGTCGAAAAGTTCCGGGGCCATATGCCAGATCCCAAAAGTCAAGACGGTGTTGACATCCCTCCGGAAGATGGGAATATTAGCCGGAACTCGAGGGGGCCGATAATTGGGATTCGGCTGCATATCAACTCTGCAGCGCAGCGCGAATCTTACCAGCATGGGGCCGGTTGCCGTGAGTCTTCCTTCATAGTAGAATGGGAAGGACGTGACATGTAGCGGGGTCGAATGCGAAAGATGCTGGAACATCTCCTCCTGGGCCAGGGTGATGAAGCCGTCACGAGCCGGACATACGAAAAATCGCAGGAACGGGAAATGATACGCTAGAATATGCGCGTCTAGCGTCTGGGTCGAATGGAAGGGTCCCCGACGTGGCACGGTAGACCACTGTCGCTCTCCATCTCCTTCCTCCTCACCAATGCAGAACGGACACGCGTATTGTCCGTCTCCACGCTGAAGCGGGGCCAGTGTCAGGTTGTTACTCTCTGACAGGGTTGACGGCTCGTCAAAGTTGTGGACGTGTCCATAACCTGCACTTCGGTTCCGTCTGCTGAGTGGAACCTGAGTCCAGTCGATTGGCCGAGTACCGTATGGCGTTATCGGTGGTGGTACCAACGCCATCAGTTCCGCTACTTGTCGGCGGAATGTCGAAATCGGGGCCGAAGATCCGGAGCTGCTCCGGGACGAATCGCTTGAAGTGGAGCCGCCACCTGTGCCCTGTCTCCTCTTCATGTTGGTATATGCGCGCTTGGTGGGCGAGCGCGTTACCTTGGGCCGAACAACTGTAGGACTGGTTGCAGGTGATGTCGGGGCCGGCGCGATCGGGGCGATCGCCTGTGGAGCCGAGCTAAGCTGCCGAGCTGCAGCGGACGCTTGTTGAGCCTCCTCGACTGCTTTCCGGGCCTCAATAGCTTGGCGGACAATACTCCCGCCTTCCTCGAGTAGGCGGAAGCGCTCGGGGTCGGTCGAAAAGGGATCGTCCTGGGTCGGGCTAGGCGTGTGGCGCACTCCTCTTCGCGCCAACTTATCCCGTACTGTTTTGGGTCGAGCGCCGGTCTCTGATCCACTTGCCGTGTCGCTGAGCGTGACTGGGTCGAGCTGCTCAGGCTGCGAGTCGGGGCCGGACGAGGATTCATTGTCGGGGACGATTATGGGATGATCCGATTCATCCCCGGTGTCGACTACTTGGACGGTGATGTTATCGCCGTCCAACTTGACCGTGCGGGGCCGATTTTCACCTGGGTCGCCATTTTCCCGGTCGTCTCCGGGTTTGTCAGCCATGCTGACGGGCCGAAATTAGAGTCGAGATACTCCTAAGTATTGACTAGGCTGGTTGTAACAGAGTCCGGATTTCTTCAAAACCAGCCTAGTTCAAATGCCGATAATCAAAGCCGAATTAACTCCAAAGTCTTGTGACCAGGATTTATACAATGTTAAAGTTTATAAGCCGTCAATTATTCACTTTTGCAGTGTTTTTATAGCAATAGTTCGCACTTTAAGTCTTCCGAACTTTCGACAGCAGTCCTTCTCCTCCAAAGTCTCAGGCGCAAGTGACCTGATTGCCGCTAATCTTCACTGCCGTACACAAAGATGCTGACAGCATCTCGATTCTTAGAACTGGGCCGGGGGGCGCTCTCTATCTGTATAGAAAACGTCTTTACGCTATGTATCATTGTTCCAAGCGTACACACAGCAAGGCGGGGCCGTCGTCAAGGAAACGCGGAGCGATCCTTCTCTGACCTCTTGGGTCAGTCCATTACGACAGTAGGGGTGTCCTCACACTGTCCAGATTTCCGTATGTCCATCTGCCGTCCCCTGGTTAACTCGTTCCGAATCATTGTCTATTTGTACTAGTCGACTGTTCGAATTACTGGGCTCTTTTTGCCCGACGACTCACTATTGTCTTTATCAGGGGAGATTTCATGTGGGTGCTGTAAACAGCTAAAATGTTTATTAGCGCTCGTGCGTGCCTTGTGAACTAATCAGTCTATCGTTCCTTCTCCCACAAATTAGCGCACAATAAACTACGGGGTCGAGTTGCTGTTTCACAGACGACACACAGTTATTAAAGGCTCACAGGGGCGGACATCGTTCCATTCATTTTCAGCCAGTTCACAGGACGACGGGGCCGCAAATATTGTAGGGGTCGAAATTGCAATGAACTGGGTCGGTCACACCGCGGCGCTTTGAATATTTTTGGGGTGATGAATTTGATGACAGGCCGCATCTTGGCATGATAGCTTTTCCGTGACTGGTTCCCGTACCACTGGGCCGTTCCTCTGAATATTACATGGAGTGAGTAGAGGCTCTGTCGACGCATACTCCGGAACGAATCACACTATCACCTCTTCGACAACTAAGAGGCCTTACTCACGGTGTGACTGGTTATTATCCTCTTCGGCTGGCACATGGATTGAAGCTTTACATGATAATTTTAGTCATTGCGTAACATACGCCTTGATCAATGGTACATGTTATACGGGGACGAAACACATATCATGATGCAACCAATTTTTCACCAGCATCATAATTACAATATCATATCTAGTGTGTATATATCGAATTTGCCTCACTGACATCTGGTACATATTAAATGCATATATTGTTATTGTAATATAATATATTATTATTGGGAAAGACATGATATCATAGTCCATTAGACATGCATAATTCATCATCAATGATATCAATCAGATAACAAAGCCGGGGTTATCTGTATCGGGCCGGTCTGCGTGCGTTGCGTCTGGGTCGATTTGGTCGTGCAGGCAGGGGCGTAGCCTCGCTTGTCTCAGGGTCGGAAGATATCACGGGCTTTTGCTTGTGTGACTTGCGTGCCGGTTTTGGAGTGTCGGAACTTGATCTGCGTGATCTTTTCCGTTGCCGATGTCGACTTGAGCCGGATGAAGTCGGAGATCGCGATTGACGATCCTGGGTCGTTTGCGAATCAGACTGCTGTTTGGTCTGAATCAGTATGCCGATCTTGGACTGTTACCTCCCAAGGGTAGTAGAACTCCTTGAGAAGTCCCATGGGGTCGGGTGACTGTTCTGGGTCGGACTTGCTTGACGACGTGGGTCGTACAGGGTCGGAGTAGATGTGGGCCGCTTGATTGTCACCTTCGTATGGCTTGAGCACATCCAGATGAACAACACGAGTGCTCCGAGGGTTGGAAACCAGGGCTATTCGGTAATCAACCTCGGTTACACGGTCGATGATCCTCCAGGGACCAGTCCAGGGCCGAGCGAACTTATTATTCTGCGTGAGTGGCAGATAATAATACCGGACCAGTTCACCTGGTTGAAACTGGGGTCGTGGTTTTGCGTGGGCGTCATAACCCATCTTTTGCCGAATCGCCGCTTTCTCAAGATGGTCTTGGGCGAAACCGTGGGCCGTCCTGATGGCTTGCCGCAAATACTCCACATACTCCGGACCACACGGAGGTAGAGGCTCAGGGTCGTAGGTCGGAAACATGAGGTCGACTGGCAAGTTACACTCATGTCCATACACCATCAGATGCGGGGTGCATCCCGTGGACGAGTGTACTGAGGTTCGATAGGCCATTAACACATATGGCAGGTGCAAGTCCCAATCGTTTGCACGATCGCTGACGAACGCACTCAGCATGTTGAGCAATGTCCTGTTGAATCGCTCAACCTGGCCGTCGCTCTGGGGTCGGTATGGGGTCGTACGAATCTTCTTAGCGCCCAGTAGACGCACAACATGCCGGAACAGGGACGACTCAAACTCAGTACCTTGATCGCTATGGATCGCCTTGGGGACACCGTGGTAGACTATCCACCGATTTACCAGGGTGTCGGCAACATTTTTGGCCGTATGTCGCCGTAGCGGAAAAGCGTCAGTGTACTTCGTAAAGTAGTCCGACACGACTAGTACATACCGATGGCCTCTTCCCGTGACCTTGTGGGTGTCGAGGATGTCCATCGCTATTCTGTCGAACGGCGCTCCTGTTGGTAGCTGTGTCAGGGGCGATCTTTTTGGGGCCGGTTTACCCTTGCGGGTCACACATTGCGGGCAGCGGGCACACCAGCGGGCGACGTCCAGCGCCAAGCCGGGCCAGTAGAATCGGCGCCTGACTCTCTCAATGGTACGCTGTATGCCGAGATGTCCGACAATCTTGAGGTCGTGTAGTTGGTGCAGAACTTGTGTCCTGAGTGCTACGGGGAGCACGGTTTGCACCACAGGCCGTCCGGCGGGGTCGGGTTTTATATGTCGAACCAGCACTCCGTCTTGTAGCGCCAGGAGGTTCCAGCGGGAAACAAGTGTCTTTACCTCCTCTCCTTGGCGGGCGACTTCTCTAGAGTCGGGCTTGGTGCCGGCTAACATCCATTGCCGCACTTTTCCGACGCTGGGGTCGGCTTGCTGTGCCACGACAATGTCCTGGGTCGAATAGTCCGAAAGCCACTTTTGTCCATCAAGTGTGGCGTCCAAAGCACGGACTCGAACAACTTGGCGTGCCGAAATTAGCTGGGGCAAGACCGGTGATGTTATTGAATCACTGTCCAGGAGGTCTGCCCTTGTCTGGGTCGGAACAACAGTTATCCGACGAACTGGAAGTTCTCCGGAACTTGTTTCTGGGTCGGTCGGAGGTGTGACGAGTCGTCCGGGACAGTCTTGGTGTTTACAACTGTGGCACCGTGACAGGCCGTCGGCGTTACCGTGTAGTTTACCGGGTCGATGCTCTATCCGAAAGTCATACTGCTGTAGCTTGGCGAGCCACCTAGCGAGCATACCGTCGGCGTCGCTGTAATTTTTCAGCCACCTCAGCGAGCTATGGTCGGTCCGGAGGAGGAATTTCCTACCCCAGAGGTAGTGCCGATAGTGTTGCACCATCTCAACTACTGCCAGTAGTTCCCGATAGGTGGTGCAATAGTTCCGCTGGGTCCGGGAAAGGGTTTTACTGGCGAACCCGATGGGGATCTCCTTCCCGTTAACCCTTTGTGAGAGGGCGCCTCCCACAGCAAAGCCACTTGCATCCGTGTCGAGGATGAAGTAGTCTTCCGGATTCTGGGTCGGATGAGCGAGCTTTGGCGCCTTGATGAGGGCGTCGCAGAGTCGCTGGAAAGCTCGTCGCTGGGCCGGTCCCCAAGTGAAGTGGCATTCACCTCGGGTAAGCGCTACGAGAGGTTCAGCGATCTCAGCGTAGTCCTTGATGAATCGCCTGTGGTAGTTGGCGAAACCAAGGAAAGCCCTGACGTCGGTGATCTCGCATGGGGTCGGCCATTCTCTGATGGCTTTAACTTTGTTGGGGTCGACTCGGATTCCTTGGCCGCTCACTATGAACCCTAAGTACAAGATTTCCCGTTGGAACAACTCACACTTCTTGGGCTGAAGTTTCAGGCCTGCCGATCTGATTCGATCCAGGACCGCTTCCAGGTTTGCGAGTGCCTGATCGAATGTTCTGCCGTAAGCTATCACGTCGTCGAGATAGCACATACACCGGGTCCACAAGTAACCACGGAGTATGGTTTCCATAAGCCGTTCGAAGGTTGCCGGGGCGTTGCTAAGGCCGAATGGCATGACCTTAAACTGATAAAGTCCCTTCCTTGTGGCGAAAGCAGTCTTGGGTCTGTCGCTGGGGTCGACTTCGACCTGCCAGTAGCCGGAGGCCAGGTCTAGGGCCGAGAAGTAGTTGGCGCCTGCCAGGGCGTCATGAGTGTCCTGAATGTTGGGCAAGGGATACGAGTCCTTGCGGGTGACATCATTCAGGAGCCGATAGTCGACACAGAAGCGTACTTGTCCGTTCTTCTTCCGCACGAGCACTACCTGTGCGCTCCAGGGCGAGTCTGACGGCTCAATACACCCCAAGCAGAGCATCTTGTCGACCTCCTCGTCGATGATGCTTTGCTGCGCCTGAGGGACGCGTCGCTGTCGTTGTCGAATCGGGGCCGAGTTGCCGGTGTCGATCCTATGCTGAACGACTTGGGTCCGTCCCAGTTGACCAGGTTGGCGCAACGCCGATGCTGTTCCGGCGCTAGTCCGGCGCGATCCACCATTTCTTGTAGATGTGGCGGTAGGTCGCGGTAGTGACTGGCGTCTACCGTGGCCGGGTCGGGCTCCTCTCCAGGTCGTGGCAGAGCTCCGACGACACTTTCGACAGGGCTTGCTATGGTGACAGGGTCGGAACGGGTGAGCGTAATGCCGGTATCTGCTGGATTGACTACCGACACCTTTACGCACTGCCGATTCAGGGTCGTAAGTGTTCTCCCCATGATGAGGTCGGTTTCCTCGGGAAAGGTCGTAAGTGGCTGGACTATCCTCGGGTGTTGTCGAACTCGGACTCGGGAAGTCGGGACCAGCTCCACTATTGCTTCGCTGCGTGCGGGGACGGTAATAGCTCGTCGCACGGCCATTCTGACAACGTTGGCCTCAATGTCTTTATGTGCGAACAGGATCTCCTTGTATACCTGTATCGTCCCTTCACCGTAATTCACTACAGCGTGAGCTTGCCGGAAAAAGTTCATGCCGAGAATCATGTCGTCATGTATGTCAGCCACACAAAAGGTTACGACCATATGGTTGGTTCCGACCTGTATTGAAAGATCGATCAGTCCATCGATCGGGCTTGACTGTCCAGTGACGTCACGAATAATAGCCGAAGTAGATCGCAAATGTCGCTGGTCGGCGGGGACGTGACGTAGCTGATCGCGTCGGAGCAGGGAGATCTGCGCCCCGGAGTCGAGTACAGCCTTTATCGTCTTGTTTCCGACGTGTACCGGCAACTTCCAGCATTTGTGATTGGTGGCGCTGGAGTTGTTGATGACAGCCGGAATTTCGGGGTCGTCTGGCGGCGGCCTGAATAGTGTGTGAAGAGGCGGCAGTTTGGATTCCGGTCCACTCGGAAAGGCGTAGAATCCTCCGTCGTCGGAGATCCACTCAATCTCGGACATGCTGTCCGTTCCGGTGCCGTTGGCGGTCGGGGGTGACACCCCTTCAGGACGACGGTTTCCACGTGGTGGCCGTTGTGGTCGCGGTGCGGACACCCCTTCATGAAAAGAGGCCGGTTTTGGGGTCGGAGCTTGACATTTTGTACACACCCCTTCAAGGAGTTGAGGTGTGGGCTGGGCCGGTCGAAATTGCAATGAACTGGGTCGGTCACACCGCGGCGCTTTGAATATTTTTGGGGTGATGAATTTGATGACAGGCCGCATCTTGGCATGATAGCTTTTCCGTGACTGGTTCCCGTACAACTGGGCCGTTCCTCCGAATATTACATGGAGTGAGTAGAGGCTCTGTCGACGCATACTCCGGAACGAATCACACTATCACCTCTTCGACAACTAAGTGGCCTTACTCACGGTGTGACTGGTTATTATCCTCTTCGGCTGGCACATGGATTGAAGCTTTACATGATAATTTTAGTCATTGCGTAACATACGCCTTGATCAATGGTACATGTTATACGGGGACGAAACACATATCATGATGCAACCAATTTTTCACCAGCATCATAATTACAATATCATATCTAGTGTGTATATATCGAATTTGCCTCACTGACATCTGGTACATATTAAATGCATATATTGTTATTGTAATATAATATATTATTATTGGGAAAGACATGATATCATAGTCCATTAGACATGCATAATTCATCATCAATGATATCAATCAGATAACAAAGCCGGGGTTATCTGTATCGGGCCGGTCTGCGTGCGTTGCGTCTGGGTCGATTTGGTCGTGCAGGCAGGGGCGTAGCCTCGCTTGTCTCAGGGTCGGAAGATATCACGGGCTTTTGCTTGCGTGACTTGCGTGCCGGTTTTGGAGTGTCGGAACTTGATCTGCGTGATCTTTTCCATTGCCGATGTCGACTTGAGCCGGATGAAGTCGGAGATCGCGATTGACGATCCTGGGTCGTTTGCGAATCAGACTGCTGTTTGGTCTGAATCAGTATGCCGATCTTGGACTGTTACCTCCCAAGGGTAGTAGAACTCCTTGAGAAGTCCCATGGGGTCGGGTGACTGTTCTGGGTCGGACTTGCTTGACGACGACGTGGGTCGTACAGGGTCGGAGTAGATGTGGGCCGCTTGATTGTCACCTTCGTATGGCTTGAGCACATCCAGATGAACAACACGAGTGCTCCGAGGGTTGGAAACCAGGGCTATTCGGTAATCAACCTCGGTTACACGGTCGATGATCCTCCAGGGACCAGTCCAGGGCCGAGCGAACTTATTATTCTGCGTGAGTGGCAGATAATAATACCGGACCAGTTCGCCTGGTTGAAACTGGGGTCGTGGTTTTGCGTGGGCGTCATAACCCATCTTTTGCCGAATCGCCGCTTTCTCAAGATGGTCTTGGGCGAAACCGTGGGCCGTCCTGATGGCTTGCCGCAAATACTCCACATACTCCGGACCACACGGAGGTAGAGGCTCAGGGTCGTAGGTCGGAAACATGAGGTCGACTGGCAAGTTACACTCATGTCCATACACCATCAGATGCGGGGTGCATCCCGTGGACGAGTGTACTGAGGTTCGATAGGCCATTAACACATATGGCAGGTGCAAGTCCCAATCATTTGCACGATCGCTGACGAACGCACTCAGCATGTTGAGCAATGTCCTGTTGAATCGCTCAACCTGGCCGTCGCTCTGGGGTCGGTATGGGGTCGTACGAATCTTCTTAGCGCCCAGTAGACGCACAACATGCCGGAACAGGGACGACTCAAACTCAGTACCTTGATCGCTATGGATCGCCTTGGGGACACCGTGGTAGACTATCCACTGATTTACCAGGGTGTCGGCAACATTTTTGGCCGTATGTCGCCGTAGCGGAAAAGCGTCAGTGTACTTCGTAAAGTAGTCCGACACGACTAGTACATACCGATGGCCTCTTCCCGTGACCTTGTGGGTGTCGAGGATGTCCATCGCTATTCTGTCGAACGGCGCTCCTGTTGGTAGCTGTGTCAGGGGCGATCTTTTTGGGGCCGGTTTACCCTTGCGGGTCACACATTGCGGGCAGCGGGCACACCAGCGGGCGACGTCCAGCGCCAAGCCGGGCCAGTAGAATCGGCGCCTGACTCTCTCAATGGTACGCTGTATGCCGAGATGTCCGACAATCTTGAGGTCGTGTAGTTGGTGCAGAACTTGTGTCCTGAGTGCTACGGGGAGCACGGTTTGCACCACAGGCCGTCCGGCGGGGTCGGGTTTTATATGTCGAACCAGCACTCCGTCTTGTAGCGCCAGGAGGTTCCAGCGGGAAACAAGTGTCTTTACCTCCTCTCCTTGGCGGGCGACTTCTCTAGAGTCGGGCTTGGTGCCGGCTAACATCCATTGCCGCACTTTTCCGACGCTGGGGTCGGCTTGCTGTGCCGCGACAATGTCCTGGGTCGAATAGTCCGAAAGCCACTTTTGTCCATCAAGTGTGGCGTCCAAAGCACGGACTCGAACAACTTGGCGTGCCGGAACTAGCTGGGGCAAGACCGGTGATGTTATTGAATCACTGTCCAGGAGGTTTGCCCTTGTCTGGGTCGGAACAACAGTTATCCGACGAACTGGAAGTTCTCCGGAACTTGTTTCTGGGTCGGTCGGAGGTGTGACGAGTCGTCCGGGACAGTCTTGGTGTTTACAACTGTGGCACCATGACAGGCCGTCGGCGTTACCGTGTAGTTTACCGGGTCGATGCTCTATCCGAAAGTCATACTGCTGTAGCTTGGCGAGCCACCTAGCGAGCATGCCGTCGGCGTCGCTGTAATTTTTCAGCCACCTCAGCGAGCTATGGTCGGTCCGGAGGAGGAATTTCCTACCCCAGAGGTAGTGCCGATAGTGTTGCACCATCTCAACTACTGCCAGTAGTTCCCGATAGGTGGTGCAATAGTTCCGCTGGGTCCGGGAAAGGGTTTTACTGGCGAACCCGATGGGGATCTCCTTCCCGTTAACCCTTTGTGAGAGGGCGCCTCCCACAGCAAAGCCGCTTGCATCCGTGTCGAGGATGAAGTAGTCTTCCGGATTCTGGGTCGGATGAGCGAGCTTTGGCGCCTTGATGAGGGCGTCGCAGAGTCGCTGGAAAGCTCGTCGCTGGGCCGGTCCCCAAGTGAAGTGGCATTCACCTCGGGTAAGCGCTACGAGAGGTTCAGCGATCTCAGCGTAGTCCTTGATGAATCGCCTGTGGTAGTTGGCGAAACCAAGGAAAGCCCTGACGTCGGTGATCTCGCACGGGGTCGGCCATTCTCTGATGGCTTTAACTTTGTTGGGGTCGACTCGGATTCCTTGGCCGCTCACTATGAACCCTAAGTACAAGATTTCCCGTTGGAACAACTCACACTTCTTGGGCTGAAGTTTCAGGCCTGCCGATCTGATTCGATCCAGGACCGCTTCCAGGTTTGCGAGTGCCTGATCGAATGTTCTGCCGTAAGCTATCACGTCGTCGAGATAGCACATACACCGGGTCCACAAGTAACCACAGAGTATGGTTTCCATAAGCCGTTCGAAGGTTGCCGGGGCGTTGCTAAGGCCGAATGGCATGACCTTAAACTGATAAAGTCCCTTCCTTGTGGCAAAAGCAGTCTTGGGTCTGTCGCTGGGGTCGACTTCGACCTGCCAGTAGCCGGAGGCCAGGTCTAGGGCCGAGAAGTAGTTGGCGCCTGCCAGGGCGTCATGAGTGTCCTGAATGTTGGGCAAGGGATACGAGTCCTTGCGGGTGACATCATTCAGGAGCCGATAGTCGACACAGAAGCGTACTTGTCCGTTCTTCTTCCGCACGAGCACTACCTGTGCGCTCCAGGGCGAGTCTGACGGCTCAATACACCCCAAGCGGAGCATCTTGTCGACCTCCTCGTCGATGATGCTTTGCTGCGCCTGAGGGACGCGTCGCTGTCGTTGTCGAATCGGGGCCGAGTTGCCGGTGTCGATCCTATGCTGAACGACTTGGGTCCGTCCCAGTTGACCAGGTTGGCGCAACGCCGATGCTGTTCCGGCGCTAGTCCGGCGCGATCCACCATTTCTTGTAGATGTGGCGGTAGGTCACGGTAGTGACTGGCGTCTACCGTGGCCGGGACGGGCTCCTCTCCAGGTCGTGGCAGAGCTCCGATGACACTTTCGACAGGGCTTGCTATGGCGACAGGGTCGGAACGGGTGAGCGTAATGCCGGTATCTGCTGGATTGACTACCGACACCTTTACGCACTGCCGATTCAGGGTCGTAAGTGTTCTCCCCATGATGAGGTCGGTTTCCTCGGGAAAGGTCGTAAGTGGCTGGACTATCCTCGGGTGTTGTCGAACTCGGACTCGGGAAGTCGGGACCAGCTCCACTATTGCTTCGCTGCGTGCGGGGACGGTAATAGCTCGTCGCACGGCCATTCTGACAACGTTGGCCTCAATGTCTTTATGTGCGAACAGGATCTCCTTGTATACCTGTATCGTCCCTTCACCGTAATTCACTACAGCGTGAGCTTGCCGGAAAAAGTTCATGCCGAGAATCATGTCGTCATGTATGTCAGCCACACAAAAGGTTACGACCATATGGTTGGTTCCGACCTGTATTGAAAGATCGATCAGTCCATCGATCGGGCTTGACTGTCCAGTGACGTCACGAATAATAGCCGAAGTAGATCGCAAATGTCGCTGGTCGGCGGGGACGTGACGTAGCTGATCGCGTCGGAGCAGGGAGATCTGCGCCCCGGAGTCGAGTACAGCCTTTATCGTCTTGTTTCCGACGTGTACCGGCAACTTCCAGCATTTGTGATTGGTGGCGCTGGAGTTGTTGATGACAGCCGGAATTTCGGGGTCGTCTGGCGGCGGCCTGAATAGTGTGTGAAGAGGCGGCAGTTTGGATTCCGGTCCACTCGGAAAGGCGTAGAATCCTCCGTCGTCGGAGATCCACTCAATCTCGGACATGCTGTCCGTTCCGGTGCCGTTGGCGGTCGGGGGTGACACCCCTTCAGGACGACGGTTTCCACGTGGTGGCCGTTGTGGTCGCGGTGCGGACACCCCTTCATGAAAAGAGGCCGGTTTCGGGGTCGGAGCTTGACATTTTGTACACACCCCTTCAAGGAGTTGAGGTGTGGGCTGGGCCGGCTGCGGGGTCGTTATGGGTGTCGTTACCGGTACAGTAGTTGTGACAACCGCAGATGTGGAGCGGGGAACGTTGTTCTGTTGTCTGGAAGGCCCTTGCTCCTCAGCACCTTCCCCTACTGGTTTGACGACGGGGTCGGAGGTGTTGGTGGGGCCGGTTTAGTTTGGTTACCGGTTTGGTTAGGTACTGACAACACTTGAGCTGTCCTTCTGTCAGTACCGGGACCATTAGGCCGAAATGCTAGCGGTTTCATGCCGTTACGTACTAGCACATCCTTAAGCCGAAAGCACCGCATCCAGCGATGGCCGGGCTTCTTGCAAAAGAAGCAAACCATGGGTCGTCCGGGTTGCGGGGGTCGATCACCTTTCATCGGGGCCGTTGTTCGCAGGACAGAAAAGATAGCCGTTTCCTCACATAGTCCATTCTCGTCACTAAGGACGCACTGAAAAGCTTCAGCCACCCACTCGCGTGAGCTGGCCGGCACTGAATGTTCGTCGCAACCTTGTAGGCCGGTAGTGTCATTGTCCGCGGGGTCGTAGTAGGCCGCAATTTGCTCTGGGGTTAGTGTTTCCCCCTGAGTGACTTGTCCCATGGCACAAGACAGTTCTTCATTAACAGGGTCGTCTTCCGCGTATCCGCTTGCGGAAATGTCAGCACGTCGCGTGCCTCGGTGTCGATCTCTGGCTGTCCTCTGCTGACGACTCTCCACTTTGAGAACGGCCGTAAGTGCCTCACTGTAACTGTTAAAAGTGAGAGCGCACAGTTTATCGGCAATGGGGTCGGATTGGCCGTTAACGAATTGTGCAATTACAGTTCGTTGCCGCGATGCTGGCGTAACGTCATCGAACACTTGCTCCGCCAGGGCTTGGAGTCGCTCCATGTAGTGTTCCGCGTCCTCTTTTCGTTCCCGCTTGAGGAACGGAAAATCGTCCCGTTTGGACTGTCGACGGGGCTCGGGTTCCCAGCCCTCTAGAAGTTGGCGACGGAACTCCTCCCAGGGAGTCGCGACCGGGATATTTAGAGCTAGCGCTTCAGCACGGCCGCGCAGCGTGCTCCGGAAGGTCGTCGTCTTGTTGAGGTCGGAGTAAGTGAAAGCCGCGGTAAATTGTTCGAAACTCCCAATGTATTGAGTGAGATTGCCCTCCTTGAAGGTCGCACGCCATTGAGCCATTTTAGCCGTAGCCAACGTTTGGGGCTCAGACGTGAGTCTCTGTGGCGTGGGCGTATCAACACTCACCGCAACTGATGTAGTCGCTGCAGTGGCCGTCGGAGTCGGAACAGCCGAAGTCGCCGGAGCCGTTGTATCTGGGTCGATCGGGGTCGCGTTAGCGGGGGCGGTCGGTGCTGTCGTCGCGGAGACGGCGAGCGATGCGGCGGGTGGTGCCGTCGTGTGACTGGGGTCGTGTGGTGCTTGTGCAGCGGGGGCCGGTTGGCTGTATGAAGGCGTCACCCATGGTATCCCGACTGAGGGTGGGAATACAGCCGGTGGTGGATATCGGTATACCGATCCATCTGGGCCTACACCATGGTACACTAATCCGGGTTGTGCACCATGATAGCCGGTGTCAACTATCACGCTGGGAACGCCACCATATCCGGGCGGTGGGTTCACGTAGCTGACATGCGGGGAATAGTATCCGACAGCTACTCCATTTGGAACACCGCTTGTTGCGCCAGGGTATCCGACTGGCGGTACACCATATCCGTTGGTGTTTCCGACTGATTGTGAGATCGGAGGTCCGATCATTGGCACAACACTTTCTGCCGGAGCAGACACAACTTGATCTTGTGACGGATCGAAGCGCGGTTGTTCTCCGGTAGTCGGCGATAGTCGGTGCGTGGTCGGCGCGGGAGCGCGTGTGTTGGAAGTCGGCGTGTCGGGGTCGCAGGGTCGGCGACTTGATGTCGAGGGTGCTTGTCGGGGTCGCGCTTGTCGCATGGTGGCGCGAGATTCCGTCATCGTGTCGCTGGGTCGTTGTTGTCGTAGAGGCGTCGCGATCCGGGTAGCGGTCGTCGCCGGGATGTCTTCGGATGTCGCTCCCGTCTGGCTGGGTCGTGTGTACTCTACCACCGTTGGCTCGGTCGGTATGCGTGAGTACATTTCTGGCGCGGGGTCGTGTTGTCTCGGCGTCATGGGCGGCGCCAGGGGTCGATTGGCCGAGTAAGCGTTCGGCGGGGTCGGTTCCGGAACATTGTCAGACTGACAAACCCACTGTCGTATCCGAGAGTTACTTGGTGGGTGCGTAACCATTGACGTGTCTATGGTTACCGGCCGAACGTTCACTGCTAATTGTTCTGGGTCGATATCACGATCTACGCTCGCTCTTTGACGTGAGCGCGTATAGTTTCTGTCGGCAAAGTCACTTTTCTGGGTCGCTCTAGCCGGCGTGGCCGAGTACGCTCTAGCGTGTGCACGCAGAATGTCACTTACTGTATGTGACGGCGCGAGCGGGTCTTCGTCTAGGAACTCCTGCACCAGGTCGGTGGGCGGCGAAGACGATCTCAGGGTCGAATGGTTGCCGATGGAGTCGAAAAGGCCGGACGGTTGTTGCTCCTGCGACAGTGGAACCGTATCGCTCATGGCAACTGAGCGAGGGCCGGAAGGTCGGAAGGCCGGATTCGGATTGATCGTCACTTCATCATCCGTAGGGTCGAGTGGCTCACCGCGGGAGGCTCCCGGGGCCAATGCCATCAATGCCGGTCAGGTCTGGGTCGATAATCCGAGACTAGCTCAGATCCTGGTCGAACGGCGCCAATGTGACGAATATCGTTCACGGCCGATATCAAGCCGATTTAACTGGGTCGTCGTGTG
Organism: Terebella lapidaria; assembly: GCA_949152475.1. Taxonomy (NCBI): domain Eukaryota; kingdom Metazoa; phylum Annelida; class Polychaeta; order Terebellida; family Terebellidae; genus Terebella; species Terebella lapidaria. The sequence continues at coordinate 23,982,970 of OX424562.1, forward strand.
ATTCAATAAAGCCGGCAGTTTCAATTTAACTGTTTATTGTGGCGATAAGTTCCGATGGCACACTCGCTCACAATTAGGGCCGCACTCTCACCTACTGTCCGGTGATATCCCAGTCGAATATATTCCTATTATAGTCCTTTGTATACTTTGCACATATATCCAACAGTTTATAAATCACTTGTATTTAGTTCGTATAATAATATCGACAGTCTTTACAGGAGCTCTATTTTACACGTCCTGTCACTGGGATTTCTACTACTCTTCTGCGCAGATAACTGGGGCCGAGGGATCATGTGCTTGTGTGATTTCCCGCCAAGTGTATGCGGTGTTGTGATAGGTCGAATGTATGCTGCAATGCGCTGATGTCACCGGGAAAGTGGGTTTCCCCGGCTCGTGTTAATACTTGTAATGCCTGTATCTGTGCACGTGATGTGTGGAGTATGTGTGTCAAGTTCTATGTTTAGAAGTCAGTGCATGTGAAGGTCAAGGCCGAGTAAACGGGGCCGAGTGTACTGAACTAGCGGGGCCGCAGGTGCGTGGTTTGACCTGTGTGTGTAACCATGACTACATGGAGTTTATGCTTGTGATCGTATAGTGTGTACTTGTCCTGTATGTAAGTCATGTAGAATGAATGTTTGTTGTGGAAATGTGTAGTGCGCGGGAGGGACGGGAGTAACAGTCGCTAAAATTACTACATTACTAAAATGTCTGATGCTTATACAATACATTTCATATATGTGATATTAACTTTTAGCATTGAATGGTGGTAGTTACTCCAAACCCTACACAAAATGTCGAGAAATTATTGGAGACTGAAACAAGGGTACTGTAATAGATTTATTGAGAATTATTTAGTATTGGGATATCACATGGCTTGTATATATCACTAATCTACTTCCAGTCCGAAATCTATTGTCCTCGTTACTTTTATCTTGTGTTCGGTTTCTCTTTTCGTGAAGCTTAGAATTGATTCGGTAGGTGGCACCAGTGTCGACAGATCACTGGAGTGGATACAATATGGCCGCGGACTTGTTGTCCACATGTAGTGCAACATTCCAGACTCAAAGCTGTTAGTATCCAACATCTTCAAAGTCGGGTACGGGTAGTAGACGTGCTTGTTCTTTCTAGTTAATATTCTACATCTAGTCAAAAAGTCGCTGTGTATTTGAAATGCAGTGTTTGTCATCAGAACAGTAGCGTCAGGGTGTGTCCTCTGAACCTCGCCTATCAACAACTGGACTGTTCTGATTCTGTGAGGTTTACTGTGCACGAAGACATTGCTAACCAAGGAACTGGATCGTAACCAGAACTCCACTTCTGATGACGGATAGATAGTTGACTGTTCTGACGTAGAAGTTGCTTTTTCCAAAACGATGTAAACCACGCAGTTCTCTTGGTGAGACTCCATCACTTTCTGCAACTTCATCAAAAACAAAAACAACCCGGTATCGTTCTCACTGGAAAACACGACGAGAACGAGATCATCTTGTAGTTTTCTCCTTCTGATTTTCTTCGTTCTCATCGCCTGCAGTTCGCTGTCGATAGTGACTGTGGCAGAGACCACGTGGTCTGGGGTGCCCTCCCAGCATGCCAAGTCCACCTCGTATCTGGTTCCGGTTTGGTGACGCCGGAAGTGTCCACCGAGCATGTGTGGACATTGAAGTCCCTCTCCCAGACGTAGGCTTGTGTTGGCCAAGAGTATCACCTGAAACGATTCGTGCATTGAAAACGACATTATGCCATGATTATTGTGCATAAATGCCCGAAATCTATACCTGTACACCAATGGATGTTCCTGCGTAAAGTATATTTTGTTGCTGTTAATAATGATTATGACTGAATATAGCCAAAGAAATATACTAACGCTTTGTAATTCAGCTTTCAGTGAAGGAACCGCTGGTTTGTATGGACTACACCAGTCTGGTTTGTATGTCACAAAGTTATCATCGAAGACGACGACTCCAGATAATGACTCATTGGCACCATGTGGGTACGTGTTGTCTGTGATGATGTTGGACGTCTGTTCTCTTGAAGTGTCTGTTGTCTCTTGGCGATTTTGTGGGGACAAAATATGATGTGTCTCTTTGAAGGCTTGTCGTTTGTGCGTCACTGCATCTAAAGACTAAAATTATAAATGATGATAATTAAAATAAATAAATGTATTAATACGGGTATGGCAAACTATACTGGGATTTCCTCGTTGCATTGTGGGATATTTCTTTCATGTTTACCTCTAACAGGCGTCTCATGATTCGCTCGCTGTGGTCTCTGTGAATTGTATGCATGGTCCAGGGCGCCTTGACCGGATGTAGAGATATAATCTGCTCGGTCTCGTGTAAAAACGTTTCCAGCAGCGTCAGTGGATCGTCGTCATTAATATCCAAGAATATCTGGGAGAAAATAGTCGAAATGTTATTTCACTTAAACGAAAACATTGCTACAAAGGATCACTTCCACAATAGAATATTTGCACATTTACGGACACTACGGCCTACGAGAACAAATCATAATTATTCAACTATAGTTAGGACTGATCACATCATTCTGCGCTAACGCTAATCATTCTGCGTTAGGAATTAGTTTGAATTAATCTTCATTTTAGTTATTCATTCCCTGATATTCACCTCGTTACGCGGAGAACACGTGATTCCCATATGCTCTTTCATGCAGTGGGCGAGGTAAACGTCTGCCGGGACATCCCTGGCCCTGTGATCTGCCTCACACTGGGGCAAGGCTTGGCACATGGCTGGTAGAGTGAAGTGGTATAGTATAATCCTAAGGACAAGTAAATGAAATGTAGTCTGAAATATTATCTAGGTATACTTACCACTCATAGCTGCTCTACTATAAACAATCCCAGGACCCCGGATACAATAGTTACTTCCAGCCAACAACCGATAGGCGGCGTCTTGAATGGGTCTAGTCACGTGACCAAACACAACCTGTTGGGGAAGCAGATACGCTAATTCAGTTTCTTTAATTAGTTTTCTAATTAATTATACTTTCTTTGGTGATAGGTGGCCCATAAATTAGGAAATGCATGCAGCATGTAGGGTAGGGCTGGGAGGGGGGGGGGGGGCGGGGGTTCAAAATACACTCGCCTCTTTATCGGGATTTTCTTCGGAGATAAACGATAGCAGAAGATTCGTTCTGATGTACACATCATCGGTACTCAGCATGAACCAATCAAAATCATCCACGTGGCGTTCGCAGATTTGTTGTATCATTGCCGATGTCTTCTTCACGTGAAAATAGTCATCACTTCCTACATCTGTATGAAACATTTTATGAACAAAGCAATTGGTGTACGAAAACAATTAACTGAAACAAAGCAATACACTTCGTTTGTCGCAAAATGTCCTTGGCATCGATCGTAAAGTATAATTGACATGTATTTGTTTTTATTTGTATGCTTATTATCTCGATATACAAAAAGGCTACACGTGTAACAAATTCTGCAACATCAATATTTACAACTTACCACCAAGGTCGATGATTCCATGCACCGATGACGTCATTTTTGGAGCAAATATCTCCACTTCGAAGAGGTACGACGGTTGTGCCCAGGTGGCGTTACAGGCAGCAGCACGGGTGTGTATGTATCCCTCCATTGTTAACAATCCTATGAACAACGGACTGCGAACTTTCAGTGGGAGTACTATCGTTACCTCATCACTGACGTCACTGTCATTTGGGGCTACTGTTGTATTCAAATCATTTAAATCGTCGTACACGTAGCTTGAATTTTGCTGCAATAGATTCCAATGTTGAGTTCGCATGTGACCGCCTATCAATATCCAACATACGTATGTCATACCGAGGATGAATCCAAGGGCAAGTCCAGATATCAAAGCCTTCTCCTCGCATTTGCTCAAGTAACAACAACATCGCCGATGTTTTGCCGATCTTCGTCCACATCTCCGCACACTAACGTCGCCCTCGTTTTGTAAAGGTGTGTTGGAGTTGTCCTGTTCTACGTCTTCTCCATTTAATGGCGCATGCTGATGAAACGAGCGATTGATGTCTTGAATGCTATCCGTCATGAAACTCATGACGTCACATTCCATGTCGGAAATGACGTCATCGACTATATGGGCGTCCCGGGATTTTTCGTGATTATTGTTCAGGCTTTCCGAGGACGTTATGGCGGTGTTGTAATCCATGTTCAACGTCTTGGTGCAATAGTTCTCCGACGGTAGGTATTTCATGGCAAATCGTGATTTCGACTTAGTCTACTTTAGTCACCTGTGCATATAATTCCGATCAGTATAGACACAAGGAGTTATCACATTACAGTTTTCTGTACGACTTTCGTAAGTCCGATCAGATTTCACAAAATAAGCCCACCGACCACATATACATTCGTTGAACAGGACGTAGAAGGCGACGTTTGAAGGAAACCTCCAAATATTTCAAACACCATTTGCTCCGATCGATGTGTAAACATATGTTTAGACACATTAGTAGTTCAAGCAAACACGAACCCCGAGTGGTTTGTTGAAGGAAACCATGATGTAAGTTTTACTGAAGTGATCAAGGGTAGCACAGAGCCCAAGTTTGATCGTACGCATCATGTTTCCATTCAGTATTTTCTTGGTGCATCACAATTCAAAGCAAAGGACCCTCGATGAAATTTGATTTCGTCAAGAGCGACTAAGTCGTACTGCAAGCTCGCGTCGCTGGGTCCAGCTGAGTGCTCAGTACAATATCGCATGGATCCCAGTTTGTTGATTTTGTCAGATTTTGCCCCCAAGGAGGGATAATTGTAAGTAATTCAACGACCTGTCGAGACCTCTCAACCGGTCTCTCGATTATAGCGACCGCATCGACGTTGTCGTCTGGAAGACTCGGGCAATATCTTTGTGGTGTTGCACCCGGACGATATCAACCAGTTATCGCACGCTGGACCTCCGTGGTCGCCGATTTAATGCGGAGTCATGATTTCCGTAATTCAATATGACACTCCGCCACTATATATATACAGCAACACATACCTTCAAATCTCAGGTGGGTCCCAAAAGTAAACAAACATCGGGCTCAGATCCAATCTACTGTTTCTGATCTCGTTTTGGTGAGATCTTTCTTGTTTGAGACTTCGTGTTTGCTTTTAAAAACCTTGCGCGTGTCAAAGCCGCCGCTTCACGATGAAAGCAGACACAGAGGGTTGCATTGATAGGCACCGAAGCCCGAGGTGACAGTGTCTATACGTGCCTTTGTCGACCAGAATGCCTTATGTGGGAGACTTCGCCAATTACTGGCGGAATGAGTGTCAACCCAGACACGGGGGTGGCCGTTATTCCAATTTTTCGCTCGCCATGGTTTTCTTTCTTTCTTGAAAATAAAAAATACTGTTTACACGAACGTTTTTGAAACATGTAATTTACGAAATACACACTACCACTGGGTGAAAGGGTCGACCAAAAGAATAAAATTGTCACGAGATCACAGCCTGTCAGCCAGAGAACATGGTGCGTCAGTCTCATAAATTCTATATTCACATTTTTTTCGGAGGAAGAAATGCTTCGTTCATTATTATTTGACATGGCCGTAATTCAATAATTACAATATTCACTCTTATATACAGCGGATGTAGTGCAATAAATTGACGTAAGACCATTTTCTCAGTGACAAGCATATCATTACTCGCTGTTTGGGAGCTGGGTGGCCCTGTGTCCCTTTGTAAGAACGTCACTTACTGTACTCCCTAGCACGGAAGCGCCGTTGTCAGGGCTAAGGACACTTGACTCATACTCATTTCACAGTTGTCATGTCACTTGAGATCTTAGTCTTGGCGAGTTATTTTATTTTTTTCTTACAGATGTTGCACTAATTGCGTTTTCGCCACAGTCTCACGATCATTAATTTTTCATAGTTTCATGAGTTTTTCAGACCATGTGTATATAATAAGTCGTTGTGTCTATTGTAGTTCAATTGGGTTAACTCTGTTTTCTTCAATGAGATTATTTCTGATTATAGATTATTCTATGTATAATTATTTTGTTCTCCCTTCCATGAATCACATTCACCGTGGATGAAAATTTATCATGGATCAGGGCAGAAAAATGTTGAATAAGCTGGCTCACAGCTAAATGTTTTTGAAACTTATAATGTATTGCCATATCGCTCCAAAACGATTGAGTTATCTTTGTTCAAATATATTTCGCACGATATCTACAAGTGAATTTCCGGTTCAAGTAAAATCTTTGTCTTTATGGTGTTGCCTTTGAATATTACGGTCGTATTTACCATAAAAATAGATATGCATTTCCAAATATACGCGATAACTGTTGATAGATGACGGATAAAGTGTACGAATCCCTTCAAACGACACTAACAAAGTGCTTATGGGGACATCGTATCTACAAAGGGAATCTGCACGTTGGCGTAGAGGTGTTTCGTTGAAAGCACACTTTATTTGTCGGAAATTACTGGCGGATAATCACATTTGCATAGTTGCGGTTACAACATCCCCCTGGGCAAGAAGTATTTATCGGCCCTACCTTTACTGACACAGCGCTCTTTAATGACCATCGTCCTATTGTACGACTGCACGGTTCGTTACCGCGTCTTCCAAAGAGAAAACCACACTTGTTGGACGCCATTATCTGTTTTGGATAGAGATTTGACCATCACGTCGTCTTTACCTTAGCTCGTTACTTGCCAGTTTACAAAAAAATGTTTCGGCACATCACGGGAAATCGTCCTAACCAACGTGACATTGAGAATAGATAACAAAGATAGAAACCAAATGGAATTTTCGTCCCGCAAATTGCAAAACTTTCACGATTTCTTTGTGTGGAAGTTGACATTTTTGGGGAGTGTTTCAGCGTTGTCGCGGTAGAGGGTGTTTCCTAACTTATTGGGTGGTCGAAATGGAACCTGTGTAAACTTTCCTCCTCGCTATGGAAATATTTCTATAACAGTAATAATCACATTCTAAGGGTTCTTCGACATGTTATCTACTGATGAGAAATACTTGTCGGACCGCCTTCAAACACAAGGTAGATATGAAGTACAAACCATTTTATTATCGTGAAGCTGAGCCTCAAAGCCGTCAAGTACATTTTCAATAACCACAAGTAGATTTTATCTAGGCAACTTATAATTATAGAACAAATACTTAACAAGACGAATAAGTGTCGCGAAATTAGTATTTCTCAATAGTCGTACAGTGAAAAAGTATGTTTGCAATAATATAATTTGGAATTTTTTCGAAAGCCCTTGGAATAACTTTCTTGTCTTTGCTGATTGGAATATCTCAGATAATATACTCAGTATAGACTCAGATATAGATCTTTTTTTCTATCATACATTGTCAATTTCATCATGTACATTATATATATAATATATCTAATTTAAAACCGTCTTTCATTTGATACTCCCAGCAGAATGCAATATTTTATGCAAGCCTGTCTCTGGCAGACGCATCACAATTTTCTGTTTTGAGATCATTACTGTGTGGTATACATCAGTGACTTCAATGTGACTGTCATTTACGACATCCGACAATGTCGACATTTTAACACACATGGTGCTGACGTCATCACTCTGCCAGGAACCGGAAACTCGTGTAACGTCATACCAATGTCCACTTCCAGACTGAGTCACATCCGGGAATCCAGAAGCGTCAATGCGCCCATAAGCAATTGGGAAATAAATGGCGTCGCCATTTTGCGCTTTTGAGGCGCAATGTTCCACAAATTGTCTTGATGTCACTGTTCTTTCTGGAATACTGACCAACGTGCTATTTTCTTGACCCAACGAATTCACAAATTCCACAAATTGTTTCAGGTTATCATTTCCTGAACTTCTATAAATCGTGATGTCTAGTTTGTTGTACTTTTTGAATAGAGATGTGAAGCTCATATTCGGATCTTCAGCCAAAGTTAGAATAACTACGACCTTGGAATGGTGCTGAAGTCTCAACTCTAAGGCGCTGCTGATCATGTCCAGATAGCGTTGCACGGTGTATTCATGCGCGTGTGAGATGGACAGACTGATCACTATATCAGGCGGTGATCTGATAACCTTCCGTATAATGTAGGGCCGGATTCTATCCTGCGTCACAATGGCTTGGTACGACTGCGCCATTCCATTGGCTGACTCGCGAGTCACGTGATAAATGTGCAGTTCCCGACCAGAATTCGGCTTGGGAATGAGGTAACCAAAACTGTCCACAATATTGGACGGGTCTGATACCCTTGTTGAGGCGTAGGCTTTCGCTTGCTTGTACAGAGTGTAATTTGAAATATTCACTGAGCGAATCTTGCAGGAGTCGCCGTACATATGCCCACTAGCATCTATCGGATGATAGAAACCTCCCGGTAGGTCACTTTCGTTTTTCAGGTAAGGTGGTAGCGGGATTCCCAGTTTCGAATTGTCTGGCTTTTTGCCATCCCGTTTGAGACGCTGCGAAGGCGAGCCGACATCTCGGGACATTGCTGATGACAGCAGACGACTGATTGACTGCACATGCGCCGAGAGTATTTGGTCGTGCAATGCGTAAAACTGGGCCTCGTTCTCGACTAAAACTGTCAGCCCAGTGATTCTTATGGGGTTTCCTTGAAACCGTTGAAACAAATTCGGGTATATCTGAAACCACACGCAAAAAATACATTAGACATACAATACGTGTACAGATATATAATATTCCATAAATACATGACACTGTATGTTTAGTATAACTGAAAGTCCCATATAACCAAATTATGGTGATAATAAATATAAGTCTTGTAATTCGCATCAATTATCAAAGTGAAAAATCTCAAAAAAGGACATTAGTATTTTCGTAATACCTCAGTGGCATCTGTGAATGCGATACCAGAATGTCCAGCCATGCACTCAATGGACTGTGATGCGTTCTCAAATGTACAACGACCCTGGTGTTTACATAGTTCAGCCCGCACCCGTGCATTGTACACCATATTAGTCCATTTAGTGTCATTCCCGAACTCGGACGTACCTGTAGAATACAAAATGGCATGATATTACATATCAAATATTACATGTATGGATATGGAATAATATATATGCACGAATAGCACTTTGAGAAAATCTGATAGTTTTATATCAAACTACATTTATGCATAGGCCCTATGCAATGAATTTGGCCTAGTAAAGATTCTCAATTTGCCTATCCTATATACTCGTATAAGTATAGAAAACAAAGCTCACAGAGAAGGACGGGAATGTCAATGGGAAGCCTCTGCAGGAAGTGACGTAACAACCGGATGTTGACGTAGGTCCGATGGTCAACCAATACAACCCATTTACTGGGTACGTCGTGGCATATTGAAGATACAATGCTCTGTTCTGAAACATAATTGCGCCAATATTAGCTATCTCTCTTGGAGTTTGGTTAGCTTCTTTGGCGCTGTTGCATATTGAAATGACACTATGTTTGAGAGTAGCCTGATTTAATGGCATATCATATTGTATGTGCACCTATATGACTTACCTCTACCGAGGTCGTTGTTGCCTGTACTAGAGACCACGTATCTTATATTTGTGGCTTCAGATGCCCACGTGTTCTGTATGACTTCTTTCCAGTTACCGGATCCTGACGGAAGTACGAAGACGGTAAAATTCTCCTTGACCGGATGTGACGTCATCTCCACACTCGCCATCGTCGCGAAGTATGCTTCCGTCAAATAATCGCTATTTTGTACATCGAGGCTGACTGATTGTTTCGGGGTTTCCTCACGGACTTGGACGTAGATTTCTGCATTGAAATCACCAACAATGGCCAATCGCAAGATAAGAATAGGCATCCAAAATCCCACAAAGGCTCCAACGATCATCAACGCAGCCGTCAGAGACATATCTGCTTCGTCTTCGTCGTTAGTTCAATCTCACAATAATTGAGAATATTGCCAAATTATCATCGGGAACAACCCGTAGAGAGTTTGCTTAACTCATAAATCGATAATGTGTGTTTATTATATATATGCCGGCCATATATAATAAAACGAACACCCAGTGTCCATGCGCAAGCAGGGGAGCGCTTTAGAAGACGTGTGATCTACCGTGCTAAATTTATGGAAGGGCGCGTGTGTGTCTTTGTTGAGAGCGCCATGGGTTGATGTCTGAGGGGTGTCATGCTAGGAGATATGCCTGAAGCGCACCCAAAACACATGTTAGGCTCGGCTCCCTGTAGCAAGGGTATGGTTGTCTGGTATTGAGCAGCTTACACGGCTCGTAAAAAGTTTTAATTTCGGACATTTTCAAGCAATAAACAGACTTGGCAGAGGTGAATGATGAACAGTTGGGGGAAGAAATTTAAAATTAGCAAACAATAAATTGAAAAAATTCAGTATGATTTTTGATTTGGAAGTAATAATATATCTGCATGCTTCTCTTTCTGTCGCCCAAAATCGAATAAAGCATTTATAAGACAAAGGGTGTTCTCACGCCTGCCTAATATGTTTTCAACGGAATCATATAGACACATCATTATCAAATTGACCATGTAATACTATAATACCGACCGAAAATTAGTCAGCGATTGTATTTCAGATCGCACCCGTTGACCGATATCATTTGAATATTTTATCTGTGCAAATTTCACAGTTTGTTGTCAAGGCCGCTGTATACCAATAGCCGTGAGAACGATCACACCGATATGTCAGAAATGAAAGTCATGACTTTTGGTGAACACTATTTGCTCCACCGCTTGTCCACTTATAAATAGATAACACCGGTCCAAATGACACGCCGGTTATGTGCCCTGTGATTATTTACAAGCCCGACAACGCACCTAAAATTACATATATATCACAGCTGAACACCATTCAAAAGTTGTGTAACCAGAGATAAAATTGAACCTGAAATTACAATGAAATTTGAACACAAAAAGACCCTCTTGAAATTGAGTGTGGCAGAAGCGTACGCAATTTGATCACCAAGCCGAGTATGTAAACTGAATAAATCTAAAGCAAATATGAGTGCATTTGAATGACTCTCGAGGTAGCTAAAGAAAGCATACTGTGTTACCTGTCAAACCAAATATGACAAAACAGTGTTTCGAAGAAAATTTATTCGTAGAATGCATGCTGTCTGTCCTCTACCTATTTGAATGACATAACGCTAGATCATTGAATTGTCGGGCATAAATTAGCTTTTCTGTTGGGAACAACTATCTAGACGCGGTTTCTGACATTTCCATATTTATCGACTCAAATTATTACCACTGATACATAAGATCAATCTCCTGTCCTCAACATCCGTCTACGTGGTACCCATGAGGTAGACTGCGTCAGAACGCCATAACGCGTGCGTATTATATGTAGAATAATATAGAATATTAATATGTTTGATGAAATAGATGCTTGAAGTCACATTCTTTTGAATGAGATAGGACTGATGGAACTAAATAGAAATTGTGAACACCTTAAATGTTTCTGCATGTCATCGAAATGCTTTTCTGAAACTATTATTCAAAATTTGTCACTTCAATTTTCGTAAGAAAGCCGCGGCTCTTCGCAAACTACTGATTGAACTGAGTTTCACACGATTGTCTCGGAATCAAATAAGGTATCAGCTAAATCAGTCCCAAGCAACTACCGGTATAAAAATAAATCAAATTCAAAAGTATGACAATCACAAAGGATGCAGCCCTCATCCAAAATCCGATGAAATAATGTAATTGATATTAAACTAATTATTCAGACGGCAGATAAAAAACCTGATATATTTGCCAACAATGGCACATGCGAGATACATGTACACTGAGTGTGCCATGTATTCTTTCGACAACTGTGTGACAGTATGGTGCCAAAATTTATGTCGATTGTGAGATCGAGGAACTAAAAGCGATCTACCTGAATACTTTGATCCCAAACGGAACTTCAATCCACGAATACAGACACTATGGTCCGAAAACATACCGTCGTGACGTTGTGTCCGCATTTGAAGTTTACTAAAAAATACTGAACAATTGTTTAGTATCTTTATTATATCTTTCAAGTTTATGCGCGATTTTTTTTCGAAAACTTGGGGCATTACCTGAAAATTATTCAAGAGGCAGGTTTTTTTATTTTGTTTTTCAAATTTTCTCAAAACGGCGGCCATTTTTGTCGAAAACAGCAAATTTTGGAATTTGGCGGTCATTCTATCAAAATTTGTCTAATAACTTTTTGTCTGATTCACGCATAGGACTCTCCATATTTTTTCACGAGTCACTGATAAAAATTCTGCAAATAATCAAGTCACTATATGTTTGAGCGCTTCCTGGAAGAAAAAAATTGTCATTGAAAAAAAAAAGTTTTGGACATCGAGAGTTTAAGCCACATTTTATATTTATATATTGGTGCATTCAAACATGCGTATTCAAATAGGAATATATTGGCGCATTCAAATAGGAAACCACATATCACCGGTGATTTGAGTGTTGAGCTTGAAATTGACTTACGATGAGCACGGAAAGTCAAACCTGTCATTTTTGTCGAGAAAAAACTGACCATTTCGGATTTTGACAGCTCAACACGGTAGATTTCTCCGGTAACCTCTCCTAGCCCTTATAGACTAGGTACAAAATCTCAAAATAACACTTTAGGGGGGATGGAATGTTACTGCCTGTCACCCATGCTGGGGTCAAAGTAGGGTCCCTACTGGTCAATATTAGCCCGGATGACATTCAAAATTTTAATTTTTTCATAAAATTCTAACAATTTTATATACGGACGAAGCCGCGGTATTTTTCTCGTTTTGAAATTCACATAAAAGACTGTTGAATCGTGAATAATGAAGCTAGATTCAATTACATGGCAAATCAAGAAAAATACCATCTACAGCAGTTCATGGTGTAAGTTTTGTATTATAAAATGAAAACACATTATAATTCGTCCGAAATTGCCTTCGATTTCACAATCTGAGATCTGCGAAAATGGGTGTTCCAGTTCACAAATCTATTTTATCTTTACGAAAACTTCACTAAAATTACCCTAGATTATATACCTTACTGCCAAAATAAACCATCCCAAGGTCTTAACCAAATTTACAGCTAGAAATCAAATGAACCTAACACTACCCCCTAGTGAACTCCGTGATCACATGATATTCTCGAATTTGACAAAACTAGTTCTACTCTCACATATTACTATGCTAGAATGATTATTTTGATGTCAAATGATACGAATCATCATTTCAAACATACAATACAGTAATCAGTTAGAGATGTGAAATTTCTTCTCATCAAAACATAAGAAATATCCACCAAAATTTGACCATAACCATTGATTGGTTAATGATTAATCTTATCGATAACTATGATGGACAAATTATTTTGATATCAAATGATAGGAATCATTAGTTCAAACCCAAAGTATAAAATCCAAGTTCAGATGTGTTTTTTTTCATGAAAACTACAAAAACACACCAAAATTTGACCACAATAATTTATTTACTGTGTCGGCATCTTAGAAAGTTGATCGTTTGTGGTTATTCGCTGCTAATGTTGTCAAGTGTTCTGCTAGTGTTACTTAGTCGACATAGTGACCAGTAGCTTAATTCATCACAATTTTAACATATTTGAATCCATAATATTCGCCAACTAAATATAATATTCACTCTGTGAATTTTTTTACAGGGTTTTGAGAGGAGAGGATATATGTATTTCATAGTGTTTTGTGATCGAGTATTGAAGGAAATCTTAACATTTTATATACAATAAAAACGGGAAATTAATTACCGGTACCATTTCGATGGATACATTGTATAATTGGTTCATGTGGGTGGAGATTCATGCCACCACAAAATGTGAGTTGTGGTCCAAAATCGTACCACTAATAAGAGTTCATAAAACTTCATAAGATCACTTATGACTCGAGGCACTGAGTTTGTTTCAGAGCAAAACACTATTGATACATGTATGAACTTGTATGTAGTCTAAAATTTATGACAATAAACCAACCCATGTTTTACCTTCTGCAAATAATATTAGCAACATGTTCTTCTAAGCTTCGGATCAACAAAATATTTATCTTCCAGCCTCTTTAATTGTACATGTCATGACATGTGCATATTCAAGGGGTATGGCCAGCATAAACATAGACATGGGAAAGCTCAACACAGATTAATTTGACAATGAAATGTAATCCATATCATTCTCATTTCCTCTCAAACAGTAGTTCGTGCCCAAGGTCGTATTATTGTTGCTCAAGTCGGGATTGTTTGATCAGTCTGTACAGACATAACCTTCAGTATAAGACATTGCATTCTTTGGAGAACATGTTCCTGTGCAATGGTCCTTCTAACATTTGAATCGCATGGCTTTGGTGCTAACATCTGATCTGTATGGTGAATCGAGATGCTCTCAGCAACCACACTCGAGCCATGATCATTTGGGCTTGAAGCTTTGACAGCCTTCTGTAGCGAGGTTCTCCAGGTGCAAGCCTAATAGGTGACTCATGCAACGTGGTGTTTGAGAGATTCCTTTTTTTGATACAAGATGAAATGTTTGCTCATTCCTGCTGCAGAATGGTTTGTACCTGACAGAATTTATGTCTGTTTAGAAATATTCTTCGTGTTTTTTTTGAGAAGTTTCTTGGAGAAGTATGAAACACATTCAGAGCCATCGAGAAGTTCTTCTCTGTTGGAGAATGATTTACCAATCTTTTTCCTGACATCACACATGTTTTGATCAGCCATTGTCGACTGAAATGGCCGTGTCTTTCCTTTGGCAACAAAATCACTGCATGCGACCATGCCAAGTGAGATGCCTATGGCTGTGGTGTCGATGTACATGTACCTTGTACATTGTTTGTTTTCAGGGCAGGCTAGAACTCTCGCACATGCCAACACAGCAACTTATTTGCTGGTGACCTGAGGATGAAGCAGCTATTTGCTTTTGATGCTGCATGACTGGCAGCTTCCTCCTGTTTGATGCTCAACTGATCGAACCAGTAGTCCGAATGGTGCTGTGCCCAACAACGAGGTTGTACATAGTACTCTTTACTATGTGTTAGTATTTACAACAAGTGTACAAGACTACATACTCAGTCTGCTGCCATTCAAAGCGGAATTGAGACAGACTTGTCTAGTTATTCACGTCACATAAATTTCTTCGACCGTGTTGGACAATTTTGATTTTCCCTGGATCGTGACTTGAAAGCTTCCCCGTTTGGCACGCTTTGCATGCTCCGAGTTTTTGATGTATACAACGGATTAAGGATCCATGACATAGTTGACTCTTTTGTGAGTGAGCATGTAGGCATGTAGGCACCAGTTTTCAGATGTTTTTTCTGCAGTACTTCCATACCATTGGTGAGAACTGCCGATTGTGGAACATCTTCAACTGGTTCATGGTAGTCTTCGAGGATGTGTAACAGAGGCAGTGAGAGGCACCTTGGTTGTTTAATCAGGAACTCCAGCTGTGTTGGCCAATATCCATAGCAGTGACCATAATGGGACTGCATCTTTCATGTTCAGTTGACAATTCCGAGCAATATCTAGCATTTTTGCAAATAGACTCCGATCAGCTTGTATAACCTTCTATTGTAAATTGTATGTTGCAACCACCTTTGTTGTCTTTGTTTGCACGATGATGCTGAATGTCTTCAAAGATAGTTTTGGCAGTGTGGCAATCAAGTTGACTTTGTTCAACAAAATAAGATTCACCATGAAGCTTCGTTTGTAAATAAAACTGCTTCATTTGTCTCCTGCAGTGAGTAGATCATGTAATATGTGTCAATGACTGTGATTCCAGATGCTGTGTTGACGAGAGTCTTATGTTTATCTCCGAGTACTCAATGGGTAGACCCAGCCTACAATGATGCCCAACACTTTGTGTATATCTCCTTCATCCTTCTGATTGACTGTACAACTGACATCTTTCTGTGGATTTCTTATATGAACGCCTGTCATTTTTCTCGCAAATCTGCAGGATCATTGTTCTGTCATGGGTTATGATTATCCAACGTTGTGCAGCACCACGGTTGACTGATGCCAACTATACGCCCTGATTAATTAGAGTCCAGGATATTGTATGTTCGATGGTTTGGTAACAACTGCTTGTGTGAAAACAGTTTCCTAACATCGCCGAACATAGAATCCCCCTTTGTGCAGTCTGCATGTTACTCTGTGGTGTGACACTGCTCTAGATGGTATTTGTCTTGATTAGCCGTGTAATTCCAGACATTTTGACACCAAAATGGTAACTCTAGCTTCATTATTCACGATTCAACAGTCTTTTATGTGAATTTCAAAACGAAAAAAATAACCGCGGCTTCGTCCGTATATAAAATTGTTAGAATTTTATGAAAAAATTAAAATTTTTAATGTCATCCGGGCTAATATTAACAAGTAAGGACCCTACTTTGACCTCAGCATGAGTGACAGGCAGTAACATTCCATCCCCCCTATCGTCATTTCTAAGGCCCTTTATAGAAAACGTGCCTAGACTATTAGCCTAATTTTTCAAAAATTCCTGGAATAGCCAATGTGATTTTCTGGATAACATATCACCAGGGGTGCTATAGCTTTCTGGCAATTTGTGCAAATTGCTTTTCATTCTTCTAGATTATTTTTAGACATTTTATATTAATAATAAAGCCGGCTATACACTACACGACGTGACCACGACGCGACGGCGACGCGACGACCCGTCTTATAGTGTATAGCCAACGATCGTTGGTATAGCCATCCACGACGGGTTCACGACGAATGAAAACCGCTTCACGACTACAGTCGTTTCCCCGACTGAAATGTTCAGGCGTGGAGACTGATTGGTGCCGACGAATCTTCGCGTCGTGTAGTCTAGTGTATGACGGTTTTGTGACGTTTTGTCTTGTTACATGCGAGCTTCAGCCTTTTGAAATTCGAAATTAGGCTGAGCGCCAGATCGCATATACGAACTGGGTCTGAAGTCCAGAAACCGTACATCACCAAAGGGATGTAGTTAAATTCACTGTTGCTGGTGATGTTTGGTAGTCTCATAACAACGTATTGAGACTCTTCTAATAGTCTTTATAGTGATCAACATCGTCATTAGTGCTGATCACATCTCGTAAATTCAGCGATGAGTTGTTTTTGTTAAGAGCTAGTTGAAGCAAACAGGCAGTTTCTCTTAGTCTATAGTGTAACTTTTAAATGGGTTTCATCTGAAGTCCCAAATTACCCAACTGGTAATGTGTGTGATATTAACGTAATCCGCTACAAACAGTGAGTTAACGAAGAGTCACAATTTAAAAGTCATTTCTTGAATATTATCTCTTCAAAATACCCTTTTTTATAGAGTAACTGATCAGCATCCTTATACTGAAAAGAAAAAAGGGGGTCACAGTGCTCGTTTCTTCTACACATTCGATCGAAATCACACACATTCACCTAAAATGACATAAATTATGGCATTTTTTGCACATGTTTTGACCATATTCACATCTTGCATCGTGTTTTCCATGCTAACGGATACGGTGACTCCCTATTTTCTTTTCAGTTTTAGTATGCTGAACAGTTACTCTATCAAATATGTCATTTCGAAGCTCTAGATTATGTTGATACAGTAATTTATTTTTAAAAAAGCTCTTTGACTCTCTCCCCACACGGACTACCTTGAACAAGCCCCACAACACAGTTGCCCGGGGTCCGAGGCCTGCTTACGAGATTTGTCAGAGCGAGTACTCGTCATTGGCGCATTGCTGAATGATTGTATGACGTTATGACATATGTCACTAGCGGACATCATAATGCATCGTTCCAAGTTGTAATTAGGCCTGTACACTCCCTATCAGATGCAAATTTCAGCCCATCATAACGCATTTATAAAACATGTTTTTCCCAATGTACACATTTCCTAAAGAAACTCATTCGTGAGGTGAAGCAAACCAATGTTTTCCTCAGTGTTGGCATTTCATTAAATATGTAGTAAATTTTTCGGAGCTTAGCCCCCCAAAACCTCCCCCACAGACTGTGTGCACGACCTACACGGCCTAACTTTCACAAAACGGCTACTTCATGGAATAACACAGGTAACAATTGCATGACACGCATCACCAACCATATAACTACAAGAAGCTACCCATTTGCTGCACTGTCACACAATCCAGCCAATCAGAACATGCCACATCACACATCCGCCAGAAATGTGCAGACATTCACGTTTTTAGGTTCGCCATCTTGGCAGGTAGATATGAGACGTCACAGATATCAATTGTATTTGATGACTTGAATAATGTAGCTGAACGGGGAAGCAGTTCTTCACTTGTTCCGTTATGCGAGATTTGCCCATGTTCGTACCAGTGACTCTACTTCAATAATTACAGAAAAGGAATGAACATAAATATAAGCATGAACGCTCTCATTAACACAGTGACGACTTGGACAAGTTTCGTGGAATTTAGGGATAGGAGCACGATTCAATGAGTGATTGAGTTCATTGACATAATCTATTGTTGCAAAAAAACCATTGAGCGCTGGAGTCACGTCTACCACACATCCATCTAAGTACACCACTATCGCACAGGGCCGGACAATTGCTCGCAAAAATTATCCTACATTTGGTGCCGTGACCAGGATCCAAAAACCATCGGCTCCACTTCATCCTCTGTAGTAGATGGCGCTTCCCGAAACCAAGGTCGCTACTCCGTCGCTTCCATTTATGGTGCTTTCTGGTAGGACCCAGTTAGTATGATCATCCTGATGAGTCGTACTGTGATGATGAGGTGTGGTTCCCCCATCACTCCATCGCACTAGGTAACACACTGCCCCTATCACAAGAACTGCCACCATCAGGTTTCAGATGTTCAAGGTGGTAGGTTCACTGTCGCCTCCCTGATCTTTTGTCACTTGTAAAGCAGTTCAAGTACTGTAATGAGGCAGACTTGTTAGCTTCATCAGAAACAGTGAATAGTGCACTTGACTTTCATTCACACTGTTATGAGGCAATGCTGTCAACGTATATGCTCCAATACGCCCACATGGTCAACGACCAGCTTCAGTCAACGTGTCGATCACAACCCACCTGCCAAGCCAGCCAAGAACCTATGTGCCACCCAGCAGTACAGACACAGTGTCATATCGATACAAGCGGGTATCCACACGTGGATTGGTACACTCGATCCCGAATGAGTGCCACGTGGTGCTTATTCAGCACTGCACTCCTCATGCCTCAAGCACCACTGACCTAACAAGGACAGTGGCTCCAGTTTGTCAAAGCGCCGACCGATTCGTGCAGCGATACATCCAGTGTTGTCCATCATCAGTGTGTCGATCTCAGATACTTTGCATCACCGGTCAATGCCACCTGTGGCGGCACATCCAACAATCACCCAAGCCAGCCGCTTATGGTGATAACAACCTGTCCAGCTGTACACGACCATGGAGTTTCGATCTCGAGCGCTAGCATCATAGAACCCCAAGTGTACGAGCCACCGCCACTGACCATCATCATGGGATGCACAAACGGCGCCACGGAGCCACTCCTGAGCCAACTCGTGACCCACTCTACAAGCCGAATCGAGTGGTGGAATCGAAGCATTTCTATAATCTGGAGCGCAATTCTCTGACCAACACCTTCTGCACTTAACAGGTTCGACCAGCAGAGAGTCTTGTTAACAGAAACGTCTTGTTAACAGAAACGTTAACTGAGCTCAGTCTTTGATGATCTAGATGTGATGATTCAGGTCGGTAAAAAAGAAATGATTGTGACATGACGAAATGATTCTCAACGTGAACTTATTCCGAGAAGTGAATGCCATCATCAACTACGGCGAAGGAACTATCCAAGTAAAAAGGGCAATCCTGGTCGCCCATAAAAAGATCAAAGCCAACGTTGTTCGACTGGCCATCCACCGAGTATAATCACCATCCTGCGGCACAGTGAAGCCGTGATCAAGCTCTTGCCAACATCCAAAGTTCGAGTCCGAAATCACACGTGCCCAGTTCAACCTCTGACTAACTAGCCAGAAAAAAAGCTGACATGGTCATGGGCCACACATCAACTTCAGTCATCCAAAAATGCATAGAAGTGGCAGTGGCTAACCCATCTGACACTAGGGTGACTCTCACCGTCTGTGACTGACTCGCCTATGCCAGCCCAGTTGAGAGCACTCTACCCAAACCTGGAGAGAATCCCAGGGGGTATTTAAGCCGGGCCAGTTTCCTCTATTTTCAATAAGTCCTCATCTCCCCTTTGCCCATGAGCTCCGACCACATTTTACGGTGTATTGCAATACGCTGTCTATTTACCCACTGACTCTCATATATTTCCTGATACAAGTACAGATAAAGATCTACTGCACAATATTCACCCAAGAAATAAAGAAAATATTTGCCTAAATAAGTTTGAATTTCAAACAGGATTTCAAATTATGATTGACACCTCCAGGCAGCACCAGTGCTTGTTTTCATGGAAGCCAGGATGCCATATAAACGGCAGGCTCCACCCCCAGGGATAAATTTAGACACAGGTCGCTGACTGGGAGAAGGAGTTGTGTTTACAACTGTACATACTGAAGCTTGCTGAAAAGCCTGTCTACCATACCAGTCAGGTCACGCAGTGCACATGCATGTATATTGGCTGACATCAATTGCATTGGCCCAAAATAAAATGGTGTAACATATAATACATCATAATAGGCCTAACTTAATTTCATTCAAAATGATAACTTATTGAGACCACTAACAAAGAGACCACTACAGACTGACAACTTGAACAAATCTTGGACAGCATGCTGTCTTGTTTATAAACACCACCAGAGGACTGTTAGCGCTTCGGCTGGCCCAGGCTGCTCAGCCAATAGCAGCAGGCTGGGCCAGGAAAATCCGGGTGGATATTATCTAGGTCAGCCAATCACTATGAAGACCTGCTGCCCTATTTGCAAGAAATGGTTGATCACGCCAAACTTCCTCCCGACTAACACCACTGTTGTGCCAACCTGGTCTACTAGTAAATGAACACATTCATGCATCCAGAAGGTCAGTTTGGCCGAACGTGAGTCATTCAACATCACATTGATACTGACAACTCATCGTCAATCAAACAGCAACAATGCCCAGGCTCAACAGCACATCATCGACAAATGAATAGGATGCACTGAGCCATCAGGATTCCCACGGAGCTCCCAAGTCTTGTGGGCAAGGAAAATGGTCAGGTTAGCTTTTACGCCAATTACCAGTTGCCAAATAATGTCATGTGCAAAGATTTGTACCCACCTCCAAATATCCAGGACACCCACAATGCCCTGGCAGAAGCAATTTTTTTCTCTGCCTTAGCCCCGCTGATAGTCTAAAAACTGTGTTTGTCACTTGAAAAGGTTAATTCCAGTTCAAAGGTTATGCCTGACAGGGCATCCTGCCCACCATGTTCGAGCGTCTCATGAAGAATAATGTCGGCAGCTTTCTGCAGATCAAATGCATGTGTTATTTGGATAATGTGATAGCCTTTGTTCGATAATGCCATAGCCAATCTTGAGACTATCTTAGACAGAATTCACTCAGCAGGCTTGTCCCTCCGTCTGAAGTGCGATTTGTGCAAGATCGACATCCTGTATCGTGGGTTCATTGTCAGTGGTCAAGGAAAGCACTCTGTGACAGGCCGACACCTTGTGGACTAACAGACTAACAGTGTGTTCCTCTGGTTCAACAACTACCACAGGAGGTTCATTAAGTACTATGCAAAAATCACTGAACCGCATGCCACTCTCACCCAGGGTTTCCATCAGGAAACAAAATGATTATTCCATCCTTGATACCGACCCCAGTGGCTTCGGGAAAAAAATTCTGATCGGCTTCACCAGTAATTCTCTCTCACATGCTCAGAAACAGTATTGCATCGTACCGAGAGATTCTCGCCATAGTGGGAATGGTGCAATATCATTCAGTTCCTATTGTGCACGAATCACAGTTCATTGCACTTGCTAAAAACTTATCATGACATTGATGGAATGTTAGCCAGCTGGCTCGCCAAATTGCAGCAGTACGACTTTCACCGTCTGGCAACCAAAACCCGAAATGCCAGCGATCTGTTGTGCTGCCACAGCTGCAAAAACAAAGCTCTCCTGATCACCTCTAGGTCCCCATCATAGATCCAGAGAGCGGTTCAAGTGAACTCTCGATTTAGGTGAACTGTGAAGACCACATGGACTGATACCATTAAATCATCGGTCTTGTCTTCGATGATATCACCATGCCAATCCGCACAAGTCGGGATGCTTGATATCACACTTGACGGTCAACAGTGGTTGTCAGACTACATGACATCAACCCCACTGACCCCAACATCGAGAACGTTCACCAATGGGTTCAGGATGGAACCAAATCCACCTCCAAGAAGTTGGCGTCAAGGCGAAGAGATCAAGACCCTCGTCCCAAGGTGGCACCTCATCACACTTCGAGATGATCATCTCATCAGGAACGTCAAAGAGGACCCAACCTGACGACTCGCCACAAATGCAGTTCTGCCACCACTATTAGAACCATGGTTCTGCACCTGGTGCATGACCATCGTTTCATCACACTTTGTTATCCAGCGCGCAATCGAAACGTAAAGCTCTGGTTCTACTGGTCTGATCTTGTCTTAGATGTCACTCGCTGTTGTGCACACTGCCCTGAGTGCATAATCCACAAAGGAAAACCACCACCAAAAAGATCACAGCCTACCCAGTTGTTGCCCAGAGCACCCTTTCACTGGATAGTCATAGACATCCTTGACACGCATAAAGTTACAGGACATTCCGAATGATCTCAAGTCATCTTGAATACTTTTCGAAGTATCCCGATGCATTCCTGCTCCATCATTACACTGCTAACAATGTACAGAGTTCAAATCCACCCTGTTCCACAGCATCGTCAGCCTCCTTGGAGCGAAGAAGATTCACACATCACCATACAGAGAGTGATGGACAGTTAGAGTGCTTCAACAGGATTCTTTTGAACAGAAACCCGCTGAGCATGTTTGTCATTGATCCTACCAACAATTTCGTCCTCATGGCTTATCGAACACTTCTGTCTATCCATCAACTGGGTATACTGTACACAACACCTGATGGTCTATGGTCGTGAGTATAATCTGCCAGGAAAATTCATGTTCCCGACATACGACCAGGAGCCTCCACCACCCTGTGGACCATAGTATTTTTAATAGCTGCACCAAGCCATCAGATCGGCTTACAGTTTCACGCTTGATCATCTGGAAAGAACTGATTGGATGCGACACCCACTCCAAGCGGCGCCACAGTTCCAACCAGGAGAACTTGTGCAAAATAATAAGTTCACCTGTCCATGTCAAACTCGCGTCGTTCACCTCGACATACTCAAACCGAACGAAGGAGATTAACACATAACGCACTTCCAATCTGACAGTAAAGAAGACAGAAAATGAGCTCCCCTAGGACCCCCTGGAACTCTCATGACCATGTCCCCCTCCAATCCCTCCATGACCGCCCGCCAATGTCCTTGACATAACCTGGCTCATATCAATCCCCCCCCCCCCCCCAAGGCACATTTTTTCTAGAGATCTCGCTGACAAATATTGTTACCAAATTGGTGACAATAGTCCTTTGCCAGATCATACGAATCGGGGCACCATGCATCAACTGCATGGGACTCTATTCCCTTCCATTGCTGCATCTAAGTTTTGGGATATGCACAGAACCATGACTACGTGTCGCCATCTACATTGACAGCCACCCAGTTCAATGCTGTGACCCCTCTGCACCGCACAGACGGAGCTTACAAGTGTCTGCTTTGCACTAGTAAGGAGGACGATCCCAGCCAAGTCTGGAAAGCCAGCATGCACAAAGGGGCCTTCTGACCAATGGGAGAGTTGGACACACACATGCTTGCATACCACTGTCCATACGCGCGCTACTTTATTTGTCCTGCGCGAGATGGGTTTATGATGGTCACCTCCAAGGATATGATACGCTGCTTCTCAGACCCTACAGCCACTCTCCGGAAGATGTTCCCAATCTTTTCCGGGAACAACCTAGTCACAAACGAAATTATGTTGCTGATTTGCTCCAGCCAATCTGCGGGAAGGAGATGATCCTTGTGACTCCTGGTGGTCATACCTACCGCCAGGACACCGCCTGCACCACAGACCCTCTACTTCTTGCAAATGACCTAGCCAATGATCTGCCAACTATACCACTCACCCGTGCAGACAATCTCGCACGGCACACCAGAGTGGTGCGGAGACTGGGGAGAATACTTGCATATGATTGATGTTCATGTATGCCAGGCGGAGTACAACTTGTAATCTGCCTGATTTGCCATGGGCGTTCTACATGAGAGGAATCTACTTACGCTCCTGGAACAGCTTGTTCAGGAGAACAAGGCGCTCTGTACCGATACTGTAAAAAGACTAATATATTGACGGTTATTAAATTTGGCTGTTGTGACCCCCACATTAATTGGCGGAGATTAAGTGTGGTGGTTTCAGGATGACATATATTTCTTAACATATATCTAGTTAATTTGGCGCAAGATTTAATTCGGTGGTTTCTTCCCTACCGCCAAATGAATCGTCCTTCAAAATTCGTCTTTTTACAATAATCACACACTCAGATAACTCCATTCCCAGAGAGAAAAACGAGTGCTTTCACACCCAAGCCAACGCCCCTGTCATCATCCAAGAATATGATACGATAGGTTATTTCCAAGGATATGATGGGATCATACGATGGACATCTCGGGTGGAGACTAGGTTTCCACCCGAACTAAAGGAATTGCTCAGGGAGATTATCCCACTGATCTCCGTGGAGTAGTGGTTGAGAATCATCGAGAGCATGTCGCCAAACCTGCTCTGAAGATGTGATTGACAGAGACAGCTCTGCAAGAACGCTGTGAGAAAGTTGCACCATGCCCTGAAGAACTCTTCGAAGAACCATATCCTGATCAGAATCAGAACTTGAGTTTATTTAGTGGTCACATTTTAAATATCATGTCACAAATATGAATTTGACTGTCACACTCACAACATATATTTCGCATGCCACTAATCAGAAGCATTCCTTTCAAGGAACCAAAATGCAAATGATAATTTTCAATTTGTGTTGTGCAATGTCGTTAAGTATATTTCCTGTAAATTGTGTTACTTGTATTCGATCATCTTAGCTGATGGACCGACGTTTATTTTGCTGGTTAGGAATTTCATATTTTTCTCATCGTTTTTGAGAGTTAATGTTTGGGGAGACATTTTAGTGAAAATTATCTTTGTACTGTTTATATTTTTAATGGACTAGATTTTGGGGAAGAGTAAAATACGAGGACGTAGTTTTTAACAAAGGGTGTAATGTAGTAGTTTTTTCGTAGCTTCATCCCCAAAACATCCTCTGAGACTCTGTGCACGACATACATGTCTCAACTTTCACAACACGGCCACTTCATGATGCAACCCATCTCGGTAGTTGGATTTGAGACATCGTAAAGATCAGTTGTATTTGAGAAGTTGAATAATGTAGCTGAACGGGGAAGCAGCTCTACACCTGTTCTGTTGAATATGAGATGTAACCTTGTTCGTACGAGTGATTCTTCTTCAATAATTACATAAACGGGATAAACATAAATATACATATAAACAATCGGATTAAAACGGTGACTACTTGGAATAGTTTCATGGACTATAAGGACAGGCACGAGACTTAGTGCGTGTATGAGCATATTGGCTTCAACTATCGTCGCAACAAACCATTGAATTTGAGGGACGGTCATGTCTAGTCGCACTACTGCACAACAATCCAAGCAGACCACTATTGCACAGGGCTTGGTAATTGTCCATGGAAATTATCCAACTATTTCGTCTATATGAAAGAGCAGTTTATATGAACAAGCATCAGCTAGAATATTTCTTTAAATTAGCATTTTACTGATGACAAACTGGTATGAATTATCAATAGAACACAGATTTGAAGGCACACCTAGCACATAATTTATTTCAGAAATAAAACACCAAGTGAGAAATATACAATATGTGAGGTGACCATTCAAACAGGAAATGCATTCTTGAAGCACATTTCAGAGACATATGTACAACCAAACAAATGCTGTCTGCAGTCTTGCAACTTCAATGCAAGTTGACTTTTGTGAACGATATTTCTGCAGTAGAAAAAAAACTTTCGAGTTCTCAAACTTTTGATTCCTGTGAAATCACTGAACATTTCATGTCTTAAACTGCTTCATCTCAAACATATCAACAAATGAAAAGTGTTGAACATTCATAGTTTGTAGTTTTCAGTAGAGATTTAACTTCACACATCTGACCAGATAAAATCAAGTATCTAATACAACTGACAAGTTTGGATACCACCCAAACATTTAACTAGAAGTGACAATGTGTTGCACAATACTGACTGTAGGCCGAGGTGTGCACAAAAAGTGCACAAGAAACTTGTGAATGAAATACACATGAAAATAATGTATGCACATGGTACAGTACAATTCCAATCGACATCAGTAACTTGAGTTATTCAAATACAATTTAAAATGAAACTAGATTTATAACCGAAAAGAGCAACATTAGAAGCATATATTTCACAAATAATCAGAATCTTGCCCAAATACATTTAGTACATGTGCATGTATTTTGCTAGCTCGTAGTCTCGCATAGATTCTTTGTGCAACTGACCCAAGGATAGCGAGAAATTTGTGTATAATTTGCAAGTTATGCAACCACATGCAAAGTGATAGTACACTACTACAAAGGTACCGGTTATAACTTCCATGGAAGAACAGGAAACGCAGATTAACTCAATTTAACTAATATCAATAGTGCTCTAAATCTCTTTGAAGTACAACAACTTGTTAGAAATTGGAAGTTTGTTCATCTCAGCATACAGATAGATCATAACAGTATTCCATAGTAATAACAAGTTCCACTGATTTGATGTACTATAATTAGATTTTAATTCAATGATTATCTGTCATAGAGGACAATCCACTAAAAGTACAATGTACTGCTAATCGCAAATGCATGAATGCTGCTCATTCTTTTCATATAAATTTGAAAAGCATTCTCCTTGTGCTTTTTTACTTGTGCTCCATAATTTGTAACAAATGATCGAAAGAAAAGTAAACAAATATAATAACAATCCAAAAACATATGCCAGCAGAAGTTTTGTTTTGATTGTTTATGTTTACAGAAGACGAACACTTCTGAAAATGAACTCCGTTGATACACGTAAATAGACGAGACTTGAACACGACAACAGTAACATACACGTACACAACAACAACTGCAAAAATTCACAGATCATAAAATAACTTTTGTCAAAAAATTAACATAATTCTTGGTATGGTTGAACTAACACTGAAAATATTTGATACAGCTACATGAGAAAAAGACTCCCTCATATACAAAGTTCAATGTACAATGATGGTTAAACCTTCAATCTCCATAGACACATGATCAATCGCCATATACAATGACATGTTATCTGATAATAATGAACTCCAATCAACAATTCAAATATCTTGCATTTTGTCTGGCGAATAGGATTACAAAGTTGGGTTCTTTAGGACAGTGTCCAATGATGACTGTGTTTGGGAAAACTAGGTCACCATTACTCGTGTTTCAGGTCTAATATTGTAACAAAAATAATATGGTTTTCCAGTACATGTATACATGTAGTGAATTCAAAAACAGGTGGATTAGAAACTCAAGTAAGGAAGAAAACTTTCCATTGAGAACAACAAATGTGTCAATTTTTAATTCCATTTGTAATTTGTACACTTGGTTGACTGCTGCAAGCCATCAATAGCACATAACTCTAGTGACAACATCATTACGCAAGCTTGAAGCAGTGTTTCAGTCTATGAACTGTGTCCGTTTTGAGATAGCACAGATCAAAGTCCAGAGACGAGTCGGTCATTGAGAACACTTCACCGCTGTCGTCAAGGATACGCACGACCTCGGCAAGGACGCTGTCATCCGTCATCGTGTTGAGTTTCTGCTGGAGCCCGAGCAATAGCTCAAAGGTCTCACCGTTAGGAGCACGGCCGGGTAGGTGAGGCGTGTCATCCGTAATGTCTCCGTCCGGTTTGGAGTGTACAGTCGAGCCGTTCGTCATGTGATGGTCTCCTTGGTTCTCCTTCTCTCGGCCGGACCGCTGCGCTGACGGGAAGCCATAAAGGTCGCTGTGCTGCGTGGACTTGAGCAGGTCTGGAGGTTCGAGTGGTGGGGAGATCTTGTTACTCTTCGAGAGGACAGTGGTTGGAGAGGTACTGTGGAAAGTAGGCGTGGGCTCCCGCTCCCTCGCCGGCTCCGGTTCCCGTCGTTTCGTCGTGACTGTACTCTGGGCAGAACTGCCCCAGGATGACTGTTCCTTCTCTTTGATTACTTCTGGCTCCTTTCTCTTACTGACTGAGCCCTTGGGCGTGCTAGACGACTTGGTCTCCACTTCTTTGCTGAACTCTCGCTCCTGGTCCCGAGCCTTGGTCACTGATGGACTCTGTTTAATGGACTCCCGTGACTCCTGTCCGTGACGACTACTGCTCTCCCTGCCCTTGTTTTTGTCAGGCCGAGACCTCTGTGAAGTGACGTTGGCTGGAGATGACGATGATGATGGCGAACTGTGACTCTTGTGGCGCCTGGACGAGTCGGAAGAGTGGCTGGAGTGTGACTTATCTAAGGAGGCATGTTTCTGTGGCGACGACGAGTGCTTGCGATGTCTTTCGTCACGTTTTGGTGACGCTGTCAAAGAGCTAACAGACAGCTGAGTACTATGAAGAGTTTCTGAGGCGTCTAGCGCCGAGTGTCTAGTTGGGGACACTTTGAGAGGCACAGCTTTTGGAGGTGACATCTTGGAGAGTACAACCTTTGATGGGGACATCTTGGGGAGAACAAGTTTGGGTGGAGACAGCTGTTTGTGAGGCGAGCTTTTGGGCTGCGGTGGTGGGGAGGCTGTGGGTGGTGTGAAGAGCTGTGGGGCTCGGAGTGGAGTCCCCACATCTACATCCATGTCCTCATTGTCCGAGTCCTCATCAGAGTTGGACTGCTCGGCCAATAGAGACTGCATGAAGTCCTTGCTCCGACTCTCGGCCTTCTCAGAGACCTTGACACTGGGCTGTGACAGGCTGAGGACATCAGGACTGGCATCCGAATCCTCACAGGGATCAATTTCTGCATCTTCGTCAGAGCTGTCAGAAGGTAGTGACTTCTGAGAAGACACAGTCGGAGGTACCATCATCAACTTAGGCCTCTTGTGGCCTGTCTGGGAATGTTCAGTCTTGGATTTTGAAGGTGACTTCGCCTCTTTTGGAGGAGTTGTAGAAGTTTTTGGAGTTTCATGTTTGCTTGATTTATCATGAGGCTTTTCCTTGTGAGATTTCTTATGCGACTTTGACCGGGACGGGTCTGAGGACTCCCGGTGACGATGTTTCTCCTTACTATGGTCTCTGTCCTTCTGAGACTCCTGAGACTTCTCTCTTGAGCCAGATCGTTTACTCTCGGAGGAGGATTTACTGGATTTGTGCTTGTCGTGTCTCTCCCTGGATGACGACGATGATGACGGTTTTCCTGAGCTGCTCTTACTTCGCTCGCGGTCCTTATCCTTTTTCTTTTTCTTGGGTGGAGGAGCAGTGAGATCGGTGATGGGGAACTCGTCACTGGGGCGTTTGATGGCTGCCTTTAGGGACTTGTCTTGAGAGGATGGACTGGAGTCCTTTGGCGCTGACTGACTGGAGGATGTCTGGTGGTGGTGTCCACTCCTCGACTTCGACTTGGATCGTTCCTTGTCTCGAACTTTATCCTGCGGAAAACGAAAACAATCTTATTTTAATTAAACCCTGCGAACATTTCATACTGGAAAGTTCTCAGTTAAAGGTGTTGTAGCTCTAAAAATTGAAGTTGTCCAAACATGTAAAATTCAGTATAAATTGGTCGATCGTGGTGTACAGTACTGTTTTAGAATTGCCCATTTGTGGATTTTAGCCTAAAAAAAGGTGACGTGATCAATGATCCTGCTGGTTGCGTGATGTATAATATTCTGAGGCCTTTTGCTATATTATATAGCTTCTTCAGGGAATGCCAGCTATACCTGCCGTGGGGGCCTTTATAGGGTTTGTTGGCAGGTAACAGGCAGGTGTCATGCGCGTTACAGTTGTTTACTGCTGGCTGACAGTAATGAACATGCGGGTGACTTTGAGGGTGTTAATTGGATGTAATTACTGGTATGTCACCTGTTTTGCCTGTAGTTGATTGTCGGGTCACCATCAACTTGCATGGGAGATACCATGTTTTGCTTTTCAGGCTAGTTTTTATTTGTTCGATTGCATGCTGGAATCAGGAACCATTTCTATCTGGTGGGATAGATAATAGACCCCACTTCCTACCTGTGCGTGTACCTGGAGACCACATTGATCGGTGTAGTACAGACATCAATTCCTACATTTATTTATATGTGTGTTTGCACAGGTACTGTTACCATCTGAGAATCACATGTTACTACATTGGCTGTGTTCGATACTTTACTTAGTGGTTGCTGTTGATCATGTCAGTGTTATCATAGCATGTCAAGATCAATTGGTAAGTACTCGGAGCATGTGTTAGTTGGTGTTAGTAGTGCATCTAGCCAGTTGAGGTCATCTGGTTGTGTGTGGTCTGGGCTGGCAGCGATCCTGTCATTTGTATCTGTTCCCAGTAATTTGCTAGTGGGTCCAGTCACTCCGAATATATATCATTTGAATGATTATGTATGAGTGTTTCCTTGTGGTTTATGCCGAGAAAAGGCACATAACCAGACTGAAAATTAACGAAAATATATGATAAATGTGTTACTGCAAGTCATTGACATGATAGAATATAGAAAACTGCTCTCAAGTTATCGATCTGAGGTTGAAGTGGGTGACGTGTGGGACATCGTGAGTGACAGCATGCTTGACAAAGCATAGATCAGTCAGTACTTCTTCGATCTGAATTCTATAAACGATGTTTTGAAGGCATTCCCCTATAAGAACTAAGTGTTCTGTTTCATTCAATTCCCTCTGATAGTTCGTCCACAATCCAAATCAAACTGTCATATGATGCTGGAATACCGGTGTTTGTTTACATGTACCGCACATGCACTTGTCAAACTTGTAATGTCACAAGGGTATGGTCATATCATGTAACGCAAAATTCGGTTTGCAGCCAAAATACGTCACAAATATGTCCTAAATTCACATGTTTTCTGCATTCAATCGATCAGTTTTATTTCTGATCAGGGTATCGACATTTGACTTGTAGATTTCAATAGCTCAATAACCCAGCTTCATAAACATGATGATACATGTATTTCGATTAAATTATTAAAACTAAGGCCACAAGGATGACTCAATCAAATGAAGGTGGGTATGTTTGATTTACTAGCAACAACACCTTCAAATTTTCAGTCTTAGACACATCTTTCTGTACATTTCTTGTGGCTGCAAGTTACAAAGCCAGTTCCTGGATGCTCCAGCACAATATACAAACCTTGCTATGTGATTTGTGTTTCTTGGAATGGGAGCTGTCGCTTGGTTTGCTCTGCGCCTCGGGTTGTAGGGGAGCGCCGAATAGCTCAGTAAAGGCCTTAGACTCGGCAGTCCTGGGGGGCTGGCTGGAGGGGGAAGACCCAGGGGCTGGCACGGTAACCCCACCTCCATCCCCCACACTTGGGATACCCACCTAGCAACACACATATATAGATGTGTCAGTAGGCTCGGTATTGAGCTATCATATGAATATAGCCGTAAATCATTTATTTTAATTAAGAGGATATATATTACAGAACAAATAAAATTATTTGAACAAGTGAATATCCGCCTGCAACAAATTATGATGTAGCCTACACTTCAGAACACATTCAATACACAATCACTATACCCATAAAATAAACAAGAATGAGAATGAAATAAACAACAAATTTCCAATTCATTCATCAGCTGGATACAAAAACAACGGAGAGTCACAAACCAAGTAACAGTCACTCACCCCGCCGGCTTTGATGAGTTTACGGCGGAAGTCCTCGGTCGGGTTTTGGAAGGTGAGTTTCTCACAGCGGACGTGATTAACGGGAGGAGAGTCGTGCATGTGGAGGAACAGGTCATAGTCAAAGCGAATCTTACGCGGTTCCTCCTTCGTCTTGAAGTATATCTCCACAGGCAGGTTAAAGCTGCCATAACCCGACTCACTTATCTGGTAGGGGGGCTCCTTCACCACTGCGGGAAGCAAATATATATTCTAATCATTGGAAACTGTGTAGCGTTGCGATTCGATCATTCGAAGCACCTGGTATACAAGGAATTGGGGAATAATGTGGATATATGAGCACAGTTACCTCGCTTGGGTTTGGGGAAGCTCTCGTGGAGATGGAAGACACATTTCTCCACGAAATGCTGGATGTTGCTACCCTCGGGACCGCGAATGAAGATCGTCCAATCATGTGTGAACCCCTCAGTGGTAGGCTTCTTGCGCATAGAAGCCTTGTGACCCAACTCGATCTTCACCTGCACCGACTGCACGCAACAAAACAACATATATATATAGATTGTTTTATAATACACTGATCATCCTGCTTCGTCAATATTTTCTTCAAATTCCATCAGAGTTGCTTACACAAACCATGTCACATCACAATATCAAGATTTTACGAGTGAATTGAACCATAAATTTTCAACCTGCAAACAAGGTTATGTGATGAGGTTATGATCCAATGTTGTTGAGAAAATTATTGCTTTATGTTTTACATTTATTCTTAACACCCATGTCAGCAGACAGACAGTACCCACAGATGTTACATATATCATGATAATAACAATAAGTCATTATATGACCATTAATGATCCACAATGTTATCACTAATTATCACACCCACCCTCATGCTGCCAACCCTTTGTTTATGCATCATCCAATGAAGCGAATTCATTAATTAATACATTGTCGCCTCCACATGTGGGTATGGGTCTTGTTCTAGCTTCAAAACATGTGGGCATGAAATGGCCATATATTTAGATCTGGTGGGTAATTTGATCTGCTGGGCTGCTACACATGTACATGGTAAATGTCCGCTTACAAGTTCTGAATGACTTTTGGGGCTAGGGTAGGACCATTCATGTTTGATGGTTAAATATTTATAAGGGTACAATATAGATGTTGGGGTTTATTTCGCATGTAGATAGATCAATTCCTTCTCCACAGGTTAATTATACCTTACACTAACGCAATTGGATATTTCCCAAATATGACTGCATACTATTATGGTACGTAGTAGTGTTCGGACTCGTTTGAAATCTCAAGCTCGATTAAACGTTGCGAAAAACGAGCGATGACCGAGCTTGACAAGTACACATGCCAGTGTGAAAATAAAATCTTTCGATGATTTAGTCTGGTGGGTCTCCCCCATGCCGTCCCAAATTCTAACCGGAAGAGTCATTTTGCAAAGTTGGAAACAGAATAAAGTGTGTTTGTGTCTTACTGGTGTGAAATACGACCTAAACTTTGTAACTGTTGTTGGAAATTCATGCAAAATGCATGATTTGAAATAATCGATCATTCAAACTCAGGTTCGAGCACTCGGAATTTTGGAAATAACGATTATTCGAGCACTCGACCGAACACTAGTAAGTAGGCAATAGTGAATTGAGATATTTTCCTGAAAGCCAGTGGAAACATATAACCATATATAGGCCTACTTTTTTTACTCACCATCAGGTACACTTATATCCAAGAGTTCTGACTGAACAACTGTACATCAAATGTCCTCATATCAAATGTTAAAGAGTACTGGCAATCATTATGGAATCATCTTCACTTATTATTATTATATACTGTCACTTTTACCAAAGTGTTATGGCCCATCATGCCAATCATTGGAAATGACTGACAATGTGACAGTTAGGCAGCTAGAGTAGACTTTGTCAGGGGGCCGGCCCTTTGTAGCCTCAGTCACTCTACACAATTTTTCAACAACAACAAAAAAGCCCCTTCTTCTTAGAGTAGAGGCTTCTAAGTCTTCAAGGCTTCTTTTACAGAAGAGTAGATCATGATAACGGGTTGGACTGAACAGGCGGACTATGGCCTAGAATGTTGCCTCCTAGGACACGGTATGAGATATATGATCAGCCACAATGAAGTGTGAATGATGCTGGGAAATTCCCTCGTTACAACAAAAGGTTGAAAGTGAAACAAACATGCAACCAGCAAATGTCGTCATTCGACGATGATTCGTCGACCTCCGCTGGGGGAAACATGCAAGAAAAAATTTTGGAAAACACCCTCGCGTGGGGTTTGTGTAGATTTATATGTGTTCTCTAGATTTCTACAGATCTACCTTTGTGGTCATTGAGACAGAATATGAGGGATGAGATGCATTTCAACGATAATTTTCGCAAAATATGCTGTCAAATCCGATAGCGTTCGCGTTCTTCAAGTTGTTGATTGCGACTCGATTTCGGCATGTCGTGAAAGCTTGATTCACGAACCGATTCATTGCCACTAAATTGGCGATTATCATTCCATAGAGGGCGCGTTTTAGTCATTTAACGTTATGACACGACTACTTCTATCATAATGACCCCCCCCCCCCCCCGAAAATAACACTGCAATATTTAAATCTAAACTGAATTCTAAAATACTCACAGGAAGGAGTACAAAAGTGATTTCACTTTCATGTTTTTTTTTCATTGCAAACTTAATAAGGCATGGCGTATTAAATGTAATCTGAAGTCATATACCCACTTCCATAATAAGTAACTCTTCAGATATCTATATTGAAAATCATATATAATCAAATATTCATAACACACATATGATCTAGCCAAAATACAGACTCGATTTTCCAGATTTATCTGAGAACGCTGAATATATTTGACGTGCGTGTGAGTGACATTGGGGGCTAAATAATATTTATTGATAATTACGACCAATTGCTGTATACGACTAAAAGAAGAACCAAAAATCAATAATACTTCAATCGAAATTAATCGAGTTCAAATTATTAATTGATTTTCTGTTCCACGGCAAAAAGCGTTCGTATCAGAGGCTGAAGATGACTTACCTGTGTTGCAGGTGTTACCTGCGGTTTTACGTCCACAACAGGTGCCCGTTCCACGTCTGATGACGCCATGACGTATTGGCGCCGCCGCGGACGGCTGGGCCGGGAGTCCAGCGTGTTCTTGACACACATAAGCGGCCTGACAGCACATGTTGGCTTCTTCTTCGGGGCACCGAACACTATTAGCCTGTTGTATATTTCCAGCTCTGGCATATTGTTTAGTTCACCGTTCCTCCGAGATCATGTCCAATCATAAACATTAATTTAAAATTGTGTTAAACAAAATGGACTTCGGGCCAAATATTTTTTTTTCTTTTACAAATTCCAACTGAACATTCGAAGTATTCATTTCAAACTCATCATTTGCGATTTGAGACAAATGATATACAACAAGAATATTATATTTTTACACACCCGTTCCAGTATCCTTCAATGTTTTAAGAAAGTCTCAAGCAATGGCTTATAATGGTTTCGAGAGCAGTGAAAATCAGGGGTATAGGTCAGGACACGAAGAACCATCAAAATATATATACCTGCTCAGAGGCAGACAGAAGCTGATTTTTTTTACAACAACAGGGATTGTGTCAAACGAAGGAGAACTAATTTGTAGCAGACCACCCAACAAAGTCTTGCCCTTCATTGGACATATATCATCCTCTTAAATAGGACTGTCAACAATTACCACCATCCCTATGTACATGTGGTGGTGAAATAAAGTAAATGGATACACACAAACAGTTAATTCTCTGTTCGTTACCGTCCCCCAAAACGTTTGAAATACGCCATCTCCCGTTAACACCTCGGTCACACAATATCTCTTGTCTTGACGATAATTTATTCAGGAGAACCCCGTTTGCTTTTGTTGAATGTTTTCTTTTAGAACAAAACACGGGGAGGATGTTTTCAGGACGACCACAAAGACCCGGGTCAATTTCCAACTGAGCGCGCCAAACGCTAATGATCTTCTCTGCCGGAGCCGGCGATAGCTGGAGTGGTATTTAATGACTTTATAGCCAGCCCCATCCCGAATGGACCTCGTTAAACTCGTAAAAGTCAAACCCAGACATAACTCTATGTCCGAGGAGTGTGCCTCGAACTTACATATGAAGTTCGATTTTCGCCTATACCTTAACATGTATATTTTTGCTGGACAGCTGAAATGCATATAGCGAGAGACTGCTGGACAATCTTTGAGAAGCTCCTCTTTGCACCTCCCGTTATGGATATGATTTCAATCGCCATAATCCGTGGTAGTTACCTCCAAAAGACACCATACCGTCAACATCACACATATATATTGCTTGAAGAACATTAACAATTCATTTTAAAAAGTTCACATTTAACAATCAACTCAGGAGTTACATCGAGCTGAACAATTACATTCAGAAAAATCATTGTAAATCAAGTGGAACAGGCATAAAATACTCTCATAGTTTTTTTTCATATATCATAAATATGACATAACTATGACATAACCGAATAGCACTCGAATTCGCTGCTTGCTCCGGAATCAGTAGCGGCGTATATTGATGAAAATTTTCTGGATCGTTTTTCGCCACGTGGTTGGCGTCACGCGATACGGTCATATACCACCGTCCATCAAACTGTCGATAAATCTTCGTGGGAAGTAGGCCCATATAACGATGACATCTTGTGGGGGTATAATGGTGACTTATATGGAGGTTTCGATTGTAGAATCCATATTAGTTGTTTGTCCCTAAAATGAGAACTTTAAGAACCATTTAGGCCGATGGAACAGCGCAGTGCAATATTGTGCATGTATATTAATGGATACGAGCAGGGCTATACGCGTGCGATAAATTTCCGACTACTAGGAACATGTGGAACGTCTTTTTCATTGTTTTACCAGGTAGAGTACAAACATATATTACGTGTCATATATAATTGGACGCAGATAATTTCAGCAATATTCACAATTAAGAGTTAGTCAAAATATTTAGACCGCACTAATCACTACGCCTGTATTGTGCAGTCGCGGTGGACGGTTTGCAGTGTCTATCCTGTAATGGCTCGTGGTGTGATGCAACCGTGGCTACCATGACAACCGTCGAATGCCCGGGAGATTGTCAGGTAGGCAACGTACCGTCAACGTTGACCATTGAGTGTAGAACGTGTTCCTGTAACGCTCATGTGGTAAAATGTCAATTTCTCGACCCGATCGAGGCATCATAGGTCGGACCCATGAACAGGTCATAGTTCTTATCCATGGTCTTATAAAAGCAGACAGTTCCCAGATATAGGACCATGGACACATGAGTAAGGCAGATATGGTTCCAAAATATAGGCCCATGGACTCACGAAAACAAATTCTTATCAAATTTAGGCCCGTGGACTCATTAGAGGTAAATGGTTCCCAACTATAGGCCCATGGATTCAGTCAGGCAGATTGTTCCCAAATATAGGCCCATGGATTCATACAGGCAGATTGTTCCCAAATATAGGCCCATGGACTCATTAAAGGTAGATGGTTCCCAAATATAAACCCATGGACTCATTAAAGTTAGATAGTTCCCAAATATAGGCCCAGTGACTCATTAAAGGTAGATGGTTCCCAATTATAGGCCCATGGACTCATTAAAGGTAGATGGTTCCCAAATATAGGCCCAGTGACTCATCAAAGGTAGACGGTTCCCAATTATAGGCCCATGGACTCACTAAAGGTAGATGGTTCCCAAATATAGGCCCATGGACTCATTAAAGGTAGATGGTTCCCAAATATAGGCCCATGGACTCATTAAAGGTAGATGGTTTCCAAATATAATCCCATTGACTCATTAAAGGTAGATGAATCCCAGATATAGGCCCAGTGACTCATTAAAGGTAGACGGTTCCCAATTATAGGCCCATGGACTCAATAAAGGTAGATGGTTCCCCAATATAGGCCCATGGACTCATTAAAGGTAGATGGTTCCCAAATATAGGCCCATGAACTCATTAGAGGTAGATTGTTCCTAAATATAGGCCCATGGACTCATTAAAGGTGGATGGTTCCAAAATATAGGCTCATGGACTCATAAAGGCTAATTGTTCCCAAATATAGGCCCATGGACTCATAAAGGCTAATTGTTCCCGAATATAGGCCTATGGACTCATTAAAGGTAGATGGTTCCCAAATATATAGTAGGCCCATGGACTCATAAAGCCTAATTGTTCCCAAAAATAGGCCCATGGACTCATTAAAAATAGATGGTTCCCAAATATAGGCCCATGGGCTCAATAAAGGTAGATGGTTCCCCAACATGGGCCCATGGATTCATACAGGCAGATTGTTCCCAAATATAGGCCCATGGATTCATACAGGCAGATTGTTTCCAACCATAGGCCCGTGGATTCATACGGGCTGATTGTTTCCAAATATGGGCCCATGGACTAAAAGCAGATGATTCCCAAATAAAGGCCCATTGATTCATAACGTCAGCTGACAAATATAGGCCCATGGACTCGAAGGAATACGTTTCCCACAGACATGGGGTCAAGTACAGCTGTACTTGTACTTGGTTGTACTTAAGTACTGGCTTCCGAGTACTTGTACTTGTACTTGGGTAAATTTTTGGACCTGTACTTGTACTTGATCAAAATGTACTTGAAAATATCAAATACTTTTTCAAGTACTTCCAAGTACATCAATCAAATGCTAGCAATGATATTTTTTGTTTTTGCAAGCTCGATTCAGACATCAGAGACACCATCCATTTCACTGAATAACTTTTCCAGCACAAATAATAATGATTAGAAAAAAAAACTGCAAGAGATAACAGGAAATCAGGTGCTCACTATTCAAACATACATATGTAACAGTTGAATTTAGAAATCTTGCAAATATCTTCAAAGGCTTGTTTGATCCTTTGATCCACTCACCATATAAGTAAGTTCTGAAGCAACCAGATTATCAACTTTCTAGGCCGGCCAAGCTTGATCTTTTCCCTTGGCTAATCAATAATATGACCATCAAAGACAAGGTGAATTGTGTAACTGGGTGTATCTGCTATGACCGATTGTCACCTCCCTCCTCCTCCCCTGGTCCTCACTGCCCCCTCAGTTATTGCAATTGTGTTTGGCTTAATCTGTGGTACTCAGATGTCAAAGTCTATTGTCCGGTTAATTGCCCTTGATCTTTCCTGCGGGGGAAAATGATTGTAATAATCCCACACGGGGGTAGTTCTCATCAAATGGGGCACTTTATCAGATACAAATGTAAAGTTATTGACTACCGTCCGCTCTTCGGGATCCTCGAGGATAGTCCTCTCTCATCCGAGTCCTTGCGGACGCGCATCCGCTATTCCGGATCCTCGCGGCAGGGCCGCTCACCGGAGGTCGCGGCGGACACGGTAACTACTTCATCATTAACGGTAACCAGGTAACAGCCCACCCGACACTCCCAGGCCTACGGACACCGTTCAGAAACTAGTTCATCCCTACGGTGTTAACTGGCGGGGCCTGGCGAGCCGCGGTCTGCCTCGGGGACGGAACCCCGTACAGTCCGACATGCTGGCCAGAGCCTCTGTCACATGTCCCGGGAAGGGAGAGAGCTGGCGATCCACAGGGCCGAAGGCCCCCGAGTCAGCAACTCGTCTCTCCCAGCCCGGGCCTCCCCACGGAAATCGTCCCCAGGGCTCTAGGAGCCCACTACTCGCAAACAGGGAACACAAAGCTCATGGCCGAGCCTCGTGTGCGTCCTGTCTCTCGATCTTGGACAATCTCCTCGAACGAGTCGCTTCCAGTGTATATATAATACACCAGAAACTGTAGGGCGCACGCGAGGTTAAATCGATCCATTGTTATAGTTTACTGGAACGTAAATTACAATACGTCGCCGTGGCAACGCACGCTCGAACGGAGCATGTCAAAACAAGGCCAAGTACGAAAAGGCCACATAAATGGCATTTATGTTTACAATCACCTGCCGCGTGCTTAGGGCAAAATCGCCACATTACCCCCTTCTTACAATGTTGGTCCCCAACATGTTCCGCCTGCGCCCAAAACTGCAAAACACGACGAAGGCATCGCATGGCGGACCGAAGGAAGCAAGGTGAACGGTACCCAGAAGTCACGGCGCAACACACTAGGACTTTAAGAGTCCCTTTTGGAAGAATGGGGAACTACCCCCGGACTTACGGAGTAAACTATAACGCGCTTTGCAATTTTGAATAAATCCTCATAAACAAGCTAAAATTTTGACCGAGGTGGTCCAAAACCGTGTGATGACCTTGAAAGGTCATCCATTATAAAAGGACGGTGTGTCGAGTCTTTGGAATATCTTTAAGGTTAGACTTTAAATTTAGAAATTTTGTAAAACGACACACCGAGTGATCAAAAGTAATAGTACCTCTAAAAATGTTGCCGACCGCCCTGCCGGCCGGCTCCTCAGATCCGCAGAACGGGTCTGAGGCAGGGCGGAGCCGCGGGAGCGACTCCGGCACGCCCGCATGACATATGTACATCTAGCAGACACACATACACCTGCGGACAGCTGTCGCAGACAGCTATCAAAGCCAACGCGGCAAGCCGCATCGACTGCCAGTATCTGTATACTGCAACCCGCACAGGCCTGTGTACAGACACGCAGATGGACGGACGTCTGCACTTTCATGCAGCCGCCCGCCCGCCCGCACATCTTCAGCACGGCCCGCATGGGGAGTTTACAACTGACAAAATCACCCGCATCTCGAACACCGGACACGCGGATCCCGCGGAATTCAGCGCCGCATCGGCGGACGAAATGCGGATGGCACAAAACAAATGCGCTACACATCTGGAGATTAAATAAATAATCCGGGTTCGACATGGTTGTATAAATATACATGCAGCAAATGTTGACAGCTATTCTACACGCGTAGCAGCGCACGCGGAGTCACTGAAAACTTCTGTCCCCGGTCAAAATGACACATTGCTCGAACCAAAATTCAAACACTATAAACTCATGCGGAAACAATCATTTCCCTCCGGTGACTCCTCACACTCCATGTATACGGGTAGAAAATGTATTTCTATCCCGGGGGACCTCGCAAATATACATTGTAATTAAGATTAGTCATTCGCTTTAGCGTCCGCACCGGCGGTCAATGACGTAAAATTAATCACACAGCAAGGTGGAAATTGGGCTTAAAATTGACAGTAACCACTAACTTGTGGTTGTTACGATTATGTCAGACGAAAACAACAATAAATTGTCATTCTCCAGTCTTTTCGGATATGCACATCAATCCGTCACTGTCAAAATTAACGCAATTCCTTACACCCCTCTTTCGAGAGCGGAAATCTCCCGATTTCTTACTCTCTATTGCACCGGAAAGGAAATTTCACATACTTGTCTCAATTGTGTCATTAATCGAGCAAGAACAGAATTCTCCAGAGACATGCCGCACACTTGTGGCTTATATAATCCACTCACTAAATAATAAGGTGAGATGGAAAATAAACAAAATCACTCCCCATAGCCGCTGGTACGCTTACAGGGCGATCGGACATACCCATGACGTCCGGACAGACAATTGGGCGCCCTATGGGCGGTAGCGACCCGCCCACTAGCAACCCCAACGTACAGCCCGACCGCGGAGCGGTGTCCGGTCCAACCCAGAGCCAATCCAAACGACTACCGGAGCGCGGAACCAATAGATTAGACGCGGAGCCGGCATGGTCCGTAGCCCCTATGGCTAGGGGGAACGTGCCCGTCATGCCGGCGCCCAATCTAGAGGATCCCTAACATGATGAAATCAATAGCCGGCGGACGTCCGGAACTGCCCGCGGACGGAG
This sequence comes from Terebella lapidaria, assembly GCA_949152475.1. NCBI lineage: Eukaryota > Metazoa > Annelida > Polychaeta > Terebellida > Terebellidae > Terebella > Terebella lapidaria. The sequence goes on from OX424562.1 coordinate 24,024,687, forward strand.
TCCAGAACGAACGCCCACCATAAATTTGGCATATTGACCTTATCCAATGACAATGATAGGGATTAAAAGCCACAAAGCATGCTGCGCATGTACAATACGACCCCCTTCTTAGAAAGGGGCCGGGGATCCGGTCATCCCGGCCGGACCGCGTATTATAAGGTGCGATCCGGACGAAAATGAGCGTCCCCCACTGCCGCGGCTGGTCCGCATGCGCGGACTTAACAGCCGGTCCATTATAAATAATGGTAAACGGTTTCCTGCCGTAGAAACCTTAAACTACTATAACCGCAATTACAGTAGTGGCTCACGGGGGATAACTACACCGAAGTGCGTCATCTTAAAGCGCCGCGGACGCCGGACGAGTCACGCGGACGAACCGCGGACATCAGTCCTCATCTGCGGACACTATCCCCGCGTCCAGAGCCAGTTCCCCAAATCCGTGGGAAGGCGCTTCTCCCGTAGCGGACGTAAATCCCAACCTCAGTCTGGCCATATAAGAGGTTGTCCCGGGACCAGGGGCGTCCGGCCGAATCAGTAAATTCGTCCGGCCAGCGTAACCGTTGTGCGGATTACGCCGGACAGCCGTCCACAAGGTGCGGACAGGCCATCCGCACGTCCCTGGCGCTAGAAACTACAGGAGGGCGGATGCGGAGCGGCGGCGTTACAACATGAAAGTCTCCGCGGACCTCAACTCCGAAGATAGCCACAAAGTAGCCACCCGCGGAGGTAAGTCGTGCGGACTCTCACGGAACGACCTAAAACCCATCCATAGTATGACAGACGGGTACCGCAGACGCATCCGCATGGGCGGAAGGTTATTCCCACCCATACCGGGCTGGCGCACGTGGTTTCCGGCGTGGCCGCCCGTCATCCGCAGGTACTGGAGGGAGTGGGGGTACCTGCGGATCGCCGTCATCTGGCTGATAGCCACCCAGTCCATCATCTGACGGGTCAGAGAGGTCCGGGAGGCCCACCATACGGCGCACACGCTCGTCCGGAGTCCGCGGATGCTGACCGGACGGATCCCATACGGGAGCATCATCCGGTTCCGCATCTTGAATTAGCGGATCCATGACAAGCGGGCCCTCGTACTTCTTCAGATTATCGATATGGACAACCAGAACCCTGTCCGGATCGGAATCCCTCCGGATCCGGTAGTCCACATCTGTCACCTGTTTCAGTACGGTAAACGGGCCTATCCACGGCATAGCAAATTTATTGCCTTGCTTAAGCGGCGGATAATAGTAGCGCACCTTGTCGCCTTCCGCAAAAGCTGGCCTACCCTTAGCATGGGCGTCATAGCCTCGCTTCTGCCGGAGGGCAGACTTGTCCAGGCGCGCGCGCGCGAAATCATGGGCGTTCGCCAGGGCGCGGCGAATCCACTCCACGTATTCCGGACCGCACTGGGGTACCGCGCCGGTCTCTGCCGCAGTTGGATACATAATATCCACGGGCAAATTTAGCTCCCGGCCGTACAACATCGCGTGCGGAGTAACTCCGGTCGAAGAGTGGACCGACGACCTGTACGCCATTAAGACATACGGGAGGTGGTCATCCCAATCATTCGCACGATCATTCACAAAGGCCGCCAGCATGTTGAGGACCGATCGATTAAAGCGTTCGACCTGGCCATCAGACTGGGGCCTGTAGGGGGTGGTCCGCACCTTGGTACTCCCTAGCATCTGTGCTAGGTTTCGGAACAGGTTGCTCTCAAATTGCGTGTCCTGATCCGAATGTACCTGTTTAGGTACCCCATGGTACACCACCCATCTATTCACCAATAACCGAGCTACCTCGTCCGCAGTCTGGCGGCGCAGCGGGTACGCGTCGGTATATTTGGTGAAATAGTCGGAAATCACCAGGATGTACCGGAAACCACGCGATGATGAAATCAATAGCCGGCGGACGTCCGGAACTGCCCGCGGACGGAGTCCAGAACGAACGCCCACCATAAATTTGGCATATTGACCTTATCCAATGACAATGATAGGGATTAAAAGCCACAAAGCATGCTGCGCATGTACAATACGACCCCCTTCTTAGAAAGGGGCCGGGGATCCGGTCATCCCGGCCGGACCGCGTATTATAAGGTGCGATCCGGACGAAAATGAGCGTCCCCCACTGCCGCGGCTGGTCCGCACGCGCGGACTTAACAGCCGGTCCATTATAAATAATGGTAAACGGTTTCCTGCCGTAGAAACCTTAAACTACTATAACCGCAATTACAGTAGTGGCTCACGGGGGATAACTACACCGAAGTGCGTCATCTTAAAGCGCCGCGGACGCCGGACGAGTCACGCGGACGAACCGCGGACATCAGTCCTCATCTGCGGACACTATCCCCGCGTCCAGAGCCAGTTCCCCAAATCCGTGGGAAGGCGCTTCTCCCGTAGCGGACGTAAATCCCAACCTCAGTCTGGCCATATAAGAGGTTGTCCCGGGACCAGGGGCGTCCGGCCGAATCAGTAAATTCGTCCGGCCAGCGTAACCGTTGTGCGGATTACGCCGGACAGCCGTCCACAAGGTGCGGACAGGCCATCCGCACGTCCCTGGCGCTAGAAACTACAGGAGGGCGGATGCGGAGCGGCGGCGTTACAACATGAAAGTCTCCGCGGACCTCAACTCCGAAGATAGCCACAAAGTAGCCACCCGCGGAGGTAAGTCGTGCGGACTCTCACGGAACGACCTAAAACCCATCCATAGTATGACAGACGGGTACCGCAGACGCATCCGCATGGGCGGAAGGTTATTCCCACCCATACCGGGCTGGCGCACGTGGTTTCCGGCGTGGCCGCCCGTCATCCGCAGGTACTGGAGGGAGTGGGGGTACCTGCGGATCGCCGTCATCTGGCTGATAGCCACCCAGTCCATCATCTGACGGGTCAGAGAGGTCCGGGAGGCCCACCATACGGCGCACACGCTCGTCCGGAGTCCGCGGATGCTGACCGGACGGATCCCATACGGGAGCATCATCCGGTTCCGCATCTTGAATTAGCGGATCCATGACAAGCGGGCCCTCGTACTTCTTCAGATTATCGATATGGACAACCAGAACCCTGTCCGGATCGGAATCCCTCCGGATCCGGTAGTCCACATCTGTCACCTGTTTCAGTACGGTAAACGGGCCTATCCACGGCTTAGCAAATTTATTGCCTTGCTTAAGCGGCGGATAATAGTAGCGCACCTTGTCGCCTTCCGCAAAAGCTGGCCTACCCTTAGCATGGGCGTCATAGCCTCGCTTCTGCCGGAGGGCAGACTTGTCCAGGCGCGCGCGCGCGAAATCATGGGCGTTCGCCAGGGCGCGGCGAATCCACTCCACGTATTCCGGACCGCACTGGGGTACCGCGCCGGTCTCTGCCGCAGTTGGATACATAATATCCACGGGCAAATTTAGCTCCCGGCCGTACAACATCGCGTGCGGAGTAACTCCGGTCGAAGAGTGGACCGACGACCTGTACGCCATTAAGACATACGGGAGGTGGTCATCCCAATCATTCGCACGATCATTCACAAAGGCCGCCAGCATGTTGAGGACCGATCGATTAAAGCGTTCGACCTGGCCATCAGACTGGGGCCTGTAGGGGGTGGTCCGCACCTTGGTACTCCCTAGCATCTGTGCTAGGTTTCGGAACAGGTTGCTCTCAAATTGCGTGCCCTGATCCGAATGTACCTGTTTAGGTACCCCATGGTACACCACCCATCTATTCACCAATAACCGAGCTACCTCGTCGGAAATCACCAGGATGTACCGGAAACCACGCGGGGTGACCCGATGGGTATCCAGTATATCCAAAGCTATCCGATCAAACGGCGCGCCAGCCTTAACCGTGGTTAAGGGGTGGCGGCCAGGAGCCGGAACTCCTTTCCGAGCTTGACACCGTGGGCAGGCTGCGCACCACCGTTGCACGTCCAAACTGCTACCAGGCCAATGAAAGCGCTGTTGTAGCCTATGGACGGTCCTCCGGATTCCCAAGTGACCGGTCCCCCGGAGGTCATGCAACTGGTGGAGTACTTCTTTCCGCAGCTCCGCCGGAAGCACCAACTGCCATATAGGAGGCAGTGGAGTCGGAGGCTCATAGCGCCGGTACAAGAGGCCATCCCTCAAGGAGAGCCTTTCCCACTGGGAGATGAGAGACTGGGTCTCCTCCCTGTAGGTTTTCCGCTCATCCTTAGAGGGTTTCTGGCCGGCCTCGAGGGCTTGGATTACCGGTGCCAGAGCACTGTCAGCTCTCTGCTTCGCAGCCAGCTGCGCCGGAGAGTAGCCACCTAGGTAATTAGGCCCCTCATCCGACGCGTCCGACTGCGCCGCAGCGGCCATCACCACAGGGGGTAAGGACCGCTCATACTCAGATTCGTCCGTGGACGAGGGTACCCACGAGGAGTACACCGCCGGACTTGAGGAAGACTCGCTGGAGCTGAGCCGCACCTCCGCTTCAAACGCGGGGCGCCAACGCCGGTAACGGCGGGTCCTCGCGTGGGAGTGAACTCCTGCTGCTCCGGCCGCCGTGTTGTTAGAGGGGGCGGCGGCCTGCGGTCTCCCCGGAAGGTCCACTTCCGAGTCTGAGGAAGAATCCGCGGCGTGCTGGAATGGAGCCATCCCTGCACAGCCAGGATTCTTGCACTTATGACAACGGGACAAGCCGTCCGCGTTGCCGTGCAACTTACCGGCGCGGTGCTCAATTTTCATGTCATACTCTTGGAGTTTGACGAGCCACCGGGCCACCAAGCCGTCGGCCTCACTATAGTTGAGGAGCCATCTCAGCGAACCGTGGTCGGTCCGCAAGCGGAAATGGCGTCCCAACAGATAGTGCCGGAAGCGCTTGGTCATAGTAACAACCGCGAGCAACTCGCGGTGCGTGGTACAGTAGTTCATTTGAGAGCGGCTGAGAGCCACACTCGCATAAGCTACTACCCGCTCCTGCCCGTCCACGATTTGCGAGAGGACACCGCCGAGTGCAAAGTTACTCGCGTCAGTGTCCAGGACGAACTCGCAATCCGGACGAGGGTGCCGCAGCACCGGCGCATCTGCCAAAGCCCTCCGGAGTTCCGCGAAGGCAGTTACCTGCTCTTCAGACCAGATGAAGTCGGCGCCCTTTTCCGTAAGGATAGTAAGGGGGCGCGCAACCTCCGCAAAGCCTCGCACGAACCGGCGGTGGTAACTCGCGAAGCCCAAAAAGGACCTCACGTCCGCCACGTTGCAAGGCCGAGGCCAGTTCTTGACGGCCTCTAGCTTTTTAGGATCTGGCCTAACTCCGGTGCCCGTTACCATGAAGCCCAAGTACAGGATCTCCTGCGCGAAAAGTTCGCATTTACTTGGCTTCAACTTGAGCCCTGCTCCGCGGATGCGATGGAGTACCATCTGGAGGTTGGTGAGGGTTTCCTCGAACGACCGGCCATACACGACGACATCGTCGATGTAGACCATACATCGCTTCCAGAGGAACCCTTTAAGTACCATCTCCATGAGGCGCTCGAACGTCGCTGGAGCGTTACAGAGCCCGAACGGCATTACCTTAAATTGGTAGAGCCCGTTCTTAGTAACGAAGGCAGTTTTCGCCCTATCACTCTCCTCCATCTCGACCTGCCAATACCCGGATTCCAGATCCAGAGCACAGAAGTAGTGCGATCCGGCCAGGGAATCGAAGGTGTCTTCGATGTGCGGGAGAGGATATGAGTCCTTCCGCGTGACATCGTTAAGCTTACGGTAATCAACGCAGAACCTCCACGAGCCGTCCTTCTTCTTCACCATAACCACAGGACTCGCCCAAGGGCTGTCACTGGGTTCGATGATGTCTAGCTCGAGCATCTTCTGCACCTCCTGGTCAATGACCTCTTGGTGCACTATCGCTGCTCGCCGTAGACGTTGTTTGATCGGACGCTCGTCTAGGAGGTCGATGCGGTGTTTGGCAACGTCTGTCTTGCCGACCGCACCATCCGGACCCATAAACACATCCGCATACTGCCGCAACAGTCTGCGGAGCGCCTGGCGCTGCTCTCCACCCAGCCGGTCCTTCGGAACCAGAGATTCCAGATGGTCCGGCAGGGTGAACGGATCATCTCCGGCGGCCGCCGCCGCGCACGCAGCGCGGCAGACCGGATCGTCGGGGATGACACGACTAGACGACGCGGGCACAGCTGTAGCTGCTAGGTACCCGCGCCGCAGCACAACGGTTGAGTCCGTGGGATTCACCACGAGAAGGGGCATCATGCGGGCGTCGGACTTGACCAGAGTCCCGCCCAGCACGAGCCCAGTTCCCTTGGCGAAACTGCTCACCGGCTGCACTATACACGGACGACCTTCGAGGGGCATGCGGGGACGACGCGGCCGCGCCTCGATGATCATCTCGCTCATAGGCGGCACCACCGTGGTGCGCGCCACCCGCATTTGGAACGAATGCGCTGGACCCATGCGGAAGAGGTAGTGAGTATCCTCTCCCATCCGGAATTCACCCGCACTGAAGTTAGCGGTGACCCGGTGGGCCCGGAGAAAATTCATTCCAATAATCACGACCGCTCCGATGTCTGCGACGATTGCCTCTGTCGGATACACCTTGTCCCCAAGTGTAACAGGCAACTCGACGATACCGTAGACACGGATGCGGTTGTTACCGGCCCCGTAGAGCTGGTAAGGACCGGGATCCCGCAACTCAAGGTTGCGGAGCACGGGTTCCTTCCGGAACGTTCCTATGGCTATGAGGGTGACCTCCGAGCCTGAGTCTACAAGGAACCGGACCGGCTCCCGCCCGAGTGGCAGGGGCAGGTACCAGCAAGTGTCCTTGACCAGTGCGTTTCTTGAACGGTATCTTTCGCACGCACTGGGCCCATTCTCGGAGTCCTCGTGATCCGCCTCAGCCGCGGACGAGCCAGACTGATCCTCAAGGACCACTTCCGGAGAAGTTATATCTACTTGAGGTTCGTCCAGTTCATCCGTAGGTGGGGCGGCATCCGTTGCCACGGAACAACTGTCCTCGGACGTAGTGTTGGTCGCCACCACGTCCGAGTTCAGTTTCCCTGCCGTGAGGGACGGCCCTGTTGTCCCGCGGGACCAGGCCGGGAGTAGTTACTCCGGCGCGGACTGGGGAGGACCCCCTGGTATCCGCGTGCCCGCAAGCGTTCCAACAACTCCGGACACTTCAGCCAAAAGTGTCCCTGTTTTCCGCAGAAATAACAGGGGCGGTTCTGAGCTGGTCCGGATGTGAACGCACAGCATTCAGCGGGCCCCGGAGTGTCGATCCCAGCGCAGTACGCAATCATCTGCGCAGCGCTGAAATCATACTCGTCATAGTCGTACTCATCCGGAGATGAGGACGGCGCGGCAACCGGTGCCGCCTGTGCGGGCGCCCCTGTAGAGGGTGCCGGCGCACTAACCCACTGCTGGGTAGGTTCCCTGGCGGGTTCCCGGACGACCGGGTCCTGCCACGGGGTTACCTGCGATGCCTTGACCGGAGGAGGAGTCGCCGCCTGCGCGGGTACAGCCGAGGCCGGAGCCGGGGCTGGAGGCAACTGTCTAGGGCGGACAGCCATCTCAAGCGCAAGCGCGGAGTCTATTGCCTCCTCCATCGATCGCTTTTCATGGGTGGCCAGCCCGTATGCTAGGTGGTAAGGCTGGCCATCGATGAACTGATCGATCAGCATCGTCTCAAACCGTCTGGAGTCCATGTCCGGAAAAGCTCTCCGGCCGAGTATGCGTAAGCTGTACGCATAGTCTGTCACGGACTCAGTCGGCTGGCGGATACGTGCCTTGAACTCTCGTTCAGACTGCCGCCGATTGGTCGTCGGCGGGAACAGCAGGCGAAGTTGACGAGCAACCTCGCCGAACGTCACTGTTCCCACCGGCAGACACGGCATCACGCGGAGAGCTTTCCCTTCCAGGCTCCCCGCGAGGACGTGTCCAGCTTCATGCTGGGACCATCCTTCGTACACGGCGGTACGCCATACCTGGAGCAAGTAGTCCTCCAAGTCGGCGTTATCCCCGTTGAACCGTTTCCGCCACGAAGAGTGGTCGGGCCCGTCATCGCGTTTGCTACGCGCCCGACGTGCGGTCCCGGCTCCGGGGTCGTCCGTGTACAGCGGCAAGTTCCGCGCGCTTCCTGCGCCTGCGGCGGAGTCTGCCGGAGCAAACATCGACGCCGCGGACATAGGAGCAGGGAAGCTCACGTTTGCCGCCGGGATCATTCCCGCTGAAAACCCACTCTGGCTAGGTGCGGGCGGGGCTCCCATCGAACCTACTGGGTAGGCTCCAGAAGTGGCGGCAAAGCTTGGGGCCGAAGCCACCTGTTGCCACTGCCCGTCCGACACACTGTACGTGCCAGGGTAAGTCGGCCACGCGGCTTGCGCTCCAACCGTCGGAACGGTCGACGCGGTCGCCAACGTGGTGCCTCCGAGCCGCGGGGCAGGCGCGGGTCCCATTGCGGGGGCCACTGGCGCCTGCGGACTCGGCAGGACTTGGGGAGGGGCTACTGGCCCAGACATCCCCGGACTTGAGATGGCCAACGGGTCAACGCTCGAAGGCGGCTGATTCCGCTTGAACAGTACAAGCGCCTCGGATATCAGCCACCTCTCCCTCTCCGTCAAAGGCCCCGAGTTGCCTTGTGACAGCGGAGAGGGGGAACGGTTCCGCCGGTCAGATCGTCCCTGATGGGGCGACCGGGCGCGGTCATAGCGCCCTCTGGGGGCCAGCTCACCAAGCGCGTCGGCGAGCTGGTCTACCACATCACCCGGTGCGGACCGATCAGAGCCCATGCCGGAGGCTCGCGAGGGAGCCCACCCGGCCAGGAGTGGCATCTGGTACTGCTGGTCCGCCTGTCCAGAAGTGCCCGCAGTAGTTGGCGCTCGATTCCGGACGTCCGGAGACGTCCCACGGAAGAGTGCCGCTTGCCACGGACTCATTCTGGGCCTGGGCGGGCGCGGCGTAGAGCCGTTGCCGGCTCCGCCTACCGCGCCTAACACATCAAGGCCCGGCCTTGATGACAACTCCTGTTGCGGCCCCGCGGGGCTAGACTCTACATCCGGAGACGGAGTCAGGGACGCCGGAGTCGACTCCGCAGACTGGGTTCTGTCCGCGGAGGGCTCCGCACGTTCCTTCCGGCCACCGGAGTCGTCCGGAGACGTCTCACGGTGGCTGTCGCGCGACCGGGTGTGGTCCGCGACATTTCCACCCTTATCCCTCCCCTTGGGTTCATCGGCCTTATCTTTGGCCTTATCTCTCTCTTTAGTCATTCTTCGAGACGTCCTTGAGGAGCGGACGATCCCCAGGGACTAAGGAGGCTACAACGCTGTGACGGTAGGCTGCGATGGAACACTGTCGGACTGATCCTGGTCACGGCACCAATGTAAAGTTATTGACTACCGTCCGCTCTTCGGGATCCTCGAGGATAGTCCTCTCTCATCCGAGTCCTTGCGGACGCGCATCCGCTATTCCGGATCCTCGCGGCAGGGCCGCTCACCGGAGGTCGCGGCGGACACGGTAACTACTTCATCATTAACGGTAACCACGTAACAGCCCACCCGACACTCCCAGGCCTACGGACACCGTTCAGAAACTAGTTCATCCCTACGGTGTTAACTGGCGGGGCCTGGCGAGCCGCGGTCTGCCTCGGGGACGGAACCCCGTACAGTCCGACATGCTGGCCAGAGCCTCTGTCACATGTCCCGGGAAGGGAGAGAGCTGGCGATCCACAGGGCCGAAGGCCCCCGAGTCAGCAACTCGTCTCTCCCAGCCCGGGCCTCCCCACGGAAATCGTCCCCAGGGCTCTAGGAGCCCACTACTCGCAAACAGGGAACACAAAGCTCATGGCCGAGCCTCGTGTGCGTCCTGTCTCTCGATCTTGGACAATCTCCTCGAACGAGTCGCTTCCAGTGTATATATAATACACCAGAAACTGTAGGGCGCACGCGAGGTTAAATCGATCCATTGTTATAGTTTACTGGAACGTAAATTACAATACGTCGCCGTGGCAACGCACGCTCGAACGGAGCATGTCAAAACAAGGCCAAGTACGAAAAGGCCACATAAATGGCATTTATGTTTACAATCACCTGCCGCGTGCTTAGGGCAAAATCGCCACACAAGTATAAATAAAAAGTTGTTCTTGAGGTTTGTCATTTAGTCTGAAAATCCCTGTTGCGGATACACAACACGATATTGACCATGGCGTCTGTGTATAAACACTTTGTTTTACCAATTCAATTTGTTGTTCATTTTGTTCAGAGTACTTGTACTTGTACTTGGTCTCAAAGTACTTGAAGTACTTAAGTACATTTTTTCAAACTGAGTACTTGTACTTGGATACTCATGCTGTACTTGTACTTGAAGAAATGTACTTGACCCCATGTCTGGTTTCCCAAATACTTAGTACATGCAGACGACTCCCAAATGTGCGCCCATGGACGCATAAAAACAGAAGGTTCACATTTATAGGTCCATGGAATGTTCTATTTAGATTGGGTGGTAATTGTGTGACATTAAGGTACCCTGTAAGCCTCATGATTTTAAGTGGAAAGTCTTATTTTTTGATATTGTGACATGGCCTGGTGGCATGATTCAACCCAAAACACCGACAATAACTTATGAATCGAGGTTTGTGCCTGAAACGACGTCACAAATCTTGTTCAAAATTAATCTTGAATCGTGGTCCAAACTTCCCAAGCATTCACAAACAAAGATCCTGTGAGATCTTATTATTTCATGCATATGTGCCATATTAAAATTATTATAATTAAAACCATTATAATTTTGTTAATTTTTCATGATTTTCAAACGTGAATATGTTTAGATATAAATACTGATTTTGTGTTATTTTCCTAGGAGGTAATTTCAATAGGTTTACATTTAAAACCAAAATTCTGTTACTTTCTTAGCTCAAATTTTGAGTTAGCTTCCATAAAAGAAGAGATTAGACTTAAAATTTCAAAGACATCGATCGCTCTCCTTTTGAGGAAAATTGTGCAACACAGTTTCCTTTTGAGCTTCATGACGACGTTATGACCGCGTCATAATGGTCAAAGTAACAGAATGATCGATAATTATATTTGTTCCCCACTGGCGGCAAGCGGATTTTTCAATTGTTTATTTTAAGAGGGGAACAATAAATAACGGGTTCACAAATACATATTTGATTATTTCCAATGTGCTGCTTTTTTTTCCAAACCTTTATAATGACCACATTGGGTTTATTATATTAACCAAAAGCTAGGAGAGATTATACTCTCCCCCTCAGGGACCTGTCATAGATGTCCATTTAGTCTTAACATCTTTGCCACTATGATGTGTAGTGCAGAGTTTTAGTCCGAAAGAGATTGAGAGAATTCAATGATTATCGAATTTCAGACCGAGTTGCGGTATGTATCTGACCGGCACGGTATATATCAGTATATCACATACTCCAGTGGCTGTTACCATGGTGATAACTGTACAGGTGGGAGCACTACAGATTCTGGGGTAACCATGGTAACACAATGCTGCTACACAGACCGGTGTAATTCCATAGGTAAGTACAGCAACTAATAATTCTGTGTGGTTTCCCACAAAGAAATTCACAAGATTTATATTGACAGCATTTAATAATCTACATGTAGAAGTTGATATATACTGTCCACATACAGCACTGCCAGCTGGTTATACTAAGTGCTACTCCTGCCTCAGCCATAGCAAATGCTCACTGTAACCAGGAAAACTTCCTGACGGCGTCCTATGATGTTTGCCCGGGAGAATGTCTGGTAAGCATAGATTAAATTCTGTTTTTGCTCATTGTTGCAAGTAGTAGTCAAATCAGGTGGTTGTTGAGTTGGTCTGATGATCGTATTATTATTGATAGGAAGACACTAGCATCGTTTCGAGTCTTAACTAACATATACATGTGTGGCATTTGACAGAAGTCGCAGTTGTTTACGACGGACGGCAGGATGTCGCTGACACAGCGTACGTGTATCAGGGGGTGTTCCGAGGTGGATCAGGAGGTCGACGGCGTCAGCATGCGCACGTGGTGCTGCGGGAGTGATCTCTGTAACACCGCACACACCATTGATATATGTGGGATCGTCATGGGCATTACTCTGTTGATTATACATCTAAATACTGTGGAAGAATGAGTTGTGATGACAAAAAAAAAGAACTTTTGTTATTCGTGACATTTTATTTGTTTACATTTTGTTGTATCGAAGCTGTAGATACACATATATATTTGAAAACAACAACTGTTTTCTAAATCTACTACTGCCCACTACACAAAGCAAGTTTTGATTTTTATAGCAACTGCCTTCGAAAACAGGCACTATTTTTTAAAAATTATATTTCATATTAAACATGTGAAACTAACTCAATGAGACGTACTCACATCAAATGTTACGCCTGCAACCCAGTCCTTCGCGAAATTCTGGTCGCTTGAACAGGCGTTTCTCGCGTAAATACAGGAACTGTACCCATCACACGCAGGTGTAAACAAAGCATAGAAGGGCAAGATGGACTGACAATCCCACGAACACCACCGTATATCACTGATTATTTTCTTATAACTACACTATAATACAGATAAAAATTGGAAAATGTACTCAAAGTGGACTTTTACGGGCAATTTGAGCATTTGTTTACATTCGGGTTTGATGCATACACTTCATTTGTTTATATACAAAACTGACATAAAATGTGTGTTAAAATGGATGTTAAGAGAACTCAGATGGACTGTAATCGTCAAAACCAATGTGTACATGTTTTGTTGTCTTGTATTAAAAGATTTTCAATAAAATTTAGTTTTGAAGAAAAAATATTGCTTACATTCGAAGGCAGTTGCTTTGAAAAAAACGTACTAAGCACCACTGTTTCGGTATCTTACATCAACTGCCAGAAACAGCTAGGCTAAGGTCAGAAGCATGACAACGGGATGCATACAACATCAGTTCAGGCAAACACAACAGTACACCACTCGCGTGTGATTCAGTAACAATATAATCTGTAATCAATAGTCTGCGGCATGTCTGCCCAATTAGGGCACTGGAGGTACAAGGTTGGGGCGATCAGATGGACTCATGAGTCCCAATCGCACCATCTCATCGAAGAACATATTCTGGTAGGCACTGCTTGCATGGTCAGCCTAGAAGAATAACGTGTAATGGAATTCAAGGCCCAAAACCAGCTGTGATCTGTTCCAACTGTCATGGTTTATTTTCTTGATGCATATAAAATACTTGCTACGACATAGAATTATCACTATATTTTGATATCTTACCATTAATATACTATCGCCAATCCTGTGACCTCGGAGGTTCTCAAGCGCACCCTGAGCTATTGCTGTGGTCTCATAGAACACGAGCGCCTGACAATTCTCGCGGTTGATGACTTGATAATGTCGTCCAAACCGAGAACATGCATCGTGCAGCAAGCGATCAGATACTTTGTCACCAATGTTACCCAGCCAGAGGCACTTTGTTGTTTCACTGGCTGAGGACTCCAGCTGCAAGGGTAGAACATTGTAGATTTACATGATATGTTGATGCTGATAGAGTAACATACATAGATCTACTGCATGAAAATTTTTATGAATTTTTAACTAAAAATTTATTGTTTTGTGGGAAACAATTAGGAATCTAGGAAATCACCAGGTCATAAAGTGAGTGTCATTCAAGTGTAATCCTGAGTGACTGTCATTCTATGTGAAGCATTTTCTCTTTTACTGCATAGTTATAAAGTTAAGTTACTTACAAAGACCCTGTTCTCCCTCACAGACTGCCCATCCATGTCTTTTATCGCCTGTGCCGCACTTTGAATCTCCGCAAATTCGACATAGGCACATGACCTTTGTTTGTCTCGACTGAACCTGATCTCCATGTCCTATAGGAGCAGGACAAGGAAGACAAGGTACATGTCGTGCACTCACATATACTCATAAAGTACATGAAAATGGTACTAACATGCAGCAAATGAGGTGTAATTGTTCACAAATTGAGAAAATCCATTTGTTTGTTCATGTTTATGTTCTTCAACAGACCTACTGAATCACACATACAATTATTCGTCCAAATCTCTTGAAAACGCTGCTGATCTCTTCGCTGTGGATATCGGACTCCAGATTGCTGATATACACAGAACGTGACACCTTGTTGTCATACTCTAGGGGCTGTCTGGGGTCTGCATGAACAAGCAGTAGTAAACATGAACACATTCGCATATTAAATCATTTTACAGACTTGTGAAATCAATGTCATTTGTAGAGGCTTTGTGTCAGGTTATAGATTCCCCACCTGTGTCATGATCCCTAGTGTGAGGGGTCCTGTTGTCATAATGGTGCTCTGTCAGTGAATGGGTTGATGCCACATCCATACTACAAGAAAGTACAGAAAAACACATGCCATGTTTTGATATCATGCATAAATAGTAAACATGATGAAGAGGTTTCACCATTCCTAGTCATCAAACCTGAAATGAGCTCTTCACATAATGCCACCAGACAGAGTACATTACTGCAGCTTCTTACTTGATACTATACTTGGAATGTGATTGATCATGTCCTCTCTTGTATGTGGACGATCTTGACCTTTGCCTGCTGCTCCTATAAGTAGGTGACCTTGACCTGTGGCTGTTCCTGTAAGTAGGTGACCTTGACCTGTGGCTGCTCCTGTAAGTAGGTGACCTTGACCTGTGGCTGCTCCTGTAAGTAGGTGACCTTGACCTGTGGCTGCTCCTATAAGTAGGTGACCTTGACCTTTCATGGCTTCTATATGCAGGTGACGTTGACCTTTCTTTGCTTCTGTATGCAGATGACCTCGACCTTCCATGGCTCTTGTATGAAGGCGACCTTGACCTTCCATGACCCCTGTGTGTAGGTGACCTTGACCTTTGTCTGCTCCCATACATGGGTGACCTTGACCTAGTCCGGGTGACAGACCATGAGCCATGTGTCCTAGACCCATGTCCATGTGACGGGTAAAGATCACGAGATGGGGACGGAGTCTGTTGTCTTGTACTGTACTCATCATGGTCATAGTTCTCAGAGTCCCTGTGAATACATTTCAGCAGACAAAGTTCAGTCACTTATTATGTTAATTATTATAAAATTATGTTAATTATGTATGTACCAAATAATATCAAACAAGTTCCTTCAGTGTGATGAATGATGGAAACTATTTGCGACATGGAATAAGGAACTGCTACTTACAAATCATAATCATTGATATCCATGCTGGTGAGATGCTCAGGGCTAGAGACGCCCTGCTCCTTCAAGTCAGTGAAGAACCTCTTCTGGCAGGCTGGGCTAGCATAGTCAACCTTCAATTGAGCCATGGAAATACATTGTACATGTATGACATACATCAAGATATAATCAAACTCCTGATGAAATTGCAAAAGCCACATTTATTTATTGTTGCTTATCAACACATACTTTGATGCCAGGTATTTGGCATTTGATTGCTGAGCGGGCGGCACCAATTGACATATAGAAGATCAGTGCCTGGCCCCATGAGCGGTTGATGTACTGATGTTTAATCCGCCCAAACTGGGAAAACTTCTCACTCAGCATACTCTCTGATACTGAGGAGCTCAGGTGGTTCAGCCACACACAGTTACTCGGTATTGTTTTGCCGAAACCAAGCTGGAAATTAGGAAGAAAAGGGACATTTAACTTGTTAAAAAAAACATGAATGTTTATTATGGAGGTTCGTAAAAGGTATGGCAATGAATGCAATGCCCATACTTGCAAAATTTTTTTGCACATGTAAAGACTGAAGAGAATTTTGAGGATAATTATGTGGAACAACAACAATAAGATTTAAATTGTTTTTAGCATGAGCCATGATGACTGATAACTTTAGTTTGTTGATGTTGACAATACCTTGACATGGCTTTGACCGATACGCAGTCCAGTCATCTCCTTTATTGCCTGTACAACACTCTCCTCCTCTTCAAACTCTAGGAAGGCGTACACTGTCTTCGGATTGACCTTTGTTGTGGGCGGCTTGATATCAACATTCTGAAACAGGTAATATTCACTGTTACTTGAAGCAACCAAAATAATATTCAAGGCACTTGTAGTATCCGAAAGACTCAATACTGTTTTTATTAGGGCAATGCTGATCTCAAAAATAATACATCAGTAGGATCATAAGTAATTGCTGATTATATACACAGAGTAGTATTTCCATGGTAACACATACAATTATGGAGCCATATTTCTGGAAGATCTGTCGCAGCTCCTCAGCGGTGGTTCCAAACTCCACTTTGCCAAGGTAAAGTGTCCGAGAGGCGCTAGTGACATTAACCTTGTCCTGGTAAGGATTTTGCGCTTCCATTGAAGAACAAAGTAAACAATGCCTCCTATTACCGTTGTTACAAAATTGCATCCAATGGAAACCACTGATAGGAAGATTTAACTTGTTTAAAACCAGTATTTATTACATACCTACCTCTATAATAAACTCTTTGGGTAATCTTACCTTGGCATTCAAAGAAGAGGAGAGAGAAATGAATGTCACAAGAATTTTCTCAAAATTCCTGACATCCATCTCGAACTCGAAATTGAAAGAAATTACTCTCACACATCTCAGATTCCCCGCGGTGTAGATGTGACGTCACACCGGTCATATGATTGACCTTAGCCGCCATTAATTTGCCCACCTGGTTAAGGCAGGGGAGGCGGGAGGGAGAATAATCGTGTATTATAGAGGTAGGTATGTAATAAATACTGGTTTTAAACAAGTTAAAACTTCCTATTTATTGCCATACCACTACCTCTATAATAAACTCTTTGGGTTATATCAGAATAACCAAAGGAGGTGGGTTTAACCCTCTCCCGGGAATTCATCACCGATGTGTGAGAGTAAGAAATATCCATTGAAAGTAGTAAATATTGTGTTTTACTTTGAAATTATAATTTTAAGTCGAAAATACATATTTACAGGATATTTACAACCATACCATAATACACGCCTGAATTACCTTCAGATGCATGGAGACGAGCAGGGGCTCTGCAGAGGTGACTTTCCTCTTGCAGATGAACAAAAATTTCCTTCGCCAAAGAAGAGGAGCAACTCCCCTGGGAGCCGACCTCAGGTGCATCTGTACAGAGGCGTGTTGAGCTATCTACAGGTATTTACAGCTGGACTACACTCTCCGCCGCCACCAGTCGTCCAAGCTGGAGGCCGGAGTCATCCTCCCAAGCTAACTCCCTGAGATAGAAAGAAGTGAATGTGTTATGAGATTTCCAGGTACAGGCCGACATGACATCATTCAGAGATACTTTATTCGTAAAGGCAAGTGAAGCCGCGAGAGCCCTCACATCATGCGCTTTGACTCTGAAACCTGTGGATTTTTTCGCCTGTGACTTTTCATAGCAAAATCTAACACACTTCTTGATCCAAGATGAGATCGTAGCAGGACGGATATCATTTGGAAAATCCTTAAGATAGGACACGAAAAGCAAACGCTTGCCGAGATGCAGCTCACGCGTACGATTAACGTAGATGCGGAGGGCTCGCACGGGACAAAGCTTCGCGTCTTCCTCCAGGCCCGGCCCCAGAGAAGGAGTCAGGGCGGGAATGGAAAAGCTCAATAATGACGTACCTGCTAATTGAGTTTTGGCCAGAAAGGAGGGAATGACTCCGAGGAGAACCGAGGAGCCATCCGACTTCCACTTAACTTTGGAAAAGGACAGGGCGTGGAGCTCACTCCGTCGCTTCCCGGAAGCCAGAGCCAAAAGGAAGACCGTCTTAAACGTCAGAAACTTTAGGGAGGCCCGCTCAAGGGGTTCGAACGGATCTTTTCTTAAGACGTTGAGAACAAGCGATAGATCCCACTCAGGAACCGGGTTCCTAGCTTTCGGTCTTTCGATCTCGAAACTATTAATCAACGCAGTCAAACCTTGATCATGACCAAAATCGATCCCAAGTTTGGGTTTTAGAGTCTTCGCGATAGCCGTGCGGTAACCTGCGATCGTGGATGGAGCTCGCCTTTCATTGAACTTTTCGAGAAGAAATTCGGAAATTAGGGGAGCATCGACTCTGAAAGGACTAACCTTCCGGCGACGACACCAAGCACAGAAGGAAGTCCACTTCGATTGGTAGACTGCCAAAGAAGATTTTCGATTTGATCGGGCGATCCTTGCGGACACCTCCCTTGAAAATCCCTTCTTTCGGAAACATCGCTCGACAATATCCAGGCATGAAGTTTCAGACTTGCGGGAGCCTGATGAAACATGCTGGAGTGAGGTTGTTTGAGGAGGTCCCACCGATCCGGAAGCTGACGATGGAAGTCTACTATCAACTCCAGAAGGTCCGGGAACCACGACCTCTGCGGCAGACACGGAGCAATCAGCAGGAGGCGACACTGGTGAGTCCGAAACTTGGCGATCACCTTGTCCAACAACACCGCTGGGGGGTAAGCATACGCGTACATGCCCTCCCAGGACGTCGACATCGCATCCACTGACATGGCCGTGGGATCGGGAATGGGAGACACAAACGAAGGAAGTTTGTGGTTCCACCGGGTCGCAAACAAATCGACCATCGGCGTGCCCCATAGGCCGCAGAGAGATTGGAATACCCTGGGGGAAAGACTCCACTCCATGGCCTGGACCTGGCCCCTCCGGGAGAGGCGGTCCGCCCAAACATTCATATGACCAGGGATATGCCTCGCGAAAAGCGAAATACCCCGGTCGTGACACCAGAGCAGGAGGTCGATAGCGGCTTGGCACAGCGACTGGGACTTCGTACCGCCCTGCTTGTTGATGTAGGCGACAACCGTGGAGTTGTCGGTGGCCACCAACACAGCCTGATTGAGGAAATGTGTTTCCCAATGCCTGAGAGCCAAGAACACGGCCTCCAGTTCCAACAGGTTTATGTGCCATTCCTGCTGAGACGAAGACCAGGTGCCCGAGACCTCGCTGTCGTCCCAGTGAGCGCCCCAGCCGTCCATACTGGCATCCGTAAATACGTGCCTGGATGGAGGCGGCCGGCGGAATGACGACCCTCGGAGCAGATTGACGGGATCCAGCCACCATTGCAGATGGGAAACGACTTCCGGAGAGACCTGCACGAGCTGGGATCTGTCTCCCGTGACCTGGGACCATTGGGAGTGTAGATGCCGCTGAATAGGCCGCATGTGCAGGCGGCCCAACGGAACTAACTTTTCCGTGGAAGCTAGCATCCCGAGAAGGGACTGCCAGCGTCTGGCCGTCTGTGGAATGCGACGAAGGAACCCTTCTGACAGCACGGATAATTTTGACTGACGATCCAGCGTCGGCAAAACAGTCTCTGAGGTAGTCTGATAACGATACCCCAAGAAGACGAAGTCCCGACGCGGTGACAAGTCGGACTTTCCGAAACGAGCTGACCATGCAGCTCTCCTTGACACTCGAGCAAAGGATCCGGCCCGGAATCCGAAGCTATACGTACCCGGTTTCTTTTCCCCTGTGGGCTTGGGAGCCTCTCCGCGTCCTCGGCCTCGGCCACGACCACGGTCTCCTCGGGTGCTGCCGGCAGGGGCCCCGCGAAAGGGCAGCCCTGAGGCCCTGCCTCTAGCTCTCCCACGGCCACGAGCCGGCTGCTGCTGAGGCTGAGACTGCTGAGCTGAAGACTGGGGCTTCTTAAAGGCCGAAACCATCTGTTGCGTCAGACGTTCCAGAGACTTTGACTGGCTCAGGAGGGCATTGGAAGTAGAAGACTTCGCGGCCTTCTCGTCGGCCTCCTTCTTCACCTCCCGCAACTCCGCAGAACGGTCAGGGAGTAGAAGTGAAGTAGGGGCTCCAGAAGAGGGGATCACGGGGTGGAGAACTCTCATGTCCGTCATGAGCTGGTCCGGAACCTCGAACTTGAGGGACGAGAGGAAAGCGTCACGCCGCCACAACTCGGACACCCAGAGTGAGTGGGAGTCCAGGGCCACCTTGTCACCCACACCTTTACCAATGGAGGTGACCAACGAAGCGCAGCTCAATAAGGCTTCTGCCAAATCATCTCGGTCAACGTCAGGGTTGTCCAGGACCTGGTCACGGCACTGAAGAATGGCCCGTCTCGTAGCCATCGACAGCCAATCCATGGCCGAATCCGTGGCCAGCCCCACTCGAAACGTGTGCTGCAGCTCCGCCAAGGCCGCCCATGGAATCTCCACGGCCTTAGGCTCCTTGAAAAAGGCGTAATGGGGGTGATGCCTCCTCAAAGCTGTAGGCTTGTCATCCAGCTCCGACGACGTATAGTAGTCGTTGACAGACGGGCGAGCAGGATACGCGCCAATCGCCGACTTGTTGGACCTGATGGTCTCGTCCATGCGCTCTTGCATGGAGCCGTGAACTCCCTGCGACAGAGGGAATCGTAGGGCGTCCTTCCACGGCCGGGGGTGCTCCAACTCAGAAGATATCATCGACCGAGCTACCTTCTTGACTGGGGCCGGAGCATGCTCTTCGGGCCACAAACCCGGGAGGACCCTCTTCACAAAGTCCAACTTCTCCCCCCAAGAGAGAGGGTCGTCGGACTCGGGCTGGTCCGCCTCCTGGTCCGGGTCCGCCTTACGCTTTCGCGGAAGCGTGAGGCCTGACGGGCCAGGTAACGGCTGGTCAGCCGACTGAGAGCCCTGTAGGGAAGGCTCCTCATCCGATGACGGCTCGTCCCTAGGCAGAGGGGAAGATGGGGGTGGTGGCGGCTGTGGAGGCGGGAACCTCGCCAGAAACTGCTGCCACTGGCCTAACATCTCCGCCCGAAAAGACTCAAGCTCGCCCCTAAGGCGCTGCTCTGACGTCGGGAGAGAGCTCCCCTGGGCAGGAACACCGGACGGCTCCGACGCACGGGAAGACCCTTGGTCCGCCAACTGGGCGAAAGACAACATACCCTGGCTGGAGGCGACGAAACCAGAGGGCAGGGCCGTAAGAGGGGAATCGTCCTTGATATCCTCGGCGATCTGAAACACACAGGGCGAATCAGAAAAAGGAAACACTGGAAACCGTGGAGACATGGAAACTCCAGGAACCCATGGGTTTGGACGGCTCATGGCCCTTGGCTCCCGGCCCCTACTGGCCACGGCTCCGGTAGCCACGGCCTGGGGTCCAGTAACCGACGGGAAATCGGGTGCCGGCGGCCGTATCACTAGCGACACGGGCCCGGACCGAAATCCGCCCTGGCTATGGGGTTGAAACCCAGCTCCGGGGGCAGGCGCCCGACCCGGAGGGGGAAACAACACTCTCTGTCCAGAGGGATCCCGGGTGCAGGGAACCGTCGTGAGCCCGACGGAACCGGCAGACCCCGAAACCACACTCGGACACTGAAACCCAGGTCGTTCAGCCAGAGAAGCATGAGAACGAGGGGCCAGTAGAGAGGGAGCCAAAAGTGAGCCACACAAACCCGTAGGTTGTGGGGAAGTTAGGGTGCCGAGAGCCGAACGCGCGGCTCCCGGGACCCGTACCTGGCTGAAAGAAAATGACAATGATAAATCAAAACTTACAGCACAAACAGCATTGGATAACTGCAAATCTAATCGCCGCTTGCGTTCCTCAGACGCCTTGGGACGCGGCCTGGCGCTATCAGAATCTGACGGGGAAGGGGGAGTAGGGCAACCAGCAAACCTGCGGGCCTGAATCTCCCGTAAGCCTTGCAGACAAAGTTTCCACTCGTCGAAGGACCAATCCGCGCACAACTCACAGGTGGCTGAAGGACGGCAATAGACAGTGTCCCTACACTGCCAGCAGGCGTTATGAACCTCCCACTTAGGAAGGTAGTGTTTGCACACGATGCACTTCATATCTGAAACATATCAAACATCGAAGTACAAACGGGCGATAATGGGGGAAGGAAAGGGGCCTGGGGAGGCTTTACCATTTCCTCCCAAAAAAATCGCAAATCACTAACTCTAAGCTAGCTAACAACGTAAGAACGATCTACTGAAGAAAAAGCTGTGCAAAGAACAGCCTAAAGACGATCGTAGACGTGAAGAAAATCGACTTTGAATGCCGAAAGCAAGACTTGCTGCACATCCAACAATGGAGGAGCAAATTAATGGCGGCTAAGGTCAATCATATGACCGGTGTGACGTCACATCTACACCGCGGGGAATCTGAGATGTGTGAGAGTAATTTCTTTCAATTTCGAGTTCGAGATGGATGTCAGGAATTTTGAGAAAATTCTTGTGACATTCATTTCTCTCTCCTCTTCTTTGAATGCCAAGGTAAGATTACCCAAAGAGTTTATTATAGAGGTAGTGGTATGGCAATAAATATGTACACACATAATATAAGGTATAATCCTTTTTCCATCAAACATATGCGAGACTAGATGTTCTCCATAGAACTGAAAAAATTTGTACCAATAATACCAGATGATGATGGTTCTACGTCAGAAGAATGGCTAGGAATGTCATCGCCCCTGCTTCTGTGACGATCCCTGTACGAGCGTGTTTCTGGTGATGCGATGGACCTGTCCCTACTGCGAAATAAACAAAACTGACGGCATATGTGGCTTGTCACATATTAATTCTCATTTATGCACATTACCCTGAATAATGCTATGTGAAGTGGCAAATTCTATCCTGAATGACAGACTGTGTACATGGTGTATAGATCTATTCAGAAAACAGGAGAATAGAATATCTCAAATCCTTGTGATGACTATTTGAGTTGAAGGTATTCAACATTTCTATCCAAATTGGTTGGCCCTTCGCTATTCACGCACCTTTGGTGACGTGAGTGTGTGTGATCCCTGCCTGTCAAGGGTGACCTTGACCTCGACCTCGTCCATGACCCCCCCGGTGACAATGACTCGTATGACAGTGAGCTATGCGCATATGACGTAGATTCCATTTGCATGGGTGGTGGAGATCTCACAGGTCTCCTAGGATACCCATCAACACGAGGGCAATTGTCAGTGGTTTCTAAAGACATAAGGCTATGAACAACCTTAGGTTCCATTAGGGGCAGGGGAGATGCCGGTTGGGTCAAAGTGTAGGGTCTTGAGCTGGGCCTGGTCCTACTAGTCCCCGGTTGGTCATCTTGGTCCCTACAAATCATAATGCACGCAAGTTATTTTATTTCAATTTGTGGAACTTGTAGAAGAATTAGTAAAATTTTTCCCGTGTGTGATAAAAATGGTGCTTATATTTACATTTGTCTTGCTTGTGGTTCTGGAGAAAGTGGTGATGTGTAGTGTGCAGGGAATGGTTGTTCTTCTCTCAGCCTAGAAAATAAACTTTGACAAGCAGGTCCAGCAAAGTCCACCTGTGTTGAAAACAGATTATTTCATTATTGTATCATTTATAACGGGAACATTATCTGTATCATGTCAGTCGGAAATAATGACATCACAAACTATTACTTTGCAGAAGACTATCGTTGATAAATACCTGTATTCTCGTCCTGTTCCTGCCCAACTCGCAGCCTCTCATCCCATTGATGGCCGTCTCCGCAGTGCGACTGGAGTCATAGGAGACCAGCGCCTCGCCATTCTCACGATCAACTGTACTATACTGGACAGATCCATATACTGAGAAACTGTCCAACAATTCATCTTCAGATATGTCGTCAGAGATATTTCCAATCCAAACACAGTTTGAAGGCGGGGTCTGCCCAAAATCAAGCTGACAACAGAAGCATGATCAATATGTTGAAACATATACAATTGAGATACATGTGATCAAGATTCCAATTTCTAAAAAATATTACCGGTACTATACCTTTATATTTGAATCTTGCAGTTCGAGAGCCTCCTCAATGACCTCTGCATCCTTTATCGCTTTCACAACACTTTGGATGTCAACAAACTCGATGAATGCATAGGTGACAGAACCTCTTCTTTTCATATCAACGCCCTGAAGTACATTCAAAAACTTCAAATAAAAGTTAGAGATTGTGAATGGAGACCTACACAGTGGAGATAATACAAATAATCATGAGATTATTATCCTTATCCTTATTACAACCACAATTGACGATACAGTCTTCCTTAGTGCACTGTTATTAACATTGGGCCAAGATTTAGAACACTCGAGATTAGGTTACTATTTTCAACATTCGTTTCACAGCTCATTCAACTAATAAATTCTGCTGCAGATACACATACAATAACACAGCCGTATCTCTCGAAGAATTCAAATAATTCCCCTCTGTGGCATTTCTCATCCAGGTTTTCGATAAGGAGGGTCCGTGAGGCATTGACGTGGTACTCGTCCAGGAGTGCAACTGGTGGATGTAAACGGCTGTCACTAGCATCTGGAATATTGTAACAATGCATCTGTATCACATTGGGAAGTGTCAAGGCATGTGTAAACATTACTTTGTGAATATCGATTATCGGTACAAAAATTTGTATGACATCAAGGGAACTCGAGATCCAACCCGAGTTTCAGAATTTAGGATAAATGTTTTGTCAGGGTCCAACCTTTTAGACGTGCTGGAGTTGTGTACACCGCATCGCTGCTGAATTCATCTTGTGGTATGGGGACTGTAGGTCGCATGATATTTCCTCTCTCAATTTCTCTACTCATGCTCCTGTCATTTTTTGGAGGATATGGTGAATTTTCACAATCATTTTTGATGTCGATGTTGTTGTTCATGAATTTTCCAATCAAGAAACATGTTCGATTTAATTTGTGGCACAATTTACTCACGATTACCTTTGTGAATACTGCCGCCTGTAGCTATTGCTATATAAAGGAGACCTCGACCTTGATCTAGATTGATATGACCTTGTGTGATCTTCATACGGTGCTGAATGCTGTGGAGTTGGGGAAGGTCCTAATCTGGATGAGATATCTCTGCCCCGTCCTGAGCTGAGGGCTCCACAGGACAGTGGACTATATCCACGCGAGGTGGAGCCCACGTCAGGCGGTAGAGCTTCTGGTGGATCTACATGTACACTGGAGCTGCAGCCTTGGTCAGCTGTATGCACATCCCTTCTGAAATCATGACCTTTAGGATGTAAGGTTGATGTGAAAAAAAAGTACAGACAAACCATTGATATAGTGTAAGTTTTCCATTGAACAGGTGGGATGTTTTTTCTTGGAAACTACATTTGTAATCTCTATGTTATCAGAAATGGACACGACTGGTAGAGGTAAGTAATTTATGATTTCATTTATTAGGTATTCATTCACATACCATCCTCTATAATGAACACTATTTCACCCAGATGTTTATTATAGAGGTAAAATATGGCTCTAGATATAGTTTCTCTTACACATCCTGATTTATTGTTTCCACTTCCAAATCATTATGTACAGTGTCTTGACTTGTCCCTTCTTGTTCCTTCAATCTCCCGAAAAACAGCCTTTGACAAGCTATGCCTGCAAAATCCACCTGTAACCAGGACAAGCAAAAGTATAGATGCTATTGTCATGTACTGTAAACACTCTTAATTAATATCAAAATATAAACAAATTCATCAGTAACATCTTAGATACAACAGAACTCATCAATAGACAATCACGATGTTTTTTAGAAATGGTTTCACCTGGATTTTGAGTCCACTTTCTCCAAGCTGGCGATCTTTCAAGTCTTTCATGGCCATCCTAGCTGAGTCAACAATCTTGTAAAACACCAGTGCCTGCGATGTCTTGCAGTCAATTAATATGTCAAGGACAGGCTTCACTTGGCCGAAGTAATCCTTCAATGCAAGCTTCGACATGTCGCTGGGAATGTTCTCGACCAACAAACAGTTGGTAGCCATGTTAGTTTTCCCAAATCCTGTCTAAAGAGACACAAATACCCATTGCTGCATTAGATCAGTGGTTATACACATATATTTGTGGGTATAGGGTTCTAAATCTAGTGCTTTAAAACTTTGGTAACGTATTTATGAGGGTACTCAAACCAATGATAGAGTGCTCAAGAACTTACTTTTATCTTGTGAACTCCAATGTTTTGTCCATTCATTTCTCGGACAGCTTGAACCACACTGTTGATACTGTCAAACTCGATGAATGCAAAGGCATTGAAACTACCGGAAGGGGTGTGTTTTTTCTTCATAAAAATATCCTGGAAAGAAGAAAAGATGTTGATCAGACATGGTTTCAACTATTTGCAAACTACAAGACATATGATACACATGGTTCAGAACTCAATATTATTATCTGGAGTACAGTGGTTGAAATCTATACCTTCTCTTGAAAATGCTAAATACAAAACAGATCACACCTAATTTCTCTTGTAACACAAACAGTATTGAGTGTTCATGAAAGTGCTTGTGGTCAGAAAATCAAGTTACGGTGTACATGTGTTTGATATAAGTAATCGAGAAGCGAATCCATCCACCTACAATTATATTTCCGTAGCTCTGAAATGCCTCCCTGATCTGATCGCGGGTAATCTCGCCACCAAAGTTGCCGACAAACAGTGTTCGTGAGGCATTAGGGTAATACTCAGACACGGCAGGCTTGGCACCAGGCTTCGAGTCACTGTCATTCACATCTGGGATGAAAACGTAGTGCCAAAATCTACATATTCACAGGCTAGTGAGAACTCTTGTATATATATTGTGCTGCTGCTCGTTGTCAAACTTACCAAAGCCCTGGTGCGGGACGACAAATATTGGTGAACCAAGGAAGACTTTTCCGTTTGTATGTTTGAGTGCTTTGGAGGCAATCTCTGTGCTGAAAGTTCCAATAATGTTCCCAATCAAAACCACATTATACCAGCCTATCCTGATGATAGTATCATCTCACATCAAATCAGGCAAGCATCCCTCTTGACTTATTATTTTATTTGAAATTAAACGCATTTAAATCTTCCATTGATTGTCATCATTTTGATCAGAATTACTGGGAAGTTCTTCGAAACCTAGATAGCATTCTCATCTCTGCAATGTCGAAAAGAATTGACTGAATGAGAGGAAATCACTAGTGCACAGACCATTTAAAGCTGACGATGGCATGGCGCAGGTTTTGCTTGTCGTCAATGACATGTATGGACGTCACTGGTCCGAACTGAGTGTACTCCTTGAACAGACAGATCCGGATGTCTGAAACTAGGGGCAGGCAACGGGCATCAGTAAAATGTGAACAACATTCACATGCTCATTCACAAGGTGGGTAACATTTCGATACATAATTCATATTGGATAAGTATTACTTTGCAGTCGGAGTAGACAAACAGTTTTCATACCTGTGGCTTGCTCTGGAAAGCCGTGTATCATGAGCCCGCAGTATCCCGTGTGTGTGTGAGATAAGGGGGTTGTGGAGTCGTGCTTCTTCCCAGCCACATCGCTATGGAAACAGATGATTTCAAGGTTACTTCAAGCAAGTAAGGTGTTTGGAGAAGATCTAAGAGTACGATTCCAGAATATCGAGGAGATGAGGAAAAAAGTCAAAGGGGAAAGCCATACCTGCTGCTACCTGCCACCACCTGAAAATGAATGAATATGCATGCATAAATATTCTCTTAACCAATTATTATTCCACAGTTCATACTGTGGTACCATTCAAATTTCGTGCATATGTGTCACCAGTGTATCATGCATTGCATGGAATAGCATACTTCCCGAACAAATATCAAAACATGCGAAACTGGTGATATGTACAACAGATTCAGTGGTGTCGATATCTAATTATTGGTGGTAGCATCACAGACAAATTGACAGAGGTTCTCACTTCTCCCAAACAACAAGACTGAGAAGCTTGTAGCCTCCAATCCCGATATCATCACTGACCTCTGCTTGAGTGTCGACATCTGACCGAGCCACAGCGTGCCTCAGCTCCCCCTCCGCCGTGTGACTGCTCGAGTCAGGCTCCTGTTGCTGAGTATGTTGCTGGTCGGTGCCGCGGTTCTGGGGGGTCGAGGGAGCCTGAGGTGCGAGGGAGGCTGACGGCTGGGCGGCCTCAGGCTGGCTACTAGTATTGTCCTGTACCTGGTCGGCATTCTGATGATCAACCTGACGAGTGTCTTTCTCCTTCCTAGCTCCTCCTACGTTGGACTACATAATTGCATGAAATATGAGTGAGTATGCAATGAAGTCAGTTGTAATTATCTCTCCTATGATAATATGAAATACACACCATGAGTGCAATACACAACACAATACATAATACAATACACAGTACACATACAGAAAGCAATACACAATATACAGCACACAAATAACTGCATTTGTATGTATTGTGATGTTGATAACAAATAGATGTTCTCAACATCGTACAGTACACATATATTTCAAGGTGTAAGTTCTACGGCAAGATATCCTGTGTTATAGGCTTATACTCACCCCTCCTGCCTGTATCAGTTTCTGTCGGAAGTCGTCGCTTGGGTTCTTGAAGTGCAGCGTCTCGGTTCTGACATTGTTGATGGTCTGGTACTGGCTGAGGAACACCGCATACTCAAAGTGTACCTTCCTCAGCTCCTCCTTGCCCTTGAAGAACACGTCAATCGGCATGATGAAGCTGTCACTGCCGCACTCTTTGACCTCATAAGGGGGACTCTCCACCACTAGCAAAAGATTAAATGGGTAACAATCTTACTGAATTTAAAGGGAGCCAATAACTGGTTGGTTTGTACCAGCATTTTGGGGAATTTTTCAGCACAAACCATTTCTGACATAATTTCCACATGAGCATTTGTCTTTGAAATTGTCTAGAATCAAAATGTCTAGCATTTGTCTAGAATCAAAATGTTAAAACCTCATGCGTTGCATACCTCTGATAGGTTTGCGATAGCTGTCGTGCAGGTGAAAGACACATTCCTCGACAAAGTTCTGGATGTCGATGCCTTTCACTCCCCGCACAAAGACCTTCCAGTCATGTGTGGAACCATCATCACTCGGCCGCTCTCGTAGGATCGCCTGGTGACCCAGCTCCACGTTGACCTGCATTTCCTAAAACACAAGAGAAAATCCAGTAGACATAGGAGGCCCACACTAAAATTATAACGTCCAAAATACCGGTAAATGATAAACGGGACCTATGAGTACGATATGGCCTTCCTATACTTATTCTACAATATAGCCAGTATAAATGTAGACTCTAGATCTACATTTGATAATCACTTATGTCTACCTACAGTAGGCCTAGACAATGACTAACCAGTCAATTAATCATAACGTTCAAAATACTGTAGATCTAGATGTCAATACTGAAATGAAACTGTGACTGTGACACTGTGAGTGTGACTGTAGGAGTCTCAGTGACAGTCAGTGTCAAGGGGTATACGGCCAGTGTTAGTAGTTTGTGTCGTGGCTGGATGGCCGATGGGGTAACCTACCCCCCCCCCCACCCTCCCCCACGCAGAGTGGCGAGGCCCCGAGACTGCGCGATGCCAGATCAAGCGAGCGGATTACTGTGTACAGCGCTGGATGTATTATACAGCGCTGTACACAGTAAGCGAGCGGAGCGCTTGGACTGGCGCGATGCATGTTATGCGGTGACCAAATCCACATGTTCAGACACTTGACTTGGGACATCAGAGATCGGACTGTAATGTTAACTTACTAAAACTAAGAAAGCAAGCTAGAGCGATGACCAGGTGAAGGAAATAACATCCATAAATCGTGATTAGGCCTTTCACGCGGCTCGCTGAGAGGAACTTCATAAACAAAGTCACGTGACACTGATCATGTGACCAAAAAGGGCAAAATCATGAAGATTTATTTTGAGCGGAGCCTATAGAATTTTGCAACGTGTGGGACTGCGAGCTTGGTTCAACTGCTAATTCCTGTTGAATTATGAGGCTGCCGTAAGTTATCACACGATGACATAACCATGGAGTTATTACACAAAACCCCATTGGTGAAATAAACAGTTTATCAAATTATAGGCCTAGACCGTCTATATCAGAATTGGAAGACCATCACCGCGGCAAAGATTTTCTATACCAAGATAGCCCACTCAGGCCAAAACAGAAGCCAAAAATCCCCCTGGCGGTCAGACAGAGGAATTACTACTTTTGCGTTTTTGTGAATGAATATTTGTGACCAAAACGTCATTTTATGAATGAAAACCGCCGCACTATTGAAGATAGTCTCAGTCTCACCGCCAGGATCGACACTGTTCAAACACTGTTCAAAGTGGACTATCTTGGTATAGAAAATCTTTGACCGCGGCGCCCCACTGTCACGATTGTGGGCGGCGAACTGCAACGAATTGACATTCGTGGGGACATTTGTCAACATTGTTCTAATTCGCAGTAGTCCGTTGTGGTCGGCATCTCAGAGTAAGCAAGCTAATGGCTAATGTCCCCACGAATGTCAATTCTTTGCAGTATGCGCCGACATTCGTGACAGTGGGACCGCGCTTTAACTTAACTAAATCAAGTAGATGATGGGCGCGTTTCTTTGTGTCAGGTTAGATGTAATTTAGTCAATTTTTCAAACCTTGGATTTTCCATAAATTGGCGATAGGAGTTTGGCTTTGTCACGCACTATTCTTGTTTTGGAGCTTCACCGTTCGAAGCCCGTGCGCTGCCTAGCAACACAGCTGTTAATCCTAGCTCCACCATACTGAAACAATGGCCTGACGTCAGCCCTCGCTCTCGCGTGTTGCCAGCTATAGGCCCCTTATAAGCTGGCAGCCCGTCTTGCTTACTCTGAGTTGTCTCAGAGCAGTCAAGGCAAGAGGACGATGGCGAGAACGATCATGTGCTCCACGTCCCTTTTCTCTGGCTAAGCGGGCTCGCTATAGGGCCCCGGGCAATTTCCAATTTGGGGCCCAGGATGGGGGCTACTTAGATCCGGGGGTGCACGCCCCCTGGAACGGTAGTCCTTTGCCCTGGGATGGTGCGACACAGGCTCTGGCAGACCGTCGGGCTGTCTGGGGTTCTATCCCCGCGGCAGTGCCGTCGGCGAGGCCGGCCAAGCAACACTCCAACGTGCGCGGGATCCGGGCGCCACGCCCATGGCGTTCCGGGCTCGTCACTCCGGGCTACATTACCATGATGTAATGTCTGAGTAATGTATGAACGGCCGGACTCGTTCGACGGACTGTACCTTTTTATAGTTCTAAAGTAATTACCTACGCCCGCCGTGACCCTAGATAGCGGGCGTCAAACTTCACATTTGTAAACCTTTTCAACCTTTTTTTTGCATTCTCAGACGCGTCCATGGTTAGCACATTGATATTGCCAACCAAATAAACAGACGAACATAATTTGTAGTAATATTTGGTAGGCCCTACAGGTACAGTAGGCCCACATAACTTCACCAGAATGTGTGAATCATCTTCATAAAGAGAAAATATACGAATAAGAACAAATTGATCGAGTATCCTGTTGTATTCCAGAAATTCACCGACCTGACAATATCTTGTTTTGTTGGCTGCTTGGGCAGTGTGTGATGTCGTGCAAACTCCGAAACCAAACAATATTACCGCATAACTTACTCAATGAGACTAGCTTTCAACTACAACTTTGAATAACTTGGGCAAACTCACTCGTATTGTTATTTGAATTATCACTGAGATTGTTCAAAACCTTTCATACACGGTGCACCCATGATGAGATTTTTTTGAAATATCCGATGGGGTACGGTATAACTCCCATCAGATGACACGCGCAGGTGACCGCATATGAATTGCTATGTAGAAAAACGCCAATCAAGTGACATGTGTTCTGAAATGGTAATTTGCCAACATATTTCATACAATGACTAAATATCTCAGTTACAATTTTTTTTCATAACATAAATATTTGGCCTAAGCTTATAATGCTTCATCAGGTTGATTTCTATACTCCCCGAAATTTTAGGTTGTCATGGTTTCTGGGGTTAACAACATTAGGCCTATATATAAATTAGTACATGAATTATCATGCATAGGATAAGGCATACAATATGTAACGTTTGACGCCCGCTCTCTATAGGGCGCAAGCGCCCCGCGCTGAGGCACGGTCACGGCGGGAGTCGTGATTACTGAAAATACAACCAGGTAACAGTCCGTCCGGACGAATCCGGCCGTCATACATCGCATCATAACAAATAATAGACATACAACATACATTATACATCAGTTATGGTAACGTAAATGTAGCCGTGTGCGGAGCCTGAGATGCCATGGGAGCGGCACCACAGGACTCGCGCACATGGGCATTCTGCTGGCCGGCCTCGCCGACGGCACTGCCGCGGGGATAGAACCCCGGACAGCCCGACGGTCTGACAGAGCCTGTGTCGTACCATCCCATTCCCAGGGCGAGAGACTGGTGATCACAGGGTAAGTCCCGAATCAGCACAATCCCTCTCCTGGGCCCCCGAGTGGAAATCGTCCCCGGGGCCTTACTGGCCCACTTCTAGCCGGACGTAAGAGACGTGGAGCTCATGGCCGAGCTAACCCTTCCTCTTCTCGCCTTGCTAGCTCTGAGACAACTCCGAGTAAGCGAAACGGGTTGGGAGTATTTATACTCCCAGCGCACGAGAGACAAAGGATGCCGTAAGACCAGTGTTCAGTATATTAGATAGAGAGAAGGACGGTGAGTCGCCATTACAACTCACGAGCTTCGAACAGAAGCGACCAAAACAAGAATAGTGTTAATAACAAATCTCCTGCCGCGATCTTTGGACAAAATCGCCACACTATATTTAGCCTGAACTTATAATTTGCATATTTATGACGTTTTCATAATGCTGTATTTTCATTAAGTATTGTCTGATTATCTCACAATATCAAAACAGTTATACACTTGTGGATAGTATTTTACGGCGGCCCAATGCTGCCATTATTCATGCCTGAGTTAAGAGTAGTTTTGAAATCAGTTTCATAGTTAGTAAACAGTTATTTTCAGTTATGAAACTAGTTTCTAGCAAGGCAAAAACCCTTTACACCCGGCACAAACGTTTCTAGCAGGGTGCAAACCTTTCTAGCATGGCGCAAACCTTTCTAGCACGGCACAAACCTTTATAACAGGGCATAAACCTTTATAACACGGCCCAAACCTTTTTAACATGGCGCAAACCTTTATAACGGGGCGCAAACCCTTTTAACATGGCACAAACCTTTATAGCAGGGCACAAACCTTTTTAACATGGCACAAACCTTTATAGCAGGGCATAAACCTTTATAACACGGCATAAACCTTTTCAACTTGGTGCAAACCTTTTTAGCAAGGCACAAACCTTTTTAGCATGGCACAAACCTTTATAACACAGCACAAACCTTTATAGCAGGGCGCAAACCTTTTTAACTTGGCGTGAACCTTTATAACGGGGCACAAACCTTTTTAACACGGCACAAACCTTTATAACAGGGCACAAACCTTTATAGCAAGGCACAAACCTTTTTAGCATGGCACAAACCTTTATAGCAGGGCATAAACCTTTTTAGCAGGGCGCAAACCTTTATAGCACGGCACAAACCTCTATAGCATGGCACAAACCTTTATAGCACGGCACAAACCTTTATAGCAGGGCGCAAACCTTTATAACAGGGCACAAACCTTTATAGCAGGGCACAAACCTTTTTAACACGGCATAAACCTTTATAGCAAGGCACAAACCTTTTTAGCAGGGCGCAAACCTTTATAGCACGGCACAAACCTTTATAGCAGGGCATAAACCTTTTTAGCAGGGCGCAAACTTTTATAACATGACACAAACCTTTATAGCAGGGCATAAACCTTTTTAGCAGGGCGCAAACCTTTATAGCACAGCACATACCTTTATAGCAGGGCACAAACCTTTATAGCACGGCACAAACCTTTATAGCAGGGCATAAACCTTTTTAGCAGGGCCCAAACCTTTATAACATG
Organism: Terebella lapidaria; assembly: GCA_949152475.1. Classification (NCBI taxonomy): domain Eukaryota; kingdom Metazoa; phylum Annelida; class Polychaeta; order Terebellida; family Terebellidae; genus Terebella; species Terebella lapidaria. The sequence continues at coordinate 24,058,301 of OX424562.1, forward strand.
GCACAAACCTTTATAGCAGGGCATAAACCTTTTTAGCAGGGCGCATACCTTTATAGCACGGCACAAACCTTTATATCAGGGCATAAACATTTTTAGCAGGGCTCAAACCTTTATAGCAGGGCATAAACCTTTTTAATACGGCACAAACCATTATAACAAAGCACAAACCTTTATAACATGACACAAACCTTTTTAACATGGCACAAACCTTTGTAGCATGGCACAAACCTCATGTTGTAAAGGTTTGTGATGTGATAGATAGGTTTGTGTCATGCTAGAATCTAGTTTCATAACTGAAAAAAATTGTTTATTAACTAGGAAACTGATTTCAAACCTACTCTGTTATAAAGGTTTGCGCCCTGCTATATAGGTTTGCGCCGTGTTGAAAAGGTTTGTGCCTTGTTAAAAAGGTTTGTGCCATGTTAAAAAGGTTTGTGCCCTGCTATAAAGGTTTGTGCCGTGTTAAAAAGGTTTGTGCCCTGCTATAAAGGTTTGTGCCGTGTTAAAAAGGTTTGTGCCCTGTTATAAAGGTTTGCGCCATGTTAAAAACGTTTGTGCCCTGTTATAAAGGTTTGCGCCCTGCTATAAAGGTTTATGCCCTGCTATAAAGGTTTCTGCCGTGTTAAAAAGGTTTGTGCCTTGCTATAAAGGTTTGTGCCGCGTTAAAAAGGTTTATGCCCTGCTATAAAGGTTTGTGCCATGCTAAAAAGGTTTGTGCCCTGCTATAAAGGTTTGTGCCGTGTTAAAAAGGTTTGTGCCCCGTTATAAAGGTTTGCGCCATGTTAAAAAGGTTTGTGCCCTGCTATAAAGGTTTGTGCCGTGTTATAAAGGTTTGTGCCTTGCTAAAAAGGTTTGCGCCAAGTTAAAAAGGTTTGTGCCGTGTTATAAAGGTTTATGCCCTGCTATAAAGGTTTGTGCCGTGCTAAAAAGGTTTGTGCCCTGCTATAAAGGTTTGTGCCGTGTTAAAAAGGTTTATGCCCTGCTATTAAGGTTTGTGCCGTGCTAAAAAGGTTTGTGCCCTGCTATAAAGGTTTGTGCCGTGTTAAAAAGGTTTATGCCCTGCTATAAAGGTTTGTGCCGTGCTAAAAAGGTGTGTGCCCTGCTTTAAAGGTTTGTGCCGTGTTAAAAAGGTTTGTGCCCTGTTATAAAGGTTTGTGCCCCGTTATAAAGGTTTGCGCCATGTTAAAAAGGTTTGTGCCGTGTTATAAAGGTTTATGCCCTGTTATAAAGGTTTGTGCCGTGCTAGAAAGGTTTGCGCCATGCTAGAAAGGTTTGCACCCTGCTAAAAACGTTTGTGCCCTGCTAGAAAGGTTTGTGCCGGGTGTAAAGGGTTTGTGCCTTGCTAGAAACTAGTTTCATAACTGAAAATAACTGTTTACTATGAAACTGATTTCAAAACTACACTTAACTCAGGCATGAATAATGGCAGCATTGGGCCGCCGTAGTATTTGGACAATATATTGCATGAATAGTTTGAGAACGGTCATGATAACATTGCTTTGAGATTGCGTTACCACAGAAACGGTTCGATATAATATGCCTAATTCATTGCTGATCATATTTCATTAAATTAACATTGTTTTGGTGATATTGTGACATACAATGTTAATAATTCATCACGTATTCACAACTTCTGCCAAAGCTGACCTTTTTCCACGCCTGGAAATACATGTATTAGGGTAGAGGGGGGCAAAACGCCCATGCTAAGAGGAAATCATCAAATCCTCCCCAATATTTGCCTAAGTTGAAACGTCTTCACACCTCAATGCCTGACTTATGGTACGTCACAACTTGACCTAGCTCAGTACCGTTCAGAATAAAAACCAACTTCTGTAGATCATCCAGACTGTATAGCCTATCGATGGGCGTTTTACCCCACCTTTGAGGCAAAACGCCCATCAGGTTGAGGCAAAACGCCCATGGTGGGCGTTTTACCCCTTTGGTGATAAAAACTTTGGCATCAATTTTAAAATGAATTTGAAATGCCATGTTCATCTTATTAATAGTGTTGTGAACACTTGTGAACTATAAAGAGACGCATAATCAGTTTATCGAAGCGAAATGTATACACTGGTCTATCAAAATCTGGGGACAAAATGAAAGTAGGTAGATCTAATGGTGACTCTGAAATTGACCTCATATCTCAAAGTCACTTCAAAACTGAAATATGCAAATTGGCCTCTGCAGGCAAAATACTTCTGGATGGAGGTATGATTATATGATCAGCCTACAGGAAGGCTTTATGCCGGCTCTTGTTTTGACCTTCAAGTTGACCTCAATTGACATCGAGTGGTGAATTTCAAGATCACGTTTGGCCTGATAAATTGGATCTTATAAATTGACCTCTCAAGCAAAATGCTTGTAGATGTGGCTTGTATTGTGCGCAAATTTATATGAAGTATGATTAACATATCTTTGGTGGCCTTGATTTTGACTTCAGTAACGTTAAGAACCGGATGTCAATACCAAGCATGCAACTGATCGGAAATAAAATAAGTGTTGTCGACACCCAAAACGCTTGTACACGTACATAGAGCTTAGGTTTGCATTTTAAACATACAGAAAGCCATAGATAGTGGTTATATGGTGACCTTGAATTTCATCCAAGATTACTTTAGCTGGTAAATCTCAAGATCACATATACAGTTGTATAACTCAAGTATATAAATTATTATCATAGCCGAAATAAAAGCTATGGACAAAGCTATGGGTTGTATCATCACCTATATTATGGAAGTAATATCATCACCTATATTATGATCGTAAAATTTCGTGGATCTCTTGTTTAACAAAACACTGACTGGTAAATCTCAAGGTCCTGTCCGTCCTGATGTCTAAAATATGAGTTTTCGAAGGCACAACACATGAACCTGTTGCTCAGTTTGTATTCTACTATTCTGATCTACAGGGTTGAGAGTTTTCGGTAGATCTTTTGATCACCTCAAACTTTACCTCAAAAGAACCATGAAAAATTGTGGCGTTTGCTCAGATTTGTAATACGATGGTGTAAAGGAAGCACTGTATTTTGCATTTCATGACAACATGAACTTGGCGTCAGATCACCTCGAATATTTAAATTCTGAGTAAAGAATAGTATCCTCGGTGCCCCGAGTACCCTCGGTGTTTCTTTTCCATTTCAATTGAGCTGATCAATGGACTTCTCATTGCCACTAGCATATTTCATATGGTTTCATAAAAATGTTCACATTTCTGTGTATGATAAATTGTTTTTGCCATCACAATAACTCGTTTCTAACTGCCGCGTAAGTCCGGTAAATGTGTAATCACAGCCCTTTATTTCTCATGTTGCTTGATTTCACTTTAACAACTAGGCCTATACATGTATATTTACATGCAAATTTATGATATTACTAGTTACACCAAATATCTGTTACATTGTCTCACATGTACATTGTAATTGAATCAAAATGCAGGAATATGGTCAATTTAGGATGGTTTTGCTATTAAAATGAAAATATATTCACAGTATTACCTGGTGCAATTATTGTCCTTGCTGAACTGACGCTAATAGAGTAGAATAATAGAATAGGTGAGCATTCACATGATCTATGTTTCAGAGGTCAGCGGTAAGATATTTATTATCAGTTGTACGTGTACCAGTACAAGATCTGTTTTCATCTGAGATTTTTGCTTCATGATTATGAATTGTTTAGTTCAATTTTTTCTTAACTTCCATATTACAACGTGAATATTTTTTTTCTAATTCACAATTGCATAAGCAGAGACAGTACTTTTGTGCAAAGGGATAAAATGATGCCTGAATAGTGATTTTCGGATCTGTATGGCGGATCACACATTTGGAATTTAGCATGGTAGCTGGTAGGCTAAATCCCAACTTCGGTTAGCGCAAGTAGTTGTGTGAACATCTTTGCGAATATTTGTGGGAAATACGCCCCTGAAGGCGAACAACATTTTAGTGAGGCAAAACGTCCATACTCAGTGGGGGCAAAAGGTGGGCGTTTCGCCCCAATGTATAGTATATTTCAAAACATGGTCTGTCGGTTAAACCTGCATTAGCATTCGCCCCAAACGACGAGAAAGCATTATAAAACTTCATAATTCATCGAACAGATACCACTTTTCCATTGCCGCTACTTCATATCCCTAGCGATTATAGTTTTTGACGACAAGTTAACTTGTGGAGATATATTTGGAGCTTGCCACTAGAAAACTGCAAATAAAAATTTCGACAGGTGTTGGCATTTCAAAGGCAAAATTGCAGTCTCGTACATGTAGAATTCGCGTCAATATGCCCAATGGGCGTTTTACCCCACATGGGCGTCTTGCCCCCCTCTACTCTAATTTACACATAATGGTGGTAACCAATACTAACCATAGAAACCATAAAAGACTAAAATATTGGGGTCTGTGTCCATATAGTGACATAAAACAGTAAAACTGATTTATGTATAAATGCATCAGTATAAATGCATCTTCTGATTCACATTACTTGTGTTTTGTAAAAATTATCGCTTCGAACTGTCGAATACCAAATTTCCATGTGCCAGAACGACCGACGCGCATGAGAATATCAGAGCTGTCATTTAATCACGCAAAACAAAGTTTGCGGGCTAAAATGAGATATTTATACACGGCACGTCATTGTTTATTCTAAACAGTCCTGACGTTTATACATTGTTAATACTCAACAAATCATTGCAATATTGATAAAAATGTTTAATTATGGTATATGAAATACGTTGGCAAATTACCATTTCAGAACACATGTCACGTTGGTTTGTTCGGTTTTTATTTTACACATGAACATTGACATATATGAGATACAAGACATTTGAAATTTTGAGAATAGCACAGAGAGGCGCATGCACCCTGAAGCCTGTCTTTTTTATCAGTGTCCTGAAATATATCTCCTAGATATAAATTCCACTTAAATACGTATTCATGTCTATGTCGTATCTTTGAAAAAAGGCCGTTGGTCTTCCAGGTGAAGCATGCCAAGTTATAGAACGATACTATATGGCATCGCATAATGCCATATATTGTCAAAAATCGGTGTAAACAAGTTAGAAAAATCGGAGTCGAGTACTGGCCCATTCTGGAAAGCTGTATGGTATAGGAATGCTATGCCGGATGTCTGATATAAAGTCCTTTCATTTTCCAGACTTCATTTTGCACTGACCAAACAGAATTAGTCATATATTAAAATTGTTTTCAAAGACATGGCAGTTAAATGATTGAATTTATCAATTTAAATATGATTTTATAATGGTAAGACGAAGGCGGGGAAGCCTGCCGTTTGACACAGCAGGCAATAGAAAAGGCCGCGGCAATGTGCATGATGTAAGAAGCGCCTGTGTGGCCGAGTGGATAGGAATGATGGCTCCTGAAGCAACGAAGCTCACAGTGCGGGAGGTTTGAGTCCACGCCTCGGGCCGGCACTTAGTAATTGGGGTTTTTCATCCTGGTTAATTATGATTAAGGTTTCCCGTACTAAACGGTGCTGACCAAATTCAAAATTTGTCACCCAACGTTTTTTTTTATTTGTAAAAAGAAATTCGAATTATTTATTAATATGCATGATGTAGCTGACCAATACAATGTCACTAAGGAATGACCAGACGGAACTACCCCCCCCCCCCCTCCCCCCGAAACACATGTATTCACAAAAGTTCAGTAGGTGTTTTTTTTTTATTATTCACTAAAATAACTACAGGCGATATTCCATAGAGCGACCGGATTGCAGTTCAGATAGTAAAATATCCCACATCAAACAAACATCCCAGTCAACACGTGACATCACGCAACCTCACAGTGAGATCACATACGCCTCACATCTTTGATGTCATATTCGTGATGTCACAGGGATATCACTGTGACCTCACAACTGTGACTTCTATCGTGTGAAGTCGATGTGATGTCATTATGACCTCAGACATAATGGCATCATAAAGGTGATATTGTTGTGATGTCACTGTGATATAATAAAAATGACCGATATTTAATTAATATAATAATTAATTGGAAAAGTCGGAATTTGGGGTGGGCGTGAGTTATGGATGACTTTCACACAGAATCAGCCATGAAATATCATTTGCGCAGACTTTGTGACGCTATGTGCGTAATGTATGGCACATTTTATTATTTGTTAATATTATTTTTGAATCTGCATCCATATCCCATGAAATGACATTTCTCTACGTCACACCTGTGAGGTCGGTGTGAGTTTGATGAGGGGTGACAGTTTGAGGTCACCACAGTGTCACACTGTGACCTTGATGTTCTCTGAATTTGAGGTAACCGTGAAGTAAATGTGAGGTCAAATTGTTGACTGGGATTCAGTCGAAGGTCTAGCATTTGAAGGATGTTTTTGAAGATTGCTTACACCCGAGTTTGGTAGATACCTCCCTGTGTTTACGTTCATGCATATAAAACACCTGTTCATTCAGTGTAACATTGTTCAGTTGCCCTAAATATTATCATGTCCGATAAAACACAGTCCATGGAAATATACATATTTTGGGGAAGTCCAATGACTACTGTTTCCTCTTGTCCGAGTGTATCCCGGTGTTCCAAGTCTGTTGCACATTGACATTGGCGTTCTGGACTTGATTCATGTCCCAGAAGCGCTTGAGACGGGAAAGTAGAGCAATTGCCCCGAACTCCGCCAGCTCTAGGATCGTGATGATACTCGCACCCAAACAAACCCCCATCAGTCCGCCCAGGTCGGCTGTTCACGGGTGATAGAAATATTATGAAGTTTGTTCATATATAGTATGATAAATACATGAGGAAGATCCAGTTATCGATAATTTCAATCTATATTCCTCACCTTCCTACCTATATACATTACACTATATATAGCGTTGCTTACCGAACCAAGATGAAAACGGGTACGCTGGAATCTGTTCTATGACCCGATATTGCAATTCTTCAAAGTACACCACTAGGTCCAGAACATTTTCCCTGAAAATGTGGAATTCACACATGTTAGTTTGCCTCAAGATTGACATTTTGTAATTCAAAGAAGTAAAAGAAAAGCGTGTGTTTAGACACACCGTAAGAAATCGGCTGTGAGACCCTGACTTCGACTGTAGGCCTCGGTAATGAATCTGGAGGACGGGGACTGGGCCGTGGATAGTTTCTGGGTGTAGGAGACCTCGATACAGGGACGGCGACAACCACAGCCCTGCTCCGCCTCCACATCCGAGTCGTACTCGTCTGGAAACATTACAACATAGCTCAATAGTCGTAATTATTGTCAGGGGGAGTGAATATTGAATATTGGATATGAATCGTGGGGATTTATGGAGGTGTTACAGTAAGGCAACACATACCTAGTTTAGGGACGATGCACTCTACGTACTCCAACATGTTGCAAGATCTCACGTCTTTTCCTGAAAAGGAAATGTGTATTAAAATCGGATATATGTACATAATACGATACAGATGCGTACACATGTCCAATATTGTATTCAGGTATTTCATCACCTTTGTATCCAGGTGCTAGACACTGGCACTGTTGTACGGTGTAGTTGCGTTCACACTCGAGCTGACAAGCAGACTGTGAGTACACAGCATAGTAGGCCAGAGGGTTGGTAAAGCCTGGAGCATTGGTATCTAAACATGTACTGCCCTCATACGGTGCAGGGAGTCTAACCATCTGGAATTGGGAATCACTCTCCATCGTATAACATCAGTTTCATTGCTAATAGTTTTGATTGATAAGCAATATTAAACGTAAGTTACCTGTAGAGCCTCGGCTGTGATCTGTGTACGAGCTCCTGGGGCAGCAAGGAAACTGAACCTCTCCATGTTCGGCTCCACATCGGGCTCATGCAGCAGAATCTGTGCGCATATATGGTTATTACGTATTGTCATTTTTGTGTCTGCTTAAATTGATACTAGCTTACATGGGATTCATGGAATTTGTGTCTAACCTTGCGAAGACTATTATTTGTGTATATATACAACGGCATGAAAATCCACGATAATGATTCCTGGACGTAATTAGGCATCGTGTTCAATTTATTTCCTTCAAACTGTCAGCTTAAAGTTAGCAACTCTACATTGTTTATTGTAATTTTCGTGCTTAAGATACGTCTCATGCTGGCATTTGAAAGTTCAGACCTTTGCTCCAGCATCGAAATTCTCATCCATGATGGTGAAGTCAAACTGGTACAAGAGGAAATTCATCCTCAGGCCATATTTCGTACCAGGTCTTGTTGAGTTTTGTCGGCCGTGTTTCTTGATGAAGCTCTCGGAGTTGAACGTGTAACATCGGCCGCTAGTTGTCAGAGTTTCAGTGAGTAGATCAGAACACTTACTCCTGGTACCCGCCCAGGTACAGTTTGGGAACACTGTATCCACAGGGAAGCCACCTTGAGAGTACATGTCCTCTGTCTGTACTCTCGAGAGCGAGGCCCGAATCTTCTCTGTTAGTTGAAAAGTGGCCGCTCGTTGGAGGTACTCGTCTATCTTGAAGGCATGTTGTAGGGCCTCTTCGACGTGAGGGAATTTCTTCACGTAGGATTGTCGGAGTTTGTTACTGCTGCAGATCGTCACCGCAGGAAAAGGCATCGGCGACATTGATTTCGTGGTTTCTTTGGTCGTGATCGGGAAGCGCCAGTAGCGAGTGAGCTGTGTCGTTATCCCCAGGACACATGCCACCGACATTCCAAGCAGAAACAGCAACCAAATAAACCTTGAAACCAAGCAAACAGATATAGAAACCGATGAAACTTGTATTGTGCAAGAACATGATGATTATTTGGTGGGAATTTAAGTTTTGAATGGAATTTTATTTCTATCACAACGAATGACTCCGTCCTTTGAACTAATCAAGAACACTCCCAAATCCTCATCACACCCAAATTTAAAAAAAAAAATGATGTCACGGCCATCCTATCATTTTTACGCTACCACAGAGCATAAAACAGGTTCTGGCTTTTTGCGACCTTCAGCAGTCCCCAGGCCCTCGGCTGAGAATGGACGTGAAAGAGTATACCGGTATTTAGTGGAATTCTTAGCCAGGACTGACCAGGAACATAACCACAGAACATAAAAAAGGCTCTGGCTTGATACCTGATTTCACCTCCTTACATGTATATATGACCATATGTGGGGCCATATATGGCCAAATATATGGCCATATATGAGGGTAATATATGTGGGGCAGTATATGTCATATGTGCCATATGTGGGCAATAACCCCCACATATGGCCATATGTGGGGGTTCCATACAAAAGAAGTTTCGTAACATTTTCTTGACACTGGACTGAAGATCAAAAAGGATCCCTTCCGCCTCCCCCCCTCCCCCTTCCCCCCCCCCCCCCTTCCCGCCGCATCTCCCTTAAATTTAAATCCTGAATCCGCCCCTGCTGCATATCTGTTGCAGATTTAGTGTATTTATCAACTAGATGATGATGCTACCCGGGCAAACATATATGTGCATAATAAGTGCTGTGGTGGATATATCTAGCCTTTTAGCGATGTAAAGGGCAAGTTGTACCAACCTGCGAGTTTTGGCCGTGGACGAGTCAGCCACCCGTCTCAGTCCATGTAAAGTGGACTCTTCCGAAAACTCGGACATTCCGAGCCGCCGATCTCCTATTTCAGTCACAGTCTGTTCCGCCATCTCCGAAATGACAACACTGATGTATTCCCACTTTATTGCAGAATATGAACATGTTTGACTTCTGGTACTACACGTAATATCACCACTAACGCAAATCCATAAACCCATGCGGACAAAATGAACCCCGATTCAACGTTATCCTTTGTCATACATCGATCAGCATAACATAAAGACTCACAATGCATCCCCGGTGCTGCCATAATGCTCGTAGATCTAACACACTGTGAGCTATATTTATTGTGATTCAGATCAGCCATTCTTTGCATGGAGCAAAGTTAATCCAGTAAGTTGCAAATGATTTCGGTGGTCATGCATACTTATCAGGCCAGTTGTCACCTTGTCAGGTGAAGAAATTAAACATGCTTGAGTTAAGAATACCTTTTGACGGGAAAACATTCATATAGAACAAACAAGTCACACAAAATCTGCTTCATTGCAATGTAGCCTAGAAAGTTACCGTATACATAAATGATAGATGTAAAAGGGTTGAATATATTCATACACTTACATGTATGCGTATTGTGCATGTGACTTTCTATTGCATCATAAAAGTAATAACCGGGTATAATAAATTCCGACTATATGTATCTCGATCTATTGTTGAAGTATTTGTTGCAAGAAAAACACAAACCATATCGAAGAATAGGCCTAGATAAGCATGTTCACTCTAGAACGGTCATCCCCCGACCGCCATTGACCTGATTCATCCTCGTCAATGTTGCATTACTAGAATCAAACACCCAGTACAATTGCCTCTGACACTCTTGTAGATCGATGAATTATACCAGACATAGTAAGAGAACACGGACCCATCCTCTGTTCACACAGGACAATCTGCAATAACGGGGAGACGAACGCCCCACACATCATACGCCACGACATGATAATACCCCTGGCTGATAAATGGCAATCAGTGTACATAGTCTAATTAATTTACAAAGGCTATACCTGGCAAACTTCATTGGATAAATGTTCGCTCAATTGCGTGGCGTTAATAATTCACCCTCATGGGCATGTGATGAACCGGTTTTCCATTCCACAATCTAGAGTTCTGTGGAATAACCTACGAGTATATTGTGTGCCATGCCATGGTCGCTGTCCGTATTACATTTTGTGAGAGGCGATATTTTCTCGAAGTTTGATTCGGAATTGATATCGTTCTAGGGGATATGTGTTGTTCTCCAAAAAGAAGCAGAAAAAACGCTGTTGCAATTGTGAATCATAATAAATACACATACCGGTATAAGCAAAACGTTAGGTCATCATTGTTGGCTATAAGCCTGCTACACCTCGTATAATAGACCCTTTTGGTTTTTAATGAGATATTGGACCAAAAGATATTTTTTTGGAACGAATGACGATGAATCTACAAGCGCTCCACTCCCACTGCACCTCTACTCGTCAGTCTGGCTGTGTGAATGGTTAGTGTGGTGTCATCTCCACATGCAACATTTCACGCTCCTTTTTGGTACCAACTCCTGTGATTTCTATGGAATTCCGGTGCGGCCACGACTTGCGAGTGGCGACATGCCAGTTGCGAGTTATGTGTTGCCACTTGCGTGATGTGACTTGCGTGATGCGCCACGACTTGCGACATGCGTCTTACAATTTGCGATATGCGTCCTGTGACCATGGTGGCATGCGTTATTCGACATGCGTGATGCGAGTTGCCTGTTGCGAATTCCGAGTAAGCGAGTTGTGGGCTGGGTGTTGAAATTTAAGTTTTCTAGCGGTTTTAGAAAAGACTTTTTTTTTTGGCGTCCACGATCGGAACAGACCGAGGAACAGACGTTGTTGGCTTTGAACTATGGAATTCCGGTGCGGCCACGACTTGCAAGTGGCGACTTGCGTGTTGCAAGTTGTGTGTTGCGACTTGCGTGATACGAAAATTCCGAAAATTCTGCAATGCCTTCGGGTTAACCTGATCACGAGTTTCCCGATCACTTTGGGGTGGAAAATATGGGGGTACATATCGATATGGAAGAACTCGATCAATGTAAAGAACATTCTTGTGACGAAATTTATGCCGATGGTTGCAATGATGACTATATGCTGAAATGCTTTTCTGATGCGATCTTGGAAAATGTGGGACATGGGTCTATGCCAGTTTGCATCAATCTCGACTTGGGAATATATTGCAGTTATTGTAATATAGTAGGCCCACAACGATTATAGTAAATGCGGTGGTATAAAAACCTATTGGCCCAGACCCCATATATTAAATTTTCTCTAGATAATTCAGACACTTGTGACTATATTTCAATGCTCAAAAGTAATTGGCAAGAATCAAGAGATAAAGAGATATCTGAGGTGATTTTAGTGAATCATTGTGGCAGTGTCACAGACTGTATCACAATTACAATACATTTATATAATACAATATATATTATATAAAAACAATTCAATTACCGGTAACGCAGATTTTATCTTTCACCAAGCATACTGTAGACAGCATGCATCTAATATCGAAATAGCACAGAAACCCCAACACCGCTGATTACAATACGCAACTCACAACACTACACTCACAACACGCAACTCGCAAGAGGCGCCACGCAAGACGCAACTCGCAAGTCGTCAATGCACCGGAATTCCATACATACTGAGAGATCCGAGTCTAGTTTGTTCAAAGCCGTCTGTTCCTCGGTCTGTTCCGATCGTGGACGCCAGAAAAAAAGATATTTCTTTTCTAAAACCGCTAGAAATCCCAAATTTCAACACCCAGCCCACAACTCTCTTACTCGGAACTCGCAACAGGCAACTCGCAACACGCATGTCGTATAACGCATGTCACCATGGTCATAGCACGCATATCGCAACTTGTAAGACGCATGTCGCAAGTCGTGGCGCTTCACGCAAGTCACATCACGCAAGTCGCATGTCGCCACTCGCAAGTCGTGGCCGCACCGGAATTCCATAGATTACTCTCCCGCACACGTCGCCACGCGAGTCCGGGCGGGGGGGGGGGGGGGGTGCGAGTAACCTCCAGCTCTAGTTCTTCTGTTCATTTTCCCGCAAAGAGCATATAACCAGTCCTGTCATGCACCCAGCGTTGGAGCATCAAGGCAAGGGAGTGATGCCGTGCAAGCCGGTCCCATACATCCTCGACGACGTTTGTGTCATTGCCTGGGATTGCACTCACCGAAGCTGCCGGGTTCGCGAGTCATTCTAACTGCGGCCATATCAATGTTGAATGAGTCTCTGCTCACTGTCGGCAATCTAATTTTATCCCCATTCAACACTGCAAGTGTCTATTCTCCATGTCCACCCCGAAGCAGGTGAATGAACCGAATGCTTTTGTTTTAACTGATAGGCTTCCCATGCAGTGCTTTTTTCAATGACTCTTATTGGGTGCATGTGATAGACTTTCAGGGACTTTTAACTTCTCTTCGTGATTTTTTTTACGTAACTAATTTTTGGAAGGATAAGCTTCGAGGACGCAGCTTGAGAGAAGGGGTGTAATGTAGGGGATTTTCACCAATGCATCGATCCCCAAACCTCCCACTTCACATTCTCTGCACTTTCTAGTTGATTACTAGACTTTTCTTTCAAGACTTTTCTTTTCACTGTCAGATTTCCAGATACCTCTCATTCGTGGATATTGCATGGACTAAACTGATTACATTGTATTATTTATAACTTGTTAGTGGATATTTCATGATAGATATTGCATATTGAATATTTATGTATATGTGGGTCTCTTGAACAGTCTGAATCCGGGTGTGCCTGCGCCCATCCCTTGCTCTTGAATACGCACATGATAAACTAAATAATTATTTTGAACACTCCATGGTACACTCATATGACACTCAAGTTTTATAAAATCATGGTGGTAACAATATATTTCATTCATGAAAAACTTTTTTATTATGCTAGAATACATCACCATCGTTGGAACGTAAGTCACTCCTACATCATTATACTAGGACATTGACTCCTACCAAAAACAGTGCAATGTCATCCACATACATTAGAACATGAAACCGAAGATATTTCAAGTCAAGGTTTCCAAAAATGCTACACATTGAAACTTTCCTATAATATAAAGAATCGGTAAGTTTCAATTGTACATTCGGAATCTTGATTAATCGAGTATGGTAAGTAAGTGATAATACGACGAGGTATCGGTATACGTAAATCGAAATATAGAGGAAAAAACTTTTAGTGGGTGGCGCTAATCCACTCCCGTGGCAACGGTGATATATCCACATTTCTGGTAAGCAACTTTTATTCCAAGCAACTACATATACTCCAGAATAATAATGGGTGTTTCCGAATCCCTTTAATTTTATCCCGTTGTAGCCTCCGCAATTGTCCATAGTTTCTCCCCTTGATATCTGACACACACCGACTGTAGCTTACAGCGGGGTATATCCACATTACTTGGTTTCCGTCCATATTATACATGCATTAAATCGGCAATATGAGCCGCTGTGTTGCGATCAATGATGACGGAGGACAATTAAAGTAAATCAACGTTAGCTTTGTCTGGAATACGTAACATGAGGATGGGATACATGGATATACGTGGATGGAATTATGCTGCGTTCCAATCATGTTGTGCAAATGGTGTGCACTAGCGGGAAGTTGGAGAGTACGAGTTGTTGCGTTCCATTGAAAAAGGCACAAAATTTTGCCACCCTAATTATTGCATAAAAATTCGAACTAACTCAGGCCAAAAATAATTGAAAATTCAGTCTAATCTTCACTTTAAATTTCAGTCTCGAATCATTTCATTCATATACTGTATGTGTGATACTAGGTAAAACTAACAAAATGTTTCTATTCTGTATTACTTTTATACAATACGCCATTTGGCGCCATGTTTTTCCTACTTGTGCACATTGAGTCTGAACAACTGCCTCAACTTCACAGGTTGTGCAAATGGGAATTTCCCAGTTGTGTCATGAATAGAACGCAAAATACTCCTCGGAAACCCATGCGCACCATTTGCACAACGTGATTGGAACGCAGCATAACACCACAAGTCAAACAGGCAATTAGCAAATGGACATATCAGTAATCTCGGTGTAGAGTTGTGGAACTAGTCATTCCGGATATGGCGGCACAGAGTGTCACTGAGCAAGGAGATCAACAGCTCGGAGTGTCCGAATTTTCGGAGGAGTCAACCTTACATGGCCTGAGACGGGTGGTGGACTCGTCCACGGCCAAAACTCGCAGGTTGGTACATCTTGTACATCAATGATAAATTAATACACACAATTACACATACAGAATTGTTTGGCTGGACCACGATGTTTTCTTCCATGTGTTTCAACAAGCCATAATCCACTAGTATCTACAATTCGATGAAACTAAATTTAGATTATTTGTACAATTGTTATAACACAAATATACCCGAAATGCGCAGTATATAGAATGGACGAGAAATTGAAAGGGGAGAACCTTACTATTCTTTCACACATCACGTAATTTTAACTATTTTATTCTGTAAGTAGTAAGATGGGCGTCCACGGGCAATTTATATAATCAATTTGAGCATATGACTTCAATAAAACAAAGACTTGAATTAACTTTCAAAAGTGCTGAAATTTTCAAATTGGTCCTATACTAAGTGTGATATTATTCCAAACTTTAATACCTATGAAAGTTACTTGAAGACCCGATATTATAATCATGAATATCATAAGATTTAACAAAAAATATGTATATTCATTGGCATTAGCTTACTTTCTATCTCATATGTGATTGAACAGGTGTCAAGATGAAAAATCCATTAACCGGATGAATGATGTGCCATAAAAGTTTCAGCAATTAGTCTGATGACCCTTTTCTGCAATGAAATTACACGAGATATCGACTTACATATGTACTTCTCGACATTCTATACCATTACCTTAAGTACGGTCAAAGTAATAAAGAGTACAGAATTGTATAAAGTAATGAGCATGGCTCATTTGAAGCTTTATACATGACACCAATACTAATAGTTATCTTGTTACGAATGATGCTTCCTTGAGAAACTAGAATCAATTTATCAGTTACAAGTACAACACTTTGCACGCGTTTTGCTGTGTTAAATATATTGGCAATATAATATAAGGTATTAAAGTGGAATAATCGGTTTCTGAAATCCGTCATAAATCAATTGGCAAGCATATATATAGTAGATAATATAGCACAGTTACATCTCCCAAAATATATCCGCATGACTCTGTAGTGGAATTTGAACATTTCCATATATTGCCGTTATTTACAACATAAAAGAACTAAGCTGAATATTTGGGATTTCATCATGATGATATACCATTACCATGATTACCTATACGAGTTTTAGTGTACATTGCATTGTACAGCTGCTTTGAGGACAGCTATTGATCACTTTCAACCGCAAAATCAAAAACCTATTATTCCACTTTAAGCACTTTCAATTATCAGGCATTTTCGGTTAACTGAGTTGTGATATACATGTGTAGCCGGGACTTTGACCTTTAAATTGGGTTCTGATGAGAATCTGGAAATTTCCTATAACAGGGCGGAGATATTTGTCTTTGATATCCGCATCCATTGTCATTTCCTTTTTTTTTTCAATTTTTTCTTTTTGCATTTCAATTCCCATCAGTTTCTACCTGTATCACGTTTTCAAGGTTTATTTGGCTGCTACTTCTGACTGGAATGTCGGTGGGATGTGTGCTGGGGATAACGACACAGCTCTCTCGCTACTGGCGCTTCCCGATCACGACCAAAGAAACCACGAAGTCAATGTCGCCGATACCTTTTCCTGCAGTGACGATCTGCAGCAGTAACAAACTGCGCCTGTCTTACGTCAAAAAATTCCCTCACGTCAAAGAGGCCTTACAACACGCCTTCAAGATGGACGAGTACCTTCATAGGCAGACTACCTTCCAACTCACGGACGGGATTCGGGCCTCACTCTCAAGAGTACAAACAGAGGACATGTACTCTCAAGGTGGCTTCCCTGTGGACACAGTGTTCCCAAACTGTACCTGGGCGGGTGTCAGGAGCAAATGTTCTGATCTATTCACCGAAACTGTGACAACTAGCGGTCTATGTTATACATTCAACTCGCCGAGCTTCATCAGGGAACACGACCGACGAAACTCCACCAGATCTGGCACGAAATACGGTCTGAGGATGACTTTCCTACTTTACCAGTATGACTTCACCATCATGGATGAGGATTTTGCTGCTGGAGCGAAGGTATATATAAAGATTAATATCTTCGACATCAGTCTTTCAGCCATATGAAGGTATATCTGTGTGAAGTTTATTGACAGAAGTACTTCAGATACGATTTATGATTTTTTTTTTTTTATGGAATAAGAAGTATACATGCACGTGTAGTATTGAATAACAGGCATTAGTACCGGCGTTAAGATAAACACAATATCACAAATCCCTCACAACCTTCTGCACAAAATTTGTAATATTTCCGAAGAGATTACATATGAGTCCCAATTTCGGCTTAGAATCCATAGAACACATATAAACCGTCAGCGTTGGGTCTGTACGGGTCACCAGACCACACGCATATCGTTCTAGTTAGAAGACACAATTGTCTGTTAGACGGTGTGTTAGTGATGCTTTTCAGTGAAACAAATTTATTCCCATTATATTTCATTTTGCCTCAATCATCAGCGTAATCATCATCATACTAGCATTTTGGTGAGGTTTTGCGAAATTGGTACATTTGGATAATCAGATCATGTCAACGACACAATAGTTGCATAATTATGCCTCTTGTCAAAATTGTTGAGTATATACATCGAACACTGTTCAAGTATATATTTGATGATTTCAGTTCCTAGTGGTATTAATTATATCTCTTTCATCAGTGTCGATCAAATCTTCTGGCCCTTGTTGCAATGAACTTCGATACCTTCCTTTCTTGATTTGGTATGGGCTTTACATACCTCGATCCAATCTGCCTGCCCCGTATTCCTTTTTAGGACTTCCAAGGAGATTCAGGCATCGATTATAATTGTTTGCTTCAAGTCGATCTCCTGCACTTGCCATAGAGATCTTAGGAGAGTGTGTCTGTGTTCCGGTGGATCCTTTCTCGTCAGTGCTCAGTGTCAAAGTCGAATTCACTCAGGATTTTCATTCACCTGGCTACTTATCTTTGGGGTTCCTTAAAGTTCATCAACCAGGTTAAGCTCTCATGGTCAGTTTCAAATCAGGAACAGATTTCTCAGTACATACTGTCTGCTCATTTGGCTAGATTGTGTACTCGTCAGGAATTCTTTCCTAGTATATAGATCCTCGGACTTCCTCCTCTCCTCTTTTGTCAGGCTTCGTCTTAAGCCTGGTTTACACGATCAAACTACTTCAAACTTTTACTTCAAACTACTTCAAACTTTGGAGTTTGATGCCAAGTTTGATCGTGTAAACCGAGACTTCAAACTACGTCAAACTACTTCAAAATACTTCGAACTCCACCACCAAGTTTGATCAAACTCAGTCAAACTATTCAAGCTCGTGTCCATATCATATGGAGGAAAAGCATAATTTTCACTTTGAAACTCATTGAAGTATATAACATAGTCGTTCCGTTTTAATGCAGCTTTCAACAAAGGAGTATCAGAAACTAACGTCAAATGAAAATTTTGATGGAGTTTGAAGTAGTTTGAAGGAGTTTGATGTAAGAAGTTTGACCGTGTAAACCGGAGTTTGAAAGAGTTTGATGTAGTTTGAAGTAGTTTGACGTGACGAGTTTGATCGTGTAAACACCCACCATCAAACTAATTCAAACTCACGTTTTAGGAGTTTGAAGTAGTTTGAAGTGGAAAGTATGAAGTAGTTTGATCGTGTAAACCAGCCATTAGGGATATCAGGACTTTCAGCAGGCCTTATTGTTGCCTGATATAGTTAGGGATATCAGGACTTTCAGCCTTATTATTCCCAGAGCAGGTCCAATTGGGTATAGCTGGTATTCTTGTCGAGGATGATTCTTCCCCAGAGACTCAGCAAGGGTGACTTCACTAGCAGGTTACTCAAGCGGTCAAAGGATTTTTATTTCTCTACCCCCAGTCCAGTGGAATGGTATACTCTTCCTATGCAACTAGTGCAATAGACAGGTTCTGCAAACTCTTTTGCTAATTTCAGATAATAACTACATGCAGACCCAGGAAGTCATGGAGGTCTGCGCTGGTCTAAGGAAGGGCCCATCTCCGGACGTCAGTTGTGGATGGGTCAATCCACAACCAACTTTTCCCAATGATTTAATCCAGGAATGGAACTCAGTGTTGGAGCAGGTTGTAATTGCTCAAGTTTTGTTGAATGTTCTAAATGGTCAGCAAATGTCCCAATATACAAAATGATATCATCTAGTTAGAGGAAACACAGACAGGATGGCTAAGTCTCACTCCATCAGCCGCCTAAATGTTCGAAATGCATTTCACAAATTGAAGCTCATCACACAGAACTGGTCCAGGCCACCAGAGTTGCAGATGGCCGATTTTTTTTTGCTTCTTCAGTTTAGGCCAGTTGCCATTAGCTGCTCATCATTTCAGAGAAGGAAAACACATTGGCCCCTTGGCTGTTACGATCACGCTCATTCAGATAAGGCCCCACTTTGAATATGTAGTGTATCAAAAACATATTCTAATAAATAAAAAAAAAAATTTCCCTACTCATCCAACAAACATACCTATATAAAGATATGATGAAATATATTGTTATCTTTGCAAATAATCAACACAGTGAGGTTTTTAAATGCGCACACAAAATGTGAAAATGAACGTCTCCAACAACTGACCTGGGGATTCCACAATAGTGGACAGCACTTCCTCGATGGGCACTCAAAAATATATCCACAATGATTAACAGAAGATGTACTACAAAATCCGAGCAAAAACTTGTAGTCATACCTTAACAAAACCACTGTATATCCTTCTAAAAGTGTCACTATTTCAGTCTACGGCAAACCCAAAAATCAATATGGCCCGTTGCAAATCAAGTGAAACTACTTTTATTACCTCAATTTAAAGCTGTAAATAGGTTTTGAAAACAAGTGTAATTGTGTGCGATGCAGGAGGAGCCCTTGGGCAGGCCCTGGGATTACTGGGCCTGGGGAAACAATAGTCATTTAGCACAGAGTTTCGACGTGTGTGCGGGCTGTGGTCCTTGTGAATAATCTATTGCAATGTTTGTTCTGATTACACCATGAGGTCTGTTCGTTTGAGCCATTCTTTTCAATCTGTTGATTCTAGAATTACATATATCTTTGTTCGATTGGCGTCTGAATATCATTCCGGAATTGACAGAATGGTATTCTGCTCTTCGATATTTCAAGCGGGATGAGCAGAATCGTAATTCAGGAATTAGCAAAACAGTTCTAGAATTCGCGGTCATGCTTGATTGGTAGACGATTCTGGTTGAAATGCGCATGCGTATCCATTCCAGAATGTAATATTCAGAATACCCAATAGCCCCAAACGAACAGGGCTCATGTTATAAAGATAAGATTGCATTACTTTTGGTGAATGATATTTCAAAGCCAACCCACCATCATGTTCATGTACTTCATCACCCCACTTGTATAGTCCAGTTGGGCACATAGTCACACGTGACTTGGACATTGTCGAGAATGATATTTTGAGACAACTATTACAGAAAGGTCCTAAATACCGTGAAGCCCAACCATTCAACTGGAAATTCAATTTCAAATTGATCATGGATGCTGTTGAAGACTATGCAAGGAAGTGGGCTAGACGTGAGGAGGTTGAGGCCGAAACCCTGTCAGAATGGGTTAAGGCTGTACGGAAATGTGTCCGAAATAGAATACAAAAACTGAAAGGTTCAATGAACAACAACCCAAAATCAGTACTGGGAGATCCTGATGTTCATGAATATTTGCAAAGTTTACATGAGAAATTTGTCATGATACCAGCAGACAAGGCATCTAACAACATTGTTTTTGTTTGCAAGAAATATTATTATCAATGCCTCATTGATGAATTAGGTATTTTTGGCACATACAGCAACCCAACATATACACCTGTACTATTATCTAAAAAGGAAGTGCTGGACAACCATAAATCTGTCCTGGTGTCTAATAATATCAACATCAGTCAGAAGGAAATGGAACTTCTTAGTTTATATTGGATACCTAAATTACACAAATGTCCATACAAACAGCGTTATATTGCAGGTTCTGCTGTAGGTTCCACTAAACCCCTTTCGTCACTCCTAACTGAACTGTTATCTGCAGTGAAGGAAGGGCTCCAGAAATACTGTGACATGGCTTATGCCAGAAATGGTATAAACCAAATGTGGATATTGAAGAACTCCAAAGAGTTAATACATAACCTTAAATCTAATTCAATATCCACTGTTACCAGCATTCGAACATATGACTTTTCCACACTGTACTATCCCTCATACTAAGCTGAAAGCGAGGTTGAAGGATATTATTCAACAATCATTTTCGCACAAGAATGGCAAAAGACGATATAAATATCTTGTGGTTAATCACAATTCAGTTTATTTTGTTAAAGAACACACTGACTGTGCTACTAAATATGATGAACATGATATCGTTCGTATGCTGGAATTTCTCATTGACAACATATTTGTTGAATTTGGTGGTGTTATTTTCCAACAAACGGTTGGTATCCCTATGGGTACCAATTGTGCATCACTATTAGCGGACTTGTTCCTATACTCATATGAAGCGGAGTTCATCCAAAATCTTATGAAACGAGGAGACAAACGATTGGCCAGTTCGTTCAATTTTACCTACAGGTATATTGATGATGTCATATCCTTGAATAACCCTAGATTTGGTGAGTACCTACATCAGATATATCCAGACGAACTGGAAATCAAAGAAACAACTGATTCTCCAGTGTCAGCTTCTTATCTTGACATTTATCTCGAAATTGACCATAAAGGCAAATTGTGTACAAGGTTATATGACAAACGTGACGATTTTGATTTTCCCATTATCAACTTTCCTGTCTTGAGCAGTAATATCCCAGCATCACCAGCCTATGGCGACTACGTGTCCCAGTTAATTCGTTATGCTAGAGCATGTTCATCATACCAGGAATTCATAGTTAGAGCACAGGTTCTGACTACCAAATTGCTCAAACAAGGGTACCAAATGCCTAGGCTGAGGTCGACATTCAAGAAGTTTTATGGTCGTCACTATGATCTGGTTGAAGGTTACGCCAAGCCTGTCACACATATGATGGAAGATATCATCCCCTCCTTATAGTTTTGTGCATATATTACCGTCTCGATATGCCAGTGTGGATATCACAGCGGGTGTCGCATGCGGGGCAGTAGATGCTCACTCTTCCGGAGCACCTGATCTCACACTCAGCTGGCTGGGTGTCTGTGATTTTCACATGGCTTTGACTTTGATACCTTAGTATCTCTCGGATTTGACTACTCACACTGATCTCGTAAAATTCGTCCATGGATTCGGTCTTGGAATATGAATTTGTCTGTTTGTCGGTATCCATTTCTACTTTTGGAATATATTGCATAACAACATGTCTGGTTATTACTTTGAGTACGTCTATATCTATGCGCGTTCTATTCTTAGTCCATGGACCATTCGCGAAGCCCTAGTTCAATGTCGATACGCAGGCGATTACTCAATGCTGTTATAAAGAAAATTGTTCCAGTATTTTCTTCAAAGTGTTCAAATTCTTCGCAAATCCGTACCAAGGACTTGGCGACACTGGCGAGGGAATTGAGAGCCCTCACGTACGTTTCAATAATTTGAGCGACTCCCTCGCGATAATCGTTCGCAGTTTGTCGCAAGTCCAGTCGCAAGTCCTTGTTTTTCGCAATATCAGTGCAGTTTGCCGTTCAAATCAATTGAACATTGTTGCCACTGCGCAAATTCCACGCAATTTGAGCTTCATTGCGATACGGGTTGTTGTTCTGTATAAACTGCACTAAAGTCCTTTCATAATTAAATGACGCAAACGTTTGATGTAATAACACCAGTTCTATGTACTTTACGTTTTCCAGACTTTAGGCAAAGTGAAAACGAAGCATTGACCAAACACAAAAGTTATATATCGATATTGCTTTCCACGACATGACAGTTGAATGATTAAAGTCATAGTAGCAAGGTACCATTATATGGGTTTATTCCTGTTCGGATAAAGGCATTGTGGACATTTGGTGATAAAAAAGATGTTCGCGTTAATTGGTAATTAATAACATCGACATATAATCGAGTATATTGAGCCGGTATTGCAATCGCCTTCTCATGCCGATGAAAAAAATAGCTTCGGCAGTTTCCGTAATCGTGACGTCAGTTGAGGCAAAACGTGCTTTGATGGCTGGCCAAAAACGTAAAACACGTAATTTGGGCGGTCAGCTCAAAGATAGAAAACCACTTACGATTATGACAAAATGGTAGTTGGTTTTATTGCTAGAAGTGGCACTGCCCCCCCCCCCCAACCCCCCCCCCCCCCCCCCACGCCCAAAAAAAAAAAATTGGCCATATCGATATTGCTTTCCACGATATGACAGTTGAATGATTAAAGTCATAGTAGCAAGGTACCATTATATGGGTTTATTCCTGTTCGGATAAAGGCATTGTGGATATTTGGTGATAAAAAAGATGTTCGCGTTAATTGGTAATTAATAACATCGACATATAATCGAGTATATTGAGCCGGTATTGCAATCGCCTTCTCATGCCGATGAAAAAAATAGCTTCGGCAGTTTCCGTAATCGTGACGTCAGTTGAGGCAAAACGTGCTCTGATGGCTGGCCAAAAACGTAAAACACGTAATTTGGGCGGTCAGCTCAAAGATAGAAAACCACTCCAAAATGCATGAGATTCAAAAGATAAGATAAGATAAGATAAAACTTTATTTAACGTCGGTTATTTACAATATAAAACATTAGCTGGTGAACAGCTATTTACCGACATGAAGCAATGATAGATGATATATACAATGAAAGATAAATATATACTAATGGGCATATACAAGTGATAAGGTACATTCACATTACATACACATAAATCAATAGACATTACGTCCGTGCACACTTCATATTATAATCATGCACACTATATCACTTGCACAATTGTCAAATTATCTTGCTCGTACAAATCACATAAATATAGAAACAAATGCACCTATAAATGTACATACACAATACATGGTCACCATTGATTCACATTTGACTCAACGTACATAGTATACAGGTGGAACAATTACATTGTGCTGGTTGCCATTTGCTTAGTCTATTCTTGAATGTATTGAGATTAATTGAAGATTTCAAATCATTGTCTATGCTGTTCCAGATTTTACTCCCTTGATACAATAAAGTATTATACCCATATTTCATACTGTTAAATTTGCACTGAGTTAGTTTCAATATACCTCGACAATCATAGTTACCATTTTGAAGACTATACATTTCATTCAGATATGATGGCCCTAAATTGTTTACACATTTAAATACTTCAATCAGAATAGCACGTAACCGTTGGACATATAATGATGAACAATTGGCTCGTTTCATTAATATCTGATAATTTGATGAGTGATCATTAAAAACATATTTTAATGCCTGCTTCTGAAGTTTCTCCATCTTGAGAACATTCCCTTTAGTACAAAAATGCCATATAATAGAACAATATTGAAAGTTCGACAAAATAAATGAGTGGAATAATAATAATTTACTTTTCTCATCAAGGTTCTTGGACAGACGCCGCAGTACATTCAATTTCCGTCCGACTTTCCTACATATATCTTTAATATGAAAGTCAAAGTTTAATTTAGCGTCAATTTGAATCCCTAATAATTTAACTTGTGGTTGTGAATATACAATATTGTCACCCAATGTAACATATTCATTTTCATAATGATTATTACCAAATATTATATACTGAAACTTGTCAAGATTGACCTTCATATTGTTTGATTTAAACCATTTCAACATTGCGGACATTACATTTTGCAACTTTTCTTTTACACTACATATATCTTCACCAAAACAACAAATGGTGTTATCATCAGCATAGTTATAAATATCACATTGCATGGCAACATCTAAAATCAAATCATTTGAGTGGACATTGTAGCAGAATGGTCCCAGGATGGAACCTTGTGGGGTTCCCACTGTAAGTGGAAGCCACTCACTCCTACTTGAAAACAGTTTCACCCTGTGGAATCTATTTTGAAAATAGCTATGCATCAATGAACATGAATCAATATCAACCCCATATGCACCTAATTTGGCTATCAACAAGTCATGCGGCAGATAATCAAAGGCTTTAGACAAGTCCGTCAATATTGCGCCAGCAACCATACCATTATCCAAATTGTTTTTAACATTTTCAATAAATCGAAACAAAACATTTTGACAGCTGTGGTTTTCACGAAACCCTGAAATATACGGTGAGAATTGCATATCAAAGAAAGACGACAGCTGGTCAAATAACACTCCTTCAAATATTTTTGAAATACCTGGCAATATACTGACTGGTCGGTAATTTTCTTTCAATAAGGGATCCCCTTTCTTGAAAATTGGTACAATCTCAGCACATTTCAAACTGGATGGAAAAACAGACATATGTATTGATTTATTCACTAAGTATGTTAAAGGATAGCATAATGCACTTGCACCCAGTTTCAATAATTTGGGTGGGATTTGGTCCCACCCAGCGGCTTTTGCTGGATTAAGCTTATTCAAGCGTTTCTTGATGTCTAGCACAGAAACTTCGTCAAACTTGAAATGAGCATTGTTATTGCAATGTCTTCTGATTTGCATAACGCTATCGCTTTGATCATAACGCTCCCATATGGGGAGAACCGATTCCTCTGTGCCAAATTCTGGCTCTGGAGTAGGTAAAGAATTTGGCTACTCCTACTTTACCTAAATTCTTTACCTACTCCAAAGAAAACACGTGAAAACCAACAGATACTGGACATCTTGGAATTCAACAAACCTCCCTTCTGGGAGAATGAATAGTACTGATTCTAAATATCAAGACAAAAAATGCCGTATCCCAACCATCTCATCCGTTCACTTGAATTGTCAAACATACACAACGAGAATGAATATGCGACATGCAGTTTACCTTGTTGGCTACATGTACTTTCAGTACTGCCTCAAATGACGTCACAAACCACGTGACCCATACTAAAATCGTGATCGAAATCTTCCGCAATTTACGGAAGGAGTGCCTATTTGATTCAATATATCGAAACCCATTGATTGTATTTGTAAAATTCGTTCGAATTTACAGATAACTATTCATAATGGACTAAATGAAAAGCACTTTCATCGGCATGCTACTAGGTCTTTAAATTTAACAATTTAAATGGGGTTTTATAATGGTAAGACGAAGGCGGGAAAGCAGGCAATCGAAAGGACAGCGGTAATATGCATGATTTTTTTATATTACAATGACCCATTACTCTTCATCAGTAAAAAATCATTGAATCCTATCTGGTCAGTGGCTTTTTTCACTCTGCTTTTAGTCTTGCTAATACAGATAATACAGCGAACGTTGGCGTCTTCTAATTATGAAAGCACTTTAAGCTAAACATTTTGAGGTCTATATTTACATGAAAGCACTACAGATGAACGCATGTTTGAAGAATTAGTGCATTATATGTACAGACGAAAGCAGTGAAACTGACTGAGCATGTAATAGACACGTGAAATATCAGGAATTTATACTGCATTACCATTGAATCCATGTGACATGCTCAAATGCATAGAGGTATGCTTGAAATTTTCCCTCTCTCTCTCTCTGTATCTTTCACGGGCATGTTACACCCAGAACTAATGAACTTGAAGAGATCCCGCCCACTCATCATTTCGTGGGCAGTACACAAAACAATGCATGACTATTATCGAAGTTGAAGATATGGCAACAGAGTGGATCCCTTCCACTGTGTTTTGTTCATTTATACCATTCTATACCCTGTTTACAGCTTGAAGTGTGACCACTCTGTATAATAATACTCAACTCGTGGTGAGCTTAGCCAGCCGTGTCGATCACCTGACCGTTTTCACGTGCGTGAGACATGGTGAATTTTGTTGACAAGACATAAAATTGAGTATTAGTGCTTTCTCACTTGACTCAATCGACCTAGGCCCATACATATATTACATATGTATTATATTCCCAATCAATTAGTCCCACAAATCTCACATTATATCGTAACTATTTATTCGAAATGTGGCCTAGTTATCTGTATTTTACCATACACAGATGTACATGAGTCAAAATAAGTCATATTTTTGTTTGATTATATCTGAACGTGGCTTATTATGTGTTCATGCAAATGAATCAGTGCAACATCTGGCTACACGTGGAGCTCCTGGATTGTTGTCATACGTAATCCTATACATTGGAGAAACCAATCATGCATAGCTTTATAAACAAGATTTTCAGTCCCTGAAATATGATGTACAAGAACATGGATACACTGAAGGAACATACCATTTGATGGCTGATTTGATGAAGACTCTATCACCGCTTTTTCTACTGGAATCGTTGGGTAACTTTTGGCCATGAACGCTCCAAGCAACCGGGCTACAACAGGTCAGTCGGCGCCATTTTTGTATATCGATATTGCTCTCAGCCATGATAGGGTTGGTATTTGAAAAATTATATATAAATATCAAATTGAACTGTTACCATAATACAACACTCGTACATTGTAGCCATAACACCAGTAATGATTGATTACATTTTTAAACCAGCCTACATTGGCTGTACCATAGATATTTTTGTGTATCCCTAACCCTGTATGTTTGGGTCAAAATTTATTATGGAAATAATCTGTTAAAATGTCCACTATTTAGGGTGTTTTGTCCCCCAGTATCCATAGATTCATTTGGTATGTCATTTGTAACAAGCAAATACACATTTGATAGCGGTTTTGGGTCCACCAATTTTCAAAATATTCGCTGCAACACATATGTCTTCACAGGTTCGGCTTATGGGGCCTGTGCAGAGGGAAAGTATCCTTCGTCATGATTGGGTTTAGTCTTTTATAGTCGACACAAAAATGAAGACTTCCTTATATTTCCAGAGGCCCAATAATGACGTCTAGGGACTATAGGTTTCTTTGATGACCCCTTGACGTTGGCAACCAAATTGTGTTTTTGGTAGTGCTACAATATCAACCTCGGTAGTTGTTTTATTGCATTATGGTGTGGGATGTCAATGTCATGTAGTATCAGAGTGGTATGTTCTTACGCCCCCTTGATGATCGCTGAACACACCTTGCTTCAGATTACCATCCGTTTCCCTTCTAAGTTTAGATTCATTTTGACAGTGTTACCTGGAAAACGTTTAGTAGAGGCTCAGATTTAGTCAGCTCCTTCCTCTTTGCAGTTGTAGCAGTGCAACCTGTCTTGTTTCTCTAGATTGGTCAAATCAACCTCTTAGTGTTTGTCGTCATCTGTTGTAGGCCATTTTGAACTCTTCACGGGTTCGTTCCTTGAAATGGGTCAGCTCTGAAAATCAGCAAGCTGTTGGATTTGCCTTGGTTTTGCCTGATGAGCCAGCCATCACAATCTGATGCTCCGCATCCATGGTGTTGCCATACCTTGGCCATATGGCAGTGCCTGCGCCATAAGGTGTGGGATGTCTCAGGTGTCATTCTCATCTCCATGTCTGCTGCACAAAAGGTTCCACCTTAGCTTCTAAAGATGCATGGTCTGCTATGGGGTAGGTGAGTTTGGCTTCTGTTCGTATGTCTCAATCCAGATAGAATAGGCTGAAGTATGTGTCCCCATAGTTCCGCTTGGTAAACGAATACCTTCTTTGCTGGACAGAAGTGGAAGCAGAAATCATTTGAATTCTCTCTGCAATTTCATGCCGCAGAATCGTGCCTTCTTTTTCTCAGTTCATTCCTATATGTGTCTGCATGCTCCTCTAGGTTCTACCAAAAGGTAGAAAATTTAGAAATTCAGCAAATTCAGTGATACAACTCACATTGGCGGTCATACGCTCGACTTAGTTATCAGCAGGAAGGCTGATGACATAGTGAAAGATGTATCCACACCATGCTTCGTCACAGATCATGCGGCAGTACACTGTTCCCTGAACCTAGTAAAGCCAGCGTTCTGTAACGGATTTTGGGTGTTCCCAACCATTCCCCAAGGTATTTTGTACATTATTTCGTGATATTACGGTTGAATAAGAGTTCCTGAATATGTATATGTGTTCAATAGTTCATACGGTTTCATATTTGAGGTATTAGAGAGGTGTTCCGGCTTAGAACTTAGAATAATTTTTAGACGATTGAGACGGAACCGCCGGACACCCTCATGGTTGTCAAACTATGTAATTTCCAAAAGGTCCCATGATCAGCCTCATTTTAGGTTTAAAAGGTGACGTGGCAGCCACTGATTGGTTCTAGCATGTTTTTAGAAATTCCGGAAAAATCAGTGTTTTGTCGGTCTGTGACGTCACAATCAGTTGGTCACGTGACACCGGGTTTGGGTCTATAAAAGCCCTCGTTCCGGCGAGGGTCAGTGGAGTTGGTGTCCTGACATCGACCTGTTCAGACCCTTCTCCCAGAGCAGAGTACTCCAGAGCTCCGACTTAGGTCATGCAGATGATTACATTTCATGTCTTCCGACTGTACACTTAGAGAATAAACTTGAAAACATCATCCGGATTATTTCTCCGTGTTGCTGAAGAAACTTGAAGAATGATAAAGTAACGATAACTGGTAAAGAGAGAATTACGGAGAAAAAATATTCAAGTTAGCAGTCGGTTAAGATAAAGCTGATAACGTCTGAGGGTGATCCAGAACCCAGATCTTCAGAGAAGAAGATGGAGACGGAATCAACGGAGCAGTTGGAGAAGCGGAATCAACGGAGTAGTTGCAGAGACGGTACCTGACAGAGCAGTTGCGGCGACGGAAATGACGGAGCAGTTGCAGAGACGGTACCTGACGGAGCAGTTGCAGAGACGGAAATGACAGAGTAGTTGCAGAGACGGTAGCTGACGGAGCAGTTGCAGTATCGGAAGCGGAAACGCAACCGGTATCTACATTTCAGGTGCAGTTGCGGATTGCAGTCGGAAACGGTTGGAGGTCCATTCCAGACCACGCTACCAATCCTCAGAGACCTCAAGCCGTATTAACCGTGTAGCAGCAGTCCCGAATTTTCCGTCAGCTCCGGTTGACCCCCAGATCGTTACAGTTCCCAAAAGAGGAGCTTGTGTACCGGAAAACAAAATCCATTGACAGTGATGCTTTTGCGAAGGACATCATCGATAGTCCACTACTCTGTTCGCCCTCTGATGACATTGATGAACTAGTTGATCAATACAACAGTACACTTGCCGACATCTTGGAACGCCATGCACCGTTGAGAACACGAGTCATCACGAGTAGACCAAAGGCACCTTGGTACAACAACAAGATTACAGCTCTGAAGAAGGCCAGCATAAAACGGAACGGAAACGGAGACGAACTGGACTGAAGTCAGACAGACTGCTTTTTCTCAACAGGGTCGGAACGAACTTCACACCATGATCAGGGCCTCTAAATCTGATTACTACTTAGATAGTAATTACTATTGAGAGACTGGTAGCCAGGAGGATCTCTACCCACATGAAACAGCATCGTCTCTATGAGCCCTCACAGTCAGCCTACAGGCAGTTTCACGGTACAGAAACTGCCCTGTTGCATGTCCAGAATGACATGTTGTGTTCCTTTGATAAGCGTCGTGGTGTTTATCTGGTGCTGTTAGATTTATCTGCAGCATTCGATACGGTGGACCATAATATCCTTATCCAACGCCTCCAGCAATGTGGTTTCCAAGGAGTGGTACTGGACTAGGTCCGGTCATATCTTGCAGATCGCTCTCAAGCTGTGATCGTCAAACATACCGTCGCAAGTTCAATTGATCACTTGTTTGGAGTGCCTCAAGTTTCCGAGTTTGGACCCCAGCGCTTTATCATATACTCAGCACCAGTAGCTGGTATAATATGTAAGAGACATGGTCTTGATGTACATCTTTACGCAGACGACACGCAAATCTACCTCTCTTTTGACGTATCTGTGTCTGGTGGTGAGGACGCGGCGTTGACTCGCGTGGAAGCTTGCATCGAGGACATCAGAGTGTGGATGGCACGAAACAAATTAAAGCTCAACGAAAAAACAAAGTTTCTTGTGTTATCATATCTACAGCAGCAGCATAAGATCACAACCAATTGTATCACCATTGGGGACTGTGCTGTTCAAGCAATGAAATCAGCCCGAAATTTAGGGGTGATGTTTGCTAACACATTGAAGATGGATGCACAGGTCTAATCAATTTGCAGTAGTGCCTTCTACCATCTGAGGAACATCAACAATGTCAGGAATGTGCTCTCAAAGGAATCTGTGTAAGCTCTCATCCATGCCTTCGTCACGTCGCGGTTGGACAATGGCAATTCGCTACTTGCGGACATATCCAGCCAACTGCTTCAGAAGCTTCAACTGATGCAAAATGCAGGTGCCAGAACAATCATGCACCTCCGCAAATCAGACCACATAACACAGGCATTGATTGACCTCCACTGGCTGCCGGTCAGACAGAGGATTGAATTTAAGGTGTTGCTTCTCACGTGGAAGGCGTTACATGGTGAGGCGCCTGACTACTTGTGTGGGCTGCTTACTCCATATGCACCAGGTCGACACCTTCGGTCCAGCACCGCCTCCTTGTTGAGAGTTTCGCGCACGAATCTTCAAAGCTATGGGGACAAGGCCTTTAGCGTTGTTGCACCTAAGTGGTGGAATGGACTTCCGGATTCACTCAAACTATGTTCGAATCGAGAGGCCTTCAAAAAACAACTCAAAGCACATCTATTCCAGCGCGCCTTTGAAAAGCTCTAGGCTTGAAAGGGCGCCTGGTACAAATGCTGTATTATTATTATTATTATTATTATTATTATTATTATTATTATTATCAAGTTGTTTTATCATACATGTAGCTCAGCTATCGGACTTGTCGGTTTTTGCTCCTCTTTCTTCTCCCAAGCCTCGGAGCATAATCTGCTTTTTCCTGCTCCAGGTAATCATGCCGGCGGTCCTCACAATCGGTCACTTCACAAGTTTCCCCACTGGTTCTGGATCAAACCATACTAGCACTCGATCAGGAGTAGTAATATACAACCGCCACAATCCTGGTCCCCTCAAGAAAAATTCGAGGGGTCTTCGATGGCAGAGGAGATGGTCATGGTCACCTCATTTGTTGTTGAGGGGGAATTTTTCGTGTGAGGGATGTTGTGCGTTGTGTGAGATATTTGTGAGGTATGATATAATGTGAAACTTGTTTCACATATAAGCCTTGTTCTGTATAGAAAACAAATGAACACCTAGGCAAGGATCTAAGATAAATATTTTATTTATTCCAAGACCAAGATTTTATTAAAAGAGGAGTTGGTCAGTAACTTGAATTCAAATATTGATTCGAGAGTTCAATAAGTTCAGTTGGAGCACATATTTATGATTTAGAACTCTCACACAATCCCTTCGATTTGAACGAGTCCCGAATGCTTTCAGCGCCCGAGCGATGATAGCTTCTCTCATATTCCAACTCAAATAAGGGGTCATAAGGAAAGGGCATCTCGGTTTTGATCCTGATATGGTACCGGTATTGAGGAATGGGTGATATGCGATCTGGGTTTTTTGCTCACCAGTTTTCAAAGGCAATTGTCCTGGCATAGTCCTCCTTTATTGTTCCCTTGCATTTTTTTTTATAAACTTCCAAATATCATCGTCCCAATGCAGACCACAGTTTTTATTAATGTCGTTCAACCACCAGTATATTTGCTTGCTCGATCGTAGAAGGATTCTGTCCTCCCAAAGTTTGTGGATTCTGGGAACCAGATTCTGGATTTTGCTCTTAGCAATGTCCTCTATAATCGCGTCCTCCTAGTATACCCCCGTCATCTCAGTTCCAGTAGGTGGATGAGAGGGCACATCACTTTGCACCGATTTCAGAATCACATGGACACGGCAGGCCTTCAGCCAGTTTCGTGGGAAGCTGGAAACGAGCCCTGGGTCTCAGTTGATGGTCAAGTGGATGAGGCATTGAGTTCTGTCTACACAACAAACTCCTGGCACATCTTGCGACGGGGGAATCAGGGAAATGTTCGGGTTGAGTACAATCTCCCCACAAATGACCTTGACGGCGGGATCGAAGAAATCGTGGACCACGCAAGGTACATCTGTCGACAAGAAAGCGACGCATTCCGTATGAACATTGCTTTTGGGTTTTGGTAACGTTGCTGGTAGTTAGCGGTACTTCATCACGTACGACAACATAAACTTACTACCACATAATATGTTCATATCATCATGCAGGGACCTTGACAGACTGTGAAATGTGGTTGAAGAGGAAGGTGTCATTGAGCACATACGTCGTCAGAGTCCGGACACTGCGTGGAGGGTGTATTTGGTCACCAACATAATACAGAATGTCATATCCATTAGGCCGAGGCGAGGTGCCAGACTTTATCAAGAGTAAGAAGAGTATTCTAGCATTGACGAGGAGGCTATGGGATGGTAAAGTGTACGATGACCACTTATGTGCATTTGGATGTCTGGCGAGGCATCAAAGTGGTGACGTCAGAAATCTGGAAGGCTTAACCAAGAAGCTCTACAAAGACTGGAGTAACTATAAGATCACGTACGACACAACCCTAACAGAGCATCATACAAGGTTTCAAGGTTTGGAACTATCCGACATAGCTGCTTTTGAGAGATGTTTCAAACTGAAGGTGACCGTGGGGAAATTGAAAGAAGATGGAAGTGTGCTCATGAGACATGAACCCACAGTGACTTACAAAGATCACATGCACGTCAATTTGTTTGATGATCACCTCAGTTATGTCATGAACTTTAAAGCGTATGCAAAGAAATTCCAGTGTTTTTTATGTCATCGTCACTTCGATCATCTAAACAACTGTTGTAAAGCAACAAAACTCAGACTTCCTGGTGGTCACTTCGTCGGAGCACAGTCCGTGTTTGAAAAACTGAAAAGCTTTGACATCACGACCTCGGTTGAAGAGTTTTTCCCGTGATTTGCCGTGTACGACTTTGAGGCTCTTCTTGAAAGAGTAGATGAGAGGAACTCGGCAAAACTCACTTGGACCAGTCAGCACAAACCAACATCAGTTCACCAAAATACGATGCTTCATCAACGCTGATGTCGACAAACTCCTAATGGACATGATAGACCACCTAACACATATTTCTGTGCGGGCTGAGGCTTTGGCGAGAGAAAAGTGGGCGTCCATTTTCTTCAATATTTGAGAGGCATGTCTAACGACGAAATTGACGAAATCGGGGTAAATATATAAAATTTTGTTCAAATTTTTTGGATATCCTACTATCAATACTTATGCCGTCTTGCAAAACTTATTTAAACTTTATTATTCTTTATAATGTTTATAGAACTTCGATGATGATGAGGAACACGAGGAAGAATTTGAAGGAGATGGCGAATCCTCCAGTGAGAACCAAAAGGTGCGCACCATAGTGAATACACACACATGTATATTCACAATTAAAACCAGTATACTTTCATGACATGGGAGAAACAGACCCAATGTTATGGAGTTTTCACGTCTTTTACAGGGAGAGGCAAGCATGCACCTGGAAATAGAAAAAAATCAAGGGATCTTTCAAGAGATACTGTTCACAGCTACCAGTCCTCGGATTCAATTTGGCGAGATATGACATTAATCTGGTCAAGGCAAAGTTGGCAAAACACCTGGAGCTAGACAGTGGCCACGCCTTCGTGTATAAAAGAAACAACGCCTACTTGGCAATAGTTGCTGAAAAGTTCGTTTTTTTTTCTTACATTTCTCAGTACCTCGCTCCTGGGAGTTCATACTCTAAATTTCTCAAAGCATTCAACGTGCCAGAGAAAAAATCCTACTTCACGTATGAATGGTTCGACTCGGTCGATAAACTTTCACATACCTCTCTACCTAGGTACGAAGACTTTCACTCCTCACTGAAGGGTGAAACTATTTCAGAGACTGAGTACCTGGAATGGGAGTTGAGTAGAAGTCGAGGGCCGAGTCTGCCATCAGGGCGGGATAATTATGAACGCCTGGCTCAGGTATGGACGTCACGTCAGATGACTAGTTTCCAAGACTTCTTGGAATATTATAACAATCTTGACGTGGAACCGTTCGTTGCGGGTGTAAGTAGGTTTATGGAGTTTTACAAGGAGCGGGGTATTGATGTATTCAAG
The DNA here is from genome assembly GCA_949152475.1 of Terebella lapidaria. Classification (NCBI taxonomy): domain Eukaryota; kingdom Metazoa; phylum Annelida; class Polychaeta; order Terebellida; family Terebellidae; genus Terebella; species Terebella lapidaria. The sequence goes on from OX424562.1 coordinate 24,093,109, forward strand.
ATTTCACAGTCGGCTCCGGGTGTGGCGAGAAAGATGCTGTTCGACACCGCCAAGGAGCAGGGAGTGTACAGAACGGTCAAACAGAACATTGTCGGTGGCCCAAGTGTTATTTTCAAACGCTATCACAAGACAGGGGAGACTCTCGTCCGTGATCTGTCCAATAATGTGTGCAAGAACATTGTGGGATTCGACGCCAATGCCTTGTACCTATGGGCGATTGGACGGACTATGCCCACAACAGTGTATGCAAAAATTGAGGCTGAGAATGATCACTTCCGCGTGCGATCAGGAACCAGCATCAACCATCATACCATGTTCGAGTGGATGGACTTGATTGCTGAGCAGACCGGTCGCAGAATTTTGCACAAGCACAACAATGGTAAGGAGAAGCAGATTGGCACCTTCAGGGTTGACGGGTTTCATGAAGAATCACAAACAGTGTATGAATTCAACGGATGTGTCCATCATGGGCATGATCCCAGTCAATGTACCATCACAGCTGCCCTGAAGGAAGGCGATTTCAAACAGTCATTGAAAGGGAAATTGCAACGTACTGAGGAGCGTGCAAAATTCATTCGCCATAGTGTGTATACGCTGCATGCTGTGTGGGAGTGTGAGTACAATAGGGATCTAAAACTCGTAGCCAAGTTGCGTGGTCACGATTGTACGTACGTTCCTCCATTCTCCAAACAAAACAAGAGAAGAAAACTACAGAAGGAAGACATACTCCGCACAGTCACGGCGGAAACTCCCTTTGGTATGGTGGAGTGGGACATCTCTGTGCCCGACCATTGGCCATGCCACTTCAAGCGACAACTCGATCCCCATGCTTACTTTTCAGAAATATTGCCTATATTCTGTACAACCCACGTGCCTTTCAGTGCGAGCAAAACTTAAGTGAAAAGCCGAGGAGGGTACTTGTTGGGGGGTATGCATGGGGAGAAGATGCTCATTGCCAGTTCCTTGCTGAAGTGGTATTTGGAGCATGGTCTGAAGGTGAATCGTATCTATCAAGTTATCGAGTACATGCCGAAATCCTGTTTAAACCCTTTACAGAGAGATTAAGCGAAGCTCGGCGAATTGGAGACGAGGACCCATCAACTGCAATCATAGCAGACACTATGAAGTTGCTTGGGAACTCAGCATACGGTTCACTAATAATGAACAAGGAAAAACATCGCAAAACGGTCTACGTAAAAGGAGAGCGTCTGGCTAAACAAAAGGTCAACGACCCAAACTTTCAGTTTCTAACTGAGCAAGGCGATGACATATTTGAGGTGCAGGTCAAAACTGAGAATGTTGGCATTTTACTATGACTGTTTAGATGTTTTTCTGGAACATATGTCCTATGAATACATTGAAATGGACACCGACTCTGTGAAACCAGAGATGAAGGAGTCCTTCGAAAACTTCATTGAAAAGTCCTGCCAACAACAGACATATGAAGCTAGTGCTACAATATGGTTTCCGCGATCATGTTGCGATACCCACAAAACATTCGACAAAAGAACACCAGGTCTGTTCAAGTTGGAGGCCACGGGCACCGAAATGGTTGCTCTATCCTCGAAGACGTACATACTGAATGAGGGTGATTCTTATAATCTCAGTTGTAAAGGAGTGAATAAAAAGTCCGTCAACTCGCCACTGGAGAAATTTCATCGTGCTTTGTTTAATAAGAGTACCGTCTCCAGTACAAACAAGGGATTCAGAGCTCGAGGTAATACTGTGTATACCTACAGCCAGGAAAAAAACGCTTTCACATATTTTTACTGTAAGCGAAGAGTACAGGCAGATGGTATTACAACGTTGCCATTGGAAATAAAACTGTGTCCATGGCCTAACTATAACTATGCGCCATTCATCCCAACACACTATCTTGGGCTAATGTGTACATGTAGGATTGTCCATGGAGACTTTGTTTACAGCAGTGCCCACCGAATGTTTGAACACCAAAAAGCATTGTTTCACAAAAAAAACCCACACAGCTGAAGCTATACTAAAGGCCACTCCCTGTGAAGGTATTACACGACTGTCATCACTGATCGATGTTAATTATAAGTGCGACGATGAGATGGAAAGCGTCATGGAGAAAACATGTAGGGCTAAACTACGAAATATGTGTGCAAAACGTGGTTGAACGTTTGAGAGGAAAAACCTTTGTGTATATGAACGATAAAGAAAAGTACTGAGGCTGTGGTACTAAACCCGTGTTAGTTACAATGTTCAGTTAAAACAGTTCTTTACGGAAGCTCATATTCGCCACAAATAAGTTGGGAGAAATATGGAATAAAATTGTAAATAAATGAATGTCATTGTTAGTATTATATTTAACCAATTTGTTACATTTTATTTATTGTAATTATCAAATACATTGATGTTGCTGTATTTATATTATTTATTTTGTTGATGTTGTTTTTGTGACGTGGTTATGATTGTTACATACTAAATTATTAAACCTCGTTCTCGTTTTTTTTTTATAATGAGTGTAACAAAGAAAAATATGTCAGTATCAGTCTAGAATCAGAACAGACAACATGCATGTTTGTCCGAAATGTAACAAATCTTATACAACAGCACATGATGTGAAAAGGCACATGGATACGAAACATAGTATTACATCACAAACTTTTCCGCACAATATGGCATACTATCAGACATTGCTACCGCAAGATGCGATTATGTCTTACTATAAGGCGCCGCCGCCGCAAATTATGGAGTGTACAGACACAGGGAGGAACCGTTTGTTTCTATGGGTAAAAAGTCTGATTCTATGAGCAAATTGTCTGATTCTATGGGCAAATAACAAGTAAGCGGCGGGGCACCAGTAAAACATGCTGGATCAACGACAAATTTCTCAACACAATCTGATGGCATATATGTTATATTTACTCCATAAATCATTGCAGAATATGGGTTATGTTCAGTTTTTCATGCAGTGTTCACCGTTGTTCATATATTTGTCGCAAAAAAGTGGAACGGCCAGGTGGTGGAGCAGTTAGCCATCATAAATCACCAACTGCGAGCGTTTACAGTTACCCGCTTGGATATCAGGAAAACAATTCTTCCAGTTAACATTTTAACACTTCCAATGGTTCGGAACTCGATAATGACAACGCGCATGTCAGTCCCAAACATGAACCTAACTTGGAATAACCCAAATACCCTTTGGACCAGAAGGGATGTAACACTGGCCTACTCATAATACGTAATACTTGAATCCATTTGGTAGTCACAAATACTAATCAAATCTACATACATACAGATTCTGCTGCATGAGCCCGATGTGGAGCCGAACATGGAGAGGTTCAGTTTCCTTGCTGCCCCAGGAGCTCGTACACAGATCACAGCCGAGGCTCTACAGGTAACTTACGTATTTCTGCCTCCGTATATCTGCCTATCGACCAAAATTTGAATTATTGTTGAAATTTTTTTATACCAAATGTAGTACATATTCGGTGATGAAACTTATACAATGGAGAATGATCCAATTTCAGACGATGAGACTTCCAGCACCGTATGAGGGTAGTACATGTCTGGATACCAATGACCCAGACTTTATCAACCCTCTGGCCTACTATGCTGTGTACTCACAGTCTGCTTGTCAGCTCGAGTGTGAACGCAACTACACCGTACAACAGTGCCAGTGTCTAGCACCTGGATACAAAGGTGATAAAATACCTGAATACAATGTTTGACACGTTTAAGCATCTGCATTGTATTATGTACATGTGTTCGATTCAATACATATTTATATGTTTCCTCTTCAGGAAAAGACGTGAGATCTTGCAACATGTTGGAGTTCGTGGAATGCATCATCCCCAAACTAGGTCGAGTTGATCCATTGTAACAGCACAATAAGTTCACATGATAGTGGTATGCATTCAATTTTTGTTTCATCTTTTTCAATGAAAAACTATTGAGCTCTGTTGTAAACGTATCCAGATGAGTACGACTCTGATGTGGCGGCGGAGCAGGGCTGTGGTTGTCGCCGTCCCTGTATCGAGGTCTCCTACACCCAGAAACTATCCACGGCCCAGTCCCCGTCCTCCAGATTCATTACCGAGGCCTACAGTCGAAGTCAGGATCTCACACGCCACTTCTTTCAGTGTGTTCAGATACTCGTTATTCTTTTGTATATGTACAAATATAAATACACAAGCAGACATTTGAGTGCTACTTCTATACAGTAGTATGAAAAGACTATGCTTTCACCAACATTTTGTAATCATCGAAGATATTTCGTGTATCAACGTCTTCCCGATTCGTTCTAATGTTGGAGATATCATGTAAATGTCGCAATTTCAGGGCAAATATTCTGGACCTAGTGGTGTACTTTGAAGAATTGCAATATCGAGTCATAGAACAGATTCCAGCGTATCCGTTCTCATCTTGGTTCGGTAAGCAACACTTGTGTACATGTAGGTGGGAGTGAGCATGATGTGGGTGATAGATCGTTTACAGATTTTTTTATCCACCTGTTGTATGTTTCATACTTAGTAACACCTCATTTCTATTGACCGTAATGTGACGACACAGCCGACTTGGGTGGACAGATGGGGGTTTGTTTGGGTGCGAGCATCATCACAATCCTAGAGCTGGCGGAGTTCGGGGCAATTGCTCTACTTACCCGTCTCAAGCGCTTCTGGGGCCCGAATCAAGTCCAGGACATCAATGTACACCAACCGTGGAACACCGGGACACACGTGGACAAGAGGAAACATTAGTCGTCGGAACTTTTATCATCATTTATGTTGAGGTTTATCGTCGATGTAGTTCGAAACATAGATGAAGAAGGGTGGGCCGAAATTCAAGCAACCTCACATTGATTCCATAATATACCCAGGCATAATTGTCACAAATTGGAGGTCAACTCAATATTTCAGTCCATGTATCTCTTTCACCCGAATCGTGTTAGTACATGTGTATGGCGGCCATAGTGGGCAGATTTTAGAAATTCGTTGCACCCGGCTTGTGTACAAGCGACAACCCTAATAATTTTATTGTACGAATCCATGGGATCTATTAGGAACGGATTGTCATGTTCTAGTTGTGTGCGGGTTTCATGATAGCGTGATTGATGTTCGTTGATGGCCGGTTGGAAATGTAATTTCCCGAAATCATCAAAATAAACATAACTTGGTCAATTTTGGGCACAGATGTATGCACGAGGTGTCAAAATGAACAAAATTCTCCACTGCAATAATGCATCAAGAGAAAAACTAATCTCATTTGATCACTTTAGTGATCTTTGTGTCAAAAATTTGTAAAAAAAAAGAAAGACCAAATTTATGCTTTGTTTAGATTTTTACTCGGAGCTATTGTCTCCATTACTTGGAGTATCATGCATGCAGTGCATTCATTTGTGGCCACAAAAGTGGTCAGTTATCTGCTGAACAAAATAACACCAGACATAATTAACCATGTTAACTGGAGTTAATACTCAAGATTTCTATAATGCCCCCTTGTTTTGTTGTCAACTATTTATTCAACTTATTTTCAGTAATGTATAATAATATTCAAATCAAACATATCAATAAAACATAATAAAGGACCACAATGGAAATAAGCGTAACCCAATGTTTTTTTGTGCTATCCTCGGCAAGAATACATTTATTCCTAATTACAATACTTATAATCTTGTTTTTGTTTCTATATGTCATCCAATTCGTCATCAAAACCTATATTGTATAAGTCAAAGTTGCCATGTAAATTTTATGTATTTTTAGGTTACCGAACCAATAACCTATTGCGTGGCGTTGCGTCTGTCGTTGTCGTCCGTCTACAATCTTATCTTTAAAGTTTACGGTCGAATCTTTCTGAAATTTTGCACAAAAATACCTAAAAATATTTCAAGAGGGAGGTATTTTTAGTTTTTTAATTTTCGCCATTTTTTTTCAAAATGCTGGCCATTTTTGACGACAAATGACCAATTTTGGAACTTGGCGGCCATAAGTTTCATTGCCCTTGAATCGCTGGTCTGCGTGTGGCAGCTATTTTGATTTTTTCGACGGGTCCCAAATGGGACATTCTCATGTTAAATTCTCCTATGCTTTATAATGGGAAAGGTTTTTCTTGATATCTCACTTAATATTGAGATAAGAAATCAATTGTGGACATGATGTATACCAAGTATTCTCGTGACCTTGAATTTGACCTTTGACCTAATTTTCAAGGTCATAGCACAAAATGGCTAATATCTCGCTTATTATCGACTTTACAGCTTAGGAATCAATTGTGGACCTGTAGGAAATGATACATGCTCAATATTGTCACGACCTTGAATCTGATGGTTGACCTCAATTTCAAGGTCAGAGCACAAAATGGCTAATATCTCGCTTATTATCGACTTTACAGCTTAGGAATCAATTTTGAACATATAGGAAATGATGTATGCCGAATATTTTGATGACCTAGAATTTGGCCTCTGACTTCATTTTCAAGGTCAAATAGCAATATGGCTAATATCTCGCTTACTATCGACTTTACAGCTCAGGAATCATTGTAGACTTATAGGAAATGATACATGCTGAATATTGTTATGACCTCAAATTTGACCTTTGATCTCATTTTCAAGGTCAGAGCACAGAATGGCTAATATCTCGCTTATTATCGACTTTACAGATTAGGAATCAATTGTGCACATATAGGAAATGAGATATACTTAATAGTCTCATGACCTTGAACTTGACCTTGCACCTCATTTTCAAGGTCAATGCACAAAATGGGTAATACGGGGTATCTCGCCTATCATCCACTTTATAGATTAGGAATCAATTGTGCACATATATAAAAAAAAAACATATGCTGAATATTCTCATTACCTTGAACCTCATTTTCAAGGTCAAACCACAGAATGGGTAATATATCGTTTATTATCGACCTCACAGATTAGGAATCAATTGTGCACATATAGGAAATGATAAACACCGAATATTCTTATGACCTTGAACTTGACCTTCAACCTTATTTTCGAGGTCAGAGCACAAAGTGGCTGGTATCTCGCTTAATATCAACTTAACAGGTTAGGAATCAACTGTGGACACATAGGAAATGATATATGCCGAATATTCTCATGATTTTGCTCTTTGACCTCATTTTCAAGGTCACAGAACAAAATGGTTATTATCTTGCTTATCATTTACCTCACAGCTAGGGAATCAAATGTGAACACATAGGAAATGATATATGCTGAATATTGTTATGACCTTGAACTTGACCTTGTTTTTAAAGTCAGAGCATAAAATGACTAATATCTTGCTGATTATTGACTCAACAGTTTGTGAACCGGTCCGATTATTTACATATAGGAATTGATATAAGCTAAATATTCTCATAACTTGAATTTGACCTTTGACATTATTTTCAAGGTCAGAGCACAAATGGCTAATACATACATCTTGTTTGTTAGCAACTGTAGGGCATAAGAACCAATTGTGTATATATGAAATGATATATGGTGAATATTGTTACGACCTTGAATATGACCTTTGACCTCAATCTGCCTTCATAATGGTAGCTGTATGGAGCAAACTCCTAGAACATTTCAAGACCAATACGACAGTTTTTATGAAAACAGTTGTTTTAAAACTAAACATTTTTCCGGTAACCTTTCTGATCCCTTGGGCCAATTTTTATTATTGCCAAATAAATCGAATCAAATTAAAAAAAAACTCGCTCCGCGTAATTTTGTGTTCCATGGTATCCCTACTCAACCCCCTATTTTCTTTTCAGTTACCCTATAATGTATAATCATCCCTAACATCCACACGTGTTCAAATCACAGACTGCGCTATCTCAGCTTCGTTGAGGTGAAAGTCATTTTGAAGCTCTAGAATATGTTGATACAGTTACTTATTTTTAAAAAAACTTTTGACCCCCTCCCTCGCTGTTTGGAGCGGACTGCCTTAAAGAACAATCAGACCAACTTCATTAACTTCCGCACTGACCAGTTGATGCCGAAAGCTACAGCACTAACAGCTAATCGATAACTCACCACACAAGATTCTCCACATGTTCACAATACGTTTCCAGACTATTTACCCAAGTCCAAGGTCACCAAACGGGGCACCACATATTACTTCACCACATCAAATGGTGCAGCATATAAAATTAAATTCTTCTTTTATGTTCAATATACATAACTAAGCTGGATCCCCAGACATTTCGTCTTTGATAAGACAATATAAACAGCCATATCCTTGAGATTATGCACTCAAGGTCATTTCAGGTATTAAAAGGCCACAAGATGTCCCACATAAGACTCCCTGTATGCTCATACTATGCCAAACCTCTTTCTAATTGTCAATTGTTTTCTAAGTGTGCATATTTCTAATTGTTTTATGATTCCTGATTATCAACCTACACTGCTCGTTGAAGCCTTAACATTGAGCTTGAGCGCTCTTGGTCTCCTGAGGTCAAGTTGAAGGTCACCACAAGATGCACCACATACCGGTACATTTCCTACAAGCTCGTAATCATAATACAAACATAACCTCTGTTTCCAAGCGTTTTGTCAACAATGATCAAAATACACAGCTTGCTGTATCCACAACCTTGAATTGAACAGATCACAGGAGATTAAATTGAAGGTCATCAATAGATGCACATACCGGTATGATCAAAATGCAAACATAACCAGCTTCAAGGGGCCATTTTTACAAAGCAGCATCTTGGGCCAATAACGGTCTGAGTTGGGCAAGAAATTGTTGCCAACTGAAGACATCAAGCTTTTCAGGACATTAGGCTCTGCACGCGAAATCTTATTATACAACTTCAAATAATTTCAACTTTCATGATCATGTTGAATTTTGCATCTACTAGTATCATGTACTGTAAAACGACTAATTTTGGCGGACGATTTATTTGGCGGATTTGGCGCTAGGGGAAAAACCGCCAAGTTAAATCTCTGCCAAACAACGTGGGGATCACAACCACCAAATTTAATAGCCGCCAAAATTAGTCGTTTTACAGTAAACATCGAGCAGAGCAGCATATAAGACTGCACCCTGGGTTTGTATCCCATTAACACGATGAGTATTCCAATGTGTCTTGTGATATCTCGGATCATAGGAGTTTTGTACATTGGAATTCGAAGATGAAATGTTGGCTAATGTTTCGGATAATGTCAGAACTTCAATATGCCAAAAACTCGCAAGAAGAATAATACATTACATATGTACCTCAAGAACAATGAAGAAACATGTGCAAAAAAAAGCACAACATCTATACTCGGATTTTTCCAACTCGTTTACACTGTTTTTCGCTCATATATCTGTGATGGTGAATGCCATCGTTCTGTAGCTTGGCATACTTCACCTAGGAGTCAAACGGCAATTTTCTACCAAATTTCAGTACGCTATCGCGAAAATTGAAAAAAGTTGGCAATCGACCTCAATGTTAAATTTCAGCCCAAAACGGGATCTCGAGAATCCGAACATATTCAAGGAATTGGTCCTGTTTACATCCATCAGGATTCGAAATATTCTTGTAACTTTGAACCAGAAGATACATTGGGGTGTATTCTACACAAACATATTGATTTTGAAACATTACTCCGCTACAAAGCCGAACAAATACACAAAATTGTGTGCGGGCCCAGAAGTTAAATAATAGGGCTAAATTTAACATGGGGTAGATTGCCAAATTTTTCAATTTTCGAGATAGCTGTCTGAAATTTGGTAGAAAATTGCCGTTTGACTCCCAGGTGAAGTATGCCAAGTTATAGAACGATAGCGTTAAGCATCACAAAAATATTAGCGAAAAACAGTGTAAACGAGTTAGAAAAATCCGAGTATAAACATAATTTATTTCTCACATTATACCTTACAATGAACATATCAACAGCACAAGACTTGCACAGAACAAGCAGTTGAATACATAAGAAAATGGACACATAAAATGACGGACTAGATGATGGACGATGAAATGATGAAGCATCTTCTGGAAATATTTAATTCTCTCTTGCCATCAGTGCAGACCCTGTCTCCAGCTAGGCACAGCTCTGTAACAGAAGGGCAACAGGATTTTATCTATTCAGCAGTATAGTGTGCAGGTGAACGAAGCACCCAGAGAACACATCTTAATACATGTATTCATAATGTACCCAGAGAACACATTTTGATATTCATAGCGTACCCAGAGAACACATTTTGATATTCATAACGTCCCATTTGCATTTAGCAATACAAATACTATTAGCCTCCCGCTGATCAGTGAAGTAGGTAGGTGCCAGGTGCAGTAGGGGTTCACACTACAACATTGCTCCCCCCCCCCCCCCCCATCCTTGTAAGTACTGACCTGTGAGGCATGTGTAGTACTGGCCCGCCTCCCTGGGGCCCGGGATCTCTCTGTCTCTCTCTCCAGCCAGCCGTGGGCTGTAGCAGACGGGACGGGTCCCTGGCCACCCGTGAAGACGCCTGTTCCCGTAGTCTCTCGGCAATTCGTTGCTTACGTTCGCCCTCTGCTTGCTGCTTGGCATCCTCTGCTGCCTTCTTCTTCTTCACAGATGTCAGGTCCTGCGAATGCAATATGTTGAGCATTGGAGTGTTTCAAATAAATGCGACATATATTTTGTTAATCATGCTTGTGCTGACATCAACATGCTAGATTCTATTTCAAAGATTGATCGATAAATGATATGGTCAGTTTCTAACCTAAAGAAGCATAATTTTTATCACTGTATTTTACATCTTCATATTTTACACTGTCATTACCCGTTCCCTGTATTTAGTGATGAGTTCTGCGGCTTGGCGACGTTTTTCCTCGGCTTCGACCTGTTCCTGGAGCTGTTTATGCCTCTGTTCCTCCTCCTCAGCCTGCTGTTTAGACCTCTTGTACTCCTCCACCTGCCGGCGCTGTTCCTCCTGACAGCCAAAACACATTGGAGAGTGTCACTCAACGTTACTCAGGAGTACATACAGTGAAACCAGTGTTTTGAGATCAAACATAGTGAGCATATTCCACAGAATAAGCTGAACTGGTCCAAGAAACCACCCATAGCTATTGAGTGATACCTGGCTCGATTCCATCCAGGACTGACCTGTTCAGAATCTGTCCGAGATGGTTTCTCATGATAGGTGCCTATTTTTAACACAGGTAATA